>LR999968.1:10461692-11723369 GCA_905220375.1 Tachina fera
GGGAATTAGCGTCTCTGACACAAATCTGGCTCGAATAGCCAAATGTTTGCGTGTAAAGAGGTAGGAAATTAAAAACAATTTATATAAATTTTGCAAAATGGAAAATATGTATTTTATTTTCTTTATTTTACCTTTAAGATAACGTTTCGCTGTGCGCGGAGAAGAGTGTTAGTTCTTTTACCGAAAGAACGAATAAACCAAACCGTTAGACATTTTACCAGTCAAAATCCAAGAAAATACTCCGAAAACTCAAGAATTATTAAAAAACGAATAAATTTGGATTATGACAGAGTACTATTTCATTAACTTTGGGAAATTTTTAGAAATTATCAAAATATATATGTACATACAAGAATAGCTTTTTGGTTTAAACACATATGTATGTATATGTCTATGTAAATATTATTTTTCTTTTATATTTCAGCTGCCCATCTTATGTTGCTGGGGATTAATAGTGAATTCAACAAACGGACTTGGCTTGATCGACTTAGAATGTTTTAATTAAATAAATACTCATAAATTGTATGAGCAACAAAATGAATATTTATATCTTCAAATCTTCATTGTGATATTTTTTTTTAATAATTTCGTATATTTATAAATTTTTTTCCCTCGAAATTCATCATATATAAATTAAGATTTTGCTTTGTAATCAACTTATAACTACTTATGTACATATATTCATATGTATGTATGTACATATATATTAATGTTTTATGTATTCAAGAAGACATTTAATCTTATAAAATCGATAATGTGGCGCTTAAATCTAAAAGAAAACCACAATTTTTCATCAAGTTTAAAAAGAAAGAAAAAAATACCAGTAAGAGAGATTTGTATACCGTCATTTTAATTATGGTATGGTAGCACTTACATACGTATGTTATCATTCCATGATCAACAAAAAATTTTATACAAATAAAGAATTACAATTATTTTAATTATATGATATAACATATTTCTATTTTTATTATTAATATTATTTATTGAGATATTCTCTTAGTATTTCAAAGTTTGGTTTCAATTATGTTTTGAAAAAGTTTTAAACTTTTAGCGGATATGTACACTTTCGGAATAAGAAAATATAAGTATTTGGTTGTTCGACCTTTATTGTTTAAAACAATTAACGATTTTTTTACCTCAAGCTTAAAAAAAATCGTTATTAATTGTTTTGGAATAAGAAAACTATAGCAATAACTCGAAAAAATTTTATATTTTTCTTTCTAATATTAAATTATTGGAGTATCCTCTGTTAGTTATCAATGCATTTGAAAGTTTATTTAATTTTAAAAAATTTTTACAATGAAAAAAAACTTACAATAATAGAAAAAATCACAAGAAAATGTATTCGTACGCGAAAATCAAACCAAATAAATACAAATTTAAGTAATTTTTTAATAAAATGGAATATGAAGAATGATTATTATGTTTACAATTATTGATTTACTTTTGGTAAATACATTTTTGTAAGTATCACTATTCGTTTTTCTGTTTTTCCATTTTCTATTCAGGTTAGCACGAAGTTATATCACTCTACCTAAGTATGTTTAACTATTCTTGTTTATCTTTTGCGATTATCACATCAATTATTTATACTTATTCTTATTATTATCTATTATATACATACTTATTATTGTATATTATGGCACGTGAAAAATATATACGTTCACTTGGCAATTACAGTTAATGGGTGGTATTATTGATTCCGCACGGAAAGGAAAATTTGACGAAAAGAACTATCGATCGACATGCAAATTGCAATTATTCATTCCTGCGGTAAATGCTTTCCGTGAAATTGATTTAACGTCCCCGTTGTTGTTAATTCTGACGTGGTGTAGTGTCGACTGTTGTTAAAAAAGCAATTTAAAAGATATACTTACTTACATACATACATCCATACAAGCATATGTAAATACAGGGTGGCCCAGAAAGACCGAAGTGGTGTGAATTCCTTATAACTTTTTATTTAAGACATATTTTTTTAATTTTTTGTTTTTTAAATGCAGTAAATTTATAGGGAATATTTTTAAATTAGTTATTAAAAATGATATCCCGCAAGTGGTGAACATTTTCTGCTTCGCAAAAATGTGTTCTTTCCATTTCCATTATTCATAACTTAGTTATGAGTGACGAAGCCTCGTTAACAAACGAAACTTTAGGATATGGGATATTGAAAACCCGGGAGTACTTCATCAACGACAATTACACCTAGTTAAGTATACTGTTTGATGCGGTGTTTCTTCAGAAAGGATCATTGGCCCATATTTTTTTGAAAATGAACGAGGTGTCGCCATTTCCATCAATGGTGATCGATATCAGGCCATGTTGGAAAATTTGGTAAAGCCAACCGTGGAAAACCATCCGCAAATATGGTTCCAACAGGATGGACCCACAGCGCACACTTCCAGGGCCACAATGGCTCTTTTACGCGACATCTTTGGTGAAAAAATAATTTCGCGTAGAAGCAATTTTAATTGGCCTCCGCGTTCCCCGGATTTAACTGCTCCAGACTGTTTCCTTTGGAGTTATTTAAAAGGGAAAGTTTATCTTAATAAGCCTAGGACTATTGAGGAATTAAAAACCAATATTCGCGACGAAATTAACAACATAACACCGGAAGTTTTGCGAAAGGTCATTGAAAATGTGTTGGAAAGAGCACATTTGTGCGAAGCAGAAAATGCCCACCACTTGCGGGATATAATTTTTAATAACTAATCTTAAAATATTCCCTATAAATTTGATGTATTTAAAAAACAAAAAACTAAAAAAATCTGTCTTAAATAAAAAGTTATAAGGATTTCACACCACCTCGGTCTTTCTGGGCCACCCTGTACATACATACATATGTATGTCAGTATTTTTGGAAAGTAAAAACAACAAAATATAAAAAGAAGAGTTGCAGATTGATCATAAAGAGTAAGTTGGAATAAATAAATTTTAATAGAAGTTAAATTAAATTAACAATTGCTTTTTTATATTGTTATAAAAATAAATTAAACAAATTAAATTAAAATAAGCTTTTATTTTCCAAATTTGTATATTTTCTATGCCATTTTGTTCTTTCCGTACGCTTTCCGTCATACAATTTTAGCGTAAGCAAAATAGAGAAAAATGTCTATTGCGGAATCAATAATATGATAATACCGCAGCTGCGGAAGAATATCGCAGCAACGGAATGAATGATTAAAAATTTTGCTTCCGCAATAAAAATGCTTTCCGCAATCGCGGAACGGAATGAATAATTAGACCCAATATACTGAAAGTAAAACCAACTGTAGAAAGCAAAAAAAAAAAATCTGATGTAATACTAATTAAAATAATACTTACATATATGTGTTTATGTACCGGTGCAACGAATAAGTATAAATAATTAAAGCGATAATCGCAAAAGATTAACAAGAAAGTTAAACATATTTAGGTAAAATGATATATGTACATAACTTCTCGTGATAAAGGGAATAGAAAATGGAAAAACGGAAAAACAAAAAATTAATATTGATACTTACAAAAGTATTTACCAAAGGTAAATCAATAATTGAAGGTTAGCCGCGAATAACGTAAGTAATTATAAAATAAATAAATAAATTATATAAAATAATAATTTTTCATGAGAGCCAATAAAACGTATTTGAAATCAAGATTATTTGTTTTTCATTTAAAAACTCATTTTGTAAAAATTGTCTTTTACAACGCTATTCGCGGCTACGCTCCAATCGTATATAATAATCATTTCTTATAGTTAGCAGATTGACTACAAAAGCGACAGTAGAGGGTTCGAGTTCGAGTCCAGTCTCCGACAGTTTTCAATAATAATACCACACATTTTTCTGGTGTGCATTAGTGTTCCTTTGCTTCAGTTGTTGTAGAAAAGTTGAAGTGATGAAGGCATAGACACTGGTCACTGAAGTACACCGGCTTCAGCAGATATTAATCCTAATGTAATACCATTACTGTTAACCGTATTGTGTACCATAATCATTGGCGAAGTAAAATAACCAATAAAATGTCCGCTCAACACAGCTTAGACAATTTAATACTCGTCATAAACACCAGAGGCGATGAAACTCTGCATTATTAACAACGTGCAAAAAAGCAGTTACACAGCCGTGTCACAGATTCCGTTCGGAATGAAATCTTTTTTTTTTTTTGATTTTTTTTTGTATGCATATTTTAATTTTGCCTTGTATTTTTTTGTTTTGTGTGCTGCCAACATGAAGATTTTGTTAAAGTACATACAAAAATGGTATGGCAATACTAAAAAAACCAATTCCGTACATTTGGTTCTGTTGATTTTATTTTTGTAATGACTTGAGTAATATACATAATAAATAAATAAAAACTAATTAACTCTAATTCATCGTTGAATAAATAAATAAAAAATAGTATTCTTTATTGAAACAAATTTTTTTAAAATATATTTTTTACTTTAACATGCATATAATGTTAATTCCGTCCATGAAATTAAAAGTGATTTCATTCCGAATGTTTTTTTTCGTTTTTCGGTTTCCAAAGCACCAAAATACGAACTGAATTCCGTTTCCGAACGGAATCGAGCTCTGTCACATGTCTGATAATAAAGAATGAAGCTTTCCTCTATCTTTTTTAGAAAATAAAGCCAAAATTCAGAAACATTTAAAAAAATAACAGGCTTAATAATAATAAGTCTTAGGACACCCGGTTATAGCTATGCTGGTTAACTATATAAAACAAACTTAGGGCCATTATTACAACTTAAAGTTAGTTAAAAGTAGGATTTTATTGAACGTATGAAAAGTTTTCCATCAGTAAAATTTTAGCTTAACTTAAAGTAAGTGCTAAGGTAGAATCAAATGCATCCTTCCTGTTAAGTTAAATTAAATTTATAATAATGAATAGCGTATTATACGTCCGACAAAATCCTACTTTTAACTAAATTTAAGTTGTAAAATGGCCCTTAATGTGTTAAATAACAATGCAATAAAATTATATTATAGGTATATATGATAATTTCAAATTCGCCATTAATATTTCAAAAACGTTCCCATTTATTTTCCATTATTTTCTTTTCTAATGCACGATAAAATTAATGTATTGTTTGTGGCCGGCTTACAGCCATTCGGCTTCATTCTCTGGTTTGTGGTTATGTGCAAAAACAATACCAAAACAAATTGAGCAGTCGTTCTCATTTTTTTTGTTTCACTCACTTATTTTGTTTTTTTTTTTGCTTTAATATATTTATAACTGCAATAATGTCGATTATTTTTGTTACAAAAATCACGTCCTAACTAACACCTGTATCGCGCCATAAATAGCATAACTGTAATAGACCAAATTAAGTTTGGGTGTGGTAATATCAATGACGGAAATACTGCTCATCGCTTTTTCTGATACTGCTGTAGCAGCCGACATAGCTGGTGTAAAAAAGAAATTATTGAAAAAATCATCTGAAAATCACGGTGATTTCAAACTACTTGATTTCAAAAGTAAACTACTAATAGCTGACTATAGTGGATTTTTATTGTATCTTAAGTTTTTGTAATTTATAGTATAATATTTTCTTTCAACTTACAACGCTGAAAATCGTGCAATTCAAAAAAGCAACGATTTAGCATTCATTAATTGTTTGTAATCGCCGTGATTTGACATGTCGTGATTTGCAGAACAGGCCCAATACTAAGGGTGCTTGCAGACTGGCCATCCATACATGGACATTTGTTTGGTTAACGTTTTGTAAGCGAAAATTATTTTAAATGTTTTCAAGTTATCTTTCTTTAAATTAAATTACTAAAAAATTTAGATTTTCGTAGGGGGAAATTTTTCAACATGTAGAGAAAAAAGTCTAATGGTAACACTGATACAATTTTCGGAAGAAAAAAATCTAAACTAGAAACATGGAAAAAATCATGGTATGGAATGTATAATGTTTTTGGAAGCAGCTTTTAGAAAGAATCAAAAATAAAACAAAATTTTTAAATCATCGTATGAATTGGGCCTTTGGCTCAAATTTTTGTTTTTAATTTTTTTGTTTTCCAAACAAGTTGAAATGATAACAAAATAGCATAAACAATGTTTTCGGCGCTTAAAAACGCTTTGGAACTGTTTTCTCGCATTCAATCAGCTTTGCGCACTGACCAGCTCGGCGCCCACTATGAACGGTTCGCGCTTATTTATACTAATTTGTATAGTACCAGTTTTCTCGCATTGCTTCTCGCAACAAGCGTCAACCAGCTCGGCTCGGCTCGGAAACAAGCGGCCACTCTGTACGCAATCTAAGTGTTATCATGTGGCTCGCAAATAAACATACAATTTTTCAAATACTTTTTAAGAGTGACTAGAAATATGTAAATACACAAAATTGTAATTCATGGAAGTGATACTATCATAACCGCAGTAAGACCATTAAAATTTTCTTGTAATTATTTAATTTAAAGTTACTTATTAAAATCACCCGTCATAATAAAAAGAACGTTCTAGGCCGGTTGTCGGAAGAAGCGTTAGAAGCCAATCACAAAAATGTGAGAAAGGTACGGTTGTCGGATAAACACTCATATGGAGGTAATAACTCAGTTTGGTTACTATTACTATAGATTATGTAGTCGTATCTTAACGAATTCAGTTTTACTTAAAGCCTGATACTCTGTTCTTATTGTGAAAAACACTTTCCATGCAAAATTAGTCTGTCATCATTTTAGTTTAGCTGCGAAACAACATGGGCAGTGCTTTTTTCGCACGGAATTTTAACAATGTTGCATACTTTCAAGCAATAAAAGCGAGAAATTTATAAAAAAAACCGCGAGTTGGGCTACATTTAGTACATGTAAAATTTTTCACGCGAAATAATCAAGGTTTTTCACAACTTCGAACAGAGTATCAGGCTTTAAGTAAAACTGAATTCGTTAAGATACGACTACATACTCTATAGTAATAGTAACCAAACTAACGGATCATATTTTTAAAAGTTTTCTAAAAAATTTCACAAATACAAATCAGATATACTGTAAATGCAGTTTTTTTAGTATGATTTGTTGTCTTCATTTTCCACTTGGTTTGATTCGCTGAGGAAGAAGGGTTTGGCCACAGTGGCATATCCCTCATAGAACTCGAAAAATACGATTTTTTTACTGTCATATTTTTTGAAAGTTTTCTAAAAAATTTCACAAATACAATTCAGATAAACTGTAAGCGCAGTTTTTAGGGTTCCGTATACCAAAGGTGAAAAAAGGGACCCTATTGTTTTCGCTACGCTGTCCGTCACACGGTATTTTCTCAGGAACCGTAAGAACTACGGACCTGAAATTTGGACAGAGTATGTAGAACCTTGGCCACTACAACAACAAATACATGAGAATTAGAAATTAAAGGGTGCTCCAAAACGAGCGAAGAAAAATTTTAAAATCTCATGTAATATACATACAACTGTATGTACATATGTATATTGACACTTGAAATTTGTAAACTTAGTGTATTTTTATATAGACTACAACAATAAACATTAAAATATTAAAAAATTTAAATTAAAGGGTGGTCCATCAGTTAATGCAATTTTGACTATGTAATTTTGACAACTTGCTATATCTTGGAAACCGTAAGAGGTAAACCCTTGAAATTTTCATAAACGGTAAAACTAAAAAATCCGAAAATTATAAAATCGGCAAACCGAAAAAAATCGCCAAAACCTGAAAAAAAATCGCCAAAAATTTAAAAAAAATCGCCAAATCGAAAAAAATCGACAAAATTAAAACAAAAATTCTAGCATTGAAATAAATCGCCAAATTCGAAAAAAATCGTTTAAATGAAAAAAAATCGCCAAAATTAAAAAATCGTCAAAAACCAAAATAAATCGCCAAAACGCGAAAAATGCGCCAAAACCAAAATAATTGTTTATGTTAAAAAAATCGCCAAAATGAAAAAAATCGCCAAAATTAAAAAAAAAATCGCCAAATTTAAAAGAAATCGCCTAAAGGAAAAAAATCGTCAAAATTTAAAATAAATACCAAAAACCGAAAAAAATCTTCAAAACGAAAAAAAAACTAAGAAAATCGCCAAAACCAAAAAAATCACCTATATGAAAAAACGTCAAAACTAAAAAAATCGCCAAAAATAAAAAAATCGCCAAAATAAAAAAACGTTAAAATAATAAAAATCGCCAAAATTAAAAAAACTGCAAAAACAAAAAAAAATCGCCAAAACGCCACTAAGTTTATGTCCGACAGTGGTCGGGCCTAATACTTATATTTTAGATTTAAGATTTGAATACTTATTGTTAGTTCATAATTGAAGATACAATAAATAAATAAATGTATTAAATAAAAAAAAAAACCAAAACGTGAAAAAAGTGCCAAAACTCAGAAAGCGCCAATAAATGCAAAAAACCCCCAAACTAAACAAAAACGCTTAAAACCGAAAAAACCCAAAAACGAAAAAAATTCCAAAACTATAGTTTAAATTGGCTAAAGTTCGTATTGAATTACATATCTCGTGCCCGTACGGAGCCGGGTCAAAGTCGCACTTCACTGAATTTATTTAGTTTTGGTGCTTGTTTTTCGTTTTTGCGATTTTTTAAGGATTTGACGTTTATTTTCTATTTTGTGGATTTTTGTTTCATTTTGGAAATATTTTTCATTTTAGCGATTCTTGCAATTTGTTTTAGTGCTGGAATTTTTTTAATTTAGTTCTTATTTCGTTTAGGCGATTTTTTTCGGATTGGCTATTTTATAATTTTTAATTTCTTTGTTTTACCGTTTTTGAAAATTTCAAGACTTTTCCTCCTACGCTTACCAAGATACAGCAAGTTGTCAAAATTACTTAGACTGATAGAACACCCTGTAATTTTAATTTTTATAAATTTTAGTGTTAATTTTTGTAGTCTGTATAAAAATACAGTAATTTTAAAAATTTCAAGTGTCTATATACATACATATGCACAGACAAAATTGTATATATGTATATTACACGGGATTTTAATATTTTTCGATGCTCGTTTTGGAAAACCCTTTAATTTTTAACTTTTATATATTGTTGTGTTGTAGCGACTAAAGTTACACACTCTGTCTAAATTTCAGATCCGTAGCTCTTACGGTTCCTGAGAAAATAGCCTTTTTTCTAAAACATAAAATATGTTTAATTATAAGAAAAAATATTAAAGTTTTCCAACCCTAGAAACGTCTTATACAGGCATGTTCTGAAAATCACTTTTTGTGAAAGTGATTTGAAATCACAAGAAAGGTGTTCTACACACAAAACTTTTTGAATTTTTGTGATTTTAAACCGGTCAGCTAAATGCCTGCCGATTTGAAATCACTTGGTTATTTTTTCAATCACTTTATCTTGAAATTCGAAATAAATTAATTAATTAAATAACTTAATATCTTTTTTTATTGTTTTTAAAGTAAAATTAATAAATTTTTATGAAAGAATTTATAAAATTATGAAAAAATTAAAGACACTTTTTTTTGCAAGAAATGTTGTTATTTGCTTTGTGATTTGCATTTGTGATTTTGCATTTACAAAACAAAACATCAGCTGTTTTCTTGCGGTTTTTGAAAGGCTAAAATCACACCGAAAAGTTAAAACTTTTGTGATTTTCAGAACACCATCAAATCAAAATTGTGATTTTAAAATCACAAAGTGATTTGAAACCTTGTGATTTACAGAACATGCCTGATAATGTTTTTATTTTTTTTAAATTTTTTTTTTAATTAGAAACACCAATTTAATTCATACTGAAGTATAAAATAGGTTGATTTAATAAAAAAGTAATAAAAACTTGTTTTCGGTAGTTATTTTGTATGGGAAAATAGAGTTTGAGTTTTCCAGCTCTGAAACTGTCTGCTCGATTTTGCTGATTTTCAATAGCAAAATTTTTCGAAAAATTTCTGACGCATCAGTCCAAGAACGAAGCCTCTAGCTGTTCTGGGATCTGCGGAAAACCAATTTCACGTACAGACAGACGGACATCGCTTGTTCGTCTTCCCTATGCATAAGTATCCAGAATATATATTTTTGTCGCTTATTAATATTGTAGAAATTACACATGGAATGACAAACCTATATATACCGTTTTACCATTTTTTGGTAAAGGGTATAATAAAGACAACAAATCATCCTAAATAACTGCATTTACATACAGTTTGTCTGAATTGTATTTGTGAAATTTTTTAGAAAACTTTCAAAAAATATGACTTATTTGTCGAGCGCTATGAGGGAATTGACCACTGGGGCTAAACCCTTCTTCTTCAGCGAATCAAACCTAGTGAAAAACAAGTAAGAGTGCTATATTTGGCTGTGCCGAATCTTATATAGCCTTTACCAAAGTGCTGTTTATGTAGTATAGAAATACATACATAAGCACATAGATATGTAGGTACATATTTATTTTGTGAAAAAATTCATAATTTTTGTTCTAGTGAAATTTTTAGTAAGTGACCTCTCGGTATTTTTGAATTGAATATTTTTTTTTGATATTAGCAATAAGTTTAATATCAATGCCTTACTTTCTCAACCTCGTATCTTAAAAAATTCAAGTTTTCAGGAGAGAAAAAAAGAAACGGTTTATCTCTTTATACTTCGGTGTTTGGATAAAAGTTCATATGCAATTATTAAGGATTGAATTGTATATATATTAGTAGTAATAATACACTAATCTTTTCTAGTTTAATTATTAAACGCATTTATTAAGATACGAGTTAGTTTGCTGCATTAAATATAAGCATATTTGTTCTAATTTTTCTTGTTTTTAAAGTGTCTCCTTTTTTTCTTGAATTCACCTCTTTGGTGCCAACATTTTTTTTAAATCCCCTTTTTGTGGCACTTTTGGAAATTTTATAACGGTAACGCTGGCAAGAGGTAAAAGAAACTTAACAGCTGCATAGAAATAACTCATCCGAATTTTAGAGCATACCTTCAGGAGTTAATTTTAATAGAAATTGCCTGTGAAGTGTAATAGTGTGCCAGTGGGGATAATGTTAAAAAGTTGAAAAATATAAAATAAATAATATATATAAACTTTTAAATAAAAGAGCGTTTTTAATGTCAAATATTTGTTTAAAAGATATATAGCAGTCTTTTCACCATCAATAAATCCCTTAACTTATAATTTCTCAGGGAACGAGAAATTATAAGGTCGAATGGTGTTTATGAAAATATACGTATAAAAGATAAAACAAACCAAAGGAATTAGTTTGATAAAACAAATAAAAGAGAGCAGAAGTAGCTTACCATTGAGATCGTTTTTCAACAGTGAATTTTTTGTTTTCTTTTAATTACCTCTGAGGTATTTTAGTACATTAACTTATGTTTTAACTCACTATGTTTCAATATAATGAGACAACAGTATTACCAACGTTTTGGAAATACAATATAATAAAAATTCATAAACTCAATAACTATAATTAATGCAATTTAATAAGATGTATTAATATAAATACGTTATAAAAAAAATTCATTTAACACCATTAAAGTAAAGTAAAAGTATTAGAGCATATGTTTTTTTATAGCAATATATGTAATTTATGTTCATTCGAAAACAAAATGAAAAACATTTCAAAATGTAGGTGTTTTATTCTTGCATATTTTTTGCAGATTTTTTAAAATTATTTTTCAGGTTTTTCAGATTTTTTACCAAATTTTTGCAGATTTTTGGTAAAATTTTCTGGCAACAGTGCTAATAACCCTTATATCTCCCAATGTAATTTACGTAAGGAGTGCTTCCATACGAAGAGTGTAATGTAATGTAATGTATTTAGCAAAGGTAAATCAATAATTGTATACACTATCCTTTCTCATATTCTATTTCATTAAAAATACAATTTAAATAGCTGATATTAATAACAATCTCTGCGCAAGTAGATAAACATGTGTGCTTCAGCAGCTTCATGACTGCACAGAAAAATGCGCATTTCCCCACCTAAAGAGTCTAGTTTAATTTTTCTCTTCTTATCACATTAATTACTAAAAATATTTCATTTCATAATAATTGAAAATACTGAAGCTAAGCCCGATTATGAAATTATTCCTGATTAAAAAAAGTCACTATTAAACTGTTATATACTTCAAAAAATTGCAAAGCGCTAAGAGACTGATTGTATTTAAGTATTTATTTAGATCCAGTATTTATTAAATTGTTTCCGTTTTTTGTAATATAATAGGTGGACTTGATGTTTTTGTAAGAGAGATCTCAATTGCTTGGATAAAAATTTCTATCCAAAGTTATATACATTTGCTTTATATACATATCTTTACTTTGTTCCCGCTGAGCGGTTCCTTTTCTAAATTGCCATCAATAGAAAATAAATTATCTAATGGACTGAAAGTTGAAACTTGTCATACCGTGTTATCTTCTTTAAGTTTGTAGTAAAGTGATTTGGAAGACTGGATTCCAAATGATGAACTTATTCAAAAGTACAGATATACAGTTTAAAAAAATAAGAATTTAATAACTTTTAAAAATTTTCAAATCAACCTTTTTCCGTTTATTAAAAAATGCAATGTACAAACAATTTACAGAATTGTCTTGTGCATGTTTCTTAAGAATTCAATATTGAGATATTTATTAAAAGATTGAAATAAAATAAATAAATAATATACATTTTCTCTAAAGTAACTAAGCTGAGTTGGTTTTTTTGTAAATAAGTGCCAATGCTAAGAAAGCATTAAATTTATATATTTATGTATCTTTAGAAGATTCAAGTAATTTATTATTATAAGTCACTCACATTATTATGTGAGTAATTTATATATATTGTAGCTTTATTTTATCATAAAAATAGTATTTTTTAGTCTTTAGATATGCAAAACCTGATTTTTATTCTTGATGTTTTTAAAAATAAGCAGATTTGTTTTAATTTTTCTTATTTTTAAAGTTGCCCCTTTTTTTCTTAAAACCCCTTTTTTGGTGCCACTTTTTTTAAATTCTCTTCTTGTGCCACTTTTTGAAATCTTACAACGGTAACGCTGACAAGAACCAACAGCTGCATAGAAATAACTCATCCGAATCCTAGAGCATACCTTCAGGAGTTAATTTTAATAGAAATTGCCTGTGAAGTGTAATAGTGTGCCAGTGGCGATAATGTTGTTAAAAAGTTGAAATATATAAAATAAATTAAATATATATGTGAACTTTTAAATAAAAGAGGCTTTTAAATGTCAAACATTTGTTTAAAAGATATATAGCAGTCTTTTTAAAGAATTTTTAATATTATATTATAACATATCTTCATTACGTACGATTGCCTTACACTGAAGCTGGTGCACGACAATTGGGTATCAATATCCATCTCATGCCAACTATTCTGGGTGGAGATTTTAATACAAATTTTGCAAATCCACAGTCTCATGCTTTGTCAAAATTTTTATTTGTCGTTTTCTACTTTCATATGCGCAATTCTTTACAGATCCTCATAACCAGGGAAACCAGAAATATGCTCCAAAAAAAGTGTTTTATGCGCATTCAATATGCATTAAAAACTTCGAAATATGCACTAAAAACTCAAAAAGTATGCTCTTAAAAATAACATAAATTGGATTATTTGAAAATGAAAATCTAATTTTAATTCAGCAATTCAATAAAATTTGCATATAAAACAAGAAAAAAATAAAATAAACAAAAGGAAACAATAAACAAATTAATTTGTCCTAATTTACACTATGCAAGTCTTATTGATAAGCTGATTAGTTTGTTAGGAGAGAGAGAGAGAGAGAGACGGGGGAATAGAAACGGTAGCAATAAGACTTGCATAGTGTAAATTAGGACTTAAGAACAAAAATTTAACTTTTACTTCAAAAGCGATAGCAGATTTTGGAAATGTATTTTGAAGAATAAGACAAGCTTTTTATTTATAATTGGTATTGCAATAAACAAAAACTTTTCACTTATCTTTTTAAATAAAAATCGACGACTGTCACATCTAAATAAACTTTTATAGGTACATTGAAAATGTTCTCTTTCAACCTCAATTGATGTAATCGGGGCAGCATTCGTCGCAATTACCAAACCAAGCTTTTATTGAAATTAACTTCCAGTGAGGATGTTAAAACAAATGTTAAACCTGTTTAAGTTGAAATTTGAAATATACAAATCAATAGTATTTGTACCAGTATTAAAATTTAGCAGAAAAAAATTAGATATGGACGAATTAAAATTTTTTAATTTTCTTGTTTTGTTTTTCTTTCACAAGACTGTTTACAAATGAATGAAAACTAAAAAATTGTAAATCGTTCTCATTTTAAATTTTTTCTTCTTCTAAATTTGGATGTTAGAACACATACTAATAGTTAGTATGGACTAAATTTCAACTTAAACAGGTGTGGCAAGTGTTTTAACATCAGAACTCACAAGAAAACGTGTGAAATCGATTTTTTAAAGTCTAATTTCATAATGGTACCAAAATATTGCTTCCCCATACTATTTTTTCTTTCAATACAATATGAAATTTTGACGGAAAAAATACATTTATACTAAAAATTTTTTTTTTTTAATATTAAAATAAAATTTTTTAAAAGTACCAAAATATGCCCTAAAAACGCCAAATATGCTCTAAAAATTAAAAAAATTCTCAAAATATGCGTGTTAGACTGAAGTATGCAAAAAAATGCTGTAAAGGGTAAAATATGCAAAAATATGCACTATCAAATCGATGCCAGAATTCATAAAAAATGGTGAAACGGATAAATATCTTAATTCCGCATTGATATATCAGACAGGAAAAAACATGCAATTGCATATTTGTGGTTTCCCTGCTCATAACTAATAATTCCACTACTATTGATTTTTAAATACGGTAGAGTCAAACATTTATATATCTTATTTTAGTTACCATAAGCCAATATTAATTATTTGTACTTAAGGCATTTACCAGAGATGGGCACTTTGCAGTACTATTAAAATTTCAGTAAAAATAATTTTTTAATCAGTAAATTTTTACCGATTACTAAAATTTGTTTCTGCAATTATGTGATTAGGTGGATTGAATTTTCAGTAATCAGTAATGCTTGTATTCATAATGAAATTTTACCAAGTGGCTAAATTTTTTTCATACAAAAATTTAAAAATTTTAATGAAAGAAACTTTGCCACTTGTACAATTTTATTATGAATACGCCCTACGATTTTACTGGTAATGCAATTTGAATTTCATTATCAGTAAAAATTTACTAAATTTTTTCAGTAATCAATAAATTTACTGCTTACTGCAATTTTTAATGCAGTACATATATACTTCAGTGTGCCCATTTACTAACTAAATAAGTTAAATAAAACAAACAAAAACCAGCAAATTCCTATGTATTTGCAATATTGAAAGTTTTGATACCTTGAATTGATTAACTTAAAAAATATACCTAAAGCATAAGTATTTCTAAATTTAAAAAATTGTTCATTACTAGATGTTTACACATCTCCCCTGTGGTCGGACTCACATTGCAATGAAATTTGATTTAAATTTGTATATTTATTATAATATATTAATTTAAGTTTTTATTTTAAATGAATAATTATGGTAAGTTTTACATGAGTATTTTTCTTTATTGATGTAATGCTTAATTATTTCCACTCTCGTTGTATAAAAATGAGTTTATATTTTGGTCTGCTAAATAAATATATATATATATATATATATATACACATATTTTTAATAAAAGCACCTCGTAAATATAAAATAAAAGAATTGGGCTAATATTGCAAATAGAATAACTTTTATGCATTGATGCAGCCAATATAACCTGAAATGGAAAACGTAAATAGTTAGCGAGATTAAATAAGATAAAATTAATTATGTATAATTAGTCCATATAAGATGTTAAAAAATAGGCTTGTGCTAGTATACTGCACGTCCAATAAACAAAACAAAGTTCTAAGGGGTGCTTCTGGAAGATAATAACAAAAAAGATACATCTGTTGTTAATGTAAAGTGAGGATTGAAGTTTCCCGCCTTTTGCGAATTGCTGGGGCGAATCTCTTTAGGGCTTCCAAAACGTTTTCACAAGTTTCCTTGTGAGTTATGATGTTAAAACACATTTAGAACATAAGAATTACTAGCATGCGTTCTAACATTCGAATTTCGTTTTGCTTTCCCAAGACTGTTTTCAAGTGCGAAGACTTCGAGTTTCTTTGCTCAAAATTGAAAACAAAGAAAATCAAAAAAAAATATACCATCAATCTAGAACATATGCATGCATATTAGAGCGTCTCGCCCAACAGGCAAATAAAAAAAGTGCCCCGTACACCAGCGAATATAAAGTATTGTTCCAAGGACATTTCAACAAAAAAAAATTTATTTTTTGCCGAACGTAGGGATCGCTTTTTTAGTTTTTTCGTTATATCTTCCATACTTACAGTCCGATCTTAAAGTTTGATATACCGAATTTAGAGCAAAAATATTGGCCTCCCTGAGACAAAAAAATTCGCTATATCAAACTTTAAGATCGGACTGTAAATATGGAAGATATAATAAATATGGAAGGTCTAATGCACATACTAGAACACATGCTATTAATTTGTATTTTCTAAATTTCAACTTAAACAGGTGCAGCATGTGTTTCAACATCATAACACACAAGAAAATTTGTGCAAACGATTCGGCAACCAGAATATAGACGGTGATATTCACCCTTATTTGAAATAAAAGTTCACGTGAAATGTGTTCCCTTTCTCTAAAATTGTGATCGCAAAAGTTTCCGTAGTTTGTTGTGTCAGGATGGTATTTTCCAATTTTGTTCACGATTTTTTGTTCATGGGAAATATTTCACGTGAACAAAAATGTCACTTTTTATTCCGGATAAGGGTGATTCATTTCAAAGTAAGACAGAAATTGATTAAAAAATACATTTAACGGCTTATTGACCATTACACCTTACATGCAGGGCTGTCAGATATGGCGATTTTAAAACTTATTTGGAATCCAAATTTTAGTTTTGACAACATGGCGATTTTTCTGGCGATAAATAAATTTGTTAATATCCAACATGACCATTTTTTTTAAACAAAATTAAACTTCGAAATTTTTCTAATTCAGAAAAATTAGTTTGCTGAAGGAGTAGTTTCAAAAATAAATCCTATCAAAATTCGTCTGCAAGGAGTTGAAACAATTCGATTTTGATGATTTTTGTAATATTAATTAAAGCGTTTTACACGAAATAATTTTTGCGATTTTATTTCTAGTTGTGGCGATTTTCTGATAAATTTTGATACGATCATTTTATAAAAATTTATATCAAAAAATAAAAACTACATATAACTGATTTTTGGCGAATTTTGGCTAGTTTTAAAATCAGTTTGGCAAAATAGGTCGGAAAAAATCTGAAAACCCTGCTTATATGATTGGTTTACATTTTTTATTATAATGGCGAATTTAACTACATACTCAACATACGACTTAATATTTAAAGAAAATTAATTGCTAAAGGAAAATCTTTAGATTTTTTTTAAAGCTTGTAATCATTTATTGTATCTTTAAATCCTCACAAAAACATAAATGTGAAAAAAGGTCAAGTTCCTCTCCAAAATTTTGGAAATTAAAAGTGAGAGATATAAATGTTGACCAAGTTCTTGTTTGCCACAATACCTAACACAGAAATATGTTATGTATTATATAAATTTGTAATCGTAAGGGTGTCATATAATTTCTAGATAGTCTGCTAACTTTTAATTTTTAGTTTTCATGAGCGTAACCCTGCCCACTTCTCCAAACTCAAAATTTTTTTTTGGGCCAGTGCTTAGTATTCGTGTCAAGTTTCGTTACAAACGGATAATAATACCCACATAAATAGTATATCGAAATATGCTTGGCCGCAGGGCATTAAAATGAGGTTTAAATTGTATGGACCTGTCAACGCTCACTTTTTAAATAACAAATTTATAGCCTTGCATTACCAGTATTTGTGCCAAATTTCAATAAAATAGCTTCCATTAAGCGCCTTATATTAGCTTTTTTAATTCTGACTTTCATGGGCATAGCCCCGCCCATCTGGCCAGAATTTCCAAGTTTTCAGATTTTTTATTTTATTTCTTACCTAGACCTCTATATCGAATTTCAGCTCAATAGCACAAATTTTTGTTTTTGTGGGCCCTCCTGGTTAAAATTTTCGGGTTTTCAGATTTTTCTGGTTCATTGCTCACCTAGATCTTCTCGTATACTAAATTTTAGCGCTCTAGCAATAGCGGAAGTGCTTCATCAATTTGATGAGTGTGTCAGTGGTCAGTGAGTATGTCTTAAATTATGTGCTTTTTGGTCTATATTTCCGGAACCTTTCATCGTATAACTTTCAAACTTCGCATGTGAGGTTATATAAATTTATTCTAATTATGGTTTGAATATCATAATTTTACGATTGCGCGGAACAGGGTTATGAGGGGGAAAAAACAGCTCGAATGGCTCGAATGGCTCGAATGTAAATATACACACTGCGTGCATTGGCCAGAACCTGGCCTGGCGCAATATCATTATAAGGACCGACCAGTGTCGGACATAAACTTAGTGACAGTTATTAATAAAACATAAGTAGTGACAATCAAAAAGGAAAAAAAAGTATTTTCAAGAATTCCCATCTGGAGTGTTGAGAATAAGAGCCCTAGTGTCCCTCTTTTTTTGGCGGATGTGTCCAGTAAAGTTCAAAATATTACGAGCAAGCGGACTAGGATGTGACTCGAGTTTTGTTAAGTATTTCCCTTCGTATTTTGCAATTTTTTCAATCACTAGTGCAATATTTAAATCACGGTGTAAACTGGAATTTTTTATGTACCATGGAGCCGATGTTATCAAACGAAAAATATTGTTTTGCCTTCGTTGGAGTCTCTCGACATTGGAAGCTGAAGCAGTGCCCATAACTGAAATCCGTAGCACCAAATTGGCTTCAAAATCGACTTGTATATTAAAAGTTTGCAATTTAGACTGAGGGTTGAATTTCTACCAATCAGTCAATGTACCTCAGTTAATTTTAGTTTTATATATGTTAGGTTACTCAAAGACTTACAGAAGAATCTTTTGGCTAATATTTTTGTAAAATATCTTCACCCTTTCTATATTCGTTTTCCCTGATTTTCCATGCTATGAAGAGTTAAAAAACTTCCCGGTTAGATCGCTAGTGTGATATATACACACATATGTATATATTTATATATATATATATATATGTATATATATATACATATATATATGTACATAGAGTAGGAAAATTTCAACACAGCTTTAAATAAGATAAAAACTTTCAAAACACCCACACAATTATGTTTCTTTTTTGGAAGCCTCTGCCATAATCAGCCATAAGAACTTTATTATATTTGCAATTTAGGAAACTGTACGTACCTGTTCCATCTTACTATAGCTCGAGGTATTGTCTCTAAGGGATCTTGCAACAAATACTGTCTTATACCTCTAAAATATTGCTGCAAAAAAAGATCCCAGTCCATTTTTTCCATATTGAAATAGAATAGTTCCTTATCTCTCGTCGAAAGTCGCTGCCAAAGGTCACGGATGTTATCAGTTTGAAATTCCCATTGCCGCATGGCAAAATATTCAATAACACGCATAAATCTGTGTATCTTTTTGTACGTGTTCAGAAGTCTGCAATGAAATTTAAAAATAATGCTAATTAATATATAAATTTATAGTTAAACGCTTTGAAATGAACATACTAATATTATACTTTGTCATAATATGGTACTGTGGCATAATGTTACCCGTGGCGAAGCTCTTATTTAGTGAAAATGTATTTTTAAAATGTGTGACAATAGCTAAACTGGTGATCCCGACGTTTCAATGAATAAGGAAACAAAAGGCAGAAGATGCATCAGACAGTATGGATGAGGCCACAAACTTGCGACCAAATGGTGGTCGTGAAAGAGAAAGTATGTTTTCATTTTGGCAAATATCATTATTGATATGGGGTCAAGGCAAAAAATACGTAGAACGTTGTTAGTTCAAGAATTTAAAGTCGGAAAACTGACTGCAGGCCTGTTTACCGAGACGAATAGGGCAGATACTGCAGAAAATCGTAGTCTCTTTATTACTGATAAAAGAACAAATATTAAATATCTGATACACAACACAAGTACAATCTCTATGCAGCAAACGGCACCCCTATAAAAACTTATGGCAAAAAATTTATATAAGTCGACTTCGGCCTGCGAAGAAAAATGGATTGGGAGTTTATCGTTACTGACGTCACGAGACCAATTATCGGTATTATTTAATATACGAGTATGATCTTATGGTAGATGTACACAAAAAAAAGTTATTGGATAAAAAAACGAAACTAATAGTGAATATGAGCGTTTTCAGGTCTAGCCAAGAGCGTTTTTTTTCAATATATTTTGTTATAGAGGATTGGGTTAAGCAAGTACTACACAAATACAAAAGTGTAACATAACCGTTTAAGTTTACACTTAACTCAAAAAGTAGCAACGTCTATCATCACATCGTAACAGAAGGCCCACCAAGTTGCTCAAAGCCTAGAAGACTACATCCTGAAAAGCTGGCCTTGGTGAAAAGATAATTGACTATATGCTCAAACAAAGCATATATAGTATGAGCAGTATGAGCCAATGTTCCAGCCCACTGCATATGGCGCCGAAGAAAACAGCAGGCGACTGAGCACGGTTACAAAGCCTGACAGGTATCCCAACCTCATTTGCATGCCATAACGTATAGACTACACAATAAGTGAAATTTCAGAACCCTTGATTGGAACGGGCGTATCATCAAACACCCATTGCCCCAGGAGATCGTGAAAAAATTGCCATAATTACACCATTTGGTTTATGTGAGTTCAACTTTACGACGCTTAGACTCAGAAATGCTAGTCAGTCATTCCAGCGCTATATAGACCAAATTGTTCGTGACATTGATTTCATCACTGTATAATGTATACATGATGATGTGTTTATAGCGTTATCTAGCTATGAAGAATATACGCAAACATCTGTACCAAGTTTTCGGACGCCTGCAACAATAAGCTCTAAAAATAAACGTCTCTAAATGCGTTTTCGGAAAAAATGAGATAAATTTTTTAGGGCATCGCATTACTAAATATGGTGTTTCGCCCACCAAAGAAAAGGTTTAGGCAACCTTGAATTTCAAAAAACCAAAACTTACGTGTGATCTCAGACGATTTTTAGCCTTATTAAACTTTTATCGACGTGTTTTTTCGAAAGCTGCTTGGAAGCAAGGTGAGCTTTAGAGACTTATCAAGTCAAACAAAAAGCAGGAGAAAATCCCGATTATCCGGGACGAATGATCTGAAAAGGCTTTTGAGAATTGTAAAAATAGTCTTGCAGAGGCAACGCTTTTAGTTCACCCTTCACAAAACGCAAATCTAGTCCTATATGTTGATGCCAGTAATTTTGTGTAGGTACAGCAATTCACGAAATCTCAGATGGCAACCTTCGACCCCTGGGATTCTTCTCAAGTATGACAGACTCTCAAAAAAGTTACAGTACTTTTGATAGGGAACTGCAGGTGGCATACCAAGGTGTAAAATATTTTAAACATATTATAGATGACTGAAAGAGCACAATTTTGACAGACCACAAGCCATGAACATTCGCGTTTCACCAAAAACCGGAAAAGACAACCCCAAAGCAAATACGTCATCTATGTGAATACACCACCGATATTCAACATATTTCGGGAAAAGACAACGTCACTGCTGATGCGTCGTCGGTCGTGCATAGAAGTTATATTTAATGCAGACCAGTTAAACTTTGGAGAGCTTGCGTTGGAGCAAGAACAAAGCGTCGAGGTAAACAAAACTAGAGAAAACTCATCGCTGCAACTTAAAAGTGTACGGCTACCAAACTGCCAAAATGAATTGTGGTGCGACGTCTCAACATCGAAAGTTCGTCCCTCGTTACACCAAAATTTAGACAACAAAATTTTCAAGTCAATCCACAATGTGTCTCACCCAGGAAAGCGTGCAACAAGCAAATTAATTAGTGAGATATTTGTATGGAAAATATGCAGCCTGAAATAGCTAAAATGGTAAATTCCTGCTTGGAACGTCAGAGAACGAAAGTAAATAGACACAACAAAAGCGTGTTAGCAGAGTTTGAGGGTCCTGATAAGCATTTTGAACATATCAATGTTGATATAATAGGCGCTTTGCCACCATCAGATGATTTCAGATATTGCTTAACCTGTGTAGGCCGATTAAGTCGTTGGCCTACCACGATACCGATTAAAGACATTACAGCGAAAACAGTAGCACGGCAATTTATGAGCGGCTGAGTAGCACATTATAGAATGCCAAAGGCCATAAAAACTGACCAGGGTAATCAATTTGAATCGAAATTCTTCAGAGAGTTAACTCAATTCAGTGGTTCAAAACATTTATATACTACCGCTTATCACCCACAAGCGAATGGCTTTGTTAAGCGCATTCATCGCACTCTAAAATGTGCAATCAAATGCCATACTTCCTTCCACACATTGGACGGCGAGCTTATCTATCGTATTACGCCACATTTAAAACAGACTTAAATGTATCTGCAGCTGAAATGATCTATGGAACGACAATAAAGCTGTCATGCGAATTTTTTGAAAGGCAAGCAGAATATTACACTGAATGTGATTTTGTAAAGAATCTTCGTGCTTCTATAGCCAAACTTAAGTCAGTCCCAATGTCGAATCATTCTTCTCAAAATGTTTACATTCAAAATGACCTATTTTAATGTACCCATGTATTCCTGAGGGATGACTCTGTTCGAGCCCCTCTGAAGGCACCCTACGATGGAAACTTTGAGGTCGTTTGCCATAGTAACAAGAACTTAGACATCCGAATTGGCGAAAAAATTTAAAAAGTTTCAATCGCGTAAAGGTAGCATTTATAGTTAAGGAACAACATCAAAATTCACCGGAGGGTCATGTACCACCACTCAGGCAAATAGCCAAAACAAACAATAATGCAATACCTGGTGAAGTTCATTAAAAAAGTAATAGTACATCAACTGGGGAACCAGTAGACGTTGTGGAATCCCGTGGAAAATCACGTTCAGGAAGAATGATCAGCGTTCCAAAAAGATTTGTGCAATTTGTTTTTTAACAAACAGACTGAAGGGGCAGTGATGTGGCAGGATGTTACCCGTGGCGAAAACCCTATTTAGTGAAAATGTATTTTTAAAGTTGATTAATCACATTTGATGTTCGCGAATTTATACTGAAATCAAAACCGCAGAGGATATCAGATTTGAAGAAAGTCACTTATGAAAAAAGCTAGAATCATTAGTGACACAGGTTCTGCGAGAAAGAGACAACTATAGTATATTTGTTATTAAGATGTTATATTGTAAAATGAACACGTGTACATACATACACATTTCCAAATTAAATTAAAGAATTTGTTGCATTGAATAAAAAAAAACACAATGTGAAAAAGATTTTTACTTATTGGTATTAAAAAGTGATTACAATTTATTTGCAAATGATTCCTGATTTTAATTTTTATCTTTTGCTTACAAAAATCACACATCAAATGAGACCACAAAGCATAAAATGAGAACACATTTCAATAAGTAAATGAAGTAAACAATCTTACAAAATTAAATGAAAGAATTTGGTGTGTTGAATAAAAACACAGAATGCGAAAAAGCTTATTACCATTAAATAGGAAATTAAAATTTTTTTAAAATGATTGCAGTTTTCATTTGAAATATTTTCATTACAAAATATAAATTTTTACAATCTATTTACAAAAATTGCTAAACGAATGAGGTTACAAAGTATAAAATGAAAATAAGTTAAAAAATGCCTCCAAGAAAGAAGGTTTATGTACATACATATTTGTGAACTTTTGACACAAGCGCTTAAGTTTACTTATGAAACTGTTTAGATTCACTTTCATTAAAACAAGTTGCAAAAATATTATTATTTTATTAAATTTATCTATTAATGGTTTTTTGTAATTATGATTGATCAACAACAAGTGTTCTTTACACGCCCAAACACTGTCTCTTTTTTTAATAGATTTCCTAAAGAATACGACAACCATAATAAGGCGGAACATGTCGAAAAATTAAAACGAATATATACACAATTGTAATCAAATTCAATTCATTAAGAGTACGCTTAATTATCATACAAAGTTTGCTAAGCACTTGAACAGCATTTTTGCTCTATTGAAAAATTTGAAAACGTATGTACATAAGTTGTTGTTTACAAGTTCGATAGATATGTATTCGTACATTATGGCCATGATACACTGAGTGTTCCCAAATAAATAAAGAAAAAATTTTTGAATTAAGAATATATACAGTATTTACCGCTTATATGCACTTCGTAATTTGCTCGACATTTAGTGCTTGTAAGCGGGATATGCATTTGCAATGCATGTAGAAAAACTCGTTTAGTTGCATCGGTGGTGCTTATATAAAAAAGATGTTTTATATGTATTTAGTAGTACTTGCACCAGAATTTTAGAAATGTAATTGTAAAAACAGAATATGCATGCGCATTGCTAGTTTGCATGCGGCTAGCCTCGGCTTAAAATTGCAGCTGACTAATTATTTTTGTCATGATACAATTATACTAGGTACATGCACAAGCCCAGCCTGTCACTGTATACATTGCACCTAGTTGTCAAACTGTGTTTACAAGCTGCAAAAATGTTAATGTATGTGTGTAAATAAAATGATTACAGTGTTGCCAATGAATTTACACATGGCTGTGTCTCCAATTACACATTGAAGAAAATTACAATATACATCTTTTGTGTAGGTTAAAATTAAAACAATAATAAATAAAAATAGATCCCAAAGTAGAATTACACACATATTATACAAGAATTTAATTACATCGCCTACACATGTGAGTAGAAATTACACACTGTCTAACTACACCCATATTGGCAACACTGAATAACTATAATCATGCAGGAATGCCGCGTCTGCAATTGTACTTTAGTTACCCTGTAATTGTTATTTTTATAAACAAAAGACAGTTGTTTCCGACAATTTGGGGTTTGTTTATACCAACAAAATACATGTGTTTTTTGGTGTTGTAATTTTGTTGTAGTTCTGCATGTACCTAGTGTAATTGTATCATGATTTTTGTAGTGGCAAATTTTTACCACATCTTACAAATTATGAAATTTTCTTTATAGAAATATGTATGTTTAAAAATCTTATGACAATCAAAACTAGCGGCTGTGAATGTCAGCCGGCTCAAGCCGGCTTATGACCCGCCGCCGACTATTTGTTCCTAAGCCGCCGCCGCCGACTTGTTAATGCGGCTTGTTTCTCTGGTCACAACATAAATTCACAATTTCAACTTACGACAGCTGATTCAAACAGAGACTGCTGACAGCTGATTTTAAACTGAGATGGAACATCTGATATGCAATAGTACAAATGAGTCAATAGGGTGAAATAGTTTGCTGTTTAATTGCGATGAAACAATTTTTCTACATTTGCTTTACTTATGATGAAAAATTTAAACAGTGCATATATGAGAATTTTTTACATGCAATTTCTCAAAATCTTATATAATTTTGGTGCATAAAAGCGAGAAATGCATATAAGCGAAATGCATATATTAAAAAATATTGCGTGTATTTTATATACAAAAGAAATATTGTTCAAGTTCGGCTGCATATAAACGATAAATGCTTATAACCGGAGTGCATATAAGCGGTAAATACTGTAATTTAAAATAAAAAAGCCTTGTGCTGTATTCGCGCCTTCATTACTCGTAGTACATACCTGGGTTTTTTCCCCATCAACATGCATGTGGCATCAAAAATTGCTGCAGGTATATAATGTAAAGTAAATATTGACAACATGTGCAATAATTTGTTGGGAGTGTTTGCGTAACATAAATACCACATGGCTTTTAATGTAGGATACATCAGACCATATTTGGTCGTTTTAGTTGTAAAATCTCCCCATGTCAATTGGTTGTCTTTAGATGTACAGAAATTATATACCGGAATTTCTTTATGTATACATACCGGGCTGAAAAATTATCAAATAAAAAAAATTAGGAAAAAATGAAAAAAAAATAAAAAAAAAATTATGCTTACCTTTGCTTCTCAGCAATCTCCCAAGATGCAGCTATAATGCTATTTACACATAAGTCAACTGGAACCATGTTAGCCACAGCTGTTGGATCACAGCGCAATGTCCTGATCACACCTGTGCCGGCGCCAGCGATTGCTCCCGTGGGTCCATAAAAATTGTCTATCCAGCCACACACTGGATCACGATATGTACTGATTACTTAAAAAACAAAATCAGTTTTTAATATTTGTATTATAGTTATAACCTTTTGATTAATCTGGGAAAAATTAAGACAAAAAAGTTTGATTTTGTCCATGCGCACGTCAGAGCTACATGGGCATGTGACTTCTTACATGCCGTGTACATGCCTTCTTTACTATTTCAAAATGCTATCAATATGCTGAAAATTCTGTTGACGTCATAGCCACATACACATTCCCGTCTTCTTGAAAATGTGTCAATATTGAATATACTCATGCAGTGCTCTGTCCCAACAACCATTAAAAAACTTTTTATACATATTAACGAACTTGTAAAAAATAATAAACAGGCAAATGTTTTTTGTTATATGTATAAATAACCAAAGAAAACAGAGAAACAAGCCGAAAGAATATGTTCCATTAAACTCCCTGAATGTGAACTAGAGAGAGCCCAGCTGATGGAGCAGATATGTACAGGATAAGCTTCATACCTATTTACATACACACATAACATGCATCTATGTATGTATGTATGTATTCAAACCCAGCTGGCATTGGCATTGCGTTATAATCAAATCTTTTCCGAATCAGCTTGACGGGAAAAATAACTGCATATGAGCTCATTTTTCGATCATAAATGATACTCCCGTTGTAAGAAAATTCTACCGTACAGATGAATCATTCCAAAAAATCGTTCTTGATACAATTTGCTGACTACTTTTTGAGCAATTCGCTGGTAGTATTAAATCATTAAATCACCTTTTAGCGGTTTCTTTGCATTTTGTTCCTCTTTTTTTAAGAAAACATTGTTTGATCATTCATTGTAGATGAATCATAAGTGAATCGTTTTTCAATCACCCAAGTGATGAATCAATTTTTAGTCATCAAAAGTGATCTGAGAAGAATCATATAAGAGATTTTTGCAAAAAATGATAACCCAAATGCTAGCCCAATTAATATACATATACATATCGCACACTAAATCATAAACAGTCACAACTCAAAATATTTCAGGTGCTGAGTAGTAGCAAACAACTGTTGATACTGTACAAATGACCCAAGTATGTAACATAAAAACAAACATAACATTTTTTTATATTATTCATGAAGACTGTATTGCAAAAGAAGTAGTTGGGGCCGTTAGAGATTTGTTAAATTAACTCATTTATAAAAAACCAAATCACTTTGCTAATTTTTAGTTGTAACTGTTTATGATTTAGTGTGCGATATGTAAGTATCAGTCATGAAGCAGCTCTGGGATAAGGAACAGCCCTCGTGTCATCGTAATTATTTATTAACTGCAGTCAGGCTTGTGTGTGTTGTTTGGCCTTTGAGAGTTTTTCGTCTCTCTTGCACTGGTTGACTTATTTGCTACGGATAACCGTACACAGAAAAAAATATTATCAAAATGCAACCAGCAAAACAAATTGTTAATAGTTAATTTAAATTAAAATATATATTTAGTTAATATAAAAAATTAAGTTGTTGATATGAAAAAAACAGAAAATTTTTTCAATAAACTGAACTAACCAAATTTTATGTTATACATGGCGCAAAAACTCAAAAAATTCATTGTTGATTCAACAAATTAAAATTTTTCTAGTCAATCAAATTACTCAACAAAATTATTTGTTAAATTATATCATAACGGAATACGCACATGTAGAAGAAACAGAAGAACTCGCATTTTGTGTGTATTCATTATTTGCTTATCTAATAACGATTTGCTCTTTAGCTGAGTGGTAAGTACATTAGCCTATTAATCAAGAGATTGCCGGTTCGACTCATCCAAACATCTTTAAAATTTAACAAAAACCAAAATTCTAAAAATAATATAAAAAATACAAACAAAGAAACAACACATAAGAATTTGAAAAACAAATTTATTAAAAATTTTATTTTTCTCTTAACAACTCAATTGTTATTAACACAATAATTTTAATTGGAAATAATTGAGTTGATTTTGTTTTCTTATCTTACAAATGTGTGTTTGTATTTACAAAAATCGTTGTAGGTGCCTTTGTAAATAATATTTTAATTGTATTCACAAATAAATTTTTTGTATTTACAAATCTTTTTTTTTCTGTGTAATTTTGCGGTTTTTTGTGGAATTTCGTTGATAACCACGTTGCTACTTCTTATGTGAAGTAATAGGTCGGGTATAGTTAGTCACAAAAACATGTTTAAGAATACTGGAGGCCTATTCTGAAATGCGATGCGAAAATCAATACGATGCGAAAATACATAAATTCGAACAATTGCTATTCTGTATTGCGATATTCGCATTTATAATGCGAAAAGGTGGGAATTTGGTATTCTACATTGCAAAAACAAATGTCAAATTCGCAAAATTTATTCGACAACATACATATATGTATATATATTTTATTTATTTATTCATCATATATTTATTATTTAATTTAGGGAAGCAAGCAATAAGACCACCAAAACGCGTCAATTTGAAATAATAGAATTTATGAATAAGCACAGCCAATTGGCATGAGTCCATTTGAAAACACCAAATGCACGTTAGTCGGCAAATGTAGCGAACGTTAACTGAAGAACTCAATATCAATGAACGACCTATTAGAGAATCTGCAGGATGGAAATAAGTATGAAATACATAAACCTGTTTAAAAATATTTGAATTCAACTTTAATCTTCTCTGTATCTTTTCATTTTGCTCATGCCATTCTTCGTCGTCGAACCACAGTGCCACAGAATCCATTTTTATAATTTTTTTCTTACAGAATTTCCTAAATAAATAGTTTTATAAACAAACAATTTATTTATTTTTAATTTGACGTTTGTTGACACTGACGTTTATTTGAGCAGCGTTGCCACGATTTGAAGTAAATTGCGAAAGTCTAACAGAATACCAATTTTCTTTCGCATCGCATTTCATTTGCGCATCGCACTGATTTTCGCATCGCAATTCAGAATAAGGCTCCTGTTAACAACATCATGGACATATGTATGTATGGTCTAGTCACTACGTAAATTTTTCTGCAAGCGTATTCTGCATGTTATCTTTTCTTTTCCCGGTTTCCTCGAACCTTGCAGTTTCCATTCCAGTGTTTCATGTCAAATTTTATTGTAGGATTTTCTAAGTGCATGTCCGGGCCAATTGTATTTTCCTCTCTTTATTTGATTGCTAATATTGTCTTCATTGTTGATTTGAAGAAGCTGTGGTGACTACCCTAGGTCACCAAATCTTTAATATGTTTCGTATGGATCTGTTATTACGCTTAATGATCTCGCTTACTAGTCAGGTTTGGGACTCATACAGCAGATGTGTATTTTTGTTTTTGGAGAGAGGGCATTTGATTTCCATATACGAGTAATTCGCAGGTTTTAGTATGCAGTTTTAAGCTTGCGTATACGCGAATCTATGTACGTCATCAATAGCGCCGCCGTCTGGTGCTATATTACTACCTAAAGCCCCGTTCAGACTATTATACAAGTATTAATACTTTTATTAGACTTTACGATACAGAAATCTAAATACATTCGTTGCGGCTGTCAAAAAATCTAACGTAAAATCATATATTGTGTTTGACCATCATACTTCAAATAAAATGTGTAATACAAGCAGAAAACAAAACAACTGTTCAATGAAAATGTCTGTGCTATTTATCGACTACCGGCGCCAAACCGGTTTCATGTAGGCGGAAAAGTGCCGTGACTTGCAAAAATTCAGAAGTTAAAAATATTCTATGTAAATAACATAAAAAATTTAAGAATAGATATAATAAAAACGTTAAAAAATTACGTCAACGATATATACTTCCATACGATTCACTTACTAAAATTTTGAGCCGATATATGTACATATGACAAAACATTACATCAATGACGACACGCTATTCGCTGCGAAACAGGCGACTTTTAAATTTGGTTTGTGTGAAAATGCAACCATGATCTAGTGAAAAGTATTATCGTTTAGGAAATTTTCTAAAAACGAAAAAGTCTTATGGGATGTCAAAATTTTTATCGTTTTATTTGCCACTTTGATGACATTTGGCGTTCACACTATCACACTTGCATGTAATATTTGAATTTTTGACAATGAATAAATACAAAGTATAATAGTATGAATTATCAATACTTGAAGCATTGTTATTGTTAAATTGGTCAATAGCAGCTGCTATTTCATTGTGGTCAGGTGGTTCATTGTTGATTGAGTTAAGATGGTCAGGGGCTATATAAGTGGGAGCCTGGTAAGGTTCTGAGTTATATTCAGAGTTGTTGCGGTTGAAAAGCTCATGCAAATTCTCTCTCCACTTGTTTAATTGGTCAGCTATAGCAGTAAGGGTTACGCCAGATTTGTCCTTGATTGGTGTTTTGGGAACTGGTTTCCTAATTATATCGAAGAAGTTTTTAGGTTTCCTATATAGTTCCGCTTATGTAGAATGTCCAAAGTCTTATGATGTAGAAGTAAAATATATCGAGTAGGAAAGAATACGGATACAAAATTCTACATGCGGTCGGTAAATGTTTATTTCTAAACCATTCTAGAAACTTATATAATCTCTTATTACCAGCCATTCTTCAATTTCTATTTTCAATGGTATTGTCCGTGAATATCTCCATTTTTTCCTTTCTTCATTTTCATATACAGTCTGGAGTGATGGAAACAGTTGGTTGTAATTATTTTGGCTATATCTGCACTTCCGAGCACTCTGACATCTTGAAGAGTTTTGAACCATATCTTAGAAATGCAGAATGGCCGATTTGTATACATGTTGTGTTTTATGGGGAAAGTATGAACCACCTGTTGTAAGGTCGTACTTTGCGCAGGTTCCTATAAATAGTTTGCGGCTCTTGTTCCGAACCCCAGGGCTATGTTTCCCCATAATATTTTGATAATATGAGGAAATATTTTTATTATTTTCAATGTTGTTATTTAAATTCCCATTAGGATCATGATATCGTTTCGGGATCATTGTAATTCATCGCAAAAATGTTAGTTCAGTATATAATCGGTAACTTCTGTGGGTGCATAACATTTTATTATTGAGATATTTTCAATGCTGGTACTTAGACGAGCCGATATGATGCGCTCGGTTATAGCAGACCAACTTATTAAAGCGTTGCGTATTCGCCTGTGTAGTAAAACTCCTGCGCCATGTGTGTTAGGATATATTAAGTCTATGTCCTTCTGCTGTTAGTTAAGCTAATTTGCCAGTTTGAAAACGTCTATTATCATTCCATGTTGCAAATCGTATCCATGGGCATACGTTGGTTTTCATAAAAGTAGTCGTTAGGTTATTTTTTCTTGTTATCCTTGTTAAATTAATAAGTATGAAATTCGGCTCCAATAGGGGATTTGCCTAGTTTGGTAATAGGGCTACCATCTTTAATATAGTATTGTATCGAGGAGGCCTCCAAACATGGCTTTTGTTCTCCGGGGTTCTAATCACCACGCTCTAAATTAAAGAGCATGGTGTTGTTGTTGTTCCCCAAGGCTTTTGACGCTGAAGTTGAAGTTGTCTGATTATGTAGGATAGTAAAAGCAGCGGTACATTTTAAAGAAACACCTCGATGATGCACTTACCTCATATTATTTTGGACTGATCGATCGGCTTGTTTCTCTGATTTATCCCTGTGAACTCAAATAGAGTTCTATACGATACTTGATACAAGATTATAATATATATGTATGTAATTGATTTTATTTACCAATGCCGGGTCGAAATATACCAACTGGTAAACTTTGTCCACATTGTTTAACTACATCTTCCGCTACAGCCTTAGTAAAAGTATAAGTGTTGGGATACTTCCCTAATAAGCTATAACAAAACCCGAACACAGATCTATAAAACATCAAGCAATTTTGAAAGTCAGGATCAGATTTTGACTTACATGGGTGTCATACTCTCCAATAAATTATCCGGGGTACATTCGGTTAGGAGAATTAAATTTTTGGAATCACTCGGTGGGGGGTATAGTTTTTCATCTATGCACCTTAAAGGACACTGTGTGTATGCTGTGGACACATGCAAAATACTTTTTAAATTTTGCATTTCCTTGCAAAGAAGCATAATATCACGTGCAGCTTTGACATTTATTTGCATCGCTACCTTGAGTTTTTCATCGAAACGTACTGTGGCTGCCATATGAAACACAATATTGACATTATCGATTAGGACCTGACGATTTTCATTACTGAGGCCCAAGCCGGGCAACATGCAATCTCCAGCTACACTCTTTATGTGATGGCGGAATTTCGGATTTATTTTTTTCATAACATTGAATATCTAAAAAAACATAAAAAACAGTTATTTTAATTTTGTAAGTCACAATCGAAGCTAGTTGTACATTAGTCATAACTATGAATAATATGTTCATATACATAAATACATGTTTTCTGTCGTCGATCGTAATTCAACGTAATTAAAATATCTTTGCGAATAAACAAATTTCACACAAAATAGCATCGATTTATTAATGCATAGTTTTGCATTTCTTGAAATAAATACATATTCTTACATATTTTTTATAAAATTTTTTAGTTATTTTATGCTATACAAAATTTATAGTGTTTTGTACGACTGTGTAAGAACACAAAAAGTGAAAATAATTTCAACAGGAATGGAAAATTCTTTTGTGATATTATTCGATATTCAAAAATACCGCAGGATTCGATTCCTTCAACTCATTTGCAAAATTAAGTCAAGAATACCGTTGAAAATTTAAAAAAAAATATGAATATGTATTTTTTTGAGCGCTCTCTCCTGTAGGTTCCGTATTAATTTATTGTGGATATTAAGCAGTGTTGTCAACTTTTAAATTTCAAAAAGCACTGAAACTATGAAAAAACGCGTAATTTAAGTAAAAAAAAGCACTAAATTTAATTATTTTATTATATTAAAAAATTTTTTATACATAAATATGTATATAAGATATATAGGGATCGGTTGACCTTGCATTTTATACCTAAAACTTCAAATTTGAGGCACCCGATACACGTTTTAATTCTAATTAATTATTAGTAAAATAAAATGATAACTATTTTTTAACTAATACTTTTTGATTACATTTATTATATTCTTTCTTAAAAATGTATAAAAATAAGTGCTCGCTCATCTAAGTTTATCGTGAAAGATATTAACTTAGTGCAGAAATTGGTTCGGGAAAACCAAAACATAATAGAAAATAAAAAAAATAATGTATTACAGCTAAACACAAAGAAGACGTACATATGTATAAAATGTATCCAAAATTGTTCACCACAGGATATTATGTTGTTCACAAAACATCAATACTGATAAAGTTTACAACGAAGCAGCTGTTGTATAAAACTATTTCTTAACCAATGACGTTTGGCAGTTTAACTAATGTTAAACCAAAAGCTGTGAATCAAATATTATTGGTTAAACTATTGCTATTAGCTAACTTAATGACTGTGAATTTGGGCCTAAGAGAATAAAACGATCTAAATTTAAGAACAAAATTCTTCAATTTAGATTGCAGAGATCTTAATATTTCAATCTTGAACTTTGGTCAGTAAGATTGACGTTCTCAAATTTAACATAAATTCTTAATTTATAGAATGAATTCTTAAAATCAACAACGTGGTCTTAAACTTTAATAGCGCATTCTTAAAATCAAAAAGTTAATATTAATTTTAAGATAACATCCTTAAATTGTTAAGAATATGATCTTAATTTAAGATTTTTATTAAGAAAAAAATCTTGAATTTGATCTTAAAAAAATCAAAATTTTATTCTTGAATCAAGAATTTTCGCAATTTTAACAGACTATAAATATTAAAATGATTTGAGTTTTGTTCGTAAAATCTTGATTTTAGCACGTTTTTCCCCTTAGTGTATAAAAAGTATATTCACAATTCAATTTTCTCGTTTCAGACCTTGTTTTATTATGAAGCGAAGTTATAACAAAGTGTAAGGATATATTGTTACGTTTGTTAGACTTAAATAAAGTCGTAGAGGTAAAAAATCTACTTCTGCGCGATTAAACATTGAAGTGACAAAAGATTGATGGAAATGCAGTTTTTGATAATGCCTCAAACGAGTTTATATCCATTAACTTGACATAAACTTATTAGATTTTACTTCTGCCCAAAACTCGAGATTAGACTCAAAGTTTCTCCATTCTCCATCCATTGTTATAGTAACTAGACAAAATGATGCTATTAAACTATATTTGGGTACCTACTTGCTTAATGTCTTCTTTACATTAATTATGCTTAAAATGTTAAAGTTTGACGGTATTTCTGCAACCAAGCATTGTACAACCTTATAAGAATTTTTTAAATGTTCTGCTTTTTGAACGATAGCCTTCCTCGAAAAAAAAATAGATATGGAAATTTATTTTTGAATTTTGGGTCTAGTGCTACCGTCACGAAAAAAAAGCACTAAAAATTAATTTAAAAAGCACTGAGCACTAACTTCAAAATTTCTCGCGTCGAAAATTTCAAAAAGCACTAGAAACGGTGCGAAAAGCACCGAGTTGACAATGCTGATATTAAGTGTTTTGAAAGCTCTTCTGCAACCTTTAAATAAAAATATCCAAAATGACTACCCCCACAGCCTACAGTAACTAGATGGGCAACTACGGGTATATTTTTGTGAACAAAGTTATGTTGAGTTTATATCTGGCATTTTTGCTTGCTAAAGTGGCCGTTTAAGTGAAAGTGAGATTTACAGTGTCCCAACATCGTTTCACAAAAACTTTTGCGTAAATAAAAATCACTTTCTCTCAGTTCTTGAACGGTTTCGAATCTTAAAAATATGGAACTTCAGATCCATTTTTAAAATTTCATGAATAACACAGTCTGAAAAAAATACCTGCAAAGTGTTACTGTTTTTCTGGCAGGTATTGTCGAGTATAAAAACAATCTGTATTTGAAATTTTCAAACACCTCCAAAATCTTGACTTACGGGTAAAAAAAACCGGGTTTTCGTACCGGTGGGCACTTATCAACCTCTAACTAAATTAAATATCAACCGATTTTAAATTTATTAATGGATTTAGAAAGAAGAGACTAAGAACTTTCTAAACATATACATATATAGTGTTTCAGTGAATTTCAGATGTATGTCTATATTTTTTAACCAAATATAATTTTTTAAATTTTTTCAACACTTTTCTACTTTGGACTATTTTTGTCTTTATAAATTTATTTATAAAACATAATTAATAAGAGTAATTCGCAAGTTTGTTTTAAAAAATTCCCTCGAAATTGACTGAGTTATTAAACATTTTATTAAAAGACTTGTTATTAAAAAACTACCCGTATCATGTATTTCGCGTTCTATTTATACGCTTTCTGTGTATTTAGACTTCGAGCATGATGAAAGTACAATTTAATAGACATATGTATATCAGCAAAGAGTACAAAATTGGTACAACAGTGTTCGCAAAATTTTTTTTCTCTTGTGGTTCTCAAGAAAAAAACTTTGTCTCTTCTTTCTTTATCCATTAGTTGTCAGTCTTTTCCTTCTATATCCGTTTATAAATTCAAAATCGGTTAGTATTTAACTTAGTTAGAGGTTGATAAGTGACTACGGGTACGAAAACCCGGTTTTACCCGTAACTCAAGATTTTGGAGATGTTTGGTAAATTTCAAACACAGATTATTGTTATACTCGACAATACCTAACAGAACAAGTAAGAGTGCTATATTCGGCTGTGCCGAATCTTATATACCCTTTATCAAAGTGCATTTATGAAGTATAGAGATACATACATAAACACATACATATGTAGATATGTAGGTACTTATTTATTTTGTGAAAAAATTCATAATTTTTGCTCTAGTGCAATTTTTAGTAAGCGACCTCTCGGTATTTTTCGATTAAATATGTTTTTTTTTGGATATTACCAATAATATCAATATATCCATGCATTACTTTCTAAAAAAAATACAAGTTTTCAGGAGAGAAAAAAAGAAACGGTTCATCTCTTTATACTTCGGTGTTTGGATAAAAGTTCATATGCAATTATTAAGGAAGTGATTACATTTATGTATATTAGTAGTAATAATACACTAATCTTTTCTAGTTTAGTTATGAAACGCATTTATTAAGATACGAGTTTGCTGCATTAAGATTAATTTTAATTCTTGATACGTGTTGAATAAGTTACTCGTTTGTTAAATTCATATCTGTATAAACAAATAACGCCGTTATATCAAAACTATCCAATGAAAACAAAATTTAGTATTCCACTAGACCGAAATTCGATAAAAACGAATGCTCACTAAACCGAAGAAATTTCGAAACAAAATTGTTCAATTAATTTTAATTATTATTTGAACGGGCTTAAGTTCGTATCGCTTTTAAGCCAAATTACATGTGATAATTATTAATGAACAAATAACACTAAAGTTAGTTGTAAATATTCTGACACCACATAGTTGAACGGAACAGCTAGCCGTTTTCGAAGGCCATTACACCTTCATCATCAGCGTTTTTCTGTGTTTGGTTCAATGTGTGTGGTATCAGTTGATGTAGATGTGTGCAAATGGACTATGTGAATTGTTTTGATTCATCGTATTTCAATTTGCTGAAATGTGTTTTGTAACTTTGAACTTTAGCCCGTTCAAATAATAAACAGAGAAACAAATTAAGTTCCAAAAATAATAATTAAAAATTAGCTTAAATAAATAGCCAGGGGCCTGTGGCAAAAATTAAATAAATATACTTAATAGTAACAAACCAAAAAAGTTTGTCTTAAGTAGAACAAAAATAAGCAAATTAACTAGCGTGTGCATAATTAGAAAATAATAAAACGACAATGGTAAGACTGTTGTTAATTAGAGATGGTAAATTTGAGCTTTCATTACAAAACACCTTTCAGCATATTGAAAAACGATAAATCAAAACAATTCATATATTCTATTTGCAAAAAAGTTTTGTATTATTAAGTGTCTCATTATAAACATCCCATTGCAAAAGGTATATATCGCGGTATTATGTAAACGTTTATTCCTAAAGAATGTTTTCGAATTTGTTCAGCACAAAGGAACAGTTTCAGGGAAATGAAACGGAACATGTTCTTTAATTAATTTTATAGTTAGGACTGTACTTTAGCGGTAAATTTTATTTACATTTCCATTTACCAAAAATAAATTCAATAAAGTGCGACTTTAACTTGCGCATGAAGGGTGCCGTACGGACACTAAATATGTAATATTATATGAACTTCAGTCTATATAAAATGTAGTTTTGGCATTTTTTTAGTTTTTGGGGTTTTTCGGTTTTAAGTGTTTCTTAATAGGGGTTCTTAGCTTTGGCGCTTCTTTCCTCCATTTTTGGCGTTTTTTTAGTTTTGGTGCTTTTTTCTCGTTTTAGCAATTTTTTAAGTTTTTGGGCATTTTCTTTAATATGGCGATTTTTTAATTGTAGTCCTTTTTTTCGTTAAATCGATATTTTTTTGGTTTTTTGGGTTTTTTCTATTTTGGCGATTTTTTTCATTTTAGCGATTTTTTTCATTTTGGCAATTAAATTAAGTGACAAATTTTTTTACGATTTGGTACTTTTTTCGCTTTAGAGATTTTTTTTCGGTTTTTAGCGTTTATTTTATTTTTTTTTAGTTTTTAAGCGTTCTTTAAAGGGTTTTTTTGGTTTTGGCGGTTTTTTTGCGTTTTTGTTCAATTTGTTGCTTCTCTTAGTTTTTATGCTATATTCTAGTCCGTCACACGGTATTTTCTCAGGAACCGTAAGAGCTACGGACCTGAAATTTACACAGAGTATGTAGAACCTTGGCCACTACAACAGCAAATACATGAGAATTAAAAATTAAAGGGTGCTCCAAAACGAGCGACGAAAAATGTTAAAATCTCATGTAATATACATACAACTGTATGTACATATGTATATTGACACTTGAAATTTGTAAACTTAGTGTATTTTTATATAGACTACAACAATAAACATTAAAATATTAAAAAATTTAAATTAAAGGGTGGTCCATCAGTTAATGCAATTTTGACTATGTAATTTTGACAAATTGCTATATCTTGGAAACCGTAAGAGGTAAACTCTTGAAATTTTCAAAAACGGTAAAACTAAAAAATCCGAATATTTTAATCGTCAAACAGAAAAAAATCGCCAAAACCTAAAAAAATCGTCAAAAATTTAAAAAAAAATCGCCAAATCGAAAAAAATCGACAAAATTAAAAAAAAAATCTATCACTAAAATAAATCGCCAAATTCGAAAAAATCGTTTAAAAGAAAAAAGTCGCCAATATGAAAAAAACGCCAAAAACCGAAAAAATCGTCAAAACGCGAAAAATGCGCCAAAACCAAAATAATTGTTTATGTGAAAAAAATCGCCAAAATTAAAAAAATCGCCAAAATTAAAAAAATTCCCCAAATTTAAAAAAAAATCGCCAAAACGAAAAAAATCGCCAAAATTTTAAATAAACGCAAAAAACCGAAAAAATCCTCAAAACGAAAAAAAGTGCCAAAACTAAAATTAATCGCCAAAACCAAAAAAAATCACCTATATGAAAAAAACGCAAAAATTAAAAAAATCGCCAAAATAAAAAAACGCCAAAATAATAAAAATTGCCAAAATTAAAAAACTTCGAAAACCAACCACGCCAAAACGTGAAAAAAGTGCCAAAACTCAGAAAGCGCCAATAAATTCAAAAAACCCCCAAACTAAAAAAAAACGCTTAAAACCGAAAAACCCTAAAACGAAAAAAATGCAAAAACTATAGTTTATATTGTTCGTATTGAATTACATATCTCGTGCCCGTACGGAACCCTTCGTGCGCGGGTCAAAGTCGCACTTCACTGAATTTATTAATGCTATTTTAACAATGAAAAAAGTTTCTACTTGTTTTTATATTTAAATTAAAAAAAAAAGAATATTTTACAAAATAAAAAGTGGCATTATACTTTGTGAGTGGGATTATCTGCTGTTCTTAAACGACTATTTGAAAAGAAGTCAATGACATATTAAAAAAATTGTGTAAAGTTGTATAAAAACGTATACTTTTTAACTATTTTCGTTTTGGGTTTTAATAAACTATTAATTTATTAAAACCCATTATTTATTATTTGTTATTAAAATTATTTGTTTTTCTTGTATAATGAATTATTTGTTGTTTGTTAATAAAAAAATAAAACTAATGCGCATGCGTGTTGTTTTTTGCAAACTATTTTGAAATTATTCGAATAAATTTATTTATTCTTTGTTCGTTCGAATATTCGACCAAAAGAAAAAGAGAAAAATCATGAAATTTCATTTGATCAAATATAAAACACGAATAATTAACAACACTAGTTCGTACGTAACCCTTGGTATGAATTAACTAAATTTATTATATTTAAAGCTTATACTGGGTTTCAAATCAAAGATCTTTCTTATTACATACAAAGCTAGCAAAGTATCGAGTAAGAAGCTGGTTTAGTATAATTGAAGTTACCATATTTAGATCAGAAAAAATTACACCACGGGAAGAGTAAACTTGCCGACAGCTTATCGCTCAGCTTAAGGCCTAATTTAACTTTTGATAACCAACAAATATGCAGTTGTCTGATAACATCCTAACTTTAATTATTGGCAATTTATAATAATGGGCCTAATTTAATATATCTACTTACCGGATCTTCAAATATATCTTCAACTCTTGTGTGCACATCTTTATTTTTCTTCTTTCGAACTAACACATACACCGTCTCAAGGCCGGGACAACATGTAAATAATTTGTTAAGAAGTACTAAAATAATAAAAATAGAACAAGAAATGGCAAAAATAGCAAATAATAATTAATAAGACGTACAATAAAGAAGGAACAAATATACACATGCATACATATGTATGCACCAAACCTGCAGTACATTTTTCGAAAAGAGAAAAGTTCACCTTTTGTTACGTTACCTTTCTTTATGACAGAGCTTGTTTTTAAAGAATAACTTGTGTTTTATGTATTTTTTTAATGTTTGCGTATATAGCGTAAGTAGCTCTTCGGGCAGTAAATAATTGAAAAATCGAACAACATGGCTCTAAAATACAAGCTTAATTACTCGATGACGTAACGTGACAAAAAGTAAAGCTTTCTGTGGGAATGTCCATACATATTATTAACTATAATTTTAAAAATTAACTAACAATCAGGGGTGTCACAGAAACCATGTCGGTTTTGCTGATTGTCATTTTTGAAAACTGATGTTGGTTTCATTGGGTGTCATGAAACCAAGTTAGTTTTGTTAATTTCAAATGTAACTAAAACCAATGATCGAATCAGCTGTTGCTGACGTTTGCTTATTTGTTTAAAAATTTAAAAAAATAGAAAAAAATTATTGTTTTCATTAAAATATCAATAAAACTAATTATATTTCATTACATAATAAAAAATTAAGGAATAAATGGTCATAAATAAATTAAAGTGACATCAGCAGTTACAGCATTTTTGTCATTAGAAGAAGAGTGCTTAGAAAAAGTGACGAGCAAAAAACTCCCCGGGAGAAAAGTAGGTATTCTAAATATGAAGAAGAGGGAGAATTTGTTGAGAGTTTTCTCCCCAAACATTTTGAAGGGAACTAATGCAAAAATTTAAAAATCATATTAATAAATGTTGCAAAACAATAGTATATGTATGCATTTATTTAGAACAAAAAGTTTAAATAAATACCGAATTATTATATTTGCCTTTTCTATTTTTGCATTTTTATCTGAACCATGCGCACATGCACTTCAAAAACATAAACTACTTCTGTATTCAGAACAAATACTAAAACACTCAGTTTTGCAGGCCTCCTTTAAGTTCACATAAAAGGTAAATGGAAGATTTATTTCCTTCTAATATTATTAAGACCGATAAGGAAACCTTTATAAAATTTACATTTTCCTTTGTACACACAGTTCTTGGGAATTTAATCCATTTATTTACATCTTTGTCAATGTCGATTTTTGATATAAGCGGCCCAAATAATGTGAGATATTTAAGTATTTACAAAGTGTTTGCAAAAAAATCTTTAAGGGCATTGTGTTACCTTTCCGGCATTTGGAACATTTGGACATATGTACCTATGATGAAGACTCTTCTAAAGAAAACATTTTGGTACACTTCGGAAGGTGAAACAATTGTTCAAGTTGTGCATGTTGTTGAAGCTTGTTGGAGCAACACTAGAAAGATGGCACTAGCTCAACGAAAATAATTTCGTAAAGCTCATCGGGACTCACAATATGTTCATCACATGGGCGTTATACGACGCATGCAACAATTTGGCCAAGTATTACAACATAATGCTGCTGGAAGCTTCTTAGTGCCTAAAATATGGGCCCGCCAACTTTTTTTTTGATCTGCAAGTGCCTACACAAGTGAGTATAACACCACGATGGTAGGGATAAAACGATACGAGTAAATACAAGTAAATACTCGATACTTTTTCTTAGAAACCAAGTACTTTTGGTATCGATACTCTACCACAGAGTACCAAGTAGGTATCGTTAAAAAGTACTCGTATCGTTCAAATATACTAATTTCTTATTGGCTACAAGAAAGTTGAACATGACGCCAGTTTAACACAATTTTATTTGTTCGTGTTAAATGTAAATTTATATCTAGAATATATATTAAAATAAGTTCGTGAAAATGGTATCAATCAAATCAAATATTTTATTAAAAAAAGGCGATAAAATTGCGAGCTGCAAAAATTGTTTTAAAAGCTTGCGATATTGTGGGAACAAAACGAATTTACACAAACATTTAAAATGTCATCTCGACTATTTTTCCACTTTGTTTGGCGTCTAAGTTTTTGATTTGGCGACATTTCGTTTGCTGGCGACAAATGAATTTATTGGTGATTTTTATGGTTATGTTTTTAATAAAATTGAACTTCAAATTTTTGTAATTCAGGAAAATTAGTTTGTGGAAGGAGTAATTTCATAAATAAATTCTACCAAAACTCGTCTGCAAGAAATTTAAACAATTAGTTTTTTCTTATATTAATCGCTTCCGAAATCGGAAGATTTTTTCGACTAGTCGTTAAGAATTCTTTACGAATTAGGAGCATTTGGTTTGGTGGGTATTTAGTTTTGTTTTCACTATTTTAAATCATGTGAAAAACTTGACCGATACAAGTAAGTATCGATGCTTTTTATTCGATACCGAGTATGTATCGATACTTCTAAACCGATGCCGCATCAAGTAAAAGCATCGATACTTTAGTGGTATCGTTTCATCCCTACACGATGGGCTGCACATGTGCGCTTGTGGCCAGCAAAATATCCCAGCACATTATATTTCTTTGGCCGGGCCGCCTGCTGCTTCTGAGCGTACTACCAAATAAAAATATACGCGTGCTATCATGCCTAAATTGAGACCCGGCCAAAATTTTTTTATATCCGTAAGTACATGCAAAAATGCTAAATACTCTACGCTGGGCTGCAAACTATTCCAGCAGCTTATATTAATTTGGCCAAGCCATCTTTAACAGGTGGTGCTGCTCAAATAAAAAGCGTGCTACCAAATAAAAATGCACGAAAGCAGAAGGTTCCAGCAAGTCAGCTTGTTGCGCAAATGCATAAAAACGGTAAGTTTTATTTGAACAATATTTCACTATTTGATTATTTATTATTCCAGAAAATCGTTACGCCTCTTTGTTTGTAAATGCAACGAGATCAGACATATGCATCCATTTTTGGCTAGATTTGTTGACTACTTTAAAAGCTGAATAAATACTCTCTAGGACGTTTGGATGGTTATGGCATGCATTTTTGTGTAGTATTGAAAGCAGTTGATCTTAATCAAGCTGCTCAGGAGGTACTGATACGTAAAACACTTATGGATGATGTAAATGAAATCACAATGACTGAAAACAATATACTATAATTAAAACTTTCTGTTCCAGCGTAAATCGAAAATAAACGCAAAATATTAATAATGCTAAAAACAAATGCTAACACACAACTTAGCTAACAATGTGGCCAATGCCGATACTTCCTCCGATGCTGACATGGAAATGGATTTAAGTGATTTTAAATTGAAATTCAGTGAGTATTTCGGAAATTACATCAGCATGTTTGGTGCGGCCACCAGTGTGATACTTCTGCAAGCTTTAAATCTTCGAAAATTTAAAAATCGACACATAAACCTAAGATTTCCGTTGCATAAAAACTTAAATACAAATAACAGTGAGAAGGTATGCTTAACCAAATTGTATTTTTCTCACTTCATATATGTATGTGCAATTAATTATGGAAGTAGTCTAAGGGTACGGCACATTTGTCAAACATTTGCCCAAAAAAGCGTAACCAACAAACACTAATGAAAAAGGTTTTGATCCTTGGTTATCAAATTAAAAAGTTTCGAACACAATGTCATAGAATCCAACATTATTGGCTACTCTTTAACTAGACAAACTTTTGTCCGAACTGAAAGATTTTTCATTAGCGTTTGTTGGTTACGCTTTTTTTTGGGTAAATGATGTACTTCCGGGCGGTACATTTAAATGTACTATTTATGTAACTACTATTATCTGTTTCCAACGAAACTACACAGAAAAGATAAACACTAGCCAGAGAAAATTTTGATTTAAAAAAAGTGGGCGGAAACACGCCCATAGTAATAAAAAATTAAAATTTGCGCTATTGAGCTGACATTTGATAAACGAGTAGTTATAGATTAGAAAATTACTAGAAACATATGAAAACTCAAAAATTTTACCAAGGTGGGCGGAGCTGCGCCCATAAGGCTCAGAACTTAAAATACAAATCTAAGGCCTTTAACTAAAGTGATTTTTTTTAAATTTGGCATACATGTTGCAATGATGCAAGGCAATAAATTAAGTAGAAAAAGTGGGCAAAATGTTGCAAAATATTACAAAATGTTGTCTGCGTACTCCAAATCTCTTGCAGCGAGAGAGCCAAAAAGAGAACTTTTTGACAGTTGGAAGTTAGAGAACTTGCAAAATGTTACTGGAGAAATTTCTTCTTGCAAGATTTTGCAACTAGTTTGAACAGCTGTTTTTATTACTTTTTGAAATAATTTTTGTGAAATGAAAATAGAAATTGAAATTTAACAATGGCAGAGGTAAATAGTTACAATTGTGTTGATTTTTAACGTTTATAATAAATTATAATAAACAAAACACTTTATTTCATCCTAGAAACGTCCAAGTATACAGTGCGACCGTGGCGTAAAAGCAGAACCAATGATTCCAATGATGGTATTTTTCTGGCCAACTCATTGATTTTGTCGATCGTATGAAATGTCTTGGTGTTTTACTAGACAATACTCTTAGTTTCGGACACCATATTAATGGACTATTTTCTTAAATAAACTTCAACTTACGAAGACTTTATGCAATGAATTTATACCTGTCCTTACATATTAGAAAGAGCATAGCTCACTCCTTATTGATGTCTAATTTATTATGTTGTATTGAGGTATACTCTGGCTGTAGGAATTCACTGCCACGATCCTTCAGAGCATTCCATATTACTCGTAATTCATTCAAAGGTAAGCTTGTTGAACATTTCTCACAATTGAACTGATCTAGATTCCGAATACATATAGTTAACTTCATGCGCAATATATCTTCCAATTTATAAGTAATATTCTCATCTAATAATTTTATAACTACATATTATTATTATTTTTTTCATGAATATTGTGTCTAGTTTATTTGTTGCCCACATGTTTAATTATTATGCTATTCTTGTAGTCCATCAACTATATATGGCCCTATGGGATCGGTTGGTTATTGTTATTATTGGCTTATTACGCTTTTCGATCTGATCGTACTGTAGAAAAGTGGAGAGCATACTGTAAACTAAGAAACAGGGGTAAGAGAGTGATAAGGAGGGAAAAGAGAAAACATTTTTTGAGAAATTTTTATGGTGTGGATGCTGCTGGCTTATGGAAAATATTGCGAAGTTCAGGATGTACTGGTGACGATAATGACGTGATGTGGAATGGTGATGTTAATTCTTTGAATGAGCATTTTGTTGGTGATCTCAATTCTACTAGTAATACGGTTTTTGACTTTGATGCATTTGTAAATTCTACTGATTCATTTTCTTTTCGCTGTGTTGATGAGCTTGAACTAGCCGAGGCTTTATGTAAAGTTAAGTCTGGAGCTATTGGCATTGATGGCTTTCCAATTAAATTTATTAAAATAATCTTCCCCCATATATCTCACTTTTTGTCTCATATTATAAACTTTATTTTTACTTCGTCAACGTTTCCAATGTCGTGGAAAACAGCTCGTGTTGTTCCTATACCTAAATCTAGAGTTGTCAATGATGCCGACGATTTCAGACCAATTTCAATTCTGCCTGCTCTCTCTAAAATTATTGAGCATCTTATTAAGGATCAAATTATTTGCTCTGTAGGAGGTAATATATATGAATCACAATATGCTTTCCGCCGAGGATATAGTACAACGTCCTTGCTACTTAGTCTTACTGATTCCATCCGGGACAGCATTAACATGGGTAGACTCTGTGCTCTTATATCGCTTGATTTATCTAAAGCATTTAACTCTATTTGCCATACAATTATGATTGAAAAACTTAGGGATCAATTCAATTTTTCTAGTTCTGCTTGTAAACTTATTTTTTCATATCTAATGGGTAGATCGTAGAATTCAAGAAAATTAAGTCGAATGTACTGCCACTTCAAGCTGGTGTTCCTCAAGGGTCTGTTCTGGGTCCCCTTTTATTTATTTTGTATATTAATGACTTATACCTACAGACAAATTCAAATACATGTGAAACATACTTGTTTGCTGATGACGTTTTCCTTTTATTCAACGATAATCGTAATTCATGTGAGAGATTCCAACGAAATGTGAATGAGTGCCTACATTGCGTGTTGCAATGGACCAATGATAACTTGCTTAAGATTAATCCAATGAAAACTAAGGCGATCATGTTTCGACATAATGACAACTTGCCCCCTGATTTTAGGTTTCTCCTTGGTTCTTCTGTGATTGAATTTGTTTCTCAACACAAATGTCTTGGTGTTGTTCTTGATGTTGATCTTTCTTTTGAAAATCATATTGACCTAATATCTGGTAGAGTCTGGGGAGCGCTACGTAGAATTTATTCCACCAACATGTATTTACCTACCCGTATTAAGCTAAGGTTAGCTCATGCCCTTCTTATGCCTCAAGTTTTGTATTGTCTCGAAGTGATATCTGCCTCTTCTGTCGAGTTATTTAATAGGCTGCGACGCATTGTTAATATGATTGTACGATTTGTATATAATGTTAGACGGTTTGATCATATATCATCCTATGTCTATAACTTCTTGGGTTGCTCGTTTAGCAATTTTGTAAAATGTCGAAACCTCGTTTTATTCCATAGAGTGATGAAAAATGGTTTTTCCTTTCCCTTGTGTAACAGATTTACTTTTCTGCGATCTTCGAGAAATCCACAAATCTTTATTCCAAGGATCTTTAGACTGCCCTTTGAGAGGTCTTTTTTTGGTAAGAATAGCTCGTTGCGGGAATTATTTGCCCTATGAGCTTCGAGTTTTTTCCCACTCTAACAATGTTTTTCGCCTCAAACTTTTGGAGTATTTCTCTGCGTTGGATGATTGAGCTAAGGAGTATATAAGTATGTTTTTTATACATTTTCACATGCATACTTTATAGCCTGTTCCTTATCAGCCCACCTGACCATTTTCCATTTTACATGATTGTGTTGCTAATCAATTAAAAATTTTTTTTACTACTAATTGGGACCATGTTACTATTGTACTTTGCCATTATTTTATTTTTATTTTTCACCTAATTTTTCTATGAATTATCGTGGCTGGGGAGCCAAAACAACTTTTGTGACTTTACGTTATTAATATTTACAATTTAAGCATAAACATTTATGCGAATTAGTATTAAGTACTCAGGATATGTTACTATGTAATACATATTTATATTTTTGGCCTTAAAGGCTTTGTATTACTTTGATATGAATAAATTAAATTAAATTAAATTATAAATAAAATAAAAATAAAATTCTTTTGCTTTGTTATTTCAATTGTTTACACACCGATCAGCTGTTTTCTTGCAATATTTTACTGAATACTGTCTGCGTACTTTTTAAGATATTTTCAGTCGACAGAGTAAAATTGGTCTTACTCTCCCAAAAAAGTTGACTGAGTATTTGCTACTGGAAAAGTACGCTAGTTAGCTGAAATTTGATAAGGAAGTAGATATAAATTAGGAACTAGCTAAAAAATCTGAAAACCTGAAAATTATAGCTATAACGTAGCCCCGCCGTCCAAAAAGCTCAGAATCAAAAAAAATCCAATGCGTTTAACTCAAGCGATTTTATTGTGATTTGGGTTACATGTTGCAATAATACAAGGTTATAAATGTTCTTTAAACAAAATGGGAGTTAAAACCCCACAAAATTTGCATTCCTATTTGTACTTTGATTCGGCACATTTAAATATACTATTTATGTATTCATTATTACACGTTCACAGCGAAACTCAACAGGAGAGATAAACACTCGCCAAAGAAAATCTTGAGTTTGAAAAATTGGGCTTGATCACTCAAATAAGAATAAAAAATTTAAATTTTCGCTAATGAGGTGAAATTTGATAGACCAGTATTTCTAAGCTAGAAACTAACTAGAAAAATCTTAAAGCCAGGAAAATATAGCCATAAGGGCGGGGCTACACCCATTAAGTTTATAACTAAAACATGAAATTTAAATCGTTGGCGTAAGCAGCTTTATTGAAGTTTGGCATACATGTTTTAATAATGAAAGGCTATAAATTTTCCTTTAAAAAAGTGGGCGTTAACATGACAATAAAATTTAAGTATCTTCTTTCATGTACTTCAGATCAGCAGATTTATACTACTTATGTAAATATTATTGTCCGTTTCGATCGAAACTTGACACTTGGCACTGACTAAAAAATTTTTTCTTTTAAAAGAGTGGGCAGGAATACGCCATAAAAATGAAATAATTAAATTTGCGCTAGAGAGCTGAAATTTGATACGCCAGTAGGTCAAGATGAGAAACCAACTAGAAAAATCTAAAAAGCAAATATTTAAGCCAGGAGTGGTAGGGGCTACGCTAATACTGTACTGAAGCTTTTAACTGGAACTTTAACTTAAAACGAAATCTTGAGCTTAAGAAAGTGACGGAGAGTGGGAGTAACAACCATAATATTTAAAGCTAGAATTTGAACAAGAGAGTTTAAATTCGATACCCCTTAAGTTAAGGGCTGAGTTGCATACAGGAAAAATCCGAAAGCACTGGTTGTTACATTAGGGTAGTGGCCATAGCGAGTGTCATATAATTTCTAGATAATATGCTAACTTGGCAATATTTTTACCTTTCTAAAAAAGAAGAGAATAATGCATACTTGTTTATTTCTTTATATCGGGAAAAATATTGTTCAGTTAGCATATTATCTAGAAATTATATGACACTCTTGCGGTTACAAATTTATATAATGCATAGCATATTACAGTGATAGGTATTGGCCAAACAAGAACTTGCTCAACATTTTTATCTCACTACTTTTACTGGCCGAAATTCTGAAAAAGAACTTGGCCTTTTTTCACATTTATGTTTTTGTGAGGATAAAATTTTACAAAAAACAACATTATGCGTCGGAATTTGTTAATACCTAGTTCAATTAGTTCCAAAGTTTCTTTTAATATCCTATAGAAAACAGGGTAGGTCATCCAAAATTCTTACATACTTATAAAAGGAAATGAGGTTATTACATAACGTATGAATGTGGTTAAAATGACGTCATCAAGGACCGTAGCTAGGTGCCATTATACAAGGCTAATAAATTAACGAATATCCCAGTAAAAAAAGACATTTCCAAGAAGTAATGAAAATATAGAATTTACGATCCGGAAGCAGTTCAGTTCAGTTGGATTATCTCTAATGATTTTACATTGGAGGAACTTCTTTTTTATGATTCCTAATCACCAAAATGAGTTTTAATAATGTTTTAATTACATAAAGCAGGTATAAAATTCTTCGAAAAGTGCAACTTCAGAAAATATACATATTTAGCAACCAACAGAAAATTCATACTTATCTACTACAAAAATCAGCGGAATGCTTGTGTATTGTACTGCTGTACTGCAAATTTTACCCTCTAGGTGAGGTTAATTTTGACACAGTGCGCCAGAAATATGTAAAGGTACTTTAAGAAAGCTCTCCGATTTTTAATAATTGTACTTACTTTTTCCTAAAAATCCAGTAGCCCCGGTGATAAATATATTTGTGCCATAGTAAAATGTTTGTATTGTTGTCAGTTTTTCATCGATTTCGGTATCGTTGTAACACATCTTGTTCTAATAGAGTATATCTGTAATAAAAAAACTTTAATTTATTTTCTCCTTCTTCTCTCCTCCCTTCTATATTGTTTTTATATAGCTTAATAATAAAAATCTGAACAGATACATTCATAAATTTGTGATATAAAAATACCGAAGTATACATACATACATACATATTCATTTGACGTAAAGTCTATAAAGCATTGATATCTTACGAAAATGTACCCCAATACAAATTTTTTCTATAAAAACGTTTGGAAACAATAAGAATGACCTATGTTTATATTATTAGCTAAAGAAAATAATACGGAGGCATAACAGTATAACAAAAACTACCCTGCAAATAACGCGACTAGTCTATATACATGCATCTAAGGACTACTCCATAAAGGACCAGGACTGGTCCAAAACTAGTCCAAATGTATGCATACAAAATGGTTGATTTAACATTCCGATGTCTTAGGAATTTACCACATGGTCCAATTTTGCATTACATCGGACCATCCCAAGACTACACCATATGGAATAGTTATAGGCTACACGCATACAATTTTAAAGTACCTAAGAAGAACGATCATAATCGTTTAAACACGAACAGTTATCGTGCAGCATTGAATGCCTCTGTTAAAACGACATAATCTATGACTGCATTACACGGAACCATGATTTTACAAGGTCTGTTTCATCCAGATTGGACAACGAGGTCAAACATTATTTGCAGGTTCAGACACATACATACATATATATATATATATAATTTAAAAGAGAGTAAAATGCATGCTTGCACAAATGTACGTGTAAAAAGAGCATGAGGAAGTGACCACGGGTCATTGTTGGTATCACTAGGAATAGCAAAAGCACATTGAGCTGTTGCAAAAAAGTTAAAATGCGCAAAAAAATCAAAAAAATCAGAAATAATTCATAGTTAGGCTTAAGTTCAGTAATTTCAATTCTTATTGAATGAAACAGTTCAATTAAAATATCTAAAAAATTTCTCACTCAAATCTAAAAAATTTTAAAAATAGAGCTGGCAAACTATCTATAGTACTATCGATAGTATCGATGATTTTGTTTCCATTAGACTATCGATAGTTTTTTCTCGATAGCGATACTATCGTTGAAAAAATATATTACCAAACTGGCAATAAAATAGATTTAATTTAACATATTGGTTTTCTTTTATTGAAAGTTCATATCGCTCATTTACTCAAACAACGTCACAACTGAAAAAATAAATTTATGGAGTTAATAATACAGAAAACTTCGCCCTGACATATTTTATCTTGTGTAAAATATTCATGCAAATGGCGTGTAATTTCTTTCTTTTGATAGAAGACCACTTTTTAATATCTCTAGTAAATTGTATATAAATTGAAAACTAATCTAATTTTCAGTTTAACATTTGCCAACGCACTAATAATCCCAAATTTTTATTTTTAATTTTAATTTTCATTTAAACAAATAAGAAGTTCAACAAATAACATAATAATAATAATCAATTTCGTTTTTCTGAATAAGTAAAATGATAATTTCAGATTATTATTATTAAATTGTAAAAATTCTCAAGAAAAAAACACTAATTCAACTGATTTTCTAAAAACGAGTTATATGGAGTTATGACGTTGTTTGAGTAAATCAGTGAAATATTGAATTTAACATTCCTAACTCTTTGTTTTTCAGCTGACATGAACCGGGAGGTTCACAAACTTCAACTTTTGTTGATCATCTCGTTATTCAGCTGGTAGAAAAGCATGGAAATTTTTGTATTTGCTTCTCCGTCTTTTTACAGCTGAATTACGATTTGATAAACAAAAGTTGAAGTCTGTTAATCGGGACTTACTTTAACACTAATTGTGTTCTTAATTAATTCCTTAACAGTCATATTAAAACGTTCACCAAACATTAACATTAGAAGCCTAAGTTAACTAGAAACTAAGGTTAAAATTCGTCATATTATGTTACTTGTAGACCGCAAATAAAAGAATTAGATACATTAGATTAGATAGTATCGATAGTTTTCCAACAAACTATCAAAGCTATCGAATGGCGTTGCTATCGATAGCTTGCCAGCTCTAGTTTGATCACATTAAGCCGCTTAAAAAAAGGAGAGTTTAGAGTGTAAAGCTCGAAATATAATTTAAAATTTTTGCTCCAAAATAAACAAATGATTTGATATGTAATAACAAAATTTATTTACATATTAATTTAAAAAAATCACGATTAATTTCATAAAAATAAATAATATGTAAAAACAAATAAAACAAAATAGAAGGAAATAATATAAATTCATACATATTTTCATTAGGTTCCCCTAAGCTATATAGAGAAATTTTTTTTAACTTTTCCTTACTCTAAACCCCTCAATTGGTGACAATTGACAAAAAAATATTATCTGCGAAATTTCAAGTCAATTTGTGAATATTATCGTCTGCCTCAAGCCCTCTGAAATTCGGAGAAAATCATAATTTCACTAAAAATCTGGGGGCAAATCGCGGCACTTTTTATCGAACGAAATAATGAAATATTTCATTATATGGAAATATTTCGTAATTTCGTTCGATAACGAGTGCCGTGATTTGCTCCCTGACTTTATTGTATTGTAACTTGAAAGACATAAATTGTACAACAAAATAGTATTAAAAGATTGTTTTCCGTTAAGCTAACCATATCTGTTACTTCATCAAGTTTTGTCCTAGTTTCATTTTTGAAAAGTTAATTGAGAATAATTGAGTGAAACCAACGAATATGAAAATTTTTATATCAAAAAAAATTTTTTTCTACTCGTATTAAGATAATCTTATAGCATAGGCAGACGAAAGCGTTAATTTGCATTAGGAGTCTTAATTCAAATTAATTTGTAAATTATCCCCATCCCAATGCGCATTTGATTTATCGTAAATGCACTAAATGAAAGTGAATTAATACTGAATTTAGCTATTTTAATATGGATTACCGTCAACAGTCAATCAAAATTATATTAACTTTTAATTTTCAAAATTAAAATGGATTCAAAGTCAGGAAATATAAGTTATTTTAATTGTTTTTAGAAAAAGAAAAATAAACATTAAAAGCTCGAAACAAATTTGTTCCATTTTAAGATTTCCAAGGAAATTATCGAAGTGTGTGTTTATGAAAGGGATGCACAAATTTTGTTAGTTGCTTACGTAATTCAAATACTGTCGTCTGTCAGGATAAATTTTTAATTCACATTAGTGAGCTTTCAATGCTGTCGTCTGTCTACGCTATTATATACATATATATGTACTTACATATGTTGACATTTAATTATTATTTAAGAAATTTATTATTCGACATATTGTCATAATTTTATTTTAATTTGAAATTTATTTGCTGGTGGTTCAGCTTGGTCTATATCCATTTCACTGTTGCTGTAAAAAATCGTCGAATAATAAATTTCTTAAATGTTAAAATTTAGATTTTATTATTAATTTTGACTTATAATTACTTTTATTGTTATCCGATTTATTTCTAATTGTGTAAAGGCATTTAAAAATATAATAAATTCATATAGAATATAAATCTAACCTAATATTAACAGTAATTAAAATATCCTTATCAAGTTTTGTACCGTTGCATTTCTTAGACTTAATCGCCATTTTTCGTTCTGTTGCGAATTCGAAAATAATAATCCTGTTTCACCTGCATTGAAAATATTGCGCAGCTCATATTCTGCCCACAATATTGGTAACAGTGTATTCCAATCCAAACAAAGTTGTTACTTACACCTGAACTTTTTGAAACCATTACTAACTTTATGGCTTTTTTTGAGCTTTGCTTTTTAGCATTGCATATCCCAAATGCATGTTTTAAATTTGAGATGGCGTAAACCATTTAGATAAATATTGCTCAAGCTCTATATATTCAGCAAAGCTAATTCTCATGATTTTTTTTAATTGCAGAAGGAGTCCTCGGTGGTATATTGAATTCTTTCGCAATTTCTGGGTTTGTTACTATTAAGTATATTTATTTGATTTTTGCCACAGGCCCATGGCTATTAATTTTAGTTAATTTTTAATTATTATTTTTCGAACTTAATTTGTTTCTATATTTATGATTTGAACGGGCTAAAGTTCGTAACGCTTTTTAAGCCAAATTAATAAATTAATTAATAAATTAATTAAAATTAAATTAATTAATAAATATACTTAATAGTAACAAACCAGAAAAGTTTGTCTTAAGTAGAACAAAAATAAGAAAATTAACTAACATGTGCATAATTAGTAAAGAATAAAACGACAATGGTAAGTCTGTTGTAAATTAGAGATGGTAAAATTGTGCTTTCATTACAAAACATGTTTCAGCAAAATTGAAATACTATGAATCAAAATAATTCACGTATTCCATTTGCAAGAAAGAAGTTTCGTATATAAGGCAGAAATCTACATCGACTGACACCACACACAGTGGACCAACACAAAAGAACGCTGATGATGAAGGTTTAGTGGCCTTCGAAAATGGCTGGCTGTTCCGTTCAATTATGTGTTGTCAGAATATTTACAACTAACTTTGATGTTATTTGTTCATTAATGATTTCACATGTAATTTGGCTTAAAAATCGATACGAACTTTAGCCCGTTCAAATCATAAATATAGAAACAAATTAAGTTCGAAAAATAATAATTAAAAATTTAAATTAAATTTTCGTTGTTTTGATATCGCAACTTTGGTTAAAATTAATACACATTTTGCTTAGTTCTGACTCCGTTGTATAGATGCTTTTGTATTAATACTTATAACTATAAATCGCTTTTAGAGTATTTTTTATGAAAAGTTTGCAATAAAGTTTTTTTTCACCGAACCGAGAAAAATATTGGTTATATTGAGTTTCATTGGGATTTGGTGAATCCAGATTCCCAAGATTTGTAAAATTCAATCCCGGGATTTCTTTTTCGGGATTTCTTAGCAATTTTTATACAAAAACCACTTATAAATTAAAAATTTCGTTGATTTTATTATACCCTTTACCAAAAAATGGTAAAAGGGTATATATATAGATTTGTCATTCCGTGTGTAATTTCTACAATATTATTAAGCAACACATAAAATATATATATTCTGGATCCTTATGCATAGGAAAGACGAACAAGCGATGTCCGTCCTTCCGTCTGTCTGTCTGTCTGTACGTGAAATCGGTTTTCCGAAGCTCCCAGAAGAGCTAGAGACTTCGTTCTTGGACTGGTGTGTCAGAAATTTTTCGAATAAGATTAAAGATCAGCAAAATCGAGCAGACGGTTTCAGAGTTGAAAAACTCGAACTCTATTTTCCCATACAAAATAACTACCGAAAACTAGTTTATCTAGGCGCACGGCAGTGCGCCATGCTGTTTTTACCACCCTCATAACTTTGTTCCCGGCATTCGTAAAATTATAAAATTTAAACCATAGTTAGAATAAATTCATGTAACGTCATATGCGAAGTTTAAAAGTTTTAAAATGAAAAGTTCCGAAGATATGGAGGTGCAAAAAATGCATATTTTAAGACATACTCACTGACTCACTCATCAATATTATGAAGCACTTCCGCTATAGCTACAGATCTGAAATTTGGTACACAAGTAGATCTAGGTGAGCAATGAACTAGAAAAATCTGAAAACCCGAAAAATTTAACCAGGGAGGCGGAGCTACGCCCATGAAAATTAAACTTTGTGCTAGTGAGCTGAAATTCGGTACACAAGTCGAACTATGTGAGTTTTCACCTAGAAAGATCTGAAAACCCGAAAATTTTTACCAAGGGTCTGGGGCTACGCCCATAAAGCTCAGAATTAAAAACATATATCTTAAGCGTTTGACTCAAGCAATTTTATTGAAATTTGGCACACATGTTACAATAATACAAGGGTATAAATTTTTATAAAAAAAGTGGGCGTTAACACGCCCATACCATTCAAACCTCCTATTTCATGTACTTCCGGGCGGTATATTTAAATGTACTATTTATGTAACTACTATTATCTGTTTCCAACGAAACTACACAGAAAAGATAAACACTAGCCAGAGAAAATTTTGATTTAAAACAAACCTATATATACCCTTTTACCATTTTTTGGTAAAGGGTATAAAAAGTGGGTGGAAACACGCCCATAGTAATAAAAAATTAATATTTGCGCTATTGAGCTGAAATTTGATAAACAATTAGTTATAGATTTGAAAATTATTAGAAACATATGAAAACTCAAAAATTTTACCAAGGTGGGCGGAGCTGCGCCCATAAGGCTCAGAACTTAAAATACAAATCTAATCTTTTTCATTGGATAGTTTTGATATAACGGCTATAAGTGCTACAAACGAGCAACTTATTCATCAATTATCAAGAATTAAAATTATTTTTAATGCACCAAACTCGTATCTCCATAAATGCGCTTCATAATTAAACTTACTGCTAATATATATAGATGTAATCAATTCCTTAATAATTGCATATGAACTTTTATCCAAACACCGAAGTATAAAGAGATGAACCCTTTCTTTTTTGCTCTCCTGAAAACTTGTATTTTTTTAGAAAGTAATGCATGGATATATTGATATTATTGCTAATATCAAAAAAAAAACATATTTAATCGAAAAATACCGAAAGGTCACTTATTAAAAATTGCACTAGAGCAAAAATTATGAATTTTTCCACAAAATAAATATGTACCTACATATCTCTGTGCTTATGTATATATCTCTATACTACATAAACTTAGTGAGAGTAATTAGTAATTCATAAATGTCATAATAAGCACAAAAATGTATTCAAGAAGTTTCATCTGGAATGTTTCGTATTAGAGCCGTAGTGTCCAGTAAAATTCAAGATGTTAAGAGGATAATAGGGGAATACCAATCCTGCCGCAATTAAAATTGCAAAATTGTTGGCTGAAATTGTTAAATTTGGGTAATTAAAATTTTAAAATTCTTAAATTCTTGGAAATTTGCGAAATTTGATACCGACGAGGGTGGTTCAATATGTCCGTCCAAATTTTTGTTTACATAAGGAGTTTTTTGTTTACATTAACTTTGTGGGAACGGGTGATTTTTTTTGGTTATATTAATTATGATAACGGGTTTTTTTGTGGGTGTGGGTTAAGGGGTTTCATAAGATTAATATTTCATAATTGTATATGCCTACGGCAATGCATGATAATTTTTCCTAATGCCGACGGCAATACATGATTATTATTTTTTTTAATGCCGACGGCAAAACATGACTATTATTTTTTTTCAAATGCCGACGGCAAAACACATTTTTATTTTTTTCAAATGCCGACGGCAAAACATGATTATTATTTTCTAGTACCAAAGGGAAAATTCCCAGTGTTGGTAGACTGTGATTTGGGTGGATGGGTGTTTGTATGTCTTGGAATATGTAATTGTAGGAGTTTGTGGATGTATCTGTCTGCAGGAATTTAATCGAGTCTTTGATAAGCAGGGGGCGGGGGTGTAGTTGAGGTAGATCGATTACATGTATGTATGTATGCCTGTGAGAATTTAATGCTGATCGTGATTTGAGGTGGGTGGGGGCGTTGTGGAGGTAGATGGATCGTCTGTATGTGTGTGTGTATGTGTGTGTATTTCTCTAGTAATTGGAATATATATATTTCTGTAGGAGCTTAAGGCTGATCGTGATTTATGAGGGGCGAAGTATTCTAGTGATATGTAACCGGGAGAATCTGTATTTTTGTATGTATGTAGGAGTTTAAGTCTGTTCGTGATTTGGTTAGGTAGGGTTGTTTACGTAATATGTAGCCATAGGGATTTGTAGGTGTGTCTGTCTGTAGGAGTTTAAGGCTGGTCGTGATTTGAGGTGGGTGAGGATTTTGTTGAGGTAGATTGATTATTTGTATGTATGTATGGCTGTGAGAATTTAAGATGATTGTGATTTATTAGAGACGATATGTTCTTGTTATATATAGCCGTGGGAATCTATATGTATATATGTATGTCTGTGGGAGTTTAAGACTAATCATAATTCAAGTAGGGGAGAGTATTCTGTTGTTGAGATTAATTTTATATATTGTATATGTATGTATGTATGACCACAGGAATTTGTGAATGTATATCTGTGAGGTTTTCAGACTGGTCTTGATTTGTGAGGGTGGAGTGTTGTTAAAATTTTCTTGGATTTTTCTTAGATGAACTCTGCTATGTGTGTGTGTGTGTGTGCGTAAGTATATGAGTTTCTCGCGCTGGTATTTATATGTAGATAGAAATAAATTGTTTTCAATATCGACATTTGGTACTATAAAATACTATCATATATCTGAACTTCCCTAATCCTAGTATGTTTTTATACAAACGATTGCTTTATATTTTCTCATGCTTAAACATGCTCACGTTAAAGTCTGCCTTTGAGAAATTTGTTTATATTACAGATTTTGTTTCTTTAACTACATCCACCTTCTTTGATTGGACGACTTTTCTACACACAGAAAAAAAAAACCAACTTAAAATCAGTAAATAAAAACCATGTTGAATTAATAAGATACATTAGCGTCATAGTCATATTGAAATTTCTTATTTCAATATGGAAAAATATTAATTTACACTATTCATTTGTTAAACTCATTAGTTTTTAGGTATCTCAACATACATTTTCTATTATATAGAAAATTATTGAATTAATGTGACACATTCTTATTTTTAAGCAGCATATTTTCCTTGACTGTAGATCAAGCGAATTTCTGCTTAATATATTTTCATGATGTAGATATGTAAGTGTGATTGTTAAGATCTAATAAATACTTGAGGATTGATAAGAAATTTGATATGTATACATACATATCTACAAATTGATTTTATGTTTGCATTTAGGTATGTATGTATGTACATACAAATAAGTGTTTATCTCAATCTTTGAATACATATTTTTTTCGTCATGACATGTCTTTTGTTGTTGTTGTTGTTGATGTTGGTGTGTATAGATGTGAAATATCTTCAGTTTTTAGGGTTCCGTACACCAAAGGTGAAAAAAGGAACCCTATTGTTTTCGCTGCGCTGTCCGTCTGTCCGTCACACGGTATTTTCTCAGGAACCGTAAGAGCTACGGACCTGAAATTTGGACAGAGTATGTAGAACCTTGGCCACTACAACAGCAAATACATGAAAATTATAAATTAAAGGGTGCTCCAAAACGAGAAAGGAAAAATGTTAAAATCCCATGTAATATACATACATACAATTGTATGTACATATGTATATTGACACATGAAATTTGTAAAATTAGTGCATTTTTATTTGGACTACAACAATAAACATTAAAACATTAAAAAATTTAAATTAAAGGGTGGTCCATCAGTTAATGCAATTTTGACTATGTAATTTTGACAACTTGCTATATCTTGAAGACCGTAAGAGTTAAACTCTTGAAATTTCAAAAACGGTAAAACTAAAAAATCCGAAAATTATAAAACCGCCAAACCGAAAAAAATCGCCAAAATTAAAAAAAAATTCTAGCACTAAAATAAATCCCCAAATTCGAAAAAATCGTTTAAATGAAAAAAAATCGCCAATATGAAAAAAACGCCAAAAACCGAAAAAAATCGCCAAAACCAAAATAATTGTTTATGTGAAAAAAAATCAACAAAATGAAAAAAAGTCGCCAAAATTAAAAAAAAAATCGCCAAATTTAAAAAAATCGCCAAAACGAAATAAATCGCCAAAATTTAAAATAAACGCCAAAAACCGTAAAAAATCCTCAAAACGAAAAAAAAGTGCCAAAACTAAGAAAATCGCCAAAACCAAAAAAAAAAATCACCTATATAAAAAAAACGCCAAAATTAAAAAAAAAATCGCCAAAATAAAAAAAATCGCCAAAATAAAAAAAAACGCCAAATAATAAAAATCGCCAAAATTAAAAAAACTTCAAAAACCAAAAAAGAAATCGCCAAAACGTGAAAAAAAGTGCCAAAACTCAGAAAGCGCCAATAAATTCAAAAACTAACTAAAAAAACGCTTAAAACCGAAAAAACGCAAAAACGAAAAAAAGTGCCAAAAATATAGTTTATATTGTTCGTATTGAATTACATATCTCGTGCCCGTACGGAACCCTTCGTGCGCGGGTCAAAGTCGCACTTCACTGATATTTTTGTCTTTTGTTGATTTAGTATATTTCGTTGGTCTTGAAAGTCATAAGGTTGTACCTATGTATGTTTCTGTTAGTGTGCCTTAATACTTTTGTTTTATAAATAAGACGGTCGATAATCTTGGTTATTTTAGCTATACTACTTTACAGGGTGTGACATCACTTTGTGTGCAAACTTTTATTCACAATACAACTAACGGCCACTCTAATACTCATATCCATATGTATATGCTGTGGAAGTATTTTGTATTTAAAATACATACATAGCCTGAAAGTATTTTGTATTTTGTATTTTAAATACATGACCAGCAAGTATTTTGTATTTAAAATACCGCAAACCATGTATTTTGCCCAACTCTGATAACATCCCAGGTAGTAACACAGTACTATCAGTACTATTTGAGGAGACTCTTAGCTAGATATGGGAAAATGAAAAACAAAGTATCGATATATGTATATCGATATATTTTAACAGTATCGATATATATTTTTAAAACATCGATATTTCGATATATCGATATTTTTGTCTACAACTATTGCAAAAATTATTTGAAATTTCAAATAAATAAATACGCATACTAACATATTGTGCCATAACCGCCAAAAAAAGCTTTAAGCGACATAATTTTCGAACTTATGTTTTGGCCTTAATCGATCAATTGCGATAGTAAAAAATAAATTTTCTTTAGAAAAAAAAAACGAGTTTAAAAATATGTGTCACTTAATGTTGTTGTTGGCAGTTGTAGCTCGATATGTACAAATATGTTACATGAATTCAAAATTCAATATTTATTTATCAAACAGTTCAATATAAACAAAACAAAATAAAACAAAACCATTAAAAAAAGGCAAAGATACAAAAAATTTAACAAAATCAAGGTAAATCGAAATTCATATGTATGTATGCATATGTTCGTGTATTTATACTCAGGTCACATTTATTGTCAAAATATCTATTTGAATATATGTAATTTTTGGTCAAACCCACTTAAAACAAAAAACTAATTTGTGCGGACAAAAATTTTGTCTGACGTTTTATTTTGTTTGCTTTCAAAAATTAAATCAGTAGTTTTTAGAAAAATACCTACATACGTAAAAACTTTGCCCTACGAAAATCCCTATGCAATTAATCATTTAAATTTAAAGAAACAGAAACTACTCGTAGAAACACTTAGTTCATTAAGATTTAAGTTATATATCCAGTTATATATTTCTTTAAATATTAAGAGAATTATGAAAATTATTGAGGCTTTATACAGTGTTTTTAAAACAGATTTCCATACAAAATGTTGCCTATTAGAAAGCCTTAATAATTTTTATTAATAAGGATGTTAGTTATTGTTTAATGAATGCTCAGTGTTTAACACTTCAAAGTTCATCATTGCGGAATACGAGAAATATCCACTGGGCATCCATTAAACAATGATTTAAAACTTAATGATATTGAAATCGAAAAAGGATATAAATTTATCCATAGAGTAAGTTCTGGTAATGTGGTAAATTCAAAGAAAATCATGTTAAATAAAAGTGAAGTAAGAAAATGGGTGGCTGATGACATGAAGAAAGCTATCCAGGCAGTTAGAGGCAACTAGATGGGAATTATTTTGGCCTCTAAATCATTTAATGTCGCACATTAATGTATACCACATTAGCAGATCATAGTATACCACATTAGCCTCCAATATTTTTAATGGCTTGGCTATGGGGTTTTCAACTTTATTACTGATATCTTTGAAGCACGAAGGGAAATGTATTCTACACATTGCTGATTATTAACCTAAGACTTGCAGCAAAGTACCAGACAAACTCTATCATATTTGTGCAAAGATTCTAAAAGATACGGGCAAATAATAGATAGGTATACCACATTACCCGAACTTACTCTACATCTCTATGTTTAATTTGTATTATAAGATAATATCTGAAAAACTGCATTAATTTCGAATGCACAAGTAGTAACTTTAATAAATTTAGTACAAAAGATCTACGTATGTTAAGTTGTACGTACGTGTACGTGTAGCTCCTTAAGGCTTCATTAGTCTTTACTTTTTGTTGCTGTTCCGTACTGTGCCGTTCTGTTTCTAAATTTTAAATTTCTTTTTCTGTAATAAATGATCAGCTGTTAATGCTTAAAGCACAATCACGGTTTATTTTGAAATGTTTTTATTTTATTTATACTGTCACCACTGTTGCCAGAACTTCTAGAGGTGAAATTGTCAAAAACTACAGATTTCTGTGAAAAAAATCGTCAAAATCGTCAATTCATTTTAGAAAATCGTCAAAAAATCGTCAAATCAAATATATAAATTTTTTTTGTATTTTAATTGTTTTATTACAAAAATTATTACAATGATTCAAACTTATTAATTATGCTTCCAACAAATATACACATATACATTAATAAACACATATGTATATAATCTAAACATAAAAACAATTAAAATTAAAAATAAAAGTTAAAAAAACTTAAAATGAAATCAGAATTCACATGCGTACATACATATGTATTTATTTTTAAAACAGATAATTTATAAAAAAAAATAATTAGCATTTATGTTATAGAAACATTTTATGTATAAGTATCCGAATTTAAAATTTTCAACAAATTTGAACGGATCTCAGTGTCATAGCAGTTTGACTTTTTATGTTTTAAATAGTCCTTTGTGTATAGGATGACTTCTAAAGAATCGTTTTTTAAACGATTACGAACTTTGGTTTTATTTAAATTCACCTAAATATCCTTTCAACATTTGCCGATGAATGTGGTAAAATCATTATATTGCGAATAAAATTTGTTAAAATTGGGAAAGTCAGACTTGAATCACATCTTTTCATTTCGGATATTTTTTCCAAAATTCTGTAAAGTTTGTTTCCTTTCCTTCAAAAATAGTTTTAAAATCTAAAAATTGCAATTCCCTATCATTTTCGTTTAAGAAATTTGGAAAAGTCTTTGCAATGTCCAGAATAGAGTTGGATTCGCCATTTAATATTAGGTTTGGATGAATTATGTTTAAAGATTTATATTGACTTTCAAAATCAAATCTTTTAAGTATCTGGTCACATAGTTCAATGTAAAATTGTAGGTATACAATTATTCATTATTTCTTCTACATCGATTTCGCAAAGATTTGATTTTGAAAGAACTTCTGCAGCGTAAACACATATATGTATATACTTTTTTATTATTCTGGAAATTAAATTTAGAAAAATCGTCATTTCTGGACCTAAAATCGTCACTAGTGCATTTTAAGAGGTAAAAATCGTCAAAATGCAGAGAAATCGTCAATTCTGGCAACAATGACTGTCACTGTTATGAAATTTATCTTTTTTTTTTTTTGCTTCACTAGCAGTGATGCCAATATTGTACAGCCAAAAAACGGCTAAAATCTATAGAGCTCTTAAAAGTGTCGAAACTCGATACTCCTAAATAGGAATCGATGTATCGATAAATAGGGTTTTGAAATATCGGGGATATACATATGTATATCGATATTAATTTTCTCAAATATCGATATTTCGACCATATATACATACTCTTAGCTATCCAGAAATCCAATTTTTTGTTTTTGTTTTTAAACATATAACTCTCTCTCTTTCTCTTTTTTAGGGTTCCGTACACCAAAGGTGAAAAAAGGAACCCTATTGTTTTCGCTACGCTGTCCGTCTGTCCGTCACACGGTATTTTCTCAGGAACCGTAAGAGCTATGGACCTGAAATTTGGACAGAGTATGTACAACCTTGGCCACTACAACAACAAATACATGAGAATTAGAAATTAAAGGGTGTTCCAAAACGAGCGACGAAAATGTTTAAAATCTCATGTAATATACATACAATTGTATGTACATATGTATATTGACACTTGAAATTAGTAAAATTAGTGTATTTTTATATATTCTACAACAATAAACATTAAAATATTAATAAATTTAAATTAAAGGGTGGTCCATCAGTTAATGCAATTTTGACTATGTAATTTTGACAAATTGCTATATCTTGGAGACCGTAAGAGGTAAACTCTTGAAATTTTCAAAAACGGCAAAACTAAAAAATCCGAAAATTATAAAATCGCCAAACCGAAAAAAATCGCCGAATCCTGAAAAAAATCGCCAAAAATTTAAAAAAAATCGCCAAATCGAAAAAATCGACAAAATTAAAAAAACTAGCACTAAAATAAATCGCCAAATTCGAAAAAATCATTTAAATGAAAAAAAATAGCCAATATGAAAAAAAACGCCAAAAACCGAAAAAAATCGCCAAAACGCGAAAAATGCGCCAAAACCAAAATAATTGTTTATATAAAAAAAACGCAAAATTAAAAAAAAATCGCCAAAACGAAATAAATTTGCCAAAATTTAAAATAAACGCCAAAAACCGAAAAAATCCTCAAAGCGAAAAAAGTGTCAAAACTAAAAAAAATCGCCAAAACCAAAAAAAAATTACCTATATGAAAAAACGCCAAAATTAAAAAAAATCGCCAAAATAAAAAAATTGCCAAAATAAAAAAACGCCAAAGTAATAAAAATCGCCAAAATTAAAAAAACTTCAAAAACCAAAAAAAAAAATCGCCAAAACGTGAAAAAAAGCGCCAATAAATGCAAAAAACCCCCAATCTAAGAAAACGCTTAAAACCGAAAAAAACCAAAAACGAAAAAAATGCCAAAACTATAGTTTATACTGTTCGTATTGTATTACATATATCGTGCCCGTACGGAACCCTTCGTGCGCGGGTCAAAGTCGCACTTCACTGAATTTATTCCAACTTAATTTGGGATTCGTACCAATGTGCAGCGTTTACTTGTATGTACAAATGTATGTACATATGTATATATGTATATGAATGAATGCATGAAATGAAAAACAACAACAATTAACTATGCAAAAGTTAAAATTTTTTAAGGAAATAAAATTAAATATTACATAACTTTAAAGTTATACATACATACATACATGCATGCACACATACATACATACATATGTAAATACATACGAATATGCATTTGGTTTTGTTGTTGCTGTCCACATTACACATTTAAGACAGAACAGGTTCAACACTGCACATGCCAACTTTATAACTTAATTTCTTTTTTATTATTATATGTACATACATATGTGTATGGCTTTGAGTCAGTCAAGTCAGCCACACGTTTGTATAAACTTTGTGCCTACGAGCATTGTTTTGCCATAACTATGTACATATTGTATATAAGATAACAGCAACAACAAAGTGTCAAATTTCTTTTTACTGATATGGTAAATGGTAAATTACTTTTGTAATTTACATACAAACAAACAAATAATATTAGCAAATGCCCATTTGTTTGGATGAATACTTAAGCTGGTGCCAGACACGTCAATATTCAGCGTATGTTTACGAAAAATATTCACACCAATAGTAGGTGTATGTGTGATTATATTTGCCCTGTCGGAAACTAAGTTAACTCTAAACAAACTTTAAGCTAACTATTTCGCAACTAGTGCTGACTGACATTTGGATAACTTGGATAACAATGAAAACAACTAACAATTTTAACATTGCGGTGTCCTAGGCTGTAGTCAATGGTCTCACTCTGCACTACTTTTGAACTAACTTAAAGTTAATTTTTTAAGTCACCTGATAGTCAGTAAATTTACAAAAAATGCTGCTGGGATTCGAGTTATGTATCATTACACCTTGTAAAGTCAACTAGCTAAGGTACAATCTAAAACAGTAAACCACACGCCACATGGAAGCTAAGAAATAAGTAGTGATAAAAAATGCTTTTGGCAATAATTGATGCATTTTATGTTATGAAACATTTCAAAATAATAGGGAACATAGTTTAAAAAGCTATTTTAATAGTTTTTACAGCACTGTGAATAAATTTAATTTTGAGTTTATACAATACATTGTTAAACGGACTATTAGATTTTTTACTTTTTTCTTAATTAATTCTATAAACATGCGAAAGAATAAATAGAATAAATAGAACAACTAATTTAGAAATTTATTTCCAATTTTTTTACAAAATCCTCACTGTGTATCGGGTACTTTTATGCAGAGCACATATGTAGTATATCAATTAAAGATAAATATGTTTGGGACCAGTTTAATGTGCAATATACATATTAAAAAAGTAATCTTCAAAAATTTAAATCTTCGCATTAGCTTGTGTATCGATAACAGCCAATATACTCATTTTTGTGATTTCATATACAATAGCTCTCGCTTACAGTGGCTTTGCTCTTTTCACCAATTTAAAACATTTATATGTCTAGAGATACGCTTCATAAGAATGTGTAAAGCAGAACAAAAACGTGTTTATAAAAGAAAGTTAATTGAAATAAATTTTTGAAATATTATTTTTAGTGGGAATCGGTATACCGGTACATACCGGTATAGTCGTAAACGGTATTCTGGATACCGGTATTTTCTAACCGAAATGGATTTCGGTATCGATACCGGTATCTAATTTTAGCGGTATTTGAATCGGTATCGGTATTTTTACTATACCGTCATTACTTTTTGCAGCATTTCACATGAAGTGTTGAACTTAGTACAAGGTTTTGGGTTCAAAGTACGAATGGTTTGATTGCCAAACATTTCATAAATTAATTTTTTAAGTGTTATCTAAACTCATTTTAATATGATTTCATATATCTTTCTGGTTAAGAATTTTTTCTTTTAATAAATTAATAAATACATATTTGCTGAACTAAAGACTCAAGTAGATCTATGTACAGTGAAACCTTTTGTAACAGACACCTCTAATAACCGGACAATTTTTGTAGAACCAAAATTAAAATAAAAGAATGTGTATCACTCTCATAAGCGGAAACCTCTAATACGCCGACGATGAGTGTCCGGTTTTGAGAGGTTTCACTGTATAAAACATAACTTCATGTTCTTATACAAATTTATTTTCATGTAATTTTTTTTACCGTATTGCAATATTTGCATTCGCTTTTGTATTCGCATTCGCTTTCGCAAAAATTAAAGCGCATTGTTCGTTACATCTTCGCTAAACTGGTATTCGATACATCCCTAGTATGTATACATATAACTTTGAGTAATTTAAAAAATATTTAATTTTATAAATCATTTTTTGTTTAGAAAAACTAATTGGTGCGTGAACTTTTCTGAGAAAAATTGCAAAAGATTATGATTTTCGTGGTTACTAGGATATGGTTGCCCTCATGGTACTATGGCAAAAAATTGGTTATACCCCTGATGTACATACATATGTATGTAGGTACAAAAAAAAACCTGCATATATGTATGTACATATCGTCTTGGGGGTTGCACGGGCATTAGTTTTCTTTAGGCACAATGAGTTAGGCCGAGTACACACTGTGACAAATATGGCAAAAATAACAGTGGGAACTAGTGTCAAAAAGTTTGTCATTTGCGATATTTTTTGTTGTGTGGCATTACCACACAAACTGTTTTCGCATCTGATGTAAACAGCTATGAGAATAAGTTGGCTGCATTGCCAACACACAAAAAATGGCAGTGTGTTGACAATTTGGCATTGAGAAAATACCAAAATAATTTAAAATGTGTGCGGGTGTAAAAATTTAAAAGTATAGAAAAGGAAAAAGAAAGTGGAACAGCATAGAATAGTATGATAAAAATTCAAGCACCCTGGACGCATGACATGACGTCACAACAAATTCAGTTCTGGAGGTTCGTGAGGCTGTTTGGAATTATATATGTATGTAGCATTTATAGGAATACAAATGCAAAGAAAACTTCATGGGCAGAAATTTCGTTGGAATTAAATCTTCATGTGCACTAAAATTTTAAACCGACTTGAATAATGCTTCCGTAAGCTGGAATGCAGAATATAATAGAATCCTTTGGTAGCACGCATATTCAGCCCGGGTACTTTCTACTACTTTCTTTGCCGTTTTTAAGATTTCGTAAATTTTTTTTATGATGGCTAAACACACAACACGAAAAAGAAAGTCTCACAATGATAAAGCAAACCACACTAAATGTCATTATGTCATAATTAATTTTAGATTTCTTGTCACAACGACATAAGGAAATTATTTGTCATCGAAAAATTTGATGGGAACGGTACTGCACACACATGCAAATGACACCACAAAACAACAACACATGAAATGCCAGATGTAAACTCGGCTAAACATTGACATAACGTGTTTTGTCAGAATACAATTTCGATGTTTATCATGAATAAAAAAAACAAAATTGCGCACTCAGCTGTACAAAAAATTTTCTACTGCGCATCTACGTCAATATAGAATACACACGTGTGTTTGTTGTAAAAAGTGTGTGAGAGAGAGAGAGCTCATTCCACAAACAAATGTATGGACTTTGTTTACAAGAAAATTCTACATCTATGTACGTCACAGACAGAAAATAAAATAACGAACCTGCGCAATGCGCAATGCGCAATGCGCATTCCTGCTTCCTGGTTCATGTATGTTTATAATTTTTTTTTAATTTCTCTAGGATATGATCCTTAAGCAAATGTATCCAAAAAATTAGTTGGAAAAAAAATTAAAAATAGAGATATTGAGATTGCCGCTTCAAAAATAACTCGTTTTAGCGCTCCTGAAAAGTTTAATTTTTGAACATACGCTGTTATTAATTAATTATAGTTAATGAAAACCACAGATATATATATATATATACATGCCCTGAAGGAATCGTGGGGTTAGGAGACCCCAAGTCACCAATTTTGTAAATTATTTTGGTGGCTTTTTGCTGGCATTGTCAACGGAGTGTCTTCATGTTTGATCTGTGGAACACGTTTTTTCAGATACACACCCTAGAATGACAACGACTACTAAAATATATACATAGCCACTCAGTTAAAAATTTCAAAAAAGATAATCGGGTTTCGAATTAAGCATTTTTGGTGGAAGCTCTTCCTTACTGGATTACCAACTTTATGATTTTGACAAAGCGTGAGACTAAAATAATCGATTCTTGTGAAGTATTTATTCTTTTTTATTTGGCAACTTGTTCACGTAATATACTTAATCTAAAAAAATCATTGTCCTCATTTAGCAACTTGTACATAATAATTTAAAGTTTTAGGTAATGAAATTTGCTAATCAGCAAAGTCAGCCATTATATGGCAAGTAGTTCTGATGGTAATGTATAATTTTGTTTGGGTAAATATTCCTAATTTTACTGCTCATAATCCTAATTGTAGCGCAAAAAATTTGCGCACGCACATATTTTATCTCAAACAACTATTATGGAAAATGTGTTTGCATTTCATTCGTTTCGTGTTTTTCATTTTTAGCTGTACGCATTCATATACATATGTTTGACGGCCAATACTCATAGAGTTCTTAAAACGATACATTTGTCATTCTCTGATACAACTATATATGCTTCTGGCTAATGTTTTATTGGTTTGTTAAAAATACAAGTTTACTCAAACAAAATTTAAGTATTTTTTAATTATTTTACCAAATCAATTTAAAAGGTAAATGGAAATATATTAAAGAATGAATGAAAGAACCAACTAAAATGAAATCGCAAAATATAAATAAAAAATCATTCCACTTTGTACGTATAAAATAAGAAAATGAAATAATATTAATGAGATTGTGGGATCAGTTAAAAATTTGCTACACGTCTAGATCCATACGAAAGTGTTGGACTTTACTAATTCAAGGAAACATTGAATTTTCATTTATATGTTTTTATAATAGAAACGACAAACCAAATCTCTATCTAGGTCAGTAGTACCAACGTTAGCAGTTGCTTTTCAATAACACGCACATGTTATATGTATATAGCTAAAAACATTGTCATTGGGGTATAGTTCATCACTATTGAATCAGCTCTGATTTCCTACAGGGTACAAACACATGTACACACTATGTAAGTATGCAAATATGTAATTAAGTAGGTGAGTGTTACATACTTAAACGCATATGCTCTAGTATAAGAAAATATCTAAACCCTTGGATCTAAACAATAATGAATATTATTATTGTTGTGCGTATGTATGTACATAGGAGTATGTGCATATGGATGTGGGCATGAATGTATGCTTATTTATTCGGTCAAGGTCGAACATTGATTGTTACTCCTACTACTAGTTAGCATCAATGAATGAAAATGTTATCAATATACTATACAATGCACAATCATTTTGTTATTGTTTGTGCATAAAGTTGTTTCAGATATATATATATATATATTCATACATACATACCTACATATATACATACTGGAGTTTTTCATTTCCGGATTTTTTTAATTTCTCAGGAAAGTGGGAATGATTTTTCAATTTGCCGGGAATTACCGTCCAGTACATGACGATACAAAATATTATTTAGAAAAAAAAACACATAGATAATAATGTTTTATAAACAAGTTAGTCATAAAAATTATATATTTAATTTCGGTTCTTTGTATAATAGTAATGCATACATACATATCGTTAGCTGAAATGCAAAATTGCAAAAAATAATTTTTTTTTAATTTTATACGAAAGAGAAAAAACTAAACAAGAAATTTATTTCAATAAGGGTTCTTTATTTTAATTTTTAATACGGCTGTTGGTTATGATAAAAACTTGAAAATTTGCAGGAACATGTGTTGCTATGTAATACAAAATAATTAATTTGATAATAATAATACAAAATGATTAATTTGCTAGTTACGTAGTTTTGCATTCCAGGTGATGATATGTACATTATAATTAAATGCGAGGCCAAGAGTCAATGTAAACTAAAATTATGAGTATATTATGTAATGCCAATATCACGGTTTTCAACTAAATTCAGTTTGGTCGTCTAAGCGTAGACTTACAAACAACCAAACTGTGTTTTAGTATTACGAGTATGAACTACAACTGTCTTTTGGTTGAAATTGTCACCGCGTTGCCAATTTAAAATATCAAGTTTGACAGAAAACAATAAATTCGTGTGAAAATTTAAAAAAACACAAAGTCTTAGAAAAATTATTCTTTTTAATATTTTAGTTAAGAAAAATCATACCAAATGGATACAAATATGTGCAAATCTATTTTATGATGATTATAGATGTGCTACGTATCAGAAGAAAAATTTGCCATGATTCCAACACTCTTGAACTACCCAATGCAAGGTAAGGAATAATCGAAATAGGGAACCAATACTTTAAAAACTAATTTTTTAAAGTTTTTTAGTTATTTCCGGCAGAACAAAGAAACATTTTATTGGATCACCTAAAACCATATTTAAAGAAATCTTTATATATGCCGATACTGCAACAGCTTTGAAAATTTTGTTATTAAACATAATATGTATTTCTAGTTACGATTTTTTCATATTTTCTGCGTTTTATATTGCACCAAAATGTAACTAGAAAACCCAACCACAGACCCAACTACTAGAAAGCAGTTGGAACAAAATATCGTTTGATGGCTTGTTTCTATTTTTATTTAAAAAAAATCCTAAAAGGATGTTGGTTTTATAGAGTGATGCCAGAATTCTTTCACTAATAATGGCTAATGTAGAAAAACACGGCTAAAACTAGCTAGAAAATGGCTAAGCGGGATAAAATACAAAAATGGAAAATTATTATATTTTTGCCACAAATCGGGACACATTTTTAAAGCAAATAAAAGTAAAAATAATAAATTAAAGAAATAAATCAAATAATCCTTTTTCAGGTACTCAAGAAGCAAACAAAAAACTAAACACAAAATTACAGAAATATATACATATAAATATATGTAAGTATATAGGTAATTCTTAGTTACAAGATCATATCATCATCATTAACATCATTGTTGTTTATGTCAAAGCTGTCGCCTTTGTGTCAATAAATTTTAAGAAACTCTCAGAATCTTCAAAGCCATAGCAATAACAGCGTGATATCCAAACCTATTTGGTCCACTTTCTATTTTTTAGACTTTAATTTATACTTTAATAATCCAAAAAAATTTTCCATACAAAATAATAACTGTAATTTTACAGCAGAAGGTAAAAATATAATAATAAACAGTACAACTGCTTTGTAAAACTGGGGGGGTTACTCTCTATTGCGATGCGAAAGAAAAATGCTACGAAATCGAACGATTGGTACTCTGTAATGCGCAAACGCGCATTTGCTTTTCGCATCTCTTTTTTTTTCATTCGTAAGCCTGGTATCACCGCACTCCGCAATGCGGAAATGTCTGTCAAAATCGTTCAATAATCGCAAATATCTAGCGATAGCTAAATAGCAAACGCAAAGGGAGAAAAACATGTCATTACGTTGAAAAAATATTTATATTTGCTGTTGAAATTTTTATTTTTTGAGTAAAAGCAAAAAAAAATATATATTAGATTTTGCAACAACATACATAAGTTATGTATTTAAAAATTTAAAATCAAGGTGAAATATAATTAACCAAACCATATCATTCATACTGTGTTGCAATTTTCTGTTGAAGTGTTAGTGCTTATTTTTGGGCGGTCTATCCGTTTGTATGTGACTACCATCTAATCAAATTTTATATGCTTGGAAAACAATATTCTCTCAATGCCACGCAGATATCTTTTAAGCAATGTGACATTGACTGCTGCACTGGTTCTCAGTATGCTCCTGGCCAATTTGATGTTGGTATCTTTCCTTGGCAAAGTAATTTTAATACAGCGGTTAGTTTTATAATAGTTGGAATTGTTGTGGATTCTTCAGCTCGTGTTGAATTCCGTTTATTCAAACGGAAATTGTGAAGAAAGTATATCGGACCTACCTATGCAAATATCTCTTAAGACTCGTTCTATACGGTCGTTTTCCTCATCAAACCATAATGCTACAGACTACTCCCTATTTTACTTTTAATTAAAAACTCCCAGCTAAAAAAATTATATATGGTCCATATATTTTTTATATATGAATGTATATAACTATATATGAATATGTATGAATTCATGTATGGAAATATATGGGATTATACATGGCAAAACTGTTATATATGAACTAATATATGGACTAATATATGAAATGTATTATTACATATGAGCTCATATATGAAAATTTAATTATGAAGCTCTTCATATGTGGATCCATATATAAATATAAGATTTTATATATGGAGCCATATATCTCACATAAGATCGTTCTTGCAATCAAAAAAGCTTGGAATTTTATCACTGCTGAATTGGAAATCCATTAGAAAATACATACGGTATGCAAAGTTTATATCTGTACCCTCAACGTTTAAAAAATAAAAAACTTTTTGTTCATGTATGATTTTATACATTGTGACCCCATTTAATATATCAAATAATCAAAAGGATAATCCAGTCGTCATTAATTTTATAGAAAATAAATAATTCTCTAGATAAGAAACAAAGTTCATATTACTGTATTGAAAACTATTGTTAGAGGGATTATTTTTTCTTTTATAATTAATTGCATTCGTTTTTAATCTGATTTCTTAAGCTAAATGCTATGTAGGAATATGATTTATGTGTTTTTTAAATAATTGATTCGCCTTTTGATGAATGAAATGACTTTTATTCATTTTGAATTATTTGTCCAAACAAATGTTTCATTAAATACAACCTCTCTCTCAAGTCTAAAAAAATTTAATTTTAATAATTTAATTTATTGCCTTTTGTGAATCAAGAGTGTATGAATATGAATTTTGCACATACATGTATGAAAATTTATGAATATATATAATCATATATGCCCATATACCCTCATTTTTCGGATCCAAACCATATATGGGATATCATATATGCTCCATACATATTTTTTTAGCTGGGCTGTTACTTATCAGTTTTTCTTAACTTTTCTTTTTCGGAAAAACACTTTTTAACATATTTTGACACTTCATTACTGTCCATCCTTGCCATATTTTCTTTTGCAAAGTCAATGTTGCCACTTTATCAAAGAATTTTGCGAAAGTAATAGAGAGTACCAAATTGGCATCTCATCGCATTTAGCTTTCGCATCGCAATAGAGAGTAACCCCCCTGCTTGTAAAAGCGTTATCCTTTAAACTATTGCAATACATTTTTGTCACGAGGTGTATTTGTGTGAAATGTGTTGGAACCACTGAACAACTCAATTTAGTGAGAGTACAAGCTAGGCCTTTCTACTTGTTAACAGCGATATGTATTATTTGAGAGACCGGAAAAACTTCTACCGAGAACGTTCGTATCTTAAGTCTTTCGTTTTATACTGCTAAAAAATAATATTTAAGTATTGTTCTTAAAAAATTTAAGCAAGAATTTCCTAGGATTTTAAATAATTTCTTCGTGACATGAGAGTGATTGAAGGTTTTTTTTTTAATTTATTTTTCGTACACCAAAGGTGAAAAGGAAGCCCATTGTTTTCGCTACGCTGAGGGACAGCGTTAAAAATTAAAAAAATTTAAATTCTGGTGCCTCGAACATTATTTTTTAATATGCATAATATCGATTGTCACCTTAATGTAAGTCTATATATTATAGCGATAACTTAAGTTAAAGGCCAGGAGAAGAAATACACAATATTCAAATTGTTGTAATTAATTAACTGCTTTTTTTACAAAGTCAATTATTATTCCTTTAAGTTAAAAGAAAATTTTTAAAACACTTTGTGTATATAAATATTTTTCAAAAAATAAATTTATACAAAAAATATATCTGCTGCCTTTTAATTTAAAACCCTGTATATTAAAAAACTATGCGCTTTTAAAATAATTTATTTCGTTTTAGCTAAGGTTACAATTTGAATTTAAATTAAAATGTTTTTCTGTAACATTATTTGTTTTTAATTTTTTATTTGTGTAACTTTTTTCAAACTAATATTGTGCAAAATTCAAAAAAGTTTACACTTTTGTTCTCCGCAAAATTTAAATTTTTTTAATTTAATATACATAATAAATCACTGCACATGGGTATATGTATTTGTATTATTATTTATTTTTCAAATAATGTTTCTCTCACTTGAACGTTATTTTACTCTGCCTGTATTAATCGGAATGTTCATTATTTATTTACTTCTTCATTAACACCTGTTTTGCAAGTGGAGTTATTTTGACAGTTACAAAATTCAATGGAAATGCTCTTTTTATTGTTTTAACTTGTGCAGCGTCCGTTAGTTTACTGCGTCCCCATGTACGTTTAACTTATGTCTACTATCTTTGATGTCCACTGGGTCTTACCGAACTCTAATGATTTAAAAAAAAGTCGGCAAGTGTGTACATTTGTATGTAAGTAGGAAAGTTTTAAGCGCTGCATACCCATAACCAACTTTTTAGCCGCATATACAAGAGATGCGCGCGTGTCGAATTTTTCCAACACGATACGACCCGAACACGAATAACAAGAAGTCTTATACGTACAAAACCCATACTCGAAAATTTTTTTCAACACGACAGAGCATGCAAAATATCAAATTGATAATAAAAAAATAATTTTTTTATATTGTTAAATTTGAACGTTTCATTAGGGTGGCGTTGGTTGAAGCAGTTATCACGTTGCTCAACACAACACGACTGGAAGACGCACCGAGGAGTATTTGAGCCAAAAAGCTGGTCATTACTTTTTTGGGGTTCCGTACACCAAAGATGAAAAAAGGAACCCTATTGTTTTCGCTACGCTGTCCGTCTGTCCGTCTGTCAGCCACAAGGTATTTTCTCAGGAACCGTGAGAGCTACGGACCTGAAATTTGGACAGAGTATGTAGAACCTTGGCCACTACAACAACAAATACATGAAAATTAGAAATTAAAGGGTGCTCCAAAACGAGCGACGAAAAGTGTTAAAATCTCATGTAATATACATACAACTGTATGTACATATGTACATATTGACACTTGAAATTTGTAAAATTAGTGTATTTTTATATAGACTACAACAATAAACATTAAAATATTAAAAAAATTTAAATTAAAGGGTGGTCCATCAGTTAATAATTTTGACAACTTGCTATATCTTGGAAACCGTAAGAGGTAAACTCTTGAAATTTTCAAAAACGGTAAAACTGAAAAATCCGAAAATTATAAAATCGCCAAAAATTAAAAAAAAATCGCCAAATCGAAAAAATCGAAAAAATTAAAAAAAAATTCTAGCACTAAAATAAATCGCCAAATTCAAAAAAACCGTTCAAATGAAAAAAATCGCCAAAATGAAAAAATCGCCAAAAACCGAAAAAAAATTGCCAAAGCGCGAAAAATGCGCCAAAACCAAAATAATTGTTTATGTGAAAAAAAATCACCAAAATGAAAAAAAATCGCCAAAATTAAAAAAAATCGCCAAATTTAAAAAAAAAATCGCCAAAACGAAAAAAATCGCCAAAATTTAAAATAAACGCCAAAAACCGAAAAAAATTCTCAAAACGAAAAAAAGTGCCAAAACAAAAAAAATCGCCAAAACCAAAAAAAATCACCTATATGAAAAAAAATGCCAAAATTAAAAGAAATCGCCAAAAAAAAATCGCCAAAATAAAAAAAATCGCTAAAATAATAAAAATCGCCAAAATTAAAAAAGACTTCAAAGACCAAAAAAAAAACTTGTCAAAACGTGAAAAAAGTGCCAAAACTCAGAAAGCGCCAATAAATTCAAAAAAACCCCAAACTAAAAAAAACGCTTAAAACCGAAAAAACCCAAAAACGTAAAAAATGCCAAAACTATAGTTTATATTGTTCGTATTGAGTTACAATATCTAGAGTCCGTACCAAAATCGTACTTCACTGAATTTATTTGACTTTTGAGTAAATATTTTTATCAATCATGAAAAAAAGAGCACTTGTTATTAAATAAGAAAATACTTTGCCCAATTTATCAACAATGACAATATAACGGTACTTTAAACTTAAATATATTTTAATGAATTAAACACAATAAAAAAACAATAACATGAAATTGCTCAATTTTAAAAGCGTGTAACTTTTTATTGCAATGTTTTTAACCTCAACGTATTCGCTATTAATTTTTTTATGCATGTTTTTTTATTTATTGTATCTTCATATATGAACTAACAATAAGTATTCAAATCTTAAATCTAACATATAATTAATAGGCCCGACCAATGCCAGACATAACTAAGTGATAGTTGTAAATAATACATAAGTAGTGATAAGCAAAAAAAAAAGTATTTTCAAGCAACTTCATTCGGAGTGTTTAGTATTAGAGACCTTGTATCTCTCTTTTTTAAGCGGATGTGTCCAGTAAAGTTCAAAATATTACGAGCAAGCGGATTAGGATGTGACTCGAGTTTTGTTAGATATTTGCTTGCGTATTTTGTAATTTCTTCAGTCACTAGTGGCATATTTAAATCACGATGTATACTTGAATTCTTAATGTACCATGGAGCAGATGTTATTAACCTTAAAATTTTGTTTTGTCTTCGTTGAATTCTCTCTACATTGGAAGCAGAAGCAGTGCCCCATAACTGGATACCGTAACACCGTATTGGCTTTAAAAGCGACTTGTATATTAAAAGTTTGCAGTCTAGGCTGAGTGTTGAATTTCTGCCAATCAGCCAATGTACCTGAGTTAATTTTAGTTTCATTTGAGTTAACTTATAGTCAATGTGATGTTTCCATGTAAGCCGTCGATCGAGGTGTATACCAAGATATTTCACATGTGAATGTTGAGGAACAACTTGATTATTAATCCGAATGGGGGAACAAGTATCTCTTCGTACGGTAAATGTTACTTGAACACACTTTTGTTCATTTACCTTAATTATCCATAAGTTTAACCATAGTTCCATCTAGCTAATGTGTTCTTGGAGTTTTTGGGATGCCTCATCACGGTTTTCGTGCATACTAAGGCAGGCGGTATCGTCGGCAAATGTAGAAGTGTGGATACTACTGCTCACAGGCATATCACAAGTATAAATCAGATATAAAAGTGGCCCCAGTATACTCCCCTGTGGCACACCGGATGAGATAGTTTCAGGCATACTCATAAAGTGTCCTTCCACAACTGTAAATTTTCGTGCAAGAATGTAACTTTGCAAAAGATTTAGAATGTTTATTGGTAAGTATGTTTTCAATTTCAAAATCAGCCCTTCATGCCACACTTTATCAAATGCCTGAGAAACATCAATAAACAGGACAAAACAAAACTTCTTTTCCTCAAATGTTTTTCTGATAAATTGAACCCATCTATGCGTTTGCTCAATGGTGCTATGCTGGCTTCTAAAACCAAATTGATGGTCCGGGATGCACCCATTATCAGTTAAATTTAAGACAATTTTGTCATGAGTAGCTTTTCAAAAAGCTTTGACATTGTTGACAGTAAACTTATTGGCCTATATGACTCAGCCTTGGTAAGATCTTTACATGACTTTGGAATCATTTTAACCTTGGCAAGCCTCCAGCAGTCTGGATAATACTCCAGTCGTAAAATGGCGTTAAAATGAATAACAGGATTCTAATTGCAGTACGAGGTAACTTAATCAGCATCTGGTTACTAATTCCATCCATACCGGGAGCTTTTTTCGATTTGAGTTCGGCAATTAGTTTTTGAACATCACACACTCGGTAAATCTATTAATAACATGAGAATTTATTTTTATAAACTGGAAAATGCTTTTGATGCTAGTCCATTTAAACAATTACTCTTTTTGTTAAGTTAAGAAAAATACAACTAAATTATATAATCGATAAATTATTTTCTTCATAACGCTTCAACATCAAATTAGTTTTAAACGAACATGTAAAGTACCTACTTGGAGGCACATATAAAAATATCTGCCGAGATTTGCCGATTAAAAAAAGGAAACAAATAGTGAGTGATAGTACCACGTACCACGAAATTTTTGATATACAAACCCCCGAAAATGAAAGGCTGGACCGTTCCGTAAACCATATTTATTATGAGCAGAATCTATATTATCTATTTTATTGAAATCGGTTTAGTATTTTGGGAGCTATAAGCGTTTACATGCACACCTATTCCACACGTATATATTAGCTTACAAGTAAACAAGAAACAAAACATGAGATTGTATGTGTGTTTGTAGTATTTCTCTTAATCTAAAATTTTTTTTCTCTTATTTGTTATTGTATGAAAGCCATAATACTTAAAGGAAGAGAGTTCAATATTATTGAATTAGCTTAGTTAAAGGGATTTCGTTTGTGTTTTTAATTTCATGTATTATTTAATTATTCATATGTATGTAAGTATGTGGGGGGCATTGTTTTAATGCATTTTTTTTATGACGTTTAGATAAATTTTCTTTGAATATTAATAAAATAATTTACATTTTGATTCTAGAATACGGAGACGATTGTGTTGTCCGTTGGTATATGTAGTAAAAATTAATGAAGAAAAATTAAACACTTATAGTTACTTCTACCTTTTTATTATTTATTTTAGGCATTACTTTTTCACGTTTTGATTGGGCGTGGCAGTGGTCCAATTTCACCCATTTTTTTAACACGCTACATATTGGTCTAGCAACACCTTGTACCAAAATTCATAAGTCTAGCTTCATCTGTTTCCAAGATATTTAATTTTGTCTCCCTAGAATGGCTAAATCTTACACTGTGCTATGTACGAGTATGTACATATATACATATGTAACTGAAAATAAAAATTAACAAATTATTATATATAAATGTACATAAGTATGTATGATATTATTTCATATTCCTAACGAAATGCATGTTCCCTTTATATGGAAAATTGTCTTTGCTATCAAAACATTCAAACGTGTTTTGAATATTCTGTGTGAATTTTGATGATGTATTTCATTTTTGTTTTGAAAGGCTTGGTTTTACTTCAACATTTTTCTATTGCAATTTTATTCTGTACTTCAGTATTCTTATCGTAAAGAAAAATATATCTCATTTGATAGTTTTATTTTACAATAACGGAGCAATATACACACACATTCTAAAATTAATGAGAGTGCTTGCAAGCCACTTTTTAAGGTTTGTGCTACACTCTAATCTAAAACATAATTTCAAATGTAACTTCATATCTCCACTTTTAAAAACCTCCTTTTTTAAACTAAAACTAGCTTTTGGTCAAAACTTTCAAAGAAAAAAAATCAACGTAATACCTTTATTCGTTTAGCCACAAAAAAGATCATAGAAACATGTTAAAACCGAAAAACCCATTAAAAACTAATGTAATTTTCTTAACTTCCCTGACTTTACCAGAATCTCACAGCTATAAGTCATAATTTAAAGTCTTCAAAATTTACAATATGATGTAAAATTTTAGTTCTTAAGATATCTTTAAATTCATTTTTGCCTTTTTGGCTCAAATACTCGTCTGTAGTAAAAAAATACTTCACGAGTCCGTCTCTAGCACATACTCATTTGCACATATGCCCATACATTTATATGTATGCACATATTGCTCATTTGCTCAAAGAACGTCATAACTCAAAAAATAGAATTTTTGAGTTAATGATGCAGAATCAATCCTCATATCGCTTTTTAAATTGTGTAAAAATTTCACACAAATATCTGGTTCACTCCACCCTTGAAAGCAAAATAAAATTTTCCTTTTCCATTGAGTTGTGGGTAAATTGAAAACTTTAAACTCGTTTTCTGGCAAACCAGTTTCTTTTGAGTTATGACGTTGTTGGATATGTACCTATAATATTTACAAGTCTGACCACGCAGGCTGGCAGGGGACGAAGCAGCTCGGCAGCTGTGTATAGTTTAAACATAAGTACATGTGAAGGTTTGTTTATTTCTTTAACACACAGCAGACTTATCAGGCACTTACTATTGTGGTAAGCGAATGACTTATTTCTTGAGTTATAGTTTCGCAACAAGTTTTAATTCAAATAAAAATTTATCACTACCAGAACAATGTACTAATCAATTTCCGCGCTCTATCTTTTTTTTTGACATATATTTATTTATAAACACGTTAGACCTAGAAAAAATCATGTTGTCCATACCAAATATTTACATTCATGCGAATCACATGCAGGTACATACAATGTATGCATTTACATATGGGTAATTCCAGAAAAGGTCAATCAAAACAAGATTTTTTTTGCTCAAACATTTTTATTTTGTTTTTAATAATACAGCTGAAAGATCTATACTTCATAAATGTAAGCGAATTTTTAATTTTTTTTGTGCTGATCCTCTTTTAGCGATTATTTTTTATTTTTTCTAATTTACAAATTTTCTACTAACAATAAACTTAAGCTATGTACAGACGGTTGTCAGATCTTACAATATTGCCAGTAAAATGTGCGCTAAATTTATTACAACCGTGTGCACTGACGTCGTTACCAGAAAAAGCATTGTCAGTCCATTGCAAGACTAGCAGCTGACAACAAATTGTCAGACATCTTACAATCGTGTGAACACATTGTAAAATTTTTGCCACATATTTGTCAGACATTTTAATATTGTCAGATGTGCAAAGTTTATGCATCTGACAATGGCGTCATTGTAAAAGAATTATTTCTATGGGCAACACTGCACACGCTTGATATTAAATAAAACATTTATAATAAAATATATGCACACAAAATCGTTGCAATTGCTTCTTTATGATCCATAATAATCTATACATTCACTTTTTACATTTTACTCAAACACAAACGATAGATATTTAATAATCTCAAAAAAATGCTTTGAGTCTGGCAACGCATAACAACAGATCTGACAATTTGTGCATATGACAACCGTGTGAACTGACAATTTTTCGACTGACGATTTTGTCAGATGAATTTATTGGCATACAACCGTCTGGCAATAAATTGTAAGATTTTCTTACAACCGTGTGAACTGACAAGGAATATTGTACTGGCAATTTTCGATTGCCAGTATATTGCCAGCACATTGACAAATCTGACAATCGTCTGTACACAGCTTTACGCATTAGCACAGAAGAAGGAGAACGGAGTTCTAATAACAGAAGTTTTTTGAGTTTGCTTTCACTTATACCTTAATATCGCATCCCTCGCATAAAATCAATATATTACATATATTAATTTTTTCAACAGCAAATAAGCACTTGTTATTGTTTAATTTCTTTTCAATTAAAGTGCAATCAATATTAGCAAAGTTATTGAGTTTAGTTCTCTTAATCTCTAGGGTATTCAAACGGTTAACCGGTTAATTACTACCCGATAAATAATCAGTTAATTTAAAATTGGTTTTTTAAATAGTTAAACCGGCTAATTTTAGTCGATTAACCGATTAGCCGACGCAACAAATGTTTTCATATTTTGTAGTATTTTAACAAATTTTTTATGTAAATAATTATTTGTTTCTTCTCATTTAAAAAAGGTGAGTGTTTAAAAAATATTTTCATACAAGCAAAGAAGTATGTTCAGTGATTCTAACTTAAGTAAAACTTCAAAATCTTTGAACATAGCTTAGTAAAGACTCTGGTACTCTAACTATTAAGTTTTTGTTTAATAAATTAATAAAAGCCAATAGTGCTACTACCAACGATTTAATTAAGGATTAGATTTAATGAATTCGAATTCAATTATTTTGCACCTACACCCTGAAATATTCCCTTCTAGTAAAAAATACAATACAAAAACGAAAGCTCAGAAATTCATAAATTAACTTTTTTGCAAAATATTTGTCGCCGAGCTCTGCCAGTGTGAGTCAGATAATGACCAGCCAACAGAAGGAACTATCAATAATAATTCAAGAAATGTTGTAACAAAATAACCCGAAACAATTAGAAGTTTTTTAAATTTGAAAAAAATAAATAAAACAGGACTCTAGTGGCATAATGAATGATTTTATATGTTTTGAAAAATCCAGGAAAAGGACTGAGCAACTGTATTATGGAATGTTTTCAATTTCTTCAACATCTAGGATAAATATAAGAATTTTTCCAAGCCTGGTCTTATCAAACTAAAATGGAGAATCACTTAAGTCTAATCTTGCCAGATCTTAATCGACAAAGAGCTTGACATTCAAAAGAAAACGCTTGATTTTTCTTGACAATTAATAATAAATATGGTATAGTATATGGATGTATATGTATATGCATATACAATTTGTTTTGTTCATTTTAGTATAAACAAAATCGGTAAATTTTCGAATATTATTTGATGATATATAAAGGGTATTTCAAACAAAACAATACAATTTGGTTAATACGTAAAAAAAATTTATTATCAAAATAAGTAATAAAATTACATTTAATTCAGATGGTTAATTACTAAACTAATATTAAGAAACACTTAGTACCTAGTTTTGTAAAACACAACGCTTAGCGTTGACCAATTTCGTATGTACATACGAGTATTTTGCATGTATGTATATTGTAAGAGGCCTGACAATTTGTTGTCGTCTGCTAGCATTGCAAAGGACTGACAATGTGTTTTCTGGCAACGATTTGATACAAAAAATTGCCAGTTCACAGGTTGTAAGAAATTTTTATCACGTTTTACTAAAAGCAATGTAAGATCTGACAACCGTCTGTTCATAGGTTAATGTTTATTTTATTTTATTAGTATTGGGCTAAAACATGCATGTAATAATGTTGAGTTTGGGTAAAAATTTGTCATGGTACATATAAAAACAATCAACTTTTTTGTTAATAAATGTTTTTTCTTGGTTTCTCTTGGCAATTTGATGGAAACGTTTTTAAAAATTCGTTTTAACTTGACAAGTGACAATTTTTCTTGATTCTTGACAAGCATTGAAAAATCTTGACAATCAAGTCATATTAAGCCCGTCTGGTAACCCTACTTAAGTCCCAAACATTCAAACCAAATTATTTTTCTAAATGATTGTATTAGATTTAGAAGTAACTAATATAATGATCTCACAAACTTGTTAATTTTGAATGAATACATATTTATGAATTTTTTTCCTTGATTTAGTTTAAGAACTTGTATGTGTATTTTTTGTTTGTTTTACAAATAAACTCAAATTAATATTTATTTGCTGAAATTGATTTATGGAAAAACTTTATTAATCGTTTAACCGGTTAATACCAAAATTAACCGATTAAGCAAAAACCTCGAGCGATTAATCGATTAAAGCAAACCCCAACTAAATGAATGCTTAAGGTGACCAGATGGTTTTTGCAAAAAGCGGGACATGATCGTTCAAAAAACAAGATTTTGAAGAAAATACCGCCAAAAAGCGGGATTTAAAAATTAATTCTTTTAGAAAGCGGAATGTGTACAAATCTTCACATGTGCTTAGGAAACAGTTTTCAACTCAAAAGCAACACTTTTATATAAAACAAAAATATTTATTTATATAAATAAAAATCAAAATCCGTTCGCTGGTAGTCGCATTAATTAAGAGCGGTTGCACAGTTTTTGGCGACTTTTTTTTGGTTTGGCGATTTTATAATTTTTGGATTTTTTAATTTTACCGTTATTGAAATTTCCAAGAGTTTGCCTCTTACGGTTTCCAAGATACAACAAAATGTAAAAATTACATAGTCAAAACTACATAAACTGATAGAACACCCTTTAATTTTTCTTCTTCAATTTTTGTGTTAATTGTTGTAGTCTGTACAAAACTACACTAACTTTGCAAATTTCAAGTGTCAATATACATAGAATTCTACACATATTACATGGGATTCTAACATTTTTCGTTGCTCGTTTTGGAATACCCTTTTATTTTGAACTCTCATGTATTTTTTGTTGTAGCGGCTACATACTCTGTCCAAATTTCAGGTCCTCAGCTCTTACGGTCCTCCAGAAAATAGCCTGTGACGGACAGACGGACAGTGTAGCGAAAACAATAGGATTCCTTTTCACCTTTGCTGTACGGAACCCTAAACAAGAGTCAATAATGGAGCGAAAACTTTGCCCACTCCTAAGTAAATTACATATGTATTAGTTTTTTAATGGCTTGGTATCTACTGCAAACACAAACTTGATATTCAGCTGATTCCGCCGATGATAGAAAATTATCGGGATTGGACAAGGTGGCGTGACTCCTCTCAAATAGAGAAAATGTGTACTTAAAAAAATATCTTAAAAACTCATGCATTGAGAATTTTGAAACTCTTCATGACTATTTATGTTAATCTTTAAGAAATTTATTATTCGACATATTCTCATAATTTTATTTAAATTCTAAATTTATTTATTTTTAACAAATCGTCAGTAGACTTCAATCACACCTCTTATCTTATGTACAGAATAGATTCATATCGAATATAAATTATTTGTTGGGTTTTGTTTAAGTTTCTAAGCCTACTACGCCTATTTTCCTTTTGTGACTTTCAAAAATATTATTATTTGTTGAGTCAAGTTTTTGAAAGTCTGTGCATAAGATAAGAGGTTTGTGACTGTTCAAAATGTGTGGTTGAAGTCTACTGACGACTTGTAACATCAACAATGAAATGCATATAAAAAATGCTTAACCAACCACCAGCAAATAAATTTCAAATTTGTTTATCTTAATAATGAGAATTGTATTTTACAAAGGTTGAACCGCAATCGTGGCACTTCTTAAATAAAAAATTTTTCTTTTCATCTGCAAACGTGCATAGGGTGTAGCGAAGGAGGTTTTAAGAACCAATTCATAAAAAAGCAACTATACTTTGTATATGCTCCTAGCATAGTAACTTTTTTTTAAATACGAGTACACATTTATTCCACCAATAGAAGTCATATTGAACTCCTTTGAACAGTAATTTCTTGTTTTTTTAAGTATCTTTCATAGTTACTGCATCAGATAAAGGCACGGACATATGTTGATTTCCATTATGTAGCCACACTGCTTTCCAAGCTGTTGGATACATATATTTCTATTATTACTATATTTTTAATTCTAGAAGCCATAAAAAAATTATTTCCTTATTATGGTATGGCCTTGCGATTGAACCACAAGATGCAAGTGTGTTACGAATAAGCATTACAGATTTTTTCACTTATAGCTTTTTTATTTCCAGCATACTTAGCTTTCCGAAAAATAAAAAAGTGTTAAATATATGTGGTTTTAATTTTTTTTATAAAGTTTTAAAAATAAATAATAAAATTAATATTGCATTCATTATTCATAGACAAAAACTGAAAACGGATTTTAATTTAGGGCACGAATGCCAATATAAAACACATACATGTTTTTATCCAAAACAGTGTAATTGACTTGGCTACACCCAGTTAAAAATACTTGTGTGACAACACTCTAATCTTGAATAGCTGTTTTTGTTATTTACATTTATTTCCTTTTTATACTTCTTGCAACTACAATTCGAGCTGAAAAAAGTCAGCCAAAGTAAGAAAAAAAACATGTTGATTATTGAGTTGTTGTTTCAACTTTGTTATTTGTTGAGCTTCTCATTTGTTTAAAAGAAAGTTTAACATAATAACTCTAGTTGTTCTAAAAAATTTTGTGATAAATGTTCCCTGATGATCAGTAAAATGCGCATTAATTCCAGTTAGACCTCTTAATAATCAATTTCAATGCATTTTTAATAAGAAATATTTTATATTGAAATTTTTTCTTGGTTTTATTGGTTAAGCAATTGTCGATATGCATTTCGTTTCTGATTTTGGAACTCACCAGTAGACTTCAACCCAAAAATGTTTGGAATATAGCTAACAAACTTCGTATGTTTATAGTAAGAATCTTAATGTTATATTGAGAATCAATAAAGCATTAAGAGTTCCAAAAGTGGGAACAAAATGCATATACTCGTAGACAATTGCTTAACCATAAAAAATAAATATTCTTGGGTATTTCATGTAAAAATATATTTTGCAGAGAAAGTAAAATAATAATTTGGGATTATTAGTGCGTTAACAAATGTTGAACTTAAATTGTAACAATTCCAAAAAAAAAAAGAATAAAAAATAAATTTCTTTAAGAAATTTACTAAACCGATTTTCCGTAAGTTTTCCCTGCAGACAATTTGGTGACAATTGATCCAAACGTACTCGTCCTATGACTTGAGCAATTTGAGAGTTATCAAAAGTCCGGAGAAGTGTATAGTGAAAAAGAGACATATCATGTAAATGGTTACATATTCACCATTTTCGTAATGTATGGTCTTGATCTTGAGCCAATTCAACTTGGACTCGGTATAGTATTGTAGTAAACGGCACTGAATATGTTCGATGTGGTTGAATAAATGGACATATCAAATAGTGTAAATATAATGTTGGTTGCTCCCTCTAATGTGACTATGGAACCAGTCCCGTAACTATACTGATATATTAACCTAAGTTGAACTGGTATTTATACATTTGAAATACCAGTAGCCATGTGGGGTAGTGGGTAGTGTGCAAGCCTGTCATGCACGATGTTTTCGTTCGAATCTCAACAAATTTTATGCTTAAAAATAAATTATAATTGCATTTGTAACAATAAAAAAATTATAAGTTTTCATTGCTACAGTTAAATGTCGGAATTTTATTCATATACAATTTATATTATTCTACTCCGAATAGGTCCCTATGGGATAGTTCAGTGACAAGTCACAAAGTGCATACAAAGTGTCAATTAACCCCATCCTAGGCCATCCCTATGTAAAAGTGACTGGTCCGCTTCATAGGAAGTGTTTGATCTCGGACTAGTCCCTATCACTTGGGGAATGGTCACGTGACTAGTCTTGTGTCAGTTCGATTTCCTGCAGGGTTGTTACACACAGTTCACAGTGAAAGCCTGAATTTCCGTAAGAACTCCGTAACAGCCTTTAAAAAGAAATTATTTTCAAAAAATTTTAATTTTTGTACTAAATACTACATACTTTTTTTTTATAAAAAAATTGTAATCAAATACATTAAAAAAATGTTGGCCTTATCAAAGGTGTATTGGCACTTTTAAATCGTTGATTTGGCCGTAAGCAAAAAAAACTCAAAATGCATCGTTGCTTCGAAAATCTGTTACAGCAGATTTAGATATAATTTGTCCTCATAGAAAACACTGTAAATATATTCATTCATTGGCTCAAGCACTGAAGCCTAGCCTATGTACTCACGCAGACTTCGCTCATAGTTTGTGGTTACTAATAAAATTTGGACAGCAAACACTTGCTTTTTTTTGTGTCATTGTTTAAATGTTAATTTAGTAAAACAAAGAAAAGTATTTTTTGCTTTTTTCAAAAGTTTCAATCAGCATAAGTAATATTGCACACAAGAATTTGATTTCAAAAATTAAATGAAAAAAATGAATACCAAAAATTGCAAATGAAAAAATTAAATACTCGTATTTGTTTCTGGCAACTAATTGGTGAACAATATACGTAAGTATGCCAAAACGCCTTGTATTCGTTAATCGATTTTGGGTCAAATACAAGGTATTATTGGCAAATAATTGATTAGCATTGCGTACATACCCTTTTAAAGTAGTGTTTGCTTACCAACTTTTTCATTAACGAATTTCAAATGTTTTCTCCAATTAAAATAACAATGTCATCCATATTTATGTAAGTTTATTGAATTTAATAGCGTTTATTAAGGGATTTTAAATTTTTAACCTCTGCACATGTATTTCTACAGTGTTGAAGAAAACAATAGAAACTTTCCAGAAAGCAAAAGATACCGCTGATAATGCAATCTTTGGATAAAAATTAAAATTTTTGCAACATTTGGTCCTGCGACTTGAATTGTAAAACTATTGATATACTTAATTTTTTTTTCAATGTGTAAGACTCAAGTTTTCTAAATACATATCGTCGGCTTACACTTAAATGTCGTTCGAAAGACAAAGAGACGCCTCATCGACTTGCTAAAATATTTATTTTGATTTGAAGCTCTAATGGCGGAAAAAGTTAATATACGAGTATTGGACTAATTTGTTAAGATTTGTATAGAAAGCGTTAACAGTATTTTGTCTCTCCTGTAAAATTGGCTGGAAGTGAGTTAGCAGGTTTAGCATCTAAGCCGACGATATGTCACTTAAAATTAAAAAAAAGCCATAAGTTGAAGTGTTTACATATTACGTAAAGCAGTTTTTCCCGATTTTTGACCTTCCCCCCCCCCCCACCACTCCACCAACACAGGTTGTAACAAAACAAAACTATCTAAAACTATTTTAAAGAAATTTCATTTGGAGTGTTGCGTATTAGAGCTGTAGTGTACCTCTTTTCTAAGCGGATGTGTGCAGTACAGTTCAAGATGTTTCGAGCAAAGGGGTTAGGATGTGACTCGAGTTTTGTTTAAAATTTGCCTGGGACTTTTGAAATATCAGCAGTCACTAGTGGACAGAGATGCTAGAATTTCTTCACCAATAACCAACCACAGAAAAAAATATCATCGAAATGCAACCAACAAAACAAATTGTTAATATTTAATTTAAAAACTAACAATCATCATTGTTGATATAACAACTTTAAATTTTTGTAGTCAATTAAATTACTCAACAAAATTATTTGCTTAATTATATCATAACGGAATGCGCACATGTAGAATAAATAAGAAATCATTTTTTGTGTGCATTTCATTACTTACGTACCCAATAAAGTGTTGCTCCTTAGCTGAGAGGTAAGTAGGTTAGTTTAATAGTCCTGAGGTTGCCAGTTCAACTCAGCCCAAAGACAATTAGTGTTTTTCGCAGAAATGCAAAAAATCGTTTCGAGGATTGTGAGTGTGTATAAACAACATTGTTAATGTAAAAATTTTGATAATCAAAATGTGCACGGAAACTCAAAAATTAGCGTTGTTAATATAACAATAACTTTGAAATTTAACAAAAATAAATGCCGAAGAAATAAATATATTTCAACAAACTATTTGTTGAAATATATAATTGAAAATATTTTTCAGATTTTCCTTAACTTAAAATTTTGTTAATTATATTTCCAAAAATTATTGTAGGTTCAAAATCAATTAATTATTTATTTGATATAACAAAAATATTAATTATATTTACAAATCATTTTTTCTGTGACAGCTAAATGTAGATAAAACACTAAATAAATTCAGTAAAGTGCGACTTTGACCCGCGCACGAAGGGTTCCGTAGGGACACGAGATATGTAATTCAATACGAACTTAAGTAGCCTATATAAAATATAGTTTTGGCATTTTTTCATTTTTGGGGTTTTTTTATTTCGGCGATTTTTTTTATTTTGACGATTTTTTTAATTTTGGCGATTTTTTTTGTTTTGGTGATTTTTTCGGTTTTTTTTTCCATTTTTGCCATTTCTTTAGTTATGACATTGTTTTTCTCGTTTTTGTGATTTTTCCGGTTTTTTTATTTTTTGGCGATTTTTTCGTTTTTGTGATTTTTTTAATTTTGGCGATTTTCAGTTTTTGGCATTTCTTCATTTTGGCGACATTATTCATTTAGGCGTTTTTTTGTAGTTTGACAATTTTTTTCTCATTTTGGCGTTTATTCGGTTTTTGGCGATTTTTTTCATTTTGGCGATTTTTTTCATATTAACAATTATTTTGTTACTGGAGCCTTTTTCGCGTTTGGCGATTTTTTCGGTTCTTGACGCTTTTTTCATTTGGCCGATTTTCTTCGAATTTTGCGACTTATTTTAGTGTTAGAAATTTTTTTTTTAATTTTAGCCATTTTTTCGTTTTGGCGATTTTTTTGAATTTTTGGCTATTTTTTTTTGGTTTGGCGATGTTATAACTTTCAGATATTTTAGATTTTTCGCTTTTAAAAATTTCAAGAGTTTACCTCTTACGGTTTCCAAGATATAGCAAGTTTTCAAAATTAAAAAGTCAAAATTGCATTAACTGATGGACCACCCTTTAACTTAATTTTTTTTTTAAATTTTAGTGTTAGTCTATACAAAAATAAACTAATTTTACATATTTCAAGTGTCAATATACGTATGTACATACAATTATATGTATGTATATAGCATGGCATTTTAATATTTTTCGTTGCTCGTTTTGGAACACAGTTTAATTTTTAATTCTGATGTATTTGTTGTTGTAGCGGCCAAGGTTCTACATACTCTGTCCAAATTTCAGGTCCGTAGCTCTTACAGTTCCTGAGAAAATACCGTGTGACGGACTGACGGACAGCAAAGCGAAAACAATAGGCTTTATGTGAAAAAAAACGCCAAAATGAAAAAAAAATCGCCAAAATGAAAAAAAATTTCCAAATTTAAAAAAAATCGCCAAAATTTAAAATAAACGCCAAAAACCGAAAAAAAATTCTCAAAACGAAAAAAAGTGCCAAAGCTAAGAAAATCGCAAAAACCAAAAAAAAATCACCTATATGAAAAAAACGCTAAAATTAAAAAATTGCCAAAATAAAAAAACCGCCAAAATAAAAAAACGCCAATATAATAAAAATCGCCAAAATTAAAAAAACTTCAAAAACCAATAAAAAAAATCGCCAAAAAAAAGCGCCAATAAATTCAAAAAACCGCGAAACTAAAAAAAACTCTTAAAACCGAAAAAAATGCCAAAACTTTAGTTTATATTGGCTAAAGTTCGTATTGAATTACATATCTCGTGCCCGTACGGAACCCTTCGTGCGCAGGTCAAAGTCGCACTTTACGGAATTTATTTAATTTCAAATAAAAAAACTGAAGATATTTCACATCTATACACACCACCATCAGCAACAACAACAACAAAAGACATGACATGACGAAAAAAATATGTATTCAAAGATTGAGATAAACACTTATTTGTATGTACATACATACATACCTACATGCAAACATAAAATCAATTTGTAGATATGTATGTATACATATCAAATTTCTTATCAATCCTCAAGTATTTATTAGATCTTAACAATCACACTTACATATCTACATCATGAAAATATATTAAGCAGAAATTCGCTTGATCTACAGTCAAGGAAAATATGCTGCTTAAAAATAAGAATGCGTCACATTAATTCAATAATTTTCTATATAATAGAAAATGTATGTTGAGATACCTAAAAACTAATGAGTTTAACAAATGAATAGTGTAAATTAATATTTTTCCATATTGAAATAAAAAATTTCAATATGAATAAACCTTCGCTAATGTTTCTTATTATTTCAACATGGTTTTTATTTACTGATTTTAAGTTGGTTTTTTTTCTGTGTGTAGAAAAGTCGTCCAGTCAAAGAAGGTGGATGTAGTTAAAGAAACAAAATCTGTAATATAAACAAATTTCTCAAAGGCAGACTTTAACGTGAGACAAATTTAAGCATGAGAAAATATAAAGCAATCGTTAGTATAAAAACATACTAGGATTAGGGAAGTTCAGATATATGATAGTATTTTATAGTACCAAATGTCGATATTGAAAACAATTTATTTCTATCTACATATAAATACCAGCGCGAGAAACTCATATACATACGCACACACACACACACACACATAGCAGAGTTCATCTAAGAAAAATCCAAGAAAATTTTAACAACACTCCACCCTCACAAATCAAGACCAGTCTGAAATCCTCACAGATATACATTCACAAATTCCTGTGGTCATACATACATACATATACAATATATAAAGTTAATCTCAACAACAGAATACTCTCACCTACTTGAATTATGGATAGTCTTAAACTCCCACAGACATACATATATACATATAGATTCCCACGGCTACATATAACAAGAACATATCGTCTCTAATAAATCACAATCATCTTAAATTCTCACAGCCATACATACATACAAATAATCAATCTACCTCAACAAAATCCTCACCCACCTCAAATCACGACCAGCCTTAAACTCCTACAGACAGACACACCTACAAATCCCTATGGCTACATATTACGTGAACAACCCTACACAGAAAAAAAAGATTTGTAAATACAAATAATTTATTTGTGAATACAATTAAAATATTATTTAAAAAGGCACCTACAACGATTTTTGTAAATACAAACACACATTTGTAACATAAGAAAACAAAATCAACTCAATTATTTCCAATTAAAATTATTGTGTTATTAACAATTGAGTTGTTAACAGAAAAATAAATTTTTTTAATGAATTTGTTTTTCAAGTTCTAATGTGTTGTTTCTTTATTTGTATTTTTTTATATTATTTTTAGAATTTTGGTTTTTGTTAAGTTTTAAAGATGTTTTGGATGAGTCGAACCGGCAATCTCTTGATTAATAGACTGATGTACTTACCACTCAGCTAAAGAGCAAATCGATATTAGATAAGCAAATAATGAATACACACAAAATGCGAGTTCTTCTGTTTCTTCTACATGTGCGTATTCCGTTATGATATAATTTAACAAATAATTTTGTTGAGTAATTTGATTGACTAGAAAAATTTTAATTTGTTGAATCAACAATGAATTTTTTGAGTTTTCGCGCCATGTATAACATAAAATTTGGTTAGTTCAGTTTATTGAAAAAAATTTCTGTTTTTGTCATATCAACAACTTAATTTTTTATATTAACTAAATATATATTTTAATTTAAATTAACTATTAACAATTTGTTTTGCTAGTTGCATTTTGATGATATTTTTTTCTGTGTACCTAACCAAATCACGAACAGACTTAAACTCCTACATACATACAAAAATACAGATTCTCCCGGTTACATATCACTAGAATACCTCGCCCCTCATAAATCACGATCAGCCTGAAGCTCCTACAGAAATATATATATTCCAATTACTAGAGAAATACACACACATACACACACACATACAGACGATCCATCTACCTCCACAACGCCCCCACCCACCTCAAATCACGATCAGCATTAAATTCTCACAGGCATACATACATAATTACATGTAATCGAACTACCTCAACTACACCCCCGCCCCCTGCTTATCCAAGCCACGATTAAATTAATGCAGACTGATACATCCACAAACTCCTACGGTTACTTATTACAACACCTACATACACCCATCCAACCAAATCACAGTCTACCAAAACTGGGAATTTTCCCTTTGGTACTAGAAAATAATAATCATGTTTTTCCGTCGGCATTTGAAAAAAATAAAAATGTGTTTTGCCGACGGCATTTGAAAAAAAATAATAGTCATGTTTTGCCGTCGGCATTTAAAAAAAATAATAATCATGTATTGCCGTCGGCATTAGGAAAAATTATCATGCATTGCCGTAGGCATTAGGAAAGATTAATAATCACTATTTCACCATTGGTATTAGGAAAAATCATTTTCATGATTTTCCCGTCGGCATATACGCTTGTGAAATCTTAATCTTATAAAATCCCTCAATCCACACCCACAAAAAAAAATTACCCGTTATCACAATTAATATTACCAAAAAAAAATCACCCCTTTCCACAAAGTTAATGTAAACAAAAAACTCCTTATGTAATCAAAAATTTGGACGGACTTATTGAACCACCCTCGCAGGTATCAAATTTCACAAATTTCCAAGAATTAAACAATTTTCAAATTTTAATTACCCAAATTTAACAATTTCAACCACAATTTAACAATTTCAGCCAAGAATTTTGCAAGTTTAATTGTCGCAGAATGCCCAGTTCACTACTACTAACGATTACTCAGCCTCATGTACTGTCAATACGTTTTGCTTTCTCATTCGTTGTGTTAAAAAAGTACATAAGCATACAAAAAACTATGCATACAAAATATGAGCTGAAAAATAAGACTTGTATTGTGTGAACGCCGATGAAAGTTCAAAGAAGAAAAAGCGATAATTAAAAAATTAAAACTTGTACTTTGCATTTTTTAAATTTAACCTATAAGGTGGTACAATATAATGCACATTTGATGAAATAACATCATATGACACAAAAAAATTATTTTGATATAATCGACTTTAAGGTTAAGAAAAAAATATTAAAAGTAGGTCTTTCAGGAAATTATATTGTATTACCTTTCATGAACGCCTTTAAAACGACAACTATGTGTATGTATGTGAACCCATTGCACAGTGGCGTGAAATAAAAAAAGTGGTAAAAGTCCACAACTTTTGAACTAGTAAACCGATTTCGATAAAACTAACTGTTTTGGAAAGAAGAAGTGTTGAACTTTTCAGAAAATATATTTAGAGGTAACCTATTTTAAGACAGGATAGCTCCAAAGAACCTCAAATTGTGAAACTGCGGTTGTCGAAATTCTTTCGGAGCTTGTAACTTCTATAAATATCGACCGATCTTAATAATTTTTTCAGCGGGACAATCAACGTTAAGAAACAAAAATAAAGCATGCTTAGAGCACCATTTTATCTCTTACAGTTTCCAAGTTATTTGACTTGCATTTTTAATTTTTGGCCCTGACTTTTTTTAATCGTTGGTACATAACTTTTTTATTACTTGGCAAAAATCAGTTGGTTTTGAAAGAAAACTATAATGCAATTAAATTAAATTAATTTTTTTTCGAATATTTTAAAAAATCATTAAGTATTTGTTAAAAATTTCGATTGATATAACAGAGATTGAGAGATTGATATAACAAAAATTGTAGCTAGGAATAATTTTGCAATTTGGATTTTTGTGAAAAAAGTATTTTTAATTTTTTTTCGAATATTTTAAAAAATCATTAGTTATTTGTTAGAGGCATCAAAAAAGACTGTGAAAATTAGATTTTAGAGGTTTTTGATAGTGCACCCCACATCCAGCATTGTTCGAAAATTTGCATTTTTTTTGCAAGAAATCTAATTTTTAGATGTGGCAAAAAATTGCACGCTCGTTTTTGTTAATTTTTTGACTTTTTATTGTAAATAAACTTGTTGTTAATAACTTGTAAGAAACTCTTGATATTCTACACATAAATGGAGACAGAGGAGGAAATTTTCTAAGAATTCTAAGATTTTTCTAACAAAGTTTTCTCAATAAAAAAGAAAGTTTTATAAAATTATAAATTGTTAAACATTTTAGTTTAGTTCAATAGCATACACTTAGCTTTGCAATCAGAAAAAAAATTATTCTCATACCTTGAATACTTTTCGAAATTTACAAAAACGAGCGTGCAATTTTTTGCCACATCCAAAAATTAGATTTTTTGCAAAAAATGCTGATTTTCGACCAATGCTGGATGTAAGGTGCACTATCAAAAATCTCTAAAATCTAATTAAAAATTTTTCTTGTTGCTTCCTCTCTCAGAAATAATTGAAATTTTTAACAAATACTTAATGATTTTTCAAAATATTCGAAAAAAATTAAAAATACTTTTTTTTACAAAATATACAAAATTTTCTCATAAAAAATCCAAATTGCAAAATAATTCCTAGCTACAATTTTTGATATATCAAAAAAATTCTTTTTCCATATAAATTGTAAAATAGTTTTCTTTTAAAAACAACAAAGCCAACTGATTTTTGCTAAGCAATAAAGAAGTTATGTACCAACGTTTAAAAACAGTCAGGGCCAAAAATTAAAAAAAAAATTTTTAAGTCAAATAACTTGGAAACTGTTAGAGATAAAATGGTGCTCTAAGCATGATTGTCCCGCTGAAAAAATTATTAATATCGGTCGATATTTACAGAAGATACAAGCTCCGAAAGAATTTCCAAAACCGCAGTTTCCCAGCTCTTTGAAGCTATCCTGTCTTACAACACTGTGCCTCCAAATATATTTTCTGAAAAGTTTAACACTTTTTCTTTCCAAAACAGTTAGTTTCATTGAAATCGGTTCTCTAGTTCAAAAGTTGCGAACTTTCTACCACTTTTTTTATTTCACGCCACTGTGCATCGTTGGACTACAGCTACTACTACGCGTAGCGGAAATCAGTGCCTTCAAATATCAATATTTAGCTAGACAAAAAAGTTCAGCTTTTAAATAATTGCACTGTTCTGAGCAAAAACTTCATTTTGTGATTTTAATGGGCTTTTAGTGTGCGATATTTTTAGGCGGCAAATAGTTTCCAAAGTGCGTTTCACACAGATTTAAGTTTTTTTCTTTTTCTTGTTTATTTCATTCGTTTTTACTAGGATCTTCTCACGACTTCGTTTGGATCCAGAAAGAACTTGGGATTGTGCATTAAACTGCATTTCTATATACCAAGTATATCAAAATAAGGAAAAGTATGAACAAAAACACAAACTTTCGCATTTAAAATATTATTAGGATTATTGGGCAGCAATAACTTAATTTATGTAAAAAAAATTAAAGCTTTTTTGTCATCAATCTTTTTCATTATGTTACCTTGATTAGAAGTTTTAAAATTTTTACGAACAATACAGGCTCATAATGGTTTAAACCGTACGAATTTTGCAAAACATTCTATGTTTTAATACAGCGTGTAACTGGTCTATGTCCCGATTTTCATTAAAATCCCTTCAGCGGTTCTTTCGTTATAAGTAGGGAAAGGATTTTCATGTAAATACATGTTCTTTGTCGCTGGTCGTAGTTGAACGTAAATAAAATATCTTTGCGGATCAGCAAATTTGCGACAAAATGGCAGCGATTTGTTGGTGCATAGTTTTGCATATATTAAAATAAATACATATTTTTGCATATTTCAGTATAAATGCATATTTTAAATACATTTTTTAGTTCTTTTCATGCAGAGTAAAAAAATCTGCAGTTTTTACGACTGTGTAAAAACAAAAAGAGAAAAATGAAAACAATTTCAATAGGGATAAAAATTCAATTCATTTGAATTTGGCTTAATCAAAAATACCAACACCGTTGAAAATAAGAATGGTATAAAAGCCCTTTTAAGCCCAAAAATTTTTGTGTAATATTTTTTTGGCACTATTTACTGGTTCGTATTAATTTCATGTGGATAGAAAATGTTTTTAAACGTTTCTTTACCTTTTGCAGCCTTTAAAGAAAAATATCAGGGATACGACTACCCCCACAGCCTATATTAATTAGATAGGATGCGTGGTTGAAGGCTGTCGCATACTATATTTCTATTTACAAAAGGAAATTTTAAAGTAAAAAGAAACTTAAGCACTGAATTTATAATTTTACACATATATATTATATATATCTATATATATACCAATTATATGGTTTTAATTATTTAACATGCGAAGTTGAATTAACTGAAGATGCGGTAAAAAATTTATGCTCTTAAAGGTAGAATAAATGAAGAAATTAAAAATAAATTAGATAAAATTAAACAAAAAAAAACTATGGACTTAAAAAATGCAACAAATTGCATCAATATTTTATATTGAAGCTGAGCTTTTTGTGTTTTAATGACCAAATGTTTGTTAAATGAAGGTGGTTTTTTAAAGTTTTAATTTTGAAAAATGAGTTAATAAAGGCATATTTTATTAGTTTTAAGAACATATTTTTTTATTTTTAATGTATATTTTATGTGCATAAAACTCGATTATAAATGCATGAAAATCCTTTCCCTAGTTATATGGTAACAAACATGCAAATATCGAAACATCCAAACATCCAAACATACACAATCACATTTATAATATTACAGCAGGTATTGCGAAAAAGAAATCAGCATAAAGATGAAATGTAAAATGTCAATTATCGTCTAAGTCAGAAACTAATTGGCAAATAGTTACAATCCTTTGAGGGAATGTTGTGATAGTTATAATCAATAGGCAAAACACATTAACAAAGTTTTTCAATTCGCGTGGCTTATAATGTTCTTACAATAATCCCTTACATATTGTTACATCTCGAACAGTGCTGATTCAAATGTAACGACACAAGCAGGCAGCACTAATTACAATCTGAACTTAGTAGTACTAACAACACAACTCTGTCTATGTTTGTCAAAATGACTGCGCTGCCAACCCTTGTCAATAAAAGTATATATGATAGAATTTAAAATAACGGAAATGGAACTTCCCGGAAACTGCCACAAATATGTACTACCGGGAGCTTACAAGATTATTCGAGACTATTTAATGACAAACTTAAACATAGTCAGTGTTAAGAAACTTAAACTTATTGATAATGCCGCTATCATTAATCTTGTAAGCAACTGTTAAGTAATAAAAGTGTATCCACATTAACTCATGTTATATTCGTACGAGAAATCTTATGCATACAGACACACACACACACCTAAAATCAGCGTTGCCACAACCAAAAAGTTTTGTAACCAAAATACTAAAAAAAGTAACAATATGCGAAAATGTAACCAAAATGTTTATATATTTAAATTACTGTTTTGTTTGTATTTGAAATATGTATATACAATTCATATAAAATCATATCAGTCCTTAATTATAACATATCTTATATCTCAAAAAATGCAGAAAAATCCCAATAATCATATAAGGATTTTTCTGTATAATGAACTCCTAAAACTAAGTTTTTGGAATATGACTATGTTACAATTAAGTACTTATATCAGTTTATTCTTGTGTACAAATTTCTATTCTCTCCTCTTGAGAAAAGAATATATTTTGGTATCTTCATTGAGTTGTATGCAAATTGGAAACCCTTGCAATAAAGGAGTGATATAATTAATATAACTGAATTTTTATATTTAAATTTATACTTCAATCTAATAGTTATGTGTGCTATTTATTATTGTCTGTTAAAGGGAATAAAATCAATTTTTGTACTTCAGGTAATAATATTAGGTGCGCAGGTGCACCAATTTTTTTTAACGAATTTGTAAAGCTCGCAAGGAGAAAACGCCAAAAGGGTGTACAAAGTTAAGTCACAAAATATTTTGAAAACTCTAAAATGTTAAATTTTTACTTACATGAATTATCAAAACAGCTGTAATGTGCTTTTGATACATGAACAAATTAATTGTTTGAAAAATGTACGAAAAAAGAAAAATGGAAATTTATGTTATATGTTATGTTTTCTTTGATTAATCCACATAAATAAAATTTTGTGGGCAAGTAACTACACTTAATTAAAACCTGTTTATCATATTTGAAAAAGGGATTTTTATGTGTGTTAATAGAATAAAATTACAAAATAGGAAATAATAAATGAAATAAAAGTATTTCTTATTTTGCAATTTAAACTATTATGAAGCAAGTAATTTTCAAAGAATTTCCAAAATATATAACAAAATGAACAATTCTGTCCGTGTTTCCGGTATAAATATGTAAATAACATGTACTTGCTTGTTTTTGTTAGTGAAACATTCATACACTTTTTCGTATCTGTGATGATACTCGTAATTTTGTAAACTTCCGTCTTACCCTCGTTTTTGAAGTAAAAGAAGAAAAAATGTTCTAAATAATAAAAACAAAATGTAATTTAACTACTGGATTTATATATTATTATAATATAAATATACATTATAGAGTTGGTGGTTTTACTGCTTCTCCCACGATGTCAACAGCAAACGTTCGCTCGGCAACTTATATTGAAAATAACAACAAATGTTGTATTTTTTTGTTGTGTCCAGAGTGACCCTTTTAGCATTTTCACTGCTAAATTTAGCATTATGTATTTTGATTTAGCAGTGAATATTTTCTTTTGCATTTAGCATTTTTTTCAGCATATTTGTATTAACTTTTTAGCATTATTTAGCATTTTTAATTTTATAAGTTCCATATGTTATTTTCCATTTGTATAAGTAGAAACCTCTGTATTTTGTAATTTTTATACAAATGTATAATGAGTGAAACCATGTAAACAGCAAAAGACGTCTTAAGCGGTTATCAATGTGTACTAATTGGTATTTGAGAATATGTTTATTGAAATGTACAAAATGTACAAATATACAGATTGTGACCGTCTAATAGCCATTTTAATGTATTTTAAACGTCAAACACCTAACAATAAGAAGAAAAGAAGTATTCAAAATTATGTTTTACGGGAAACCAGCTACTGGACATACACGAAAATTACCAACAACAAAATTTAACAGTATTATATTTAATACGATCATACAAAGATACAAAAGGTTTCATGAATTCATTGTTCCTGAATTTAATGTTTTTACTTTTTTTTGTTTTATTAAAATTAAATAAAATATTTGTTTGTAATTTTAACGATATAATTATCAAAAATCATTCCAAAATTTTAGCATTTTAAAATTTTGCTTAGTATTTTTAGGATTATTTTAAGCCCCATTTAGCATTAAAAATTTTTTTATTTGTGGCCACACTGGTTGTGTCCAATACAAGTTGAAATCATGGGACAGGCAGTTAATTTAGTTTTGATTAAATTTAGCAGCGGAAATATATGTGGTAATCATTACCACAGATTAAAAACAAAATTATGAAAGTCATGAAAACAGTTTTGCTTCAATATATTTGTATGATTGGAAACTGCGTGTACCCATTTTTATTTCCAATTTACAAAATTTGATAAATTTCTATTGGGATATAATTTTTTCTTCTTTACCATCTGTTAAATTTGGAAAATGAAATAATAGAGGGCGTTTATAGAATAGTACTTTCTTAAATATCTTATGCATACGTGTTTCCCAAGTTTTTTTTAAGGTGCACTCATACATTGTTGGATGAGTTTATGCAAACATAATATACTACTAACGTCCCTTTTCACAATGTCTGATTAAGAGTAAACGTGAACTTTAACTGACAGTTCTTCATATAAAACTTGCCATTAAAGTCCCTGTTAGCTTTTAATTGTACATTGTGAAAAGGGCCGTAAAAGTAATAATTTTTTGTGTTGAAAAAATTAACCAAAGTAGAAAAAAGTAACCAATTTTGGTTAAAGTAACCAGATCGGCAACGCTGATTGCATGATGACATTGAATAATTAATTATTTTTTGTACTCGAACATGAATGAGAGAGTGTTTATAAAAATTATGTTCAAACATCATGTCTTGAGCTCGAACACTACCAAGTTCGTTGTTGTGTTTTGTTGGAAGATACGTCATGGCTCTGTTTTGAACGTGAGAAAATGTTGTTGTTTTCGACTCTCGTGGGGAGGAAGTTTAAATTTTTGTTAAAAGTATGTTTAGAAAAAAAATATTGTAATTGTTATTAAATATGATCAATTATTAATAAGCAATCATAAGACAAGCATTGTCAATTTCGAATTTACCGTTGCTCAATGTTATTTTCTACTTTTTACTTTTATTGTTAACGCGAATTGGTTGAATGTGTGTTAAAAAGGTTTTATTGAAAACTTCAGTCGCGATAAAACCGCTAAAGAAAAATCAAAAGGTACGAAAAAATTTAAGTTTAATAAGAGATATATTTATCTAAAAGACACCGTGAAACTCTCAGTACAATATATTATATGTATTATAAAGAAACTGTTACAAAAATTAAGTTATATGGATCAAATTGATTGATCAAATATTTTATTGATTATAATTAAATAATTATTTGTAAAATGAAAGCAAAAGATATGTTAATATATTAAAGTCTGCTTTTTGATATTAACCTGGATACGTTCACTCATTATTTGGGAGCTTGTCGTACACAATTTGCGTCTCTTCTCTGTTTCAGGAAACGATATTCCATGCAAATATTACCATTCAGCAACATGGTTGTTACATTTTTCCCTTTTTGAATATAAGTTTTTATAAAAAAAAATCGTATAAAAATTTTGCAGAAACTCCCCAATAGTAGAAATAAAATCGCCAAAAATTATTTCTTGTAAATTTTTCTTACCCAAATTCAAAATGCATTAATTACTATAACTAATATAAGAACAATAATCAAAATCAAATTATATAAATTTCTTTCAGACGAGCTGTGGTAGGACTTATTTTTTAAACTACTCCAGCAAACTAATTTCACTGAATTACAAAAATTCAATTTGGTTAAAAAATAGCTATAAGACCGCTAACAAATTTATTTATCACCCGGAAAAATGATATGTTACCAAATTAAAAATTTAGGACCCAAAAAAAATTTAAAATTGTTGCCACGTTTGGCAAGAAATCGCCATATCTGACAGCCCTGTTAAGCAACCTTAATCTCGTTGCAAGAGGCTAGTTATATGTATATTGAGATCCACTAATGTAACAAAAGTTGAGCACAAAATTTATCAAGTATTAAAAATCTGAATATATTTATTTTATCACAATCTCTTTTTTTATTTTTATTGCTATAATAATTCCTTATTATGCCCTTATTCTCCCATTGTGCGCAAAACATCATTTCCTTTTTTCTGTTTGGTTTCTATTCGATTCCTTAAAAAAGGCAGAAAAAAAAAATAATTTAACATATAAAAACCATACAAGTACAACGAACAAAGTACTCAATAATACGTTTTTCTCCATATTTGGTATTATTAATAAATAAAAGTAATATTTTTGGCAAAAAATACTGTTTATAGAATATTTAATTTCTTTAAAAGATCAACAAAGGCATTTTTATGTTAACCAAATTTAAAAATATGTTTGTAATGGAAGTAATTTGTGAACATTATCATGGCGAAATAAAATTACACCGTCTAGCAAAAAAGAATATTTATTTTATTTTATATTTATAAAAAAATGCACTGCATCACAAAATATATTAATTTACTCAGAAATAATATTTAGTCAGGATTAAGTTCAGTAATTTAAATTCTTATTGAATGAAATATTTTTATTAATTAATGTGAGAAAAATTAAACTTAGACTTTATTAGCTGGGGGAAATACAGATATTTTTCTGTGCAGCCACGCACTTCATCAGTACCCACGTCTATCTACTGGGGTAGAGTTTTGATATTAACATCAGCTATTTAACGCAAATTTAGTATGAAATGGAATATGAAAAATGATTTTTGTGTATACAATTATTGATTTACCATTGGTAAATACATTTATAAGTAACACTATTTATTTTCTGTTTTTCCATTTTTAGGGTTCCTTACACCAAAGGTGAAAAAAGGACCCTATTGTTTTCGCTACGCTGTCCGTCTGTCCATCTGTTCGTCCCTCCGTCACACGCTATTTTCTCAGGAACCGTAAGAGCTACGGACCTGAAATTTGGATAGAGCATGTAGAACCTTAGCCGCTACAACAACAAGTACATGAGAATTAAAAATTAAAGGGTGTTCCAAAACGAGCAACGAAAAATGTTAAAATCCCATGTAATATAAATACAATTTTATATACATATGTTTATTGGCACTTGAAATTTGTAAAATTAGTGTATTTTTATAAAGAGTACAACAATTAACATTAAAATATTAAAAAAGTTTAAATTAAAGGGTGGTCCATGAGTTAATGCAATTTTGACAACTTGCTATATCTTGGAAACCGTAAGAGGTAAACTCTTGAAATTTTCTAAAACGGTAAAACTAAAAAATTCGAAAATTATAAAATCGCCAAACCAAAAAAATAGCCAAAAACCAGAAAATAAATCGCCAAAAACTTAAGAAAAATGGCCAAATAGAAAAAAATCGAAAAATTAAAAAAATTTCTAGCACAAAAATAAATCGCCAAATTCGAAAAAATCGTTCAAATGAAAAAAATCGCTAAAATGAAAAAAAAACGACAAGACCCGAAAACAAATTCCCGAAACGCGAAAAATGCGCCAAACCAAAATAATTGTTTATGTGAAAAGAAAAAATCTTCCTAAGTTTAATTTTTCTTCTCCGTAGAAACTCACATTAATTAATAAAAATATTTCATTTAATAAGAATTGAAATAACTGAACTTAAGCCTGAATAAAAATTATTTTTGATTAAAATTCACTACAGTTCAATTAAAATCTAAAATTGTCTCACTATATTAATTTTCTTTAAAACTGCACGGCTCTATGATCCTTGTAAGAGTTAAAATTGTGGTGTAGGAAAAGGTTCGGGAAAAAAATTATTGAGCCAAAAAATTGTGGTGGTCAGATGGGAGCAAAGGTCGCCTCTTCGTGCTTAAAGTTGAGGGTAAACGCAATCAAATTTACAAAAAATCATATAACTCTTCCGGCGTCACAGGTAAAAGGGTCAAATGTATGATCAGCACCAATTAATTTTCTCCGCCCAACATCTTTTTAAACACTCCGACCGCCTAACTCCTCTCCTTAAGGGGACTCTCATACAAAGGGGAAATTTTTATAAAATTTACTCGCAGTGCTTTAACTGCCCCTAGGGCGCACCTATCGAAGTCTAATGTATGACCAACCTCCAATATTTTCTCCAAACATACTTATCGTCTATCCTCAATTATTAAGGGGATTCCCATACAAAACAAAATTCGGTGTTAAGTTATTACGGCCTTATTTATAAAAATTATTGTGGCCTTATGAAGGGTTTAAAGGAAAATTTTTCATAAAAAATTTTTTTATTAAGCCTTTTAAACCCTTAAAATTTTTTATAAATAATGCTGTTGTTGGCATGTGTTGGATAAATCTTTTTATTTTAGGCAACGACTTGAAGTAAAAATATATTTTCTTCTTTGTCGCGGCACAACGCACTGCTCTAATCTTGTAATAGTTTTACGCCTCTTTCTGCAGCGTTGTTGACAACTTACAGTTTTTGCAATATCTCTAGCGCTTGGTTATAATCTCCACGTTGTATCATGTTTCTGGATCGTTCTTTAAAAACTTATTGGTAATCCAAAGCGTTAAAAAAATTTTGCTTTCTCAAGTGTTACGTAGTGGCTCAAATCCTTCATTATTTCCGGGTGTACTTCTGTGGAAGCTAAGGTAATTCACTTCACACCTGTGAAGCCAATGACTGGGCGAGAATGACTTTCCTCTCCACTAGCGTCCCTATTTATTTTGTCGTCTTCTGCCTCATTATCATCTACGCCGTTGCTGTCTTCGTTTGATACTGTCATGCTCTGCCTTAAAATGCTCTTATTTCGAGAATATCTTGATTGAACCCAAAATGAGTTTGATGGAATCTGTGATGTGAATCGTTACTTTATGTAAAACCTTGGTTTATTGTGACTAAAGCAATCGAAGTTCCAAATAACGATTTGAGCTTTTTAAAAGTTATTGCTCATTGTTATGCAATTAATAACACAATTACGCAGCTTTTGGTGAAGAAATTTTTTGGACATCTCTGGTACCTTAGTGATGAACCTGTTTACTCTCGCATTATTTGGCCATTACTCTCGCATTACTTGGCCAGAATGTTTCCTGTGACATCAAAAGGAAAATGGCGAATGATATTCGTATTTTTGCAGAAGATAGATAAAAAAAATACGAGAAAGAGTTATCCGACAAAAAGGTGGACGAATCATCAAACGAAAATAGCGACGGCTGAGATGATAATGAGGCAGAAGATGACAAAATAAATAGCGGCGTCAGTGGAGAAGAAAATCGTTCTCGCCCAGTCGAAAAAACGAGATTTTTGAGTTGATAATGATGAACAAGCAGTTGTTTCACAGTTTCGACAATGAAATTTGTTTCAGATTTAGTTATTGTTTTTAATATAAATATATCCAGGAATTTTTCTCATCGACATTGTGGGACAGATCTTCACATTATTCTTCATATTATGCAAAAATTGCATAAAAATATACATAAACGCACTCAGCTCTTGATAGAAGAATAACATTAGCTTTTTATATTAATGAGTGAGAAAAACTTTAAACTCGTTTTATGTAAAACTTTTGTTTTTGAGTTATGACATTGTTCCAGCAAATGAGAGGACATATCGCTCATTTATTAATCCAACGTCATAACTCAAAAAAATTAGTTTGCCAGAAAAATAAAGTTTTATCTTTCTCTCAATAGTTGAGTAAACAAGATATTTAGATGAAATTTTTACACAATATGAATATCAATTTGTAGGTTTACTCGTATATTATATTAAGACTATATTTATTTATTTAAACAAGACTTTTATTTAAAAATTTAAATGTGTTTGTTCAATATGAGTATTAATTCTTTAACATGACGTTGTTTTAATAAATAAAGAAAAAAATTGTAGCCCTTACAAGAGATAATATAATTGGGAACTATTTTATTTTAAGATTATTATTAAACATGTATTGAGGGGGGGGGGGAGAATATTTTAAACACTTTTTGTAAATTTCTTTTAAATAAAAGGTATATTTTAAAATTCCCTTCTGCCTTTTATAATGTACAAAGCTATGTATTTTAATACAGCATGAAGTTTTAATTCTCTTTTTTATTTCAAAGTTAATAATTTTGAAATTTATAAATATAATAGGAAAAATAGCAATATATAAATATAGGATATTGGTTCCTTTTTACTCCTGTAAAAAGTTTAGGGTCGCAATGTACATATTTATATGACAAAAATTTATTTCAAATATAAATTTTATTTACTTGAGTTGCGTTCAGTACTTTTTTTATTAGATAGTTCTATTTTACAAGTATTTTAAACATAAGTTATTATATTTGTCTCTGCTGCATCTAATGTTTTATGTTTAAGCCAAATATCTGAAATCTTCGTATTTTAATTTGAGTTGTCACTGAAAATTGTAAAATTAAATTGTAAGGGAAAGAATCCAAACATTTTTAAATCTACTTGCTTGTAGAAATATAATGTGAAAGTATGAAAGTTATATAATTTAATTTTTCTAAAGACCACTTAACTCGTATTTTGTTTTCACTGACAGATGTTTTTCTTTTAATTTACTTAATAAGTATGAGTTACAAAATATAGCAAAATGTAATGCAGCCATATTATAACAATATTCCCCTTATATTTTAATCAGAGTTGTATTGATATATCGACACTTTTTTTGTAACTAACCTGTTAAAATTTGTATATGTTTTCACTATATTTTCAAAAAGTTGCATATGTACTTACCTAAAACTGTTCACTTTGAATCATCAAACTTCTTTAAAAAATCAACCTTTTTAGGGTTCCGTACACCAAAGGTGAAAAAAGGAACCCTATTGTTCTCGCTACGCTGTCCGTCTGTCCGTCACACGGTGTTTTCTCAGGAACCGTAAGAGCTACGGACTTGAAATTTGGACAGAGTATGTAGAACCTTGGCCTTTACAACAACAAAATGAGAACTAGAAATTAAAGGGTGCTCCAAAACGAGCGACGAAAAATGTTAAAATCTCATGTAATATATATACAATTGTATGTATATTGACACTTAAAATTTGTAAAATTAGTGTATTCTTATATAGACTACAACAATAAACATTCAAATAATAAAAAATTTAAATTAAAGGGTGGTCCATCAGTTAATGCAATTTTGACTATGTAATTTTGACAAATTGCTATATCTTGGAGACCGTAAGAGGTAAACTCTTGAAATTTTCAAAAACGGTAAAACTAAATAATCGCCCAAGCGAAAAAAATCGCCAAAACCTGAAAAAATCGCCAAAAATTGAAAAAAAACGCCAAATCGAAAAAACTCTACAAAATTAAAAAAAAAATTCTAGCACTAAAATAAATCGCCAAATTCGAAAAAATCGTTTAAATGAAAACAAATCGCCAATATGAAAAAAAGTGCCAAAAACCGAAAAAAATCGCCAAAACGGGAAAAATGCGCCAAAACCAAAATAATTGTTTATGTGAAAAAAAAAATCACTAAAATAAAAAAAAATTGCCAAAATTAAAAAAATCGCCAAATTTAAAAAAATCGCCAAATTTAAAAAAAAATCGACAAAATTTAAAATAAACGCCAAAAACCGAAATAAATCCTCAAAACGAAAAAAAGTGCCAAAATTAAAAAAAAATCGCCAAAACCAAAAAAAACACCTATATGAAAAAAACGCCAAAATTAAAAAAAAATCGCCAAAATAAAAAAATCGCCAAAATAAAAAAACGCCAAATAATAAAAATTGCCAAAATTAAAATAACTTTAAAAAACAAAAAAAATTCGCCAAAACGTGAAAAAAAGTGCCAAAACTCAGAAAGCGCCAATAAATTCAAAAACCCCCCAAACTAAAAAAAGCGCTTATTATCATAGCCATTATTATTTATTAAAAAAAAGCAAACAATATGCTAAAAATCCAGGTGATGTCATAGCCACATGCACATGTGGCATTTTACATGTCGTGTACTATAGGCTTTAGTATGTGTATGTTTTATTCTGGAATAATATTGTTGAATGACATTTCTTGGCCAATAATATTGCTAATGAGTTTTAACCATGTTTTCAAGCTTAATTTGAGCACATTGTCAACAGTACTGCAATGTAGTAAATACATAAATATGTAGCTTTTTCCTTCGCTGAAGAAATTACCCGATGCGAGTGTTTTTGTGCCACAGCCTGGGTATCTAGTTTCCTTGTAACTAGTTATTAATTAAAATTAGTTTCTTTATTTTTTGCAAAACTAATAAAAACCAGGCGCCAAATTTGCATAATATCTCCGATTTCAAAGACTGCTTTTAGCCGGATTGAAATAATGCTGTCAGAACTCCAAGTCTTATTTTTTGTCGTTTTTAATTTCACTCAATACGGTCAGTAAAATAAGATATCATTTAGTTTAAGATGTTAAATTCATATGTATATAATTATGTTAACAAAAAAGAAAGAAAATATTAAATATAAGCATGGCTTGATAAGTTAATTTATTGAAGAGTTCAGTGACACAATTGAAATAATATACATGTACATATATATAAATGTATTTATAAAAACTAAAGAGAATAGAAAGTATTGAATAACTGCACTCGACACACAAATAAAATAAAATATGTATATTTTTATTATGATATGTGACTTTATTTGCTTTTTGTTTCAGCAAAATAAATGAGTGTAACCCTTAGACGCCAATAGCTTAAAGTGGAAGAAAGCAATATTAACACAAGTCATCATAATGATGATGATACTACTGGTGATACCAATACTGATGAAAAAAAAGAAATTAAAAATAAGTTAGAATTAAAAAAGCAATTGTTTAATAAGGATATAAAAGTGAAAAAAGTGGAAAATATGACCATAGTGCCGAAATATTTGAGCAAAAGTGATAGACATTTAAAAATAAATAAACAAACCGAAGAATGTGATATGGAGAGAGATCTGTTGGAAAAATCTGAAAAGGCATCTTTGCCGTCCTGGAAGCATTTTCGTGATAGTTTAGATCATGATGTCTGCACGATAACAGCAGCAGCATCAAATCAGACAATTGCAAGTCCTTCATTGCAAATAACTTCTATAGACGGATTTTTTAATCGAAAGCGTGGACGGCCACCAAAAAATCGTTTTGTGGAAGTTTACAAGAACGTGAGTACTGACAAGCAAAAATTTTGCCTAAATGCATACCATTTCTTTGATTCCCTATTATAAGACACACCACTATAAAGCAAAGTGCAATATCTGCAACGTCTACATATTCTCAACTCCAGCGGGACGCCAGATAGACGCAAAGATTTGACTGCAACATGGTAAACATTCCATTACACAACTTCTCTCCTCTATGTTACTAGCGAATTTCCCTGTATTTTTTTTCAGAATTTGTCGTTTATTCAAAAGCTTTAACAGCTTGTTACTTTAAATACTTTTAAATACGTTTGAATATTTCTTCAAAGAGCACCTTTCCAAAAACAAAAAAATTTAAAAAACCTAATTTTCCATATACGTAGTACTCTTTTTGAAAAAATATTGCAAACGGTAAACCTTCCAGGTCATCCGTAGAACTTGCAACTTTTTGAGAATCTATATTAGCGATTTGACAAGAAGTTTTATAGTAAAAAGTTTTTTTCTGTAATTCTTCAATAAAGATTACAGCAGCAAAGATAGACATGAGTTTTGTTAGTATAAATTATCATCACATTTCTCAATACAGGCTAACATTATCAGCAGCGCTGCGAACTTTGAAATTTCAAAACGCACCAAAATAGAGAAAAAAATATGTCATTTATAAAAAACCGCACCAAGGTAGCAACGCTGATTATCAAAGCATATTTTTCTTGCAGGAAATGTCAAATACCATACAAAACTGAAAATTTCTTGGTTGTTTGAAGATAAGCCAAATAAAAGAATTTTTTGAGGATTATACCCACACAATCCAAATTTGACATTTGGCTTGGTTAACATACATCAGAGTCCAGCGGGAAAATTACGGCACTCGTTATCGAACGAAATTACGAAATATTTCAATAGAGTTTATATAGAAATATTTCGTAATTTCGTTCGATAACGAGTGCCCTGGCTTTGTGCAGTGACATTATTCATGTGCCTTGATTTAATTTTTAGGTGTGTTCTATAAGATTTCGCACAAGTTCGGTCTAATGAGACAAACAAAAGACCATTACTTTCTGAATATGCAAAAGCTATCCAAAATTGCTGGATCGCAAAAAACCATAATTGCCTATCTTGAAATACTAATGCTGCTTACGTATTAAACTAAAATTAATTTAAGTGATTTTAGTCGCTTAAAAAGCATAACATTTTATAAAAACATAAAATTTTGCATATTTTCAACAGCTGTAAAAAGTAAATGAAAATAATAGTAGGCACACACCAGAGAATGACAGACAATAAGTACTACTAAAGCCGATTCCAACATAAAAGAGCATCTCTACTTTGTTTATGCAAAAAACGAAACTACAACTACAAAAAAGGCACTTTCGTATTAAACTAATCGACTATACCTCATACTTTCAGTCTGAATATTTTAACAAACAGAATATGAATATTTATTCAGTAAAACAAAAATACAGTCATACTCAGAATATTTATTAATCATTCGCCATTGTATACAATCATTTGTGTTAGAGATGGGCACATGAGAAAAATGTATTAATATATCGTATCGATATATTTTAAAAGCATCAATATATTTTTTTAAGCATCGATATTTCGATATATCGATATTTTTGCCTATTTAAAATAAATACACACACTAACATATTGTGCCATAGATAACCACCAAAAAATTTAAGGAACATAATTTTCGAATTTAATTTTTTGGCCAAAATCTATCATTTGTGATCGTAGATAATCCATTTTCGTCAAAATCTGCTAAGTTTTCAGGAGAGCACAAAACCTGTTTTATTTTCAATATTTTTGCAAACTGCAACGCTACATTGACACATATTTAGCATTTATATACAGTGAGGAGCAGAAATGACTACAAGTTTGCATTTTCTGTATTTGTGCGCATAAAAATAGTAATAATGAAGCGATTTAATATTTGTTTTTTTAATTATATTTATTATTCAGTTGCTAACATATATGCGTGTAAGAAAATACACAAAACTATATATATTCAAAGAAAAAATAAAATTAAATTAAAAAACTCTTATGTACTCAATTTTGCACCAAATTTTTGTTTTTTTGAATTATATTTATTAGTTAGTTGCTAACCTACATGCGTTTAAAACAAAACATAAAACTATATATTCAAATATAAAACAAAGAAACAGATGATTTCAATAGAAAATGTGTTTATAACGCAATTATGTTTGATCATTAAAGGTTTCATTTCGAGTTGCGTTCGAGGTTTCAAAAGCATGAAAAGATTTTGACATTTTCTGGTTGCATAGTGTGAAGGTTTGGGTCCAGAGTTTACATCTGTGTGCCATGTGTTCAAAAAGCGTAACCACTAATTACTAACGAAAAACTGTTTGATTCAAACATGTCGTCGGTTGGTTATTGGTTTGCGGCACAGTATATTCAAAATATATTATCGGTCTAATTCATAAATGATTATTAACAGTTCAATAACACATTAATAGTCAAAAATCGCTAAATGTGTATTCATAAATAATTAATAGCTTATTACACGTTTAATAAACGTTTCATAACTCAGAGATTTTTAATGTAGCCTACTTGCTACTTTAAGCGTTTGATAAACAATTATAAATAATATTTTCTTGATTTTTTTATCCCCTATGTGAGATTTTCTGTGGTTTCTCACTTTTATGTTTCGTGTTTAATCTTATGCATGTCTCCTGAATAATGTTCTTGGGCAAATGTATTAATTTATGTAAGTTGGTACATGTATGTACCAACAATGACCAAGCGACGATGTGTTTATTGATTTGAACAGTCTTCAATCATGTTGAAATGTAAAAAATTCTCTATTACTTATGTATGAAACTGTTTAACTTAATACAGACTTGTCAGAGTCAAACAGTTTTTCATAAGTAATCAGTGGTTACGATTTTTTGGGCACATGGCGCACAGTTAATTGATTTTTTCAACCGCAGAAAATTAAATGAACTGAAAAACAAGAAAATGGCGATTGAAAAAATTGTATTTGGGTAAATTTTTATTCATTTGTACAAAAATAATTGCAGCTATAAGTATTTGTAGACAGAGAAACAAGCCGACCAGCTCGAATTCGGCGGCTAGCCGCCGCTGGTGTATTTCTAATAAACCACGCCGCCGCCGACCAAAATCGGCTCAAAAGCTCAGCCGGCTTGATCAGAGCCGCCGTTGTTATCAGCTCAGCCGTTAATTTTTTGAATGAGACTGGCATAAATGTTTGTACATAACAATTTTTACATCTCTATTGTATGTAAAAATAAAACCAACCATGAAAGTGCCGTTTGTTTTTATTCCATTTTTCACGAAGCCATTTTAATAAGTGAAACAAAATGTGAATAAATAATGCAGAGGTTTAAGTTTTTATTTCAAAAAAAAGAAAAAGAACTGCCTGAATCAGATTCATCCAGTTCTGACGAGGAATTTGCTGGTGTGGAAAAGGATATAAGATATTACCAGCAACTCATTAAAAAAAAAGAAAAGGTGAAAGAGTGTTCCAAATCAAGACATCAGATGGAATTGCAGATTACTGGTGTGTTTTCGACACCTCTACTTGAAATACAGCCGATTTCTTTTCAATACCACTTAATTCAATATTATAAATTTTGCTATAAAATTCTATATAAATTTCTCTATTGAACAGAATTTGATAACAAAAATTAAAAAAAATTACATTAAAAGGGCACTAAAAAGAACTTACAAAATTGCTCCGTTTTCGTTTTCCTTCACACGCCTGTATCACAGAGGATATAGTTTGTGCCTGTGTGTTTTTAATATTACCATAAGCCGAATTTCACCGCCGCCGATACTACATTAAACGAGCCGCCGCCGCCGATAAAAATGCCTCGGCTTGTTTCACTGTTTGTAGATATTTCAGTTGAAAAAAATACTCTCGCTAATTCGTATAGTTTCAAAATAAACAATGTCATTCAATGTCATATTTTCATATAAGAATTAAGTAGTAGCAGCGTTTGTACATACTAGAGGTGAGCACAAGATGTTTGATTGCTTAATCTTCATGGTGTACAGTATTGAATTGTTCTCTCTCTTTGGTGCTCTTGATTTTATGAGAACACTAAAACTGGTATTCCCTTTTAGCAAACGTATGCAACAGCATTTGTTTATCTGCCAAGCAAGGGCACTAGTTATTGTAGTGTCGAAGCATATTTCACTATTGCCTACCGAATAACAATTGTAAAATGAGCACACAAGTGCAAAAATATGTGTATGTGTAAAATATAAAACAAACAACGTAGATTATTTGAGCGTATTAGTTCGTATGCTATACTTTTCTAAGTTTTATAATTTATTAATTTAAGACTAAAAAATAAAATAAATAAATAATAGAATAAAAATAATATATTTCACAATGGATATAATTCTAAAAAGTTTTATTTAATAGTTGAAATTTATTTGCTGGTGGTTTAGCATGTCTATATACGCATTTCATTGGCGCTTAAACCAGTTCATCTGTAGACTTCAACCACAAATCCTTAACAGTCACAAACCTCTTACTTTATGCACAGACTTTCAAAAACTTTATGACAATTCATAAAATAATAATATTTTTGAAAATTATGCAGAAAAAAAAGCTTAGTAGCCTTTGAAACTGATACAAAACCCAGCATATAATTTATATTCAGGTGAACTCATTTTATTTTTCTACTAAGGATTAAGGATTTGTGGTTGAAGTCTACTGATAATTTGGTTCAAGCGCCAATGAAATGCGTATATAGACATACTAAACCACCAGCAAATAAATTTCAATTATTGTATTTACACTTCTGAAAATATGTCAAATAAATAAATTTAATTTCAAAAAAGTTTTGTTATCACTTAATATTTGATGAAATTTTTAGTTTGTGAAATGAAGTATTATGCACTATTAAGTGTACAATAAAAATATTACACACTTGACACAACTGTCGATTCAACTGTTGTACTATGGTTTTGTGTGTTTTTTGTATCATTATTTTCTATTTTCACTTTACACTCAATTACCATCACACAGTGGGGGATTTTGAAAAAAAAGTGGAAATAATTTTGCAGTTTCTAAATGATCCATCTGATTGTAATGAAATTTCATAGAACATTTAATGAGGTGCTACAAAGGTTAAGTCTGGAATTGTTATTGAATTATATATCCCTAAAGGGGGCGGAGCCACAAAGTTCCAAAAGGGGCAACCTCGGGTTAATGAAAAGTTCAAACCGATGCCAAGCTGATGTTTTTGATCTGATAAAAAAGATTTCTTGCAGGTGGATTTCTCTATCCAAGATTTAAATAAAGTCTGCTACATTTATGCAGTTTCACTTATAAAAATATATTCACTTATAAAAAAATATTTTAATTCTGGGTTTTGTACCAACCTTGGTCCACTGTTCTGCTAATGGAAAAATCAAATCTTGTTTGATTTTTGGTATGATTTGAGAACAAAATTTTTAATATTAAGAAAAAGTTTGATATTAAAATCACTAGTAAGTCAAAAGTTATACGCAAATTAAATAAAATATTACAAAAAAATAGATTTTTTGTCGTTTTTTGCAGAAAAATGTGGGTTAATTATTTCGCTATTATTCTAAGATTTTGCAACGTTACCAACCCTATATTTTAGTTTTTCAAAAGGTAATATGTACTATAAAAAAACTTAACAAAGAAACTTGTTGTTCAAAATTTTTGTTATTAAATTAAAAAAATAATAAAAAAAAATAAACAATCCCATACAAGATGCGACCAGTCTATTGTACATTGTACATATATTTACCATTGTTAAAAAAAGTGATTTAAAAAACAAGTAAGAGTGCTATATTCGGCTGTGCCGAATCTGATATATTCTTTACCAAAGTGCGTTTATGTAGTGTAGATATACATACATAAGCACAGAGATGTGTAGATACATATTAATTTTGTAAAAATTCATACTTTTTTATCTAGTGCAATTTTTAGGTTTTTGGCATTGTGTTTAATTTGGTGCTTTTTAAATTTTGGCGATTTATTTAATTTTGCTGATTTTTTTAGTTTTGGCGATTTTTTTTTCATATAGGAAATTTGTTTGGTTTTGGCGATTTGTTGTCGGTTTTTGGCGTTTTTTTTTAAATTTTGGCGATTTTTTTTAGTTCTGGCGAGTTTTTTGATTTTGACGATTTTTTCATTTTGGCGATTTATTTATTTTTTATATATTTAATTTTTTTTTTATTTTTTTGTGGCAATTTTTTTAGTTTTGACACTTTTTTTCTCCTTTTGGCGATTTTTTTCGGTTTGTTGCGTTTTTTTAATTTTGGCGATTTTTTTCCTTCTGTCAATTTTTTTGATTTTGACAATTTTTTTTCACTTAGGCGATTTTTTTTATTTTTTGGCGATATTTTTTCATATAGGCAATTTTTTTTGGCGATTTTTTCGGTTTTTGGCGTTTTTATTTCTTTTTGGCAATTTTTGAAGTTTTGACACTTTTTTCTCGTTTTGGCGATTTTTTCGGTTTTTGGCGTTTTTTTAGTTTTGGCGATTTTTTTTCGTTTTGGCGATTTTTTTGATTTTGGCGATTTATTTTTCATTTAGGCAATTTTTTTTTTAATTTTTGGCGATTTTAGTTCATATAAGCATTTTTTTTTTGCGATTTTTGCGGATTTTTGTCATTGTGGGAATTTTTTGTTTGTTTTGACACTTTTTTCTCGTTTTGGCGATTTTTTTGATTTTGCCGATTTTTTTTCATATAAGGTTTTTGCCGTTTTTTTAATTTTGGCGATTTGATTTCGTTTTGGCAATTTTTTTTTTGATTTTGGCGATTTTTTTTTCATTTAGGCGATTTTTGTTATTTTTGGCAATTTTTGATCATATTAGCATTTTTTTTTGTTTTGGCGATTTTTGCGGTTTTTGGCGTTTTTTTGTCATAGTGGAAATTTAATTTTAGTTTTGACACGTTTTTCTCGTTTTGGCGATTTTTTTTCGGTTTTTGGCGTTTTTTTTAATTTTAGAGTTTTCTTTCATTTTGGCGATTTTTTTCGTTTTGGCGATTTTTTTTAAATTTTCGGCGATTTTATAATTTTCGGATTTATTAGTTTGACCGTTTTTGAAAATTTCAAGAGTTTACCTCTTACGGTCTCCAAGATATAGCAATTTGTCAAAATTACATAGTCAAAACTTCATTAACTGATGGACCACCCTTTAATTAAAATTTTTTTAATTTTAGTGTCAATTGTTTAGCCTATATAAAAATACACTAATTTTACAAATTTCAAGTGTCAATATACATACATATGTACATACAATTGTATGTATATTACATGGGATTTTAAAAGTTTTCGTCACTCATTTTAGAACACCCTTTAACTGTTAGCTTTTATATATTTCTTGTTGTAGCGACCAAAGTTCTACATATACTGTCCAAATTTCAGACCCGTAGCTTTTACCGTTCCTGAGAAAATAGCCTTCTTCCTAAAACATGAAATATGTTTAATTATTAGGAAAAAAGTTAGAGTTTTCCAACCCTGGAAACGTTTTTTTATTTTGTTAAATTTAAAATTTTTTTTTTTAATTATAAGTACCAATTTTATTCATACCGAAGTATAAAATAAGTTAATTTAATAAAAAAGTAATAAAAACTTGTTTTCGGTAGTTATTTTCTATGGGAAAATAGAGTTTGAGTTTTCCAGCTCTGAAACTGTCTGCACGATTTTTCTGATTTTCAATAGCAGAATTTTTCGGAAAATTTCTGACACACGAGTCCAAGAACGAAGTCTCTAGCTGTTCTGGGAGCTTGGGAAAACCGATTTCACGTACAGACAGACGGACAGACGGACATCGCTTGTTCGTCTTCCCTATGCATAAGGATCCAGAATATATATACTTTATGTGTCGCTTATTAATATTGTAGAAATTACAAACGGAATGACAAACCTATATATACCCTTTTACCATTTTTTGGTAAAGTGTATAATAATAACAAAAAATATTAAATGAAGTTTAATTTTGCCAAATTGAATTAAAAAAATTTAATTTTATTACCAAAACAATATTGACCGTAAGATAGAGCCTTGGGAGAATGACGTCCAAAAAAGTTATTAGCCTAATATACATACATATGTACATATATATTCATGTGCACAAGTTTGGCCAACTCAGTACTAGTTAAATACCAATTGTGCTTATGTAAATTACTGAAAAGTATATTTTGTTATGGCAGTAACAGTCGATTGCTCAATACAGTATGGCAGTATTGAGCAATCGACATTAATATTGCAATACAACAATTTTTAATATAGTATGTAAGAATGATATGACACGTCAAAGAGACAAATATGAAAAGACAATAACGCAATACCGATAAATAATTTCAATGAATGAATAAAATTGCTTACTGCTGTTAGAGACGTGTGAGACGTACGCCTGCCTACCTTAAATATTTTTTTAATTTTTTTTTTATAATTGTACGCGTGCTATTAATTTTAATGACTTCATTGCCGATTTTTCATTTCTGCTGCCATACAAATAAAAATCATACAAAGTATTGAACATTTTTAGTATTCAACATTTATTTAATAGCAAATCCCATGTTCCAGTAATCATTATCATATGTATATAATATGTACATGGCGACATAACACTTCATTAAAGTAAATATTATGTAAATATTTACATATGTGCAAAGTAGTATTCACTATCCTACTTTTGACAAGTTTTGGACTTATTTACAGTTTTTTCCTTGTCGCGAAAATCTTAGAGAATTTTCTTAAATCTAAGGAAGATTTTCCCACCGTTCATTTTATTTAAAGAACAGCAAGTTAGAGGCTTATATAATATTTAAAAGTTTTGGGATATTCCCATTTAAAGAAATTATATACATATATTTGTAAAATGCTACTTTAAAGGAAATGATACATACATATGTATGTGGATAGTATACATTCATACTAGGGATGCCAATCGGGACTGATTTTTACGATTCCAGGATTCGGGATTTCAAATAATCAAATCCCAGGATTTCGAGATCCCGAAATTATTTTGAGATTAGGGCATTTTTCGTAACTCTGAGTTTTAAACATTAAAAGATATATGCTTTTTATAGGTATTTATTAAAAAACGTCTTTGAAAGATAATTAATCTATAATTAATTTCATATTACATAATTAAATATACATATGTAATTAACTTATATACATGGTGTCCGCAGTAATCCCATTGTAATCCTGGCTGTGGCACCGTCTTGTTGATACCACATGTTAATCAAGCCTAAAGCATGCATCTGTGGTGTTAAAAAGTTTTCAATCATATCACGATATCGCTTCCCACTCACAGTTACCGTTACGCAGTTTCCATTTTCAAAGAAGTAAGATCCAATGACTGCACACCAGACTTTCCCTTGTAATGGATGCAAAGGTGATTGATGAATAATTTTAGGGGTTTCCACTACCCAGAACCGACTTATCCATTCAAATGAAAATGTGCCTCGTCACTCATTATGATTTTTTTCATGAAAATCGGGGTTGTCATGGGTGATCTGTTTTAACGCTTAAAACACGTTTGTTTATCGATTAGTTGTCCATAATAAATTTGCCACGCGTCTACTTTACGTCTCCCAAATATGAACTGCCAAGACTAATGTTTACCAAAAAATTTGTTTTGCGGCCAATATGGCAAACAAAGCGGAGTCAGTACAGGGTCATGATTAAATATGACAAAAATATTTATTATTCAAAAAAAAAAAATTATTTGAATATTAAAAGTACTCACGCCAAAAGTTGTGGAATTCTGAAATGCAAAATTTAATAAAAAATTATCAAAACAACCACATAAAAATTATTCTGCACAAATATGGCAAATTATCAGGGTCTGATTACGTGCAAGATTATCAGCGTATATTTTTCAAAGTTGTGCAACTTTTATATACACAAAATTATAACGCAGAAATAGCTATTTTAGGTATATGGGCAATTTCACAGAATGTCACGCACATTGACCAATCAATTGAGCTTGTATTTCAGATTAATGCTCTTAAATTTTTCCTTATATTTTAGCAAAAAACTACTTACGCTCCTCAAAATTATATAAAGAAATAAAGACAAATTTAAATATCTCTGAAATACAAGCTTAATTCATTGGTCAGCAGCGTACGTGACATTCTGTGCAATTGTCCATATGTTTCCCTTTTAAATAAAAACAAGTGGTTAAAGATGCGTTTTGTACAAATAAATTAATTGTAAAATTATAAAACTCATAAAATCTTAAAAATTTTTAACTGGATTTTATGATAACAAATACGTAATTGTATAAATTTCAAAAAACATTTTTTCTCAAATATGTTACATATTAGAGTTTTGATAAAGAACACGCATGTTATTAATATTAATACTTTGATTACAGAATTATTCAGCGAAGTTCTGATACTTTGTTTCATCATTTTAAGAAAATCTTTTAATAATCAAGAAATATACGAGTATAGTATATTTTTGTATGTAGGTATGTACATACATATTAAGTTCGACACATATGTATATTCATTGACACTATTAACAGAATGAAACAACATATATAAAAAATCAATATAATATATATCAATAAAACAAACAAAACTTAGTAAGCAATTTCGGGGTGGACTAAATTCCGAAAATCCGGGGATATATAAATTTAAATCCTGGGATTTCTGGATTGGCATCTCTAAAGCTGGATTCACCCATTGTTTCCGAACACAAGTTTTACCGGACAAATTTTTTTTATATGTAGCTTGATTTCTCTCTTCTTGAGAGAGAGAAAATATTTTTTACGAACAACTCTCAGTTTGAATTGGTTTAATTTTATACTTATTTTTTCCGGACAAAATCGAACTGAGCTGCCAAGTATTTTAATTTTTCAGCCAAAATTGAACTGAGCTGCTACATCATGTGATATGAATAATAAAAGCACAGAATATACTTGTATTAATTACAACATAAATAAAGCAAAATTTAAAAAACAAAACATAAACATATGGAGTTGAACGAAAGAATTGCATTGAACAATTAAAAAGACACAGCGAATTGTAATCATTTGCCGATGTACTGCCACTTGTAAAATTAATACGCAGCGTTTGCACACGTATTTCATATGGTAGCTTAAATTTTCCACGCAAAATGTTCGAAACGAATGAATCGTGCTGCAGAAAACTCTTAGTAAAAAAATTTTTGTCTCGACAAAAATTTTGCTCGGAAACAATAGGTGAATCCAGCTTAATACATAAGTACATGTGTAAAAGGTTTGTACATTTAAAGTTAGGAAGTAAATTGGCTGTCAAATGATGAAATGTCAAGTACTGAGGTGTCATTCTTTGACATTTATTTAGTAAAAAGTTGAGAAATTTTAACCATGGAATGCTACACTCTTAACCCTTCTGCATCCCTTGTATATGCCCTTCCTATGATCCTTCCTATGATCCTTTGGGTCAATATGACCCAACAATAAAATGTAAACATTATTTCATATTAAATATAGGAAATTTTTCTGTTTTATTATTTTTTATTTAGTATAATAATAAATAAAAAAATTAAAAATTTTAAAAACCCCCGATATATCCAGAATAGATATGATATCTTCTAAGCGGCTGGACCAATTTTTTTTAGACATAGCTAAGAACACTGTCGATTAAGTCGCCTTTCAAACAAAAAAAAAATAAATCAAGATCGGTCGAAGCGTTTGGTCTGTACGAGTATTTGTACAGGCACAGATACATACATAGATCTGGGGTTAAAAAATTAAAACTTATATAATGATGATGGAATATATTGCCTCAAACTGCACCAACCTCGAAATGGAACTAATTGTTCAGCTACAGTAACATTTTCATGTGGATTATAAACTTTGAGCTGATTATTCCAAACGTTTCTTATCGGTGCTAGTTTGTCACGAAGTATTCTTTTTTTCTATCTTCAGAGCTGTCAAGTCGTAGGCACATTGAAATGCTCGCAAATTTCTTGAGACTCATCGTTTCTCAAAAAACAGGTGTTCCGTTTTTAATTTCACAACCTTGTGAGATTTTCTCCATGAGATTTATAAACTCCTACCATTACTTCTAATCCAAAGTGTGCATCAAGCTCTATCATATCGACACCTTCTTGATTTGTCAGTTCAACAACAATTATTTTTATACTCGTATCTGGTGATATAAGCAAATCGAATGAAGACAATATCTGTAACCATAGATGTTGCTCTTTTGATAGGTACAGGCTTATTCAATAAAATTTGGTTTTGTTTCAACGCGCTTGTTGGAAGTGGTGTCTGTCTACTTTCCAAACTACACTTTTGTCCTTAGATAAATATGTAGCTGAAATTCTGTGATATATTTATTTGTACTGCACCTTCCACCTCCTATTTGATGATGAATATGATTCGACATTCATGTATTATTTGTTGCAACTGAAGATCAGTAAAAATACAAAGCAATTTCATTATGGAACAATTGTACATTAAAAATTTTATTTTACAATACTAGCTGTTTTTCTTTTTGCCATTATGTAAAAATACTCAATTATGATGAATTACAAAAAAAAAAATAGGAATGCACGCTGATCACTAAAAATTAATCAAAACTCATTGAAAGAAAATACTCAAATGACACAAAAGTTTTAGCAAACTCATAGTTTTTTCACACACAAACCGGGGAATCACCGAATTGCAATTTGAATGAACTCTTTTATTTACAAGTGTCAATTCGTTACCATATCATCATAAAACAAATTTCAATATATACTTTTACGGGATTCTCCAAATCCTACTCACAGTTTGAGAATAATACAATTTTGGATAAAAAAGTATTCATGAAAGCGAGTTTAGTGATTATTTTACGAAAAAAAATGATTGATCGATGATTCTAAATGAATATGAAACCAGTTCAATTATATTCAATAGGAAAAAAATGGTAAAGTAGAATTAAACTCCCAATTTCGCTTGTTGGGTCATATTGACCCAAAGGATATCAAATGTTTGTAAATCGTGTTTTGAAATGTGGAGGGAGAAGGAAAAAACTAAATTTTATTATTTTCTTTTAAAAGCATAATTTTTGTCCCTATAATGGATAAATTCAAGTTTCACATTCATATCTTATAATAAAAGGGAAAAATTTTGCATCTGAAACCCAAAGTTGGGTCAAATTGACCCAAGGAGTGCAGAAGGGTTAAACAAAGAATTTTAGCTGTGAAATTTGTGAATTTTAATTTGAAAGACGTGGTTTTCGTGAACAAACCAGAAACAACTGAGGGTCTAAAAGATGAAATTTGGCGATGCATTCACGAGATGAGCGAAGATTTGCTGTAAAATGTGGTTCAACATTTTATGAAAAGAGCGGACGTCTGCCGATATGCTAGAGGTGGAAATTTTTCCAACATTACATTCCATTATTAATTTGGTAAAAAGTTGAGTTACATTTGTATCAACACAAATGAGAAAAGTTTGTTTTAAGCCAATTTACTTCCTAATCTTAAATTTGCCCACTCTTTATAAACATTTTGTATTTCTTATACATATAAAAAAGTCATTTATTAATTAATTAATAAATACTTTATATGGGCTTGCCTTCCTCCTATGCCCACAAAATGTTGATGGAACTTGCGGTTTGTTCTAAGAAGATATAGGAAAAATAATAATCATCTTGTACTTGGGTACTCGTTTCCCCCTCCTATACCATCAAGATTTTTTTTGGAACGTGCAATTTGTTTTGAGAGCTACACATTTAAAATTTAGTATTTATAGCTGATATCCAAAGTGCTTTAATAGTCTTACATTTATATAAGTTATAATATCATGTAAATAAAATGATACTATTTAGTTAATCTTACTATTGTAGTTATGAAGATATGAATTGATTCGTCAAAAAAATCTTTTCACCCACTGTGCTACGCAACGTCCCTTTTACAAAAGGATATCTGTTTACAGAAAAACGGACCATCTCATTTGTAACCTTTAATCTTACCTTTAATCTTACGCTGTATTCAAAAACTTATTGTTTTCATAAAATTTACCGTCACCGATTTACACATTAGCGTCTCTATGTCGCTGATAATTTCACGCGTTCCATTTTAAGGTCTTGAATTGATCGTGGGCTATTGAAATATACAGCATATACCTTACCTTTCACGTAACAGTAAAGAAAAAAGTCTAGAGGAATTAAATTTCTTCGAGAAGTCGCAAGTGTCAGGAAATTTTTCACTCAAAAGGAATGGTATGTTACTTGCGAACTGTGACCGCACAAATTTCAAAATTTGTTTATGAAATTTTATTGAAGCGTATGCGCATTGTTATTTTTATTAATGACGTAGCTTTTGCTTGTCAACTGTCATTTATTTGAGGCTTGGCAACTGTTAAAATGGCTGGCTAGTCAAAATGAATCGTCTTATCGGAAAGTATTACATAATTTCTAATGTCGATTCACCATAATAAATCGCAAAACAGGTCAAGATGTTAACTTTAAAAACGCCAGCACAGTGCATTTTTTTACTCTCCTTTGCCAGATTTAGTTATTAGAATCTTCCTATTTTTCATGTAGCACAGTGTTATTGAGGTGAGCTATTATTTTTTTAAAAAAGTTTCAGTTATTTTTTTGAAATACTGAAGGTACACTCGGAAGCAAGATTAGAACAAGATGAATAGTTGGTTCAATTTATACTTTGCTTGATTCTATGCAAAAGAGAAAAAAATGTTTTTATTTTATTCCTGGCAATGGTCATTAATTGCTCTTAACTGTTATTAGATTTATTGATTTTTTTATATTCAGGGCAATCATGAATAAAATTCCGCGTGAAATTTTCCCCGGGGAAAAATTCCAACTAATAGCAAGTAATAGGGAAACCTAAAAATTCTAACTGGAAAAGGGATAAATTTCATGCGGAATTTTATTCATGATTGCCCTGATTATGTTAGCAAAAAAGTAATTCTACATCAAATTTAAAGGCAAAATTAAAAAAATCTAAAGTTAACTGTAATTTTTTATATGAATTTTTCCTCTTTTAGATTCATCAAAAACCTCAGGCAATATTTACTAGTTTCAAATTGGAAAAGCAGGGTTCAACTGAGGCAGCAGTAGCGAATACTTGTGATAGAAACTCTCCTTCCAATTTTGCACAAATTGGTACGGACACTTTAAAGGATTGTATCAACGATAGCAATTACACGATAGAAAGTTCTGGACACAATCCAATATATTTAAACCCAACACAATATAAACGTTTGAGCAGTATAAATTCAGTTTTATCAACACACGGTGGGAAAAATTGTAGCAGCCCTAAATTCTTAAAATCTAATAAGGCATGTGATGAAATATCTCCAAACGCCGCCATTGACATCATGTTGAAAGAAAAAGAGGATACAAGCAGTTGCTTTAGTAGAAAAAGTTGCGATTTGGTAAGTTATGGCGTACCTAAAATTGTTTTAACAAACATTGCACTGGTCAGCACTAATTCTACAGCATGATATTTTATCATTTTTATATTTGCTTCAAAAGAAAAATTTAATTTTCGCATATGTAGCAATATCGCATAACTATAATTATCATCAAAGTATACGTTAAGATAAATAAATAATAGAATAAATAAATTAAATAAAAATACGTAGACAAGAAAAATGTGTATTTTGATATAAAACTAGCAACATTTGCATATAATTTGTTTATCAACACTTACGGCCTGGCTCACGATGTTGACAAGAAATTATCTATCGCTTACTTATATTGAAATCAAAAACAAATTTTCTTAATTTGAAATTTATTTGCTGGTGGTTCAGCTTTGTCTATATGCATTTTATTGTTGCTGTAACAAATCATCAGTAGACTTCAACCACACATTTTAAATAGTCACAAACCTCTTATCTTATGCACCGACTTTCAAGAACTAATTGAGAATTCACCAATAATAATATTTTTGAAAATCACAAAAGAAAAATAAGTGTAGTAGGCTTAGAAACTTATACAAAGCCCAGCAAATAATTTATATTTGATATGAATCCATTTTATTTTTCTACACCTTTATACAATTAGAAATCCATCGGGTAACAATAAAAGTAATTATAAGGCAAATTAAAAAATAAAATCTAAAATTTAAAATTTAAGGAATTTATTATTCGACATATTGTCATAATTATATTTTAGTTGGAAATTTATTTGCTGGTGGTTCAGCTTTGTCTATATGCATTTCATTGTTGCTGTAACAAATCATCAGTAGACTTCAACCACACATTTTTGAATAGTCACAAACCTTTTATCTTATGCACTGACCTTCAAGATAAAAGTTTTGTGACTATTCAAAATGTGTGGTTGAAGTCTACTGATGATTTGTTACAGCAACAATGAAATGCATATTGACAAAGCTGAACCACCAGCAAATAAATTTCAAATTAAAATATAATTATGACAATATGTCGAATAACAGGTTTCTTAAATGAAAAATTTTCTTATTTTGTTTTTGTTTTTAATATAACTTAGCGACAGATAATTTCTTGTCGACATCGTGGGCCAGGTCGTTAATATAAAGTACATATGTACATATGTATATTCACTTAGAACAAAAACGTTTGCAAAAAAAACATACAACTTTTTTTCTTTTCGCTTTATTTTTATAAACAAACATCATAAGTAAACTATTTTTCTTTCACAGGATTAAATTCACAAATAATTTTTTTTTAATTCTCACTCACAATTTTTTTACAGCTGATTAGAGATGTCACTTTCTAATATCTGTGGCTATAAGGAAAAAGTTCTTAAGCCATATTTTACTGTATTGCAGTAGAGCACTGTTAAACTTTAAAGAAGATTTTCAGAAATTCATTAAATTAGGAAATTCGGTATTCAAATGATTTTTTTAGAAAATTTCGTTCTTCAGAATATAAATAATACATTTGTATCAGTTGTTGTAGGAAAATTCAAGTGATGAATGCATAGACACTGGTCACTAAACTACACCGACTTCAGCCGATACTAATGCTAATGTAACATCAGAGCGCCCTCCTTCGTCGTAAAATAACTAATAAAATGGCTGCTAAGCCCAGCTGCAAACATCTAATACGTCTCATTGACACTGCATTATTAAAAAAGTGCAAAAATTATAGTTGTAAAATAATGTCTTCTCTGTCACTATCCATTCCAGAGAAGGTAACACCTAGTAATAGAAGTAGGCATTCATTGCCAGAGTGTTATTTCTCTTTAAAAAAAGTACCATAGTATTAGCTAAATTAAACATTATGTGAATGGCAAGGTAGCCGGGTACTTTTGGCGTTTTCATCTTGATTTTTTTATAGAAACAGATGGTATACATATTTGAAACTTCTTGAGATCTCCTAACTATAAATAAAATTTAAATTATCATTATTTTTTAGCTAAAAAATTATTTTGAAAAGGCGTCGTGGTCCATTTTTCATCTTACACCCTTAATGGTATGGCAAGGTGCCTGGGTAGTACCTACATATTTACATTAAATATGAAATAAATTCAGTGAAGTGCGACTTTGACTTGCGCACGAAGGGTTCCGTACGGATACAACGAACTTTAGCCAATAAAAACTATAGTTTTAGCATTTTTTTTCGTTTTTGGGTTTTTTTCGGTTTTAAACCTTTTTGTTTAGTTTGGGGTTTTTTGAATTTATTGGCGCTTTCTGAGTGTTGGCTCTTTTTTTCTCGTTTGGCGACTTTTTTTGGTTTTTGAAGTTTTTTTAATTTTGGCGATTTTATTTATTTTGGCGATTTTTTTTATTTTGGCGATTTTTTTTATTATGGCGGTTTTTTTTAATTTTGGCGTTTTTTTCATATAGGTATTTTTTTTGGTTTTGGCAATTTTTTCGGTTTTTGCCGTTTTTCTTTCATATTGGCAATTATTTTAGTTTTGGCACTTTTTTTTCTCGTTTTGAGGATTTTTTTTCGGTTTTTGGCGTTTATTTTAATTTTGGCGCTTTTTTCGTTTTGGCGATTTTTTTTTAATTTTGGAGACATTTTTTTCAATTTGGTGATTTTTTTCCACATAAACAATTATATTGGTTTTGGCGCATTTTTCGCATTTTGGCGATTTGTTTCAGTTTTCGGCGTTTTTTTTTCATTTTGGCGATATTTTCATTTGAACGATTTTTTTGAATTTGGCGATTTATTTTAGTGGTAGATTTTTTTAATTGTGCCGATTTTTTTCGTTTTGGCGATTTTTGTAAATTTTTGGCGATTTTTTTCAGGTTTTGCCGATTGTTTTTAGTTTGGCGATTTTATTTCGGATTTTTTAGTTTTACCGTTTTTGAAAATTTCAAGAGTTTACCTCTTACGGTTTCCAAGACATAGCAAGTTGTCAAAATTACATGGTCAAAATTGCATTAACTGATGGACATGTTGTAGTGGCCAAGGTTCTATATACTCTGTTCAAATTGCAGGTCCGTAGCTCTTACGGTTCCTGAGAAAATACCGTTTGACGGTCAGACGGAAAGCGTAGCGAAAACAATAGGGTTCCTTTTTTCACCTTTGGTGTACGGAACCCTAAAAAAGCAAAAATGATCAGGAAGGCCGGGTTTACATCTGTGTGCCAAATGCCACACAAGCGTAAAAAAAGCGTAACCAACTAATTACTAATGAAAAACTGTTTGATTCAGACATGTATTTATTAAATTCAACAGTTTAATACATAATTAATAGACAATTTTATAGAATCCAAAATGATTGCAAACAATTTAAATCAATAAATACATGTCTGAATCAAACAGTTTTTCATTAGTAATTAGCTGGTTACGTTTATTTAGGCAAATGACACACAAGAAATGCCAGATGTAAACTTAGCCTAAGCTGCAAATAAACTTCCACTGATGGCATCGCGAACCATTTAGAGAGTTTGTTGAATGATCATTACAAATGGGCTGGGAACTTTTAGTGCAAGCTTTACGTGTTCTTCTTTTCTTGTTTTTCTTTTTATTTTCGGCAAACAATTTTAGTTTCAAATACTATTTCCTTATAGCTAGCCGGGTACCTTGGAATGCTGTTAAAGGTGTTTTTGTGCCATTCACATAAGGGTTAAGCTATTACTCCATATGAGGTTATACAGCGAAAAAAGATAAGAAACAAGTCATTGCGATATAACTTCCTGAAAAAGCGAAAAAAATTTGTGAAATTTTGCCAACGGATACTTTCAAATATGGAAATTGCAGGTGTACCGTTAATTCCAAAACAGTTTATCTCGACTTAAGCACTTTTTTCTTTTTGCCACAGATATTTGACTTAATAGCAGCAAAATAGTTAACAACACATTTTTAATTTAAATCGACTCTACTGCGTGACTTTAGTTAGAGCCTAATATTATTAAAACTTACAATCAGAAATAATTTCTTAATAGGGCTTAAGTTCAGTAATTTCAATTCTTATTGAATTAAATATTTTCATAATTACTGTGAGCTTCTAAAAAAGAGAACAAAAATTAAACTAGACTTTATTAGCTGGGGGAAAAACTGATATTTTTCTGTGCAGCGACGCACTGCATCAGCACCCATCTCTATCTACTGAGGTAGAGATTGTTATTAACATCAGCTATTTAACGTAAATTTTCAATTGTTAATGAAATTAATTATTTCTAACTAAAATTCACTATAGTTCAATTAAATTTAAAATATCTCAATTAAAACTTATAGGCAACTTTCTATTCAACTAAATATGACATACTATTCTTGAGGAATGCTAATATAAATGCTGCAGGTTTAAAAAGAAGTATTTAACAAATGAACTAAGAAAAAACTTGCGGTACAAAATTTTTTTGTTGACCTGTACCAATATTCTGTTACTCTAGTTACTACAAATTTTTCACTTGTTAAATGAAATAAAAATGCCATAAATTGAAACAAACAGATGTTTTTGTCACTTACCTGTATCTGTAACTTCTTTCGGCGAGTAATAGCTGTCACGTTAGGAAATTACTCGACAATTTACAGAAAAAGCGCGTCTGTAAAATTTTCGTGAGAAAAGTTTCCTCTTTGTACTGTCAAATATAATCACAAATAAAAACGGCGTGAGATAAAATTTTAACCAAAAAAGAAACATTTAAAATGCAAACTGCAATGAATAATAACGCCAAAAAGGTAAGCATTTTGCTCTGAAGTGATACTTTCATTGCTATATTATTTTAACAATATGTTTTAAGCTATTGCATAACTTTCATCGCAGGCTTTGAGGGTGTCAACCGAATCAAGAAATTTCGTAAGGAATATAAAAACTTAAGACTATTTTTATTTGAATCGCCCTGTGTATGTTAACCCCTATGATTTCATCAAAATACAGTGTTGCTTGAACAGATTTTTACATGTAGGAAAACACAATGTGGCGTACTTAATACCATGTTTGCACGGACAGCAATTATTGAGGTTCGCTCTCTCATTCACGGTATGCGGTCGAATCTTGATTGAATCAACTTGGTTCGCCATACAAATTTTTTAGACCGAACCAACTTGGTTAATTTTTAACCTTGCTGCGAACCATGCAGAAATTGCTATCATCCCTAGTCTGGGAGGCCCAGAAAGACCGAAGTGGTGTGAATTCCTTATAACTTTTTATTTAAGACATATTTTTTTAATTTTTTGTTTTTTAAATACAGTAAAGTTATAGGGAATATTTTTAGATTAGTTATTAAAAATTGTATCCCGCAAGTGGTGGCCATTTTCTGCTTCGCACAAATGTGCTCTTTCCATTTCCATTATTCATAACTTATTTATGAGTGACGAAGCCCATTTCCAATTAAATGGGTTTGTTAACAAGCAAAACTTTAGGATATGGGCTAAGGAAAACCCGAGAGTACTTCATCAACGACAATTACACCCAGTTAAGTGTACTGTTTGGTGCGGTGTTTCTTCAGAAAGGATCATTGGTCCATATTTTTTGGAAAATGAAAGAGATGTCGCCATTTCCATCAATGGTGATCGATATCGGGCCATATTGGAAAATTTTGTAAGGCCAGCCGTGGAATACCATCCGCAAATATGGTTCCAACAGGATGGAGCCACAGCGCACACTCCGAGGGCCACAATGGCTATTTTACGCGACATCTTTGGGGAAAGAATAAATTCGCGTAGAAGCAATTTTAATTGGCCTCCGCGTTCCCCGGATTTAACCGCTCCAGACTGTTTCCTTTGGAGTTATTTAAAAGGGAAAGTTTATGTTAATAAGCCTAGGACTATTGAGGAATTAAAAACCAATATTCCAGACGAAATTAACAACATAACACCGGAAGTTTTGCGAAAGGTCATGGAAAATGTGTTGAAAAGAGATCATTTGTGCGAAGCAGAAAATGGCCTCCACTTGCGGGATATCATTTTTAACAACTAATCTAAAAATATTCCCTATAAATTTACTGTATTTAAAAAACAAAAAATTAAAAAAATATGTCTTAAATAAAAAGTTATAAGGAATTTACACCACTTCGGTCTTTCTGGGCCACCCTGTATCAGACAATTCGTGGGTTTTTATTTTAAAACATAAATTTGCATGAGCTGATGCAAATGCCACACGTATTTTTTTATTTATTTTTGTTTTTAAAAAATTTTGTAAACAACAATTATCAAAGTGGAACTATACGTTATTAAGTATAGCCGACGATTGTTTTTTCGCCGCTGTCGTTGAAAGTTTTAAATTTTTAGTGAATTTTTGGCCGCCGTCAAAGACATTTTTGATAAGCGTTCACAAAGTCTGCGATTTTAAATCGGCTTTTAGTTGTAACGTAATGACGTAATCGCTGCTGATAATTTTCGACATGAGTTACAGAAACTCTATTTTCTCACTTTTCGAGAAACGATGGAATATTTTGTTTCGCATCTTTTCGACGCGAAAAGTTCTCACTAAAGTTACAGTACATAGGTGCTGTATTATTTAACTTTTTGTTTTTTAAATAAGAAAGCTTACTTATGGTCGGCATTTATTACCAACATAAATTTAGTTACAGCCGACATTCGGAATTTCGTTTAACATGCCAATTGCTTCTTGTAGCATAGATTTAATTAGGCAAATAACAATCAAACTTAAGTTTGACTATCTACAATCGAGAACATTTTTTATGTCATGTACAATAAGTTAAATTTCAAATGAGAAAAACTATAATAAATATGTAATTTTAAAATATATTTCAAGAATTTGTCTATAACGTCATTCAATGACGTCCGAGTAATCCCCTTGCAATTGAATCCATGTGGAGCTCATAATAAGGAAAAGAGAGGGCCATCTATTTCATTGACATTCGATGACGGACCTGAGTTTAAAAAGTCTAAAGATTCCGGAACGGCAGATAATGTTACTGGTGAGTAAGGATTAGTGTTATTAATTTTAAACTTTTTTTATTCGAAAAAATAAAAATAAAACATTTTGTTATTTTTTTAACTAACAAACAAAAATAATTTATTACATAATATTATTAATAACTAAACTCCTTCATTGCAACAGAGGCATAACTCAAAAAAGCATACTTTGCTGAAAATAAGCTTTTTTACTGTGCATTTAAAATTATTTATTAGCTTGTAGTCGATTTTTTTCTTATTGCTTAAGTATATAAAAATTTCTCTCTCAAATTGGTAATGTTGGTGATACAATTAAAATATCAATAAAAAGCATATCGAGTTTGTATGTTTTCTTCGTTGACGTTTCCAAATAATTTAAACTAACATCAATACTATTAACGATTTTTACGTTACTGAATGTTGATGTATTTTTAACAACTTTCTTTTTGACAACACTGTTTTTGGCGACTCAGCTGTTTTCAAGTATCACGATCAGGCATGATAAATGAGAAAACTAATTTCGTAACAATTAACTTTTAAAATTGTAGTTTTTGGTCCCAGTAGTACTAAACTTGTTTCAGTTTGTTTTAACTTTTTTTATTATATTTTTAGAACAAAGTTTGCCAGAACAAAAGTTTACACACAACTTAATGAAATAAGAAAATTTTGTGTTTGTTAAAAAACATATGAGGAATAATCTGCATCATAACTCAAAAATAAAAATTTATTAGAAATCGAGATAGCCTTCTTTCGCAGGGTTTTTCTTTCCACAAAGCGGAAGAGGTAGTAAATACATATCGTTGTTTTCAAGAAAGACTCAAGTAATGGTTATTTTTGTTACTAATGGTAAAAACGAATGCGAATGCGAAAACGAATAATACAGTTTAATTTTTGCGAATGCGAATGCGAAAGCGAATGCAAATATTAAAATACGGTAAAAAAAATAACATGAAAATAAATTTGTATAAGAACATGAAGTTGTGTTGTATACATAGATCTACTTGAGTCTTGAATTCAACAAATATTTATTAAGTTATTTAAATTAAAAATTCTTAACGAGAAAGATATATGAAATTATATTAAAATAAGTATAGATAATACTTAAAAAATAAATTGACGAAATGTTATGCAATCAACCCATTCGTACTTTGACCATAAAACCCTGTACTAGGTGCAATACTTCAAAATACATATTAAGAAAAATTGGAATGAAATGTTCATAAAAAAAGTTGCAGAAGCAGTAATCTATTCATCGTAGGAAAAACATATGAAATATTTCTTCAATATTTTAAGTTTTCATGAGGATAATATGAGTGGCACTTGTTGCCCGTGGAATTTAAAACAATCAAGGACTACTTGTTTGCATTTAAAATATTTTTGTACGAAATAATGCCTTACGTAGAAAATATTTTCGCGCAGACCAAACACTGCCTTTTCTTTTTAAAAAATTGAAAAAAAAATTTTAAGAACCTACGGATTTTAGTTTAATTCTGATACTTTGAGAGCTTATTTATAGAAAAGTTATCCACTTAAATTGCAAAACTTTGATTAGAATTCTTTACTTGTAAGTATATGTATATTTTTCATGCTAGCTTTTTCCGCTTATTAATCGTAAATTATTTTCGTAAGACAGGTACAAATTTTTTTGTTTTCAGAATTCGCTTGAAATATTTGCAGTGCAAATAGCAAAAGTAAGCGAATAATTTGCGAATGTGAAAGCGAATGCGTATATTCGTTGCCTCCCTAATATTGTGTCGGTAATATTTTGTACAATTGATTGTAAAAGCGTTATTTTTTAAACTATTGCAATAAATGTTTGCGACGAGATGTATTTGTGTGAAATATATTGCAATCACTGAAAAATTCAGTTATGTAAAAAATACGAGTTAAAGCCTCTCAATACGTCTTTTGTTTATATTAGACTTTCGAATATTCGTCTTGATTATGAAAATATTTGTTCCACATTCGCTGATGAGTGTGGAATTGACAATATTCTCCTGATATCTTTTAAAAGCTACGGAAATATTAGCACATCCAAGTAATTTTTCAAACCTCGAAACTCATTATTTATAGTATCATAATTTCCATTTTCTTTTTTAATTTTTTTTTATAAGAAAGGTATAAAACTGTTTAGCATTTATTTTAAAATCCGTAACTATAAATTTTTAAATTTTATTCCTTTTCCAGTTGTAATTCAGAAAGCGTCAATTATAATTCAGAAAGCGTAAATTGTAGTTTAGATTTATCAATTTAAATTCAGAAAGCGTCACTTGTAATTTAGATTTATCAATATAAATTCAAAAAGCGTCACTTATAATTTAGATTTATCAATTTAAATTTAGAAGGCGTCAATTGTAATTCAGAAAGTGTCAATTGTAATTCAGAAAAAGAACAAATTTTATTAACTATGAATTTATTTTAATTTTTTATAGCAAAAAACTATGTTTTTATAATTTACTCTTCTGAAGATAAGACAAACACTATCTACAATAGCGGTGTACGTTTTCATATAATATTTGGACATGAAATTTTTATGCAGTAATTTTTCTTTATAATATTTACTATTTACTGAATTACAATTGACGATTTCTGAATTACAATTGATACTTTCTGAATTACAAGTGACTCTTTCTGAATTTAAATTGATAAATCTAAATTACAAGTGATGCTTTCTGAACTTAAATTGATAAATCCAAATTACAAGTGACGCTTTTTGAATTACAACTGGAAAACGTGTCGTGTAGATTTTTTCATTTCAAAGTAAATTTTATTAGCTTACCATTGTATAAATGTAGGTATACATAACTGCATTTAATTCCATCACTTAAACAATTTATATTTTATTAATATAGCAATTTTTTTTATTCTTATAAATTTTAAATTAGTATAAAAGATAAAATAAATGAAGACGACGCTATCATATTGAAAGCGAATAAACCAGACAAGTGTTATGCATATCTAACAAGGTAGTCGCTCTCGGCAACAAAACAAATTCTCCAATTTTGTGTCAGACTGGATATATGTGCTTTAAATTATCGCTATTTATTTTTTATATGGAAAAAAGAGATAGCCTCTCGCAAATAGTACCAAATGACTCACGGGGGTACCAACGTACTTTAAAGGTTATACTTGTACTTTGTCATCCCCGATCACGATACTGTTAAGCATCATGAAGCAATAAACAAAGTGATGCCGAAAAGTTGAACAAATATTCCTCTCTCTGCGCGTGACGACACACGGGAACACAATTTTTGTTTACCTCAAAGAAATGCATGCATGGCTCAGAAACGTTTTTCATCAGCAAAAATTCTGTAACTTTTGAACCATTAAATATTTTTTTAATTTTCTAATGGATAGATCACATCTTAACCTTTTAGCCTCTTTTCATCTCATTAAAAACGGTGAAGTAATTGCTGAGAAATTCAAGGTTAAAGTTGGACTTTTGAGTTTTTTTTTTAAATTTTGCATAAAAATATGAGGCCGTATATATTGTTAAACTTATTTATTCGATCAAAAAGGTCAAAGAACAAAAATGAAATTATTTCAATAAAAACAGAGGTACGATTTGAATATGTATAATTTAAAATTCATAAAAATGAAATAACCAGCGTTGTGAACTCGGTGCTTTTCGCACCGTTTTTAGTGCATTTTGAAATTTTCGACGCGAAAAATTTTGAAGTTAGTGCTCAGTGCTTTTTTAAATTCATTTCGGTGCTTTTTGTTTCGAATCGGTGGCACTAAACCAAAAATTCGAAGAAAAATTTCCTCACCTATTTTTTCTTTTGAGGAAATGTACATACATATATATAAAAAATAAGCTCTGAACTTAAATAGAGCATTTAAAAAAATTCTACCAAGTTTGTACAAGGCTGGGTGGAAGAAATAGCGCCATGTTTCCCTTAAACTTTAACATTTAAATTATAATTAATATAAAAAATGTTTTGCCACGCAACAAGGAAGACATAATAGAAGTATTTACCCAAGTATAGTTTAATATCGAAATTTTGTCTAGTCTAGGGAAAATATAACTAGTCGACTATCGAGTTTTCAGTTGAGAATTATCGGATATTTATAATTTGATTGAATTCGAAAAATACGTTTGTTTCCTGACGAAAATTAATTAAACATAAAATTTTTTTTTTAAATAACTACAAAAGGCTTTGTCAAACTGATTTGAGAATTCACTGATTCTTATACAATTCAAATATGTATCGGATGCCTCAAATTTATAGCTTTAAAGATGTATTGCAAAGTCAACCGATTATTATATTTTTTATATGCATATTTGTGTATAACAATTTTTTTTAATGTTTGAAAATAATTAAAAATTTAGTGCTTTTTTACTTAAATTACGCGCTTTTTTAGTGGTTTCAGTGCTTTTTGAAATTTAAAAGTTGACAACGCTGAAAATAACACTGTTAAATTTGTTTAAGTCAATTTATAGTTTAATTTAATTTTCTTTTGCGTGATGTCGCGCTCTCTATTAAATGTTTATTTTAGAGTTGGGCATAGTTGTTCCTTTTGCGGATTGTTCTTTTTGATCCCAACAACAAAAAGAACTAGTTCGTTCTTTTCGTTCAGTTGTTCTTTTCGGTCAGTTGTGCAGTAAACAACAGATCAGAGATTACATATACATGCATACATTGAATCCTCTTCAATGTTTTATTCGTTTGTTAATATTCTAAAGCAATTTCATTTCATTCTTAGCGACCTTATTTAATTAATAATTTTTGATTGGAAATGCTTAGAATGAAGTTTGATCATTTGATTTATATTCGACACAACAAATTATTTCTTTTAATTGAGTAAAAATTTTCTTTGCTTAGACGTATTTTCATTTGTGCTTTGTAGTCTTATTTGTTGTATGCTTTTATTAAATAAAAGGTAAAAATTAATATTTTTGAAACAAATTATAATCACGTTTTTAATTCTAATATTCTTTGTCACAATCTGTTTTTTAGTTCAATACTACAAATTATTTCTATTAATTTTGTAAAACTCACTTTTATATTTCACTAAGTATACATTTTCTTTTGTTTGTTTTGGTTATTGTTCTAAAAATTTAATAGGCACACTACATTTGTGTATTTTTAACAGTATGCAAACGAGGAACTATAATATTTTACTTGAATAAGATAAACAAAACAAAATAAAGACCAAAAATTAACGAACGAACAAAAAACGAACAAGACCAAGATATCAAAAAGTACCAAGAGAATAATAAAGACCAAAAGAACAAGAAAGACTAAAATAACAGCAAAGACCAAAAAGGAACAACTAGTCTGAACTAGTTCACATCGTTCACTTATGAGAATAGTTCAATTGAACTAGTTCGTTCTTTTTGAGCCCAACCCTAGTTTATTTAATTCTCTTATCTTAAAATACATGAGTGACCTAAAACAAAGTGTTTTCATTTTTTTGCTACAGTCAACTTCATTGGCCTGTGCGATGAGGAACTTTAAATAATCATTTCTAATAAGCAGGTGTTCTCCATTATGCTTTTCGAATATTTTTTTTAGTTGGTTCATAGCCGTCATAGTTTCTTCTGTCGGCTTTGAAAGTCCGCCCTCTGACAAATGGTCAACCCATGAATATGCTGCTGCACTTTCATCGTTTTTTTGCACGGAAATTCCAGGAAGATCGTTCTTTAATCTATGGCAATGTAACCCGCAAAATTTTCCAAACCATCATATTTTATGTCTGTAAGTTCTTCGTCTGGTTCTTCCATACAAACATCAATATTAAAATTTGCAAACATTTTACCTATAAAGAAAGTTGTAAAGCAATGTTTTAAAAAAGTGTGTGTATTTAAAAACATTACCTGTTATAGATTTTTCACACATTTCTAAGTCTGGAGTATCATAATTTTCAACATTTGCATCCTTCGAAATTATTCCATCGTTTCGTCCGAAGAAATTTTCTAAAACGTCTTGATTGAGGCGCTACGTGAGAATGTATTTTAAGCCAAATCGTGATACCAAGTCTTCATAAAGCCCTTCAATAGCATTATTTGTCTGAACAATTCCTGATCAAAAAATTTAATTTAGTTACTGAATAAAATATATGAAATGGTAGCAAAGTTGTTGGCCCGATCGCCCTCATTTCCTTAACCATTTCGGTCATATTATTAATTATATTTTTTTGCAGCTCTAAAGAAAGGCCATAAGCACGGCAACGGTCCCTTGCATCAGATGAAGGTACTTTCACATTCATGACATCAAACCAGTCATTTGTCTGAAAAATTATTCAATATTTTTTCGGTTTAATTTAAAATATGTGTTTGAATATTAACATCTGCACCAATTTAAATAGTTGGTGTCATTCTTCCCAGTTTAAACCCTCAAGTAGGACATGAGTAGCTGCCCGCGTAATAGCTTGTGCAACAGTATGCGAAAAAAGCTTGGTTGCCAATTTCACTTTTTGCCTTTTTATGTTTTGGACATTGAGGACATTGCTTACGATATTTTATGGGCGATGGAAAGATCTCCAGAACTAATTTCTAATAACTTAGCAAAAATTTCTTTCCGAACTGCTTTCTTATTGATAATAAAACCTTCATTTATAAAATGATTGCGAAGAAGTTTTATCAAATGAGGAACTTCTGCAAACAAAAAAATCTTTTCATTGTCAAACAGAAACCTTTTTTATTTTTTTTTTTTAAATACATTTATTTATTTATTGTATCTTCAACTATGAACTAACAATAAGTATTCAAATCTTAAATCTTAATACTTAAATAATAAGTATTAGGCCCGACCACTGTCGGACATAAACTTAGTGATAGTTATAAATAATACATAAGTAGTGATAATCAAAAAAAAAAAAAAAAGGGAAAAAAAAATATTTTCAAGCAATCCCATCTGGAGTGTTGAGTATAAGAGCCCTTGTGTCCTTCTTTTTCAAACGGATGTGACCAGTAAAATTCAAGATGTTACGAGCAAGCGGATTAGGATGTGACTCGAGTTTTGTTAAATATTTGCCTGCGTATTTTGCTATTAAACAGAAACCTGAGCGAATAATAACAAGTATAAAAGTTTATATTTAAAATACATATGTATGTATGTTTCTAAATACATTAGGGTTCCATGGGCTTTCCTGTGAAATATTTAGCTCATTAAATAGAGCTCTGATACTGCCTCCTAGATCAAATACAATAGCTGCAACGGTGTAATTGTAGGACTTGAGATTTGATAAAAAAAATATTATTTAAAATATCAGCAGTCATTTTACAGTCATAACTGTAGAATATTGGTTGCTTCCATCTTGCAACTAAGCCTAATAAAAATTATTAGTATGCATTAGAATTTGACATTTTAATCTCTTGATCTACTGATCTCTTATCATTGCAAGCTGGACGTAGTTCACAAGAGATAGTGTTGCGTCGGAGGTCTTATCGTAACAATACGATTTGCGAATTTTCGCCTCGTCGAAACTCAAAACACATATTTTATCGGTTTGTGCCATATATTAAAAACTGGTTCTAATAAGCCGGGAGTGATGTGAATTTATTGAGCCCATGCTTGCAAAGTACCTACAGCAGGCAAGGGAAATTGTTTCTTATACATCAGTTTGTAAAGTTTGGCACTCGTTGAGTATAAAGTAATACTTTGGGTAATATCGTCTTCTGTCCAATTTGTGCGCTTGATTCCAGCTTTCATTTTTGTTATTTGCCCTTAGCTAAAAGTTTTTCTTCCAAGTTCTTCAATTCGTAATTAGATTTGGTTAAGGACGTTTTTAAGTTTTTCAATTTATATTCGAAAAGTTTGCGCTCTTTCAGTCTTTTCTCCTCCAGTTCAGTAATTTTCTTTTTGTACCTTTTGCTTAGATCAGAATTTTCTTTGCGAAGGTGGTTGCTAAAAATAAATACATTTACATATAAGTATGTATTTATATTGTCATCCACTATGCAATTAGTGAAATTAAAGTGTATGTACATTTCCTTTTTTAGCTTCTCAATTTCATGTTTACCATAACTATCCGCAACGTTTGCTTTATCGCACTCCTGTTCATAAATCTGTCTTTCTACAAGAACTTCGCTTCCTTTAGGATGCACTAACGTTTCATTTTCTTCTTCTAAAACTAATTGCAAAATTAATACTGAACTTTGATCATTTAACCATTTTTAGCATTTTACCATTAAGCAAAGCAGATGCAGCATTGTCTTCCTCAAGAATCTGTTTAACTATTTTTTTTTGTTTTCTCTCCTTTGGGCTCGCTGTTCGCGCTGCTTATGGCGATCATTCTTGTCATCAGATATTTCACGCGCTTTAAATAAAGTTTTGTCACGAAACCTACTAGTGAAATAAAATACGAATTATATCCTAGTTTACTTCTTTTGGATTCCGACGGGGTTTATCGATGTGATCTTTGGTGACTTTCTGTCTTCCCTTGTCAAATTTTCTGATTTTTCGCACCGGTTTCCGGTTTTGCCACATATCCGAAACCGGTCTAAAAAATCAGAAAATACTTTATTACTTTAGAAAGTAACTCATAACTTACCACTTTCATATTCCATTTTATTTGCAAAATCATCTGCCTTGAAATGTTCCATACAAATGCGAGCATTCTTTGTATTTAGGTTATTTTTGCAACAAAACTTTGTCCACTGGTTTAATAATTTAGGATCCGGCGGAAATGTAAAGAAACTTATATTGCTTGTATATCTTTTACTATTTTTGCAATTTTTCACTTCACACCTCATTTTAAACTCCAATTTCTTATTATAACCTTTACCAAAAAATTAAAAAAGGGTATATATAGGTTTGTCATTCCGTTTGTAATTTCTACAATATTAATAAGCGACACATAAAGTATATATATTCTGGATCCTTATGCATAGGGAAGACGAACAAGCGATGTCCGTCTGTCCGTCTGTCTGTACGTGAAATCGGTTTTCCCAAGCTCCCAGAACAGCTAGAGACTTCGTTCTTGGACTGGTGCGTCAGAAATTTTCCTATTTTGCTATTGAAAATCAGCAAAATCGGGCAGACGGTTTCAGAGCTGGAAAATTCAAACTCTATTTTCCCATAGAAAATAACTACCGAAAACAAGTTTTTATTACTTTTTTATTAAATTAACTTATTTTATACTTCGGTATGAATAAAATTGGTATTTATAATTAAAAAAAAATTTTAAAAACTTAACAAATTAAAAAACTTTTCCAGGGTTGGAAAACTTTAACTTTTTTCCTAATAATTAAACATATTTCATGTTTTAGGAAGAAGGCTATTTTCTCAGGAACGGTAAAAGCTACGGGTCTGAAATTTGGACAGTGTATGTAGAGCTTTGGTCGCTACAACAACAAATATATAAAAGCTAAAACTTAAAGGGTGTTCCAAAATGAGTGACGAAAACTTTTAAAATCCCATGTAATATACATACAATTGTATTATGTATGTACATATGCATATTGACACTTGAAATTTGAAAAATTAGTGTATTTTTATATATGCTACAACAATTAACACTAAAATTAAAAAAATTTTAATTAAAGGGTGGTTCATCAGTTAATGCAATTTTGACTTCGTAATTTTGACAAATTGCTATATCTTGGAGACCGTAAGAGGTAAACTCTTGAAATTTTCAAAAACGGTAAAACTAAAAAATCCGAAAATTATAAAATCGCCAAAAATTTCAAAAAATCGCCAAAACATAAAAAATCGCCAAAATGAAAAAAACGCTAAAATTAAAAAAAACTTCAAAAACCGAAAAAAATCGTCAAAACAAAAAAAATGCTTATGTAAACAAAAATCGCCAAAAATTAAAAAAAAATCGCCTAAATGAAAAAAATCGCGAAAATCAAAAAAATCGCCAAAACGAAAATAAAACGCCAAAATGAAAAAAAAACGCCATAAGCCGAAATAAAATCGCCAAATCAAAAAAAATTGCCTATATGAAAAAAAAATCGCCAAAAATTAAAAAAAATCGCTTATATGAAAAAAATCGGCGAAATAAAAAAAATCGCCAAAACGAAAAAAAAATCGCCAACATTAAAAAAAGCGCCAAAAACCGGAAAAAAATCGCCAAAACGAGAAAAAAGTGTCAAAACAAAAAAAAATCGCCAAAATTAAAAAAAAACGCCAAAAACCGAAAAAAAGTCGAAACAAAAAAAAAATTCCCACAATGACAAAAATCCGCAAAAATCGCCAAAACAAAAAAAATGCTTATATGAAACAAAAATCGCCAAAAATTAAAAAAATTGCCAAAATGAAAAAAATTGTCAGAATTAAAAAAATTGCCAGAACGAAAAAAAATCGCCAAAAATAAAAAAAAAACGTCAAAAACCGAAAAAAATCGCCAAAACAAAAAAAAAAATGCTTATGTGAACAAAAATCGCAAAAAAATAAAAAAAATCGCCTAAATGAAAATAAATCGCCAAAACGAAAATAAATCGCCAAAATTAAAAAAAACGCCATAAACCGAAATAAAATCGCCAAATCAAAAAAAAAATTGCCTATATGAAAAAAAATTACAAAAAATTAAAAAAAAATCGCTTATATTAAAAAAATCGCCAAAACGAGAAAAACGTGTCAAAACTAAAAATAAATTTCCACAATGACAAAAAAACGCCAAAAACCGCAAAAATCGCCAAAACAAAAAAAATGCTAATATGATCAAAAATTGCCAAAAATAACAAAAATCGCCTAAATGAAAAAAAAATCGCCAAAATCAAAAAAAAACGGCAAAAACCTTATATGAAAAAAAATCGGCAAAATCAAAAAAATCGCCAAAACGAGAAAAAAAGTGTCAAAACAAACAAAAAATTCCCACAATGACAAAAATCCGCAAAAATCGCCAAAACAAAAAAATGCTTATATGAACAAAAATCGCCAAAAATTAAAAAAAATCGCCTAAATGAAAATAAATCGCCAAAACGAAAAAAAATCTCCAAAATTAAAAAAACTCCAAAAACCGAAAAAAATTCGCCAAAACGAGAAAAAAGTGTCAAAACAAAAAAAAATTCCCACAATGACAAAAATCCGCAAAAATCGCCAAAACAAAAAAAAAAATGCTTATATGAAACAAAAATCGCCAGAAATTAAAAAAAATCGCCCAAATGAAAAAAAATCGCGAAAATCAAAAAAAAATCGCCAAAACGAAAATAAATCGCCAAAATTAAAAAATAAAACGCCAAAAACCAAAAAAAAAATCGCAAGAACAAAAAAAATTGCCTATATGAAAAAAATCGCCAAAAATTAAAAAAATCGCTTAAATGAAAAAAATCGGCAAAATCAAAAAATTTGCCAAAACAAAAAAAAATCGCCAAAATTAAAAAACGCCAAAAACCGAAAAAAATCGCCAAAACGAGAAAAAAACTGTCAAAACTAAAAAAAATGCCAAAAAGAAATAAAAACGCCAAAAAACGAAAAAATCACCAAAACAAAAAACAAATTGCCTATATGAAAAAAATCGCCAAAAAATAAAAAAATCGCCCAAATGAAAAAAATTGTCAAAATTAAAAAAATTGCCAGAACGAAAAAAAATCGCCAAAAACGAGAAAAAAGTGTCAAACTAAAAAAATTGCCACAAAAAATAAAAAAAATTTAATATATAAAAAATAAAAAAATCGTCTAAATGAAAAAAATCGTCAAAATCAAAAAAATCGCCAAATTAAAAATAAACGCCAAAAACCGAAAAAAAATTGCCAAAACCAAAAAAAAAAAATTGCATATATGAAAAAAAAATCGTCAAAATTTAAAAAGTACCAAATTAAACATAATGTCAAAAACCTAAAAATTGCACTAGAAAAAAAGTATGAATTTTTTCACAAAATGAATATGTACCTACATATCTCTGTGCTTAAACGCACTTTGGTAAAGGGTATATAAGATTCGGCACAGCCGAATATAGCACTCTTACTTGTATTTTGTGTTAACTTTGCTCTTTCTTCTCTTGCTTCTGTCACGCAGCTGACTGATGTAAGCAACATAACGGACCTACGCAATGCGCAATCTCTTTTTTTTTTGATTCATGGTTAAATATGTTCAGTTTGGTATATACTGTGAGAGTCAAATGAAACTGTACACCTGGTTCTCTTATATTAAAAGTTTTATTTCGGTATTAAAAAATTAAAGTTTTTGTAACTTTATTGTCATCTACAAAGCATTATACAATACTCTTAAAATAAATGCATACATATTTAAAATAGGAATAACAACAACAGTCGAAACAACACCAAAAAAATGCTTTTTTAATGCGTCAAAAGAAACTGTACAGTTTTGAAATATTCAAAAACAAATACTGGTTACTACTTTCCTTGATTTCCGTTTACTTTTACAACTGCTTTTAGCCTTCTAGGCATTAATTCCATCAATTTATTATTGCTTCCATTGATATTTTTGAACACTGCGGACAGAGGAAAATATCGCAGCTGTATCTGTTAGTGTTGTTGATGACCGTGGATTATCGCTTCCGCTCTATTCGCAGCAATTAGACCTCTGTTACTTTTCTTTTTTTTTTGCCAAAAATGGAAGAGCTGGATTTGGCTGGCATGTGGTTTCAACAAGACGGTGACACATGTCATACACCATGCAAAACAGTGACCCTATTGAAAGGCGAGTTCGGTGAAGAGTTTATTTCACCTTTGGTCAATTGACCGCATAGATCGTCCCATTTAACGCCTTTAGACTATTTATTGTGTGAAAATGTTAAGGCTCATGTCTATAGGCACAAAACTTTTCGGATTAGTAGTCCGGAATACATACAAGATTTCTTATATTTACATATATGCACCCTTATTCCAGTTGTCGTCATCGACTTAACTTTAACACAATACCAAAAAATTTGTGATTGTTTACTCGCTCTCGAGAATAATTTTGCGCAACTGACAGTCTATTTTCGTTCCTTCAGGTCTAGAAAATAGCATAAACCTGACAACAGGAGTAAGTTATTTCCGATAACGGATATACGAGCATCAATTTTTTGGTGTTGTTATAGAGCTGACCATTAATAAGTACACGCGGTGCAAATAAGCCACTTTACGTATAAAGCTAATAAAAAAGTTCAAAGTAAAATAGATTTGACTATCTAATGACTTTGTATATGTGCTAAACAAAAACAAATAAAGTTTTTAATAGTTTCTTTTTGTCCAATCTCTTTTTTTAGTAATACGAGCTGCTGGCACTTTTTTCCCGGAAAACTGTAGTGAAAATTATGAAAAACCTTCAAATATTGTTAAAGAAAACCTAAGCGCGTACGGAAACGATGTGGTAAACAATTTAAGCATTAAAGATGATACACAATCTAATGCAACAGATGGTTTGGAATATTCAGCCTCCTCAGATTTATTAAGCCCAGTATCATCGATGACTGCTACCTGTTACTCAGTCTTACCACAAATTTACGATGTTTTGAAAATGCAACAACAACTTTTTGCTTTTTATCATCAAATGACACTAATGACGCCGGCATTTACACATTTAGTGCCTGCATTGACACATACTGACGCTGCAGTGACAGACTCAGCAATACCTGCATTGTCATGTGCAACGTCAACTGACATGGAAACGGATCTCTCGCATAACAAGCATATGATTTCAAACCTTAATAAGCAGCGGGATAACCAAATTAGCAATTGTGAGGAATTTGCAGATTGTGGAATCAAAGCTGGTGCTTGTTCAGCTCAAATGCACAAAAGATCAACAAAGAGAACAGCGCATACCATGAAAACTAAAATAAGTAAAAGAACTCAGAATAGAATAACAACGGCACTGGCATTTGAAAAAAATGTGCCAGAGAGACAATTGCAGTATGGCAGAGAGATTATACCATTCGGTTATTTGAGGTTCCGTTTCAACGAAGATTGTGGTTACGAGAAGTGCGGCTATCGCCAGCATCAATCTCATTTCCATTGTAACCGCAACGATTGTCATTATAGTTTTTGTGATAAAACGCGTTTTGTACAGCACACTGCACGACATGAGCGTCTGGACAGTCTCATGGGCAGTGATTTTCAACAATATCGACAAACTATGACCTGCAATTATACTCACTGTCCGTATGCATTCAATGGAACGGAAGATCTAAATGAGATACTAAATAACCGGAAGTCATCTCATTTCCACTGTCTTAAGTGCCCCTTTGTCTGCGCCGATGCCAATAAGGTAGTTGCACATCGGCGTTTGCATGCAAAAATGGAATTTATACGTTTAGCTGGATTTCGTAAGGTAACTAGAACCGAAAATTGTCTAATACCGAACGTTGATGATCAGCAAATTCATAATGTTGTTCCTTCATCGGCTGGTGTTTCCAAAAGTACTGGTAATGATCAAACGCCACATTGTCCGTATGCCCTGCGTCATGCTCACTATCATTGTCTGCGGTGCAACTACAGTGTCTTGTCGAGACCACAATTGTTAGCTCACAAGCATCGCGAAGTGGTACAGCAGCAGAAATTAGGAAGAAATAGCTCATTACCTGAAATTCAGAATATTATATTGAAAGAAGGTGCAAATACTGTTGAAAGTATGTAGACAAACATGACTTCAACTCAATATTATAAATAAGAGTACAATTGCTACTTTGCGCAGTGCGATCGGTTTCGTGATACGTACGAATGGTATATTATTTCCAAGCTATTTATCAGCAGTGTTGCCAAAATGTTGTAAGCATTTCCCACCATATAGCCCCTGAAAACCCGCTAAAAACCGTCAGCTGAATAAAAATAAACGCTAATATAACCGCTAAATTTCTTATAAGCAACATATGTCTATTTTATGGTTAATTGTTAAAAAAAATAAGATAAATTTATTTAAATATGTATACATATGCATAGATATATGTATGTCGAAATCTCATATTTCTCCAATATTTGTAAGCAAAACTCAGCCTACTCTTTAAGTAGTTATTTTATTTTTTCAGGAAAAATTTGAATCCAAGGGACTATTCCATCTATTAGTATTGATTAAGTATCTTTTAAACATTTTCTGCGATAGACCCTAAGTATTCTACATGTGTGGAATAATGTCTTGCCGTTTTGCTTGAAGTTTTTGTAAAATATTGTTAAAATTTCCTGATTTTCTGACTATCTGAAATTAATAAATAGTGTTGATAAAATAAACTCTGTGGCTCAATTCAAATTGGCTTCAAGTTTAATTTCGAAGGAAAATTTCAATGAAAAAAGTCTAATCAAAAACAAATTATTCAGAAAAAGTTATTGTTTTGAGAGATTTTGGTTGATATTATGTTTTCCTCATACTCACTGGTCCAATCGCCCAGTTTTCGTTTGTCCAAGGATTTTTTACTATTTTTTTTTAATACGAGAAGAATGATTAAATTCGTTTTTTATACAACTTTGATCTCGATTTAAATTTTATTCTCTAAAAATGAGATTTGTTCACTTTTATACTCGTATGTACTCATCTACATATGTATATACATACATTTTTTTATATTCAACCTCTTAAAGTTTCACATTATACTACACGACCACAATGTGAAAATTTTTTATTTGCGAAAAAAGTGACGTTATTTTCTTTTCGATGTACGTGTTAATATGGAAAAAAAACTCAACATAAATACCAGGATACGTGTCGCATAGCTGCGTTAAAAATACTGTATTTTGATTCAATATATTTCTTTAAAAGTTTCAGAAAAACGCTGAAAATCCGTCAACTAAGAAATTTTTCCGCTAAAATTCCCGCTGGTGGTTTTTTAAATAGACTTGCCGCTAATGAGAACAAAATACAGTCATGTATAGCGGGAAAACCACCGTTTTGGCAACACTGTTTATCAGATTATCATTTTATTGAAAATGTGATTCTGGTTATTTGTTTTTTTCACCGATGATGCCAAATTTAAATTAAGTATTTTTGTTACTTTTTTATAAATAATAATAAAATAATAGTGAAAACTAAAGGTCTTATTTATATATAAGAAAAAAATAGCATAAAATAACCATAAGAGGCAAAATTTAACATGATCTTAAAGAGTTTTGCCATAAAGCTTCACATTAAAAATCACTGGGACTAAGTAGTGGGTTAAAACTACGTCAGTCACTCATTTTTAATGTCAAATTGTATAGAGGAACTCGTTAACACCTAATTCAATTTCGTCACTTATGCTAACTTCATGCCAATTTTTTCTTATACATAAGGCCGTAAATATTATTTGATTTGCTTACAATTTGTATGTGATTTTATTTTGATTTTTTAGCAAAACCACACAGAAATACAAATTTCGCAAATATTTAAGACCGTATTTGGCTTCAGGATGTTGTTATAAATCTTTTGATTGCAGCCTTGCGATTTGATAAAATAGTAACAATAAAAACAGGTCCAAGGCAAATTCAGTATCAGGTGAACTCTTCCCTGCAACAATTTTACAACACAAAAAACGACATGTGGTTTGGTGTACTATAAAACCAAACTGTCAGAAGATTGCCAAGCAAATTTTGACATTTTGGTACAAATTGCTCAATTTGCCATCAACAGCTGATAATCAGCCGGAGGTCACCTGATACTCAATTCGTCTTGAAACAGATATATTTTGAAAGGCTTTAGACTTGTATCGAACTCATTCTTTAGCTCGTTTTTGACCCAAACCAATCTTCAAATCCATGTCATTCAAATGGATTTGATCATAGGTTTGTGTCAAAAACGAGCTACTGCATGAGTTCGACACAAGTCTGAAAAATTAATTCCTTCACTAACGAACATTTTGAATGTCCCAGAGAGCGAAAACCTTAAAGTATGCATTGATATGATTGGATGTAATCAATAACGTCAATGGGCGCATTCATTCAGATGTAGCTGTTGAGTTCAACAGTAGTGAAACCGTTGCACAGTGGCGTGAAATAAAAAAAGTGGTAAGAAGTCCCCAACTTTTGAAGTGAACCGGTTTTGATGAAATTAACTGTTTTGGAAAGAAGAAGTGGTGAAGTTTGGAGAAAGTATATTTGGAGGCACCCTGCTGAATGACAAAGTAGCCCAGGATAGCCTCAAAGTGGGAAACTGCTGTATCGGAATTATTTCGGAGCTTGTAACTTTTGTAAATATCGACCGATCTTAATAATTGTTTCAGCGGTGCAATCACCACAAACAAAAATAAAACATGCTTAAAGCACAATATATTATTATGCAGTTTCCAAGTTATTTGACTTGAAATTTCTTTTTTAATTTTTGGGTCCGACTTTTTTCTTTGTTACTTGGCAAAAATTAATTGGTTTTGTTGTTTTTGAATTAAAACTTCATGACAATTTATATGGAACATTTTTGTTTGATATCACAAAAATTGTAGCAAGAAATAATTTTGAAATTTGGATTTTTGAAAATTATGAGACAATTTTGTATATATTGTGAAAAAAGTATTTTTAATTTTTTTTCGAATATTAAAAAAATCATTAAGTATTTGATAAACACTTTGATTGTTTCTGAGAGAGAAGGTATTGAGAAAGACCGTGAATTAAATTTTAGAGCCGCCATTTGTGGTTTTTGTTTCTTTATTAATAATAATATAATATTGTTTTTCAACAATGACAGGCAAAAAGGTTGCTTGTGGTGCATGTAATAAAGATATTGGCAAAGGAGGTAGTGTACAATTCGACAACTGTCTTCAATGGTTTCACCTTCGCTGTGCAGACATGTCTGAAGTTTTTTGTGCTTCCATGTTCATGCAAACTGGAATTTTTTTAATGCTTTAAGTGTTGCCAATTACTTACGAACATCAAAGACATCATTCAGCAAATGAACCAGTTACATCGATATAGTATCGAGCTTGGCATGCTCGAGTGCACGCAAAGAAAAAATATGGTTGAGCTAACCATAATCAAACAGCAACGTACTATGATTGAATTATATGGTTGTACTTAAATCATATTATTGTCAATAGGAAAGCAAACTTTTAATAATGTTAGTATCTGAGTTAATAATAATATTATCAAATAAATATGACAACACTATTGTTGGATGTGACTAAAATATAATTGAGACTCACCATACCATGTTCTTATATTATAATAATATTGTTAAATACGACAACAGTATTATTTAATATAATAATAACATTTTGTTTTTCAATCATATATTTATTGGTAGATCTTTTGTTTAAAACAGCTGTGCGTTAAATTCTAAATAAAAATAAATTAGTATTGTTGAAATTAAATGTATATATAGAAACGTTTACTTACATATGTGTCTACACTCGAAAAACAGACACGTCTGTATAAAGAGATCAATATATGTACGCATGTATATATTTTTATTTATCTACCCTTTTGTTTGTTTGTACTTTATTTATTTATTTAACACGATGCCAGCAATACCGATATCTTACAAACGAAACACTGAACTGACAGTTGATATTTCTGAAAAAGATTTTTTTTAAAGCTTAAAATACTATGGTTTTGGATAACATTATATTGTTTTATTTACATTATATTATTTTTAAATAATAACAAAAATTATGGTGCTGTCATAAATTTTTAACAAAACTATATTGTTAAACTCTAACCATATCACACTTTTTTATGAATATAATAATGTAATTATTAAATTCAAACATTACTTTGCTTACCGTAACAAAATGAATGTTTAAAATAAAATTAATTTGTTTCCAACGACCATAGATTTGTTTCTGAGAGCATAATATTGTTTTCTCAACCATTCTACAACCATATCTTTTCTTTGCGTGTGGAGAGTGAATAGCTGATTGAAAGATCGATATGCAACCTTCGTACCGACTTTGTACTAAGACTTTGTACTAAAACCATATTCAGCACGTCTGTTTTATGAACAAAAGTAAAGTAAGTTTTGGTCAAGATTAAATCTGCCCTTATACGTAACACATTGGCTAAAGTGAATAAAAAAAAAGCATTTGCTTTTTACTTGAAAATTTGTTAAAAAATAACAAGAAACACATACATATTTTAGGTTTTAAAACAAATTTTTAAGTAAAAAGCAAATGCTTATTTTTTATTCACTTTACCCATTAATGGCAGAATATCACAAGACGAAAACGCTGAAGCTTAGCGACATAATCAATGGTTATGTTCACTTTAGAGTTTTTCTCAATGACTACTACGCGCCTATGGCCGCCAAAATGAACTTCATGTGTAGACAACTGTTGAAGAAAAAGAAAATCAAAAAATTTAAAATTTTCAATACCGACAAGCCAAAAGCCACAATATATTTTATGGATGGGTCATCTTTTTCGATAAATACTAATTTATGAATATGAGACGCTATTCGCGGATGCTGCCGTATAATATTTTGTTTTGATGCTTTTAAAGGCCCGTTCAGACTATTATACAAGTATTAATACTTTTGTGGAAAATGCAGCTCTGACATGTTGAGTTGTTGTTGTATTTTTGAAATTTTTGAAACAAATATAAGACCAGGGATGCATTTTCGTCAAAAGTTATAATACTTGTATTATAGTCTGAGTGACTCATAACTAATAGCTGACTAACTCAACATTTTTTTTGAATTTTCTTTTTTGTATATATAAATACTAACAAATATTTTTTTATTCATATAAAATTTTTTTATACTAATTTTTTTTTAATTTTTTATGTTTTATATACTAAATACTCTTTTCCTTTTTTATATTTTATTATGTCATCTAGCCAGTGTTGTCAGATTTATTTTCACCCTCCTCGCCAAATGACTTGTCGAATATCGCCAAATATCGCCAATATAATAAATTATTAAATTATTTTTTTTTTCGTTTTTTTTTCTATTTTTTTATGCATGTTTTTTTATTTATTGTATCTTCATATATGAACTAACAATAAGTATTCAAATCTTAAATCTAACATATAATTAATAGGCCCGACCAATGTCAGACATCACTAAGTGATAGTTGTAAATAATACATATGTAGTGATAAGCAAAAAAAAAAGAAAAGTATTTTCAAGCAGGTTCATTCGGAGTGTTTAGTATTAGAGCCCTTATATCTCTCTTTTTTAAGCGGATGTGTCCAGTAAAGTTCAAAATATTACGAGCAAGCGGATTAGGATGTGACTCGAGTTTTGTTAAATATTTGCCTGCGTATTTTGCAATTTCTTCAATCACTAGTGGCATATTTAAATCACGATGTATATTTGAATTCTTAATGTACCATGGAGCAGATGTTATTAACCTTAAAATTTTGTTTTGTCTTCGTTGAATTCTCTCTACATTGGAAGCAGAAGCAGTGCCCCATAACTGGATACCGTAACACCATATTGGCTTTAAAAGCGACTTGTATATTAAAAGTTTGCAGTCTAGGCTGAGTGTTGAATTTCTGCCAATCAGCCAATGTACCTGAGTTAATTTTAGTTTCATTTGCGTTAACTTATAGTCAATGTGATGTTTCCATGTAAGCCGTCGATCGAAGTGTATTCCAAGATATTTCACATGTGAATGTTGAGGAACAACTTGATTATTAATCCGAATGGGGGAACAAGTATCTCTTCGTAAGGTAAATGTTATATGGACACACTTTTGTTCATTTACCTTAATTCTCCATAAGTTTAACCATAGTTCCATCTGGCTAATGTGTTCCTGGAGTTTTCGGGATGCCTCATCAGGGTCTTCGTGCATACTAAGGCAGGCTGTATTGTCGGCAAATGTAGAAGTGTTGATACTACTGCTCAGAGGCATATCACAAGTATAAATCAGATATAAAAATGGCCCCAGTATACTCCCCTGTGGCACACCGGATGAGATAGTTTCAGGCATACTCATAAAGTGTCCTTCCACAACTGTAAATTTTCGTGCAAGAATGTAACTATCCAAAAAATTTAGAATGTTTATTGGTAAGTATGTTTTCAATTTCAAAATCAGGCCTTCATGCCACACTTTATCAAATGCCTGAGAAACATCAATAAACGGAGGAGAACAATACTTCTTTTCCTCAAATGTTTTTCTGATAAATTGAACCCATCTATGCGTTTGCTCAATGGTGCTATGCTGGCTTCTAAAACCAAATTGATGGTCCGGGATGCACCCATTATCAGTTAAAATTGAAGACAATTTTGTCATGAGCAGCTTTTCAAAAAGCTTTGACATTGTTGACAGTAAACTTATTGGCCGATATGACTCAGCCTTGGAAAGATCTTTACCTGGCTTTGGAATCATTTTAATCTTGGCAAGCTTCTAGCAGTGTGGATAATACTTCAGTCGTAAAATGGCATTAAAAATGAATAACAGGATTCTAATTGCGGCACGAGGTAACTTAATCAGCATCTGGTTACTAATTCCATCCATACCGGGAGCTTTTTTCGGGTTGAGTTCGGCAATTAGTTTTTGTACATCACACATCGTAAATTTTAAAGGTCGAGGGGGTAGAGCAACTACACTCGGCAAATCAGCAACACCGGTACATGTATTTGGTGTAAAAACGGATTTTAAATGCTCAACAAAAATGTTACCTTTTTCAGTATCGCTTCTTGCCCATCCTCCGGTAGATGTGCGCAGAGGTGGCTTAAACTCAACGGGTGTTTTAAGCTTTTTAGCAGCGCGCCACAAAGAGTAATTAGATGCAGGTGTGACATCAAGGCCTTCCAGGTAATTTTTAAAAGATGCAGTTTTTTTCAGATGCAAGCAACTCTTGGAGTCGTTTAGTGCACTCTTTAAATCTGATTTTGTGTTGAGGCGATCTGTGGTGTTGCCATTCCCTTCTATCTCTTCTGTTTTCACATACGAGATGTTCAACGTCTGTAGAATAAATTTTATTGAACGCAGTATGCGGATGGGAGGTAGTGGCATGTTCAGAAACTTGTTTAATATTCTCGTTAAGATTTCCAATGTTCGATTCAATATCATTGGGTGTTCTTAGCGTAATATTTGCCGTGCAATGACTACTAAGATATTTTTTGAATCGCAGCCAATTAACACGACTGACCATTTTCACATATGGGTGAGGTAGAGCAATTCTCAGTGGGCTACAGATTGTAACGATCGTGGGAGAGTGATCGGACGAGAGATCTAGGGAAGCTTCAACTGAATTAATTTCCTAGAAATACTCTTTTGACGCAGAAATCTATAACATCCGGAATTTTTCGTACGTCAGTAGGCCAGTAAGTAGGCTCCCCACTCGAAATAACATCCAAGCCCATTTTTAAAATTGTGTTGAACAACGCCCTACCTCTAGGAGTAATAAGACGCGAACCCCAGAACGTATGCTTAGCATTGTAGTCGCCAGCTGCTACGAAACAAGGTCCAAGAGATTTGTAGAATTTTTCGTATTGGTCCTCAGTGATTGGAAATCTGGGAGGGGAGTAAATTGAAGATATCACGAAATTTGTACAAACAATTTCAATGCAGATATTTGTTGCTTGTAGATGTTCTTCACAAATGTTGTCAAGAATATAGTGCTTAAGTCTTGACTTTATTAATTGCTGATCCACCGCAAGCTCTCCCTCTACGGTCCTTTGTATCATATAAAGTGTAGCCATTCATTTTAAAGAGGCTTCTAGAAGTCAAATGAGTCTCATAGACCACTATTATATCAATATTTTTTTCCGTAAGGAAGTGCTCAAGTTAATTTTTATGTTGGCGAATGCCGTTTGCGTTCCAGAAACATATTTTTAACGTGTTCATGGCGTGCTAAGTAATGCTTGAAGCAGTGTGTTCTTCATTTGCAGCATTTCTTGCATCATGCTAGTCATATTTATTGTAAAGTTAGCACCAGATTCTCAATAGTAGCTTCAAAGCGACTGAAATTAAAGCTTGTGTTAGCATTCGTTGAATTATTTGGCGGTGAAACATTTTGTGTGGGAATAGAACTAGCCTTAGCAGCATCGGCATACGATACACGTGGCTCACTTGAGCAAAAGTGGCGGAGTACGCGTTTAATGGTTGAGTTGGAGGTATTTTAGGTTTTTGCACCATAGCCTGCTTGACGAAAGAGTACACAGGACATCCTCTGTAGTTAGCGGTGTGATTACATCGACAATTACTCCATTTTTTTCCGCTTGATCTTTTGGTTTAGTGCAACTAGCAGTACCGTGCAATTCACCGCAGATAACATACACTGTAGGTAGATTGCAGTAAGATTTTGTATGGCCATATTCTTGGCAATTATGACACTGCACGGGACCTGAACGCTTATGTGGCTCTTCAACTGTGATTTTTCTGTATAAAAGGTAGTTTAAGCTATAAATAGGATGAGACTCGTTTTTTTCAACTGTATATCATTCGGCTCCAGTTCAACATGAAATAGGGATTGGGGTACCTTTTCTTTGTTCATTATGTTAGATACATTCTTTACCTTAAATCCCTGGAGGACGAGTGCATCTTTTATTTCTTCAAGGACAACATAAGAATCTATGCCCTTCAATACGATCTGCAGGCCTTTAGCGCTCTTAAGCTGGTATGTGTAGAAGCTTGTTTTATTTGTTTCAAATTCAGAAACCATTTTGCGGAAATCCGTTTCGTCATAAATTTGAATTTTCGTTTTATCGATGTTGCCACGTTTTATTGGGACAATATGGAATTGATTTTCACCAATGACCGAAATTAATTTTTTAATAAGGCATTTGAATTTTTCTCTCTCAAGTAGATTGGTGGCGGCTTGGATGTTTTATTCGAGGATACATCGGGTTTGTCGTTCTCATCTTGCAAAACTTTAAAACGGTTTTGGCGATTAGTTGAGGATGCGCTGTTATCCCTGTAATTTGTAATTACATTACAAATATTGTTAAACTTTAAATTCAGTAGGTAAGGTCTATCCTTAAATACAAAAAATACATTATTTAAGAAAAATTAAGGAAAGTGTTTACATTAACATATAAATAAATACTGACTTACAAAATATGCTTAAAAATAACTTATTCCAAATGATTAATTAAATAGGATAAATTAAACGTGAGTACCAATATAAAAATTATTATTTAAATCTTGCAATAAAACTGAATTAACATTTACTTTAAATTTTTATTTAAGTACATATATCATATCTTTGAAGTGGTAAGTACCAGCAGCATCGTCGTACTTACGAGTATACACTCTAGGCGATAACTCGTGCTTTGGTTGGCTTTTTGGTACTTCATTATCAAAATTTTGGTTCTAAATTATAAAAGAAAGTTTTCCCCACTGTGCTTAATAAGCACAGTAAATAGTCACAAGATTTATAATATTTTGCACGAAATATTTTTTTAGAAAAAATTCCTTAAAAAAAATGTTCTATCGCCAAGGAGTTCAAATATCGCCAAGTAAACCGCCAATCACCATTCAAAATTTGCATCGCCAAAACAAATTTTTGTCGCCACGTTTGGCGATATATCGCCATATCTGACAACACTGCATCTGGCCTAAACTTTGTACCAGTATCATATGATAACTATATAATTGTTCATTTCAACTGTCAAAGTTTCAGCACGTCTTCTAGGTCTACTAAACTGGATCAAATACGTAATATTTTAAAAAGATGCCTTTTTTATGACGTGGCTCAAACCACACATATCTTCTAGTAATTTCTACGTGCCAGGCTATTCTTTTTACAGATGCGATGGACCAAGGAGGGACAATTCGTTTTTTTCACATAGAGGCAATCAAACTGGACAACGAGGTGGTGGTGTTGCTATTTACGTGTCTAATAAATATAAAGGTGGGATAGTCTTGACTGACTGCAGTTTTCGAATCTCTATTCGCAGAAATCAACTTTTCTAAGGTGTTGTATACCTCCCCCGTCGCAATATTGATGTTATGAAAAATCGGTTAGGTGATTTACTAGTGAGATACAATGACTTTGTAACTATGGGCAACTATAATTTTAATTTGTTTAATATTGAGAGCTCTGATATTGTACTGTCAACATGTCGGTATTTGGGCTTGTTCTATCGTCACAATAATAACCCACCATGTAACCTCTTGGTCCTCTACTCTTCTGGATTATTTCTCATTGAGTCCTGATCTATCAGTTCATATGTCTGATCAAATGCAGGTCCTGCATAGCTCACCACTCATTCATCTGTATGAGCTTTTCATACGCCACAATGCCGAATGATTAGTTTGTTGAATTAACGAATTATAACAACATTAAAGACTTTTCACAACACCATTTTCAACAATACGATTGCCCCAGCTTCTATACTAACCATAATGTTAATTCTCAACTGTCATATCTAATGTCTTGTGTGCGTCATTTTCACTCTCTAACACCGACTAGAAAGGCCACAATCTCCCCGTCTAGAGATAATTTGTTTAACAGCCCGCTGATTAAATAGCACCTCTCGCTTCGTAATATCGCTCTTATGGAGTATTTACGAGGCCCTTCACCTGAAAAATGGAGATGCTACTGCAGAGCTCGTAAGAAATTTAAATCTTTTATCCGCATTATAAAGTGTAAAGCACTCAGTAACATCTTGCAGAATCTTGATACTAAAGGTATGTGGAGAGCACTTCGGCAGAATGGTCTGTATGATACAATATCTGAAGAGATCTTTCTAGCGATGCACTGAATGTAAAATTTTTGAGCTGTAGAACTGTTGATTATTTTAATCCATTTGACATTAGTTATCCTAACAATCGTTTCTCGTTTCGAATCATTGTACTCGAAGACATATGTAATGCACTTGCTAAAATTAAGTCCAATGCTGGGTCATGATGACCTTTCTCTCAAATTTGTTATGCTAATTTTTCCACTCATACATCAACAACTCTTATTCTTGTTTAATAATATAATCACACTAGTTTTCAATTCCCTATGGATTGGAAAATTACAGAAGTTACTCCTATTAGGGAAAAAAATTCAGAAGTTTTTAGATTTCTCTATATTCGCTTGTAGATTAATAAATTCTTATTTATCAGGTCGCTCACAATATTTTCAATGCAGTAACCTTAATTTAAAGTGTCTACCAGTAACTAGTGGTGTACCGTAGTTATTGGCCCCTTACTATTTATGATATATATATATATATATATATATATATATATATATATATATATATATATATGTATATATGAATGATTTACTTGCTTTGCCGACGATACATATTTGTTATTTAAGGGTGACACATTGTAATGCCCAATGTTTCACGTTGGATGAGTAACAGCAAACTTATGATAAATTCTTCTAAGACCTAAGCAATGATTTTTAAACCGCATAGTGCTGCAATTAAACGGTCTATTAGGATCGATAACCAAACTATTGATTTGTCGAGCAAATGAAATAGCTTGGTATTTTACTAGACACTACTCTGGGTTTCGGACACCATATTAGTGGACTAACTTCTAAAATAAACTTCACTTTAAGAAGGCTATATACAATGAATTTATACCTGCCATTACATATTAGAAAGGGCATAGTTCACTCCTTATTGATGTATAATCTATTGTATTGTATAGAGGTCTATTCTGCTTGTAGCGCTGAAAATTTAAATAGGTGTGCTATACTCTTTAACAGAATAAATAATACGCTTAATATACAAACTAGGAATTGACGACCATATTTCAATGTACTTATGTTAATGATTTTTCGGGCTGTAGTTTTAAAAACTTCATTCAGATTAAATCACTACTTTTCTTTTAAAATGTTATGCTCACAGACTGAGCAAACTATATCCGTAGACATTTTACGTTTTTGCAGAGTGAATGTTGGAGCTCATTGCCACGATCCTTAAGGGCATTCCATCTTACACGTAATTCATTCAAAGGTAAGCTTTTTGAATCTTTCTCACATGTTCTCGTATACTCGTTATACTTGTAGTTCGTCAACTATATATGGCCCTATGGGATTGGTTGGTTATTGGTAATTTCCCCCCTTGAATTCCCAAAATCTATGCTAACTTATTGATACACTCAGGGTTACCATTCACCTGACTAAAGTTGCAATTTTACTTTTTTTAGTGGTCTGCGACTTTTTGTGAAACTTTTTTTATCACCGACTTTTTCGACTTTTTTAATTTTTTTACGACTTTTACCCCTTTTTTGAAGTTAACTTGCAGTAAATTAAAAATTTTCTGATTATTTTTATCAAAAAAATTGTCAAAATAACGCCGGCAAAATTTAAAAGCAATTCACAGGTTAAGTGTAAAAATTAAGTCAGAGGCATATGTGCATGTGTATATTTACATGCGGTGTACTGTAGTCTTAAGACAAACACTCAACTGTTGCGCTACAACAGCCACGTCTCATGAATGCACCCAATGTGTTTTTTTGTTTTCAATTCGCTTTATTTATTTAATGTTTTGTTTGTTGTCAATCAAGGCTAATTTATAATTTTATTGTATCATGGTTGTCAACAAATCATTACAATGAAAAGATAGGGAAGAAAGCCGTGATAAGAAGCAATAATATCGTGTTCGTTCATAATTAAATAATAGCACGGTAAGTAATTTGGGTTTTATATACCAGCAACCATATCGCACACTAAATCATTAACAGTCACAACTAAAAATTATCAAAGTGATTTTCCACCTGAACAAAACTCTCTTTACCTGAACAAGAGTCACATCCTAATCCGCTTGCTCGTAATATTTTGAACTTTACTGGACACATCCGCTTAAAAAAGAGGGACACAAGGGCTCTATTACTCAACACGCCAGATGGGATTTCTTGAAAATACTTTTTTTATACTTTTTTATAAATTTTTTTTTCTTTTTTGATTATCACTACTTATGTATTATTTATAACTATTAACAAGTTTATGTCCGACAGTGGTCGGTCCTAATAATTATATTTTTAGATTTAAGATTTGAATACTTATTGTTAGTTCATATTTGAAGATACAATAAATAAATACATGTATTAAAAAAAAAAAAAAATACAACTTTCATAAAGAATATATAATACCGTTATGCTTGTATTTCTGTTAAATACTTTCGTCATTTGTAGAGTATCAACAGTTGTTTGCAGCTACTCAGCATCTGAAATTTTTTAAGTTGTGACCCTTTATGATTTAGTGTGCGATATGTATAAAGAAAAACTGGCATGAAGCTTCAACGTGAATTAACTCCCTAGAAATTTTTTTCATGACGCCAAAATCTATAACATCCGGAATTTTCTGTATGTCAGTAGGCCAGTAAGTGCCCTCCCTACTCAAAATGACGTCCAAGCTCATTTTTGAAATGCTGTTGAACAACGCTCGGCCTCTAGGTGTGATAAGACGCGAACCCCAGAAAGAATGTTTTGCATTATATTCGCCAGCTGCTACGAAACAAGGGCCAAGAGATTTGTAGAAATCCTCGTATTGATCCTCAGTAATTGCAAATCTAGGAGGGGAGTAAATTGATGATATGACAAATTTTGTGCAAAAATTTTCAACACAAATATTCGTTGCTTGTAGATGTTCTTCACAAATGTTGTCAAGAATATAATGCTAGAGTCTTGCCTTTATTAAAATTGCTGATCCCCCGCAAGCTCTTCCTCTTGGGTCCTTTGAATCATATAAAATGTAGCCATTAGTTTTGAATAGGCTTCTTGAAGTCAAATGAGTCTCAGAAACCAACATTATATCAATATTTTTTTCCGTGAGGAAGTGCTCAAGTTCATTTTTATGTTGGCGAATGCCGTTTGCGTTCCAGAAACATAATAAGAATACAGCTAGGATATTTGAATGATTACTCAGTCATTTGAAATAACAAGTACTTAAGTTTCTTATGTAATCAATGAAAAGTGGTAAATCTAAATCTTTATGTATTCTTTTATTGCTAAGAAACTAAAGAGCAATAACTTTAAGTCTCAAAGTTTTAAACTGATATTGTTGTAATATTTCTAAGTTTGAGCTACTTGTTATCTCCCATAACTGAATATTATATGTCCATACTGGTTTTAAAATAGCCTTATAAATTAGTAATTTGTTGCGAAGGCTTAAAACAGATTTATGGCCCAAAAGCCAATATAATTTCTTTGTTAATATGTTTAAGTGATTTCTTTTTGCTGTAATATGTTGCCTCCAAGTTAGTCCTTTATCTAGGGCATCTTTTCATCTGTAGTGTAGTAGTGTAGATGAAATAAAGTTCAACTTATCAGTATTTATAGTGATTTTTCACTTCGCAAACCATTATTGTGATAAATTGAGCTCATTTTGAACATACAACGAGGCTGTACTCGGAGGTTCATCAAAAGCTATTATTGCAGTATCATCAACGCAAGTTGCTATTGTAGTTTTTGCGTAAGTTGGCATGTTGGCTGTATAAATTGTGTATAATATTGGACCTAGCACACTTTCTTGAGGTACCCCTGCATAAATAGAATGTAAAATTACGTATTTTTCTCCAAAATTAAGAAAAAACAAGTAAGAGTGCTATATTCGGCTGTGCCGAATCTTATATACCCTTTACCAAAGTGCGTTTATGTAGTGTAGAGATACATACATAAGCACAGAGATATGTAGGTACATATTAATTTTGTAAAAAATGCATACTTTTTTCTCTAGTGCAATTTTTAGGTTTTTGGCATTATGTTTAATTTGTTGCTTTTTAAATTTTGGCGATTTATTTTATTTTGCTGATTTTTTAGTTGAACATCTCGTATGTAAAAAAAGAAGAGCTAGAAGGGAATGGCAACAGCACAGATCACCCCAACATTAACTCAGACTTAAAGAATGTTCTTAAGTCTTGGAAGGTCTTGATGTCACACCAACATCTAATTACTCTTTGTGGCGCGCTGCTAGAAAGCTTAAAACACCCGCTGAGCTTAAGCCACCTCTGCGCACATCTACCGGAGGATGGGCAAGAAGCGGTACGGAAAAATGTAAAATATTTGCTGAGCATTTAAAATCCGTATTTACCCCAAATACATGTACTGGTGTTGCTGATTTGCCGAGTGTAGTTGCTCTACCCCCTCGAGCCTTAAAGTTTAAGATGCGTGATGTACATAAAGTAATTGCTGAACTCAAGCCAAAGAAAGCTCCAGGTATTGATGGAATTAGTAACAAGATGCTGATGAACTTGCCGCATATTGCAATAAGAATCTTGCTGTTTATTTCTAATGCCATACTACGACTGGAGTATTATCCACAACTCTGGCAGCTTGCAAAAATCAAAATGATTCCAAAGCCGGGCAGAGATCTTACTAAAGCTGAGTCATATATGCCAATAAGTTTGCTGTCAACTATGTTAAAACTCTTCGAAAAGCTGCTCATGACAAAATTATCCCAAATTTTAACTGATAGTGGGTGCATCCCAGACCATCAATTCGGTTTTAGAAGTCAGCATATCACCATTGAAAAAACTCATAGATTGGTTCAATTTTTAAGAAAAGCATTTGAGGAAAAGAAGTATTGTTCTGCCCTGTTTATTGATGTTTCTCAGGCATTTGATAAAGTGTGGCATGAAGGCCTAATTTTAAAATTAAAATCGTATCTACCAATAAATTTAGTCAATTTATTAGAAAGTTACATTACTACCCGGAAGTTCACGGTTGTGGAAGGAGAATTCTTGAGTGTGCCCGAATCTATATCATCCGGTGTGCGACAGGGGAGCATACTGGGGCCAGTTTTGTATTTGATCTATACTTGTGATATGCCTTTGAGCAGCAATATCCATACATCTACGTTTGCCGATAATACAGCCTGCCTTAGTATGCATGAAAACCCGCACGACGCTTCCCGATATTTACAAGAACATATTACACAATTGGAAATGTGGCTGAACTTATGGAGAATTAAGGTAAATGAACAAAAGTGTGTCGATATAACGTTTACCCTAAGAAGAGATACTTGTTCCCCAATTCGAATCAATAATCAAAATATTCCTCAACATTCCCAAGTGAAAATACCTTGATATACACCTTGATCAAAGGCTTACATGGAAACATCATATTGACTTTAAGCTAACTCAGATGAAACTTAAGTTATCTCAAATACACTGGTTGATTGGCAGAAATTCAACACTTAGCCTGGACTGTAAACTTTTATTATACAAGTCGCTTTTGAAGCTAATATGGTGTTACGGTATCCAGTTATGGGGCACTGCTTCAGCTTCCAATGTAGAGAGAATCCAACGAAGGCAAAATAAAATTTTACGGTTAATAGCATCGGCTCCATGGTACATCAAAAATTCAAATATACATCGTGATTTAAATATGCCACTAGTGATTGAAGAAATTGCAAAATACGCAGGCAAATATTTAACAAAACTCGAGTCACATCCTAATCCGCTTGTCGTAATATTTTGAACTTTACTGGACACATCCGTTAAAAAGAGGGACACAAGGGCTCTATTACTCAACACTCCAGATGGGATTTCTTGAAAATATTTTTTTTTCTTTCCTTTTTTGATTATCACTACTTATGTATTATTTATAACTATTAACAAGTTTATGTCGGTCCTAATAATTATACTTTAGATTTAAGATTTGAATACTTATTGTTAGTTCATATTTGACGATACAATAAATAAATACATGTATTACAAAAAAAAAATTTTTTTTGGCGATTTTTTTTCATAAAGGAAATTTTTTTTGGTTTTGGAGATTTTTTTTCGGTTTTTGGCGTTTTTTTTTTAATTTTGGCGATTTTTTTAGTTCTGGCGTTTTTTTTGATTTTGACTTTTTTTTCATTTAGACGATTTTTTATTTTTTATATATTTTATTTTTTTTTATTTTTTTGTGGCATTTTTTTTTTAGTTTTGACACTTTTTTTCTCGTTTTGGCGATTTTTTTCGGTTTTTGGCTTTTTTTTTAACTTTAGCTTTTCCTGCATTTTGGCGATTTTTTTCGTTTTGGCGATTTTTTTCAAATTTTTGGCGCTTTTATAATTTTCGGATTTTTTAGTTTGACCGTTTTTGAAAATTTCAAGAGTTTAACTCTTACAGTTTCCAAGATATAGCAATTTGTCAAAATTACATAGTCAAAATTTCATTAACTGATGGACCACCCTTTAATAAAAATTTTTTTAATTTTAGTGTTAATTGTTTAGCCTATATAAAAATACACTAATTTTACAAATTTCAAGTGTCAATATACATATGTACATACAATTCTAGTATATTACATGGGATTTTAAAAGTTTTCGTCACTCATTTTGGAACACCCTTGAATTTTTCGCTTTTATATATTTGTTGTTGTAGCGACCTACATATAATGTCCAAATCTTAGACCCGTAGCTTTTACCGTTCCTGAGAAAATGGCATTCTTCCTAAAACATGAAATATGTTTAATTATTACGAAAAAAGTTAAAGTTTTCCAACCCTGGAAACGTTTTTTATTTTGTTAATAAAAAAAAAATTTTTTTTTAATTATAAATACCAATTTTATTCATACCGAAGTATAAAATAAGTTAATTTAATAAAAAAGTAATAAAAACTTGTTTTCGGTAGTTATTTTCTATGGGAAAATAGAGTTTGAGTTTTCCAGCTCTGAAACTGTCTGCACGATTTTTCTGATTTTCAATAGCAGAATTTTTCGGAAAATTTCTGACACACGAGTCCAAGAACGAAGTCTCTAGCTGTTCTGGGAGCTTGGGAAAACCGATTTCACGTACAGACAGACGGACAGACGGACATCGCTTGTTCGTCTTCCCTATGCATAAGGATCCAGAATATATATACTTTATGTGTCGCTTATTAATATTGTAAAAATTACAAACGGAATGACAAACCTATATATACCCTTTTACCATTTTTTGGTAAAGGGTATAATAAATAAAAAATCACATATTTATAAAGGAAGATAACTTTTTTTATAATTTCGACATTAGGAACTTTTACAAAATAAATAAAAGAAAAAATAAAAATAAAAATAATGAAAAATGTATACATGTCTATTTTACTCACATACATGGTGGTGACACACGGTCTCACGCACCGGGTTGTGCAATGCGGCAGCCACTCGAAATTGCATCAAAAAAACAATAACTGGGAATAATTTTATTGGAATTTTTTAGCACTCTCGGTCTCACAGACAAATAGGTCACCATTGGCGAGTTAAATACAAATTTATATGCTTGGGCAAGTTTTAGGTAAAAATAAACAAACGGATTGATTATTCTACCTCAAAAACAGTAAGATACCACAACTTTTCAGGATAATAAAAATAAATTAATAATTATTTTTGGTTAGACAGCCTTCCAAAATCTCGAACTTCAAATGCGTGTAAACTAAATTAAAGAAAAGCCTTGAGGGTTTTGCTGTGGAAAAAAGTCAACTTTCATTTGCTTTTCATCCCATTCCAATTTTGGTTGTTGCACTGTGTTATTAACTGGATCCACAACTGCTGAGATAAAATAGAAAGTCATGAAATAAAGTCATAAAATAATATATATAGTATTGGAAAAAATTAATACACAATTGCTGGCCCAATTTTAAAATCAAGAGCTAAGCACATAGTGAGAAGATTTAATGCCAGTAATGAATGCCTGGCAAATTTTAATTTTTAACAATTTAAAATTTTTCATTAATAATTTACAAGAAAAAATCTATAAAATAAAGATCTCCGAAGCGAAACTACATAAAACAGATGAATCTGGGTTATTTTTATCGTCCTTTATCGGATAAAATATTTGTCACAGCAAGCGAAAACAAACCTATATTTATTATTGTATTTTTCTTAACTTTGAAAACCGATTAGAAAAGTTAATAGTTCGAAAAAGTTAATTAATTAATTACCCTTTTGGACATTTCTTTTAACTTTTTCGAAATTTTGTGCCCTGTTTCTATAACTTGTGAGAAGTTCTCGCATCGAGAAAAATTAAATAATTATATTGGTTGTCCTATTTTACATATGTAGGTTCACTCACGCCGTGTTTCACAGGATGATAAAATTTTTTTCACAAATTTCGTAAAAAGTTACATACTTTTGGCTAATTATGCAAGGAAGTCATTGAAGCGAATGCAATTTATTGGTTCTAATAAATCCGCGCTTACCTTATTTTAGGTGAGGAATCCAGCCGTGAAGCATGTTTCTGACTTGTAAATTCCATAGGAGGACAATGCTTCTCCCAAGTGGACAGTGATGACGACCTTTCATTTCACAAGATATCTGAAAAAAAAATTGTAGCCAACTGAAGCTGTTAATTTTAAACAAATATAATTCTGCACTCAGAAAGGGTATTGTCGCTCTAAAGCGACACTTAAAGATGTACGAGTAAAATAAGTTTACAGATTCCTTTTGCGGCTGAATTAATTCAGCCCCTCCTTTCCTTTAAAAATATTTACTTATGTATATACATATAAAAAAGTATGCACACAATGAAGAGAAGACTATTGAAGCTTCTGTACAGTTGAATATAAGACTTTTTGTTTCTTTTTACATTTTCTAATAAGTTCTTTAGATTTTTTTATTTACAAAATGGCGTTAAAAAATAAGCAGCGATGGTTGGGGTATGATTAAACACACAATTTTTATAATTATGCTAAGAAGAAAAAAATGAAATGCGAATGGACAACCCTTGTGCTGATGATGATTTACTCAAAATAAGAGATGAGTGAAATAAATTATAATAAATGAAATTTGTAATGAATTGTTTTGCTAGGACGCTTTATTTCTTGAATGATGAACATTTTTGAAGGAATGATGGTATGTTTCTTAAAATGAAGTGAAGTGGCAAAGCGATTTCTTAAGATTTTGACTTATTCTTACAGAGAGCAGCATTAATTTTTATATCAACTTGCGGGCGTTTTTGTGCTTTTTACAGCTCTTTAACCGATTCGTTTAAGTTTTTTGCAATACATTTGCCTTATTTCTGTGACTTGGAAGTTAGTATTCATAGCCTTATTAGTTTTAAATAAAATTGCAAAACTTTCGTTATGTACTAACGAATCAAAATTTTATTATAAAATTAAGGATTGTTAACTAAGCATTGTTGCCATTTCAGTCAGCATTCTTGCACCTAAATTCATTTTATTAAACATGCAGCTAAATCAGCTGTAATTTTCAGTTATTTATTTAAAATTTTTTGTATTGTTTAATCTGAAATGTTTAAACAATTTTGTTCTTATCTCATATTAAAGCGCCGCCATAACTTAGCCTAATTAAATATTCATAAGGCACATTTTATAGAGCGATTAATATGTAAACATATATGTACATACTGATTATTAAAAATCTATGTTTAAATGACATTGTTTTCGACACAGAAAAAAACTGAAATCCAGTGGTGAAATTCATTAACTTTTAAGTTTTTAACGATTTCATAAAAGTTAATTTTGTCTACAATAAGGAAAAAGATCTTAAGTCATACTTTACTCATTTACTGTTTTGTAGGAGAGCACTTTTATGCGTTCAAGTCGATTTTAAGACATTTATTTTTTTTGCAGATAAATTGGGAAGTTCTCTGTTAAACTTAAGTTTTTTAAGCAAACATCGCTCTACACACTATTACCCGATTTACATTAAGCATTTTTTTCATGAAATTAGTTGCATGATAAATGGTTGCCAAAAATGCATCAGAGATTCATTCCACGTCCTTTTTTATATAACATTATCTTTTATATCGCTACAATTAGCAAATAGAAAAATTTTCATGCAACAAAATTCATGAAATTTCATGAAAAAATGCTTAATGTAAATCAGGTATATAAGTAATACATTTTAGTTGAAATATACCAAAGTATAACCTTAATTAAGCTATTATTCCAAAAAAGATTAGAAGTCTAAAAAAGATAAGCTGCAAGTAATTTTGCTATAACTTCTTGAAAAATCGTACAAATTAATTCAGATTTTGACCAGGGGTATTTTCAAATATGAATATTACGGAGATACCATTAACTCAAAAACAGCTTATCTCGATTCAAGCTCTTTTTCCTTTTCGCCACCAGGGTGACCGATGACATTTTTCAAAAAGTGGCACCAAAAGGGGATTTATAAAAAAAAGTGGCAAAACTAAAAAAAAAACGAGAAAACTACACTAAAATGTTTCTTTTTGATGTATTTTTATATAATTCACTCTAAAAAAGGGAGACAAAAAGTGGCAAGGCAGTCAAAAAAGTGGCAAGAGAGTCGAAAAAGTGGCAATTTGCCACTTTAGTCGCTCAAACGGTCACGCTGTTCGCCACACAATTATTATTTGTTTATTAAAATAAACAAAAAACGCAAAGAGGAATAGAAAATAAAAACACATGATTTTGAGCTTGTACACAAAATTGTTTTCATGAATTTCTTTAAATAAATAAAATTTAAATTAAATGTATAAATAAGAGCAATATTATATGGGTGATTATACGTTAAGAGGTCATTTGATATTAGGAATGGCGGTGTTTTAAGTGACCAGGGGAGATACTCTATATAGGGTAGAGACTTGAAGACCACCTTGCTTTACAGGGGAAGATAAATTGAAAACAGACTTTATTTTCATAAAAATCAACTTGATTTGCTCACTATTTGATGATAGTTTATAACAAACAAAAATCAGACTACAATTTCCACAGGTATACCTATAGTCTTTTTTATTTAACTTGAATTAGGTATTAAAATTCGAAAACAAAAATACTTAGTATCTGCCAACAAAAATTAAATAACATATTTTTTCTAAAATAACATATTCGAAAGAAAGTAAATTATTTAATTGCACATATTTTGCAACGTGATGTGACAAAAACATATAGAGCATCAATACTCTGATCAAAGCTTTAAACTTAAATATGAACTTTTACTTATAAAAACAAATATTAAAAATATAACGATTGAGATCACGCTACTTCAAAAACATTACCACTTTCGTCAAAAGCATAAAAAGTCCTCTGTCCTTACATTTTTAAATTGGCGGCTTGTATGTTGATGGTTGTTCGTTTACAAACTGGCATGCCTTCTCGGAAACTACCTAAAAACAAGACTAAGAGGATACTACAAGATACTTCAAGACTAAGAACATACTACAAGCTCATTTGATTTTATATAATTTATTAGTGGTTCATCGATAGTTTCACTTTCAGTCCCATATACATTATCAATATTAAGGCGAGGTTAACAAATAATATAAGCAAGAAGTAATATCTCACTTCCTTATCTACCCTGGACGCAAAGTCTCTACTATGGCATCTCATGAAGCAGGGGAGAGATGTTTTCATTAAAAAACTAACATAATCAGAAAAATATGCACTGTAATTAAAAAACAAAATAACACGGTAAAGTATGCTGAAGTTAAAATAAATTAATATTAAAAACAAACTTAAACAATAACAAGTAAATAAAACTACCCAGGGGAGATACATCAGTCACTGAAACGTTCGAGCGAGACAAGTAGCGTGTTCGAATTATCGGCCCAAAGAGAGCTCGCTAGTGGCTCGAGCGATGTTTACTGTTAAATTCAGTTCAAAGCAAATGCCCTGCTATTAAAGTTTGCAGCGTCAACGCATTTTGTCGGCATATTTAAATAAACGAAAATGGGCAGGGGAATATATAATATAATATATAAAGGAATATAGAAGTAATTTGAGATTTTTTAAAACAATTAACATTGTTATTTATACGACTTTATTTAATCAACAACGCTTAGATGTTTAATGAAGTAGTAATGTGTAAAATTTCATAGATTTTGCTACAAAATAGTAAATGGACAGGCCAGAGTAGATACTTTTTTATAGTAAACATGAAGTTATGACTAAACTAAGCTAACTAAAGTATTGTAATTGATTGGTAAAAGAGAATACTCTATTTACTATTAAATATGTTTGATATATCCGCAACATTTTCAAGTTACATATGATTTTTTGATTTACCCGTCGATAGTACCTCTTAACGTAGAATGGCCCATATATATATATATATATATATGCCACATACAGTGGATCAAACACAAAAGAACGCTGATGATGAAGGTTTAGTGGTCTTCGAAAACAGCTACTGGTTCCGTTCAACTATGTGTTAGTCAAAATATTTACAACTAACTTTAGTGTTATTTGTTCATTAATAATTATCACATGAAATTTGGCTTAAATGTGATTATGATATTTTTGTCATTGTGGAAACCTGGTTGAATGAAGATTTTTATGATGCTGAATTTTTTAATCTCAACTTTTATGATGTATACCGCAAGGATAGAAGCTATGTTATGACTGGTTGTACCAAAGGTGGAGGAGTATTGGTAGCAGTTAAAAAAGGATTGGAATCATATAAGTATTCGAATATTGTAGTTCATGATTTACTCGACCAATTATTTATTGTAATTCCAAACTCTGAAGGTTTACTTTGCTTATGTGCTTCTTATATTCCGCCAAAAAGCTCAATTGATTTATATAATGCCCGTGTTACTAATATTTTGTATGTTGATGAGAATATGACTGCAAATACTCGTTTTGTGGTCCTTGGGGACTTCAATTTATCCAATATAGCCTGGATTACATTTAACGGTAAATTATTGCCATATAATGTTAATAAAGAATTTGAAATTAATCTAATTGACAATTTTCTTGATTTGGGGCTTGTTCAGATTAACAATATTTTTAATCAATTAAATAGAATTATTGACTTAGTTTTTGCCGATGCGGACATTAAGTACACAATATATGAGTGTTTGCAGCCATGTTCTCCTGTCAGTATCCACCACAAACCTATAGTAGTTGAAGTAGATTTTTACAATTTCATAAAATGTTCAAATAATAATAATTGCAGGCAATTAAATTTTAAGAATACTGATTTTGATGTGTTAAATTCAGCTTTATGTAATATTGATTGGGTTTGTGTTTTGAAAGATGGAGGTGTTAGTGTTTGCTTTGATTTATTTTTGGAACTATTCTTGAATACATGTTATAGTTTTATTCCATTCAAGAGAAATAACTGTCTCTCTCACCCATGGTACACTAAAGGGCTTACAAGATTAAAAAATAAACGAAATAAATTGCTTAAGCTTTACAATAAAACAGGGTGTACTCAAACGAAACAGAAGTATATGCTTTCACGAAGAGAATTTAATTTTCTTAACAAATTTCTATATAAACAATATTTACTCAGGATTGAACGTGACATTAAGGTAAACCCGAGATCTTTTTGGTCTTTTATACGTTCTAAGAAGCAAAATAGTAATATTCCAGCTATAATGTTTTATGGAGATATTATGGTGGATAACATGTCAAGTATTGTTAATTCGTTTGCTTCTTATTTTAAAAATAATTTCGAAGATTCTGCTACTTCTTCAATTAATATTTCTAATCATAAACCTGACTTATTATCACATATATCCTTGGGCAATATTACTTTTTCAGAATGCGAAGTTGCAGAAAGCATTAAAAATATTAAGGATTCTTTTAGTTCAGATGTTGATGGATTATGTGCTTTTTTGTTAAAAAAATGTGTGCAGTCAATTGCATTGCCGTTGATGATTATTTTCAATAAATCCATAAGTGAAGGTATTTTTGTAGAACGTTGGAAATTAACATGTATCACACCAATTTTTAAATCTGGTAAAAGGGATGATATTACCTGTTATAGGTCAATTTCAAAATTATCAGCAGTTTCAAAAATTTTAGAATATTTGGTGTACAATAGAATTTATTTTTTAACTAAATGTGTTATTATTCCGCAGCAACATGGATTTCGTACTGGTAGGTCTACTATCACTAATTTAGTAGTATTTTCCGACTATTGTCATAATAGTTTTGATTCTGGATTGCAAGTTGATGCTGTTTATACAGATTTTTCAAAGGCATTTGACAAAATACCACATTCGATCTTACTACATAAATTAAGCACATTTGGAATTCATGCAAACTTGTATGAATGGTTTTATTCATATTTGACAGATAGAAAATGTGTAGTTAAAATAGAAGATTTTGAGTCAAGCCCATACTTCCAGATATCTGGAGTACCTCAGGGCAGCATTTTAGGTCCTCTGCTCTTTAATATTTTTATAAATGACATTCAGACTTGTTTTATGCATGCACGTTTTCTTCTATACGCTGATGATTTGAAAGTTTATTCTAAGATACGTAATATGCATGACGTAGAGTTATTGCAGAAGGATCTTTATAGCCTTAGTAATTGGTGTGACAATAATATTCTAAAATTCAACATGGATAAATGTGCCTATGTGTCTTATTCAAGATCGCGTACACTAATTCCGTCATCTTATAACATAAAATCTGTTATTTTAAAATATTGTAGTGAAATTGATGATTTGGGAATAATTTTTGATTCAAAGTTAACATTTAAATCGCATCTGGAAAGGTTAATTCCGAATGCGTATTCTACATTAGCGTTTATTAGGAGAAACTGTTCTGATTTTTCAGATCCTTATACCATTAAATCTTTATATACATCTTACGTAAGATCTAAACTGGAATATGGGGCTTTAATTTGGAGTCCTTATTGTAAAAATTCTATTGCACGTATCGAAAGAATACAGCGGAAATTTATTAAGTTTGCTTTGCCGCATTTGAATTTTCTATACCCTCAGCCTTCATATGAATCGCGCTGTCTTCATTTGGGTCTCGAAACCTTAGAATATCGTCGTAAAATGCAATCCTTATTATTTATATTTGACATTATTAATGCTAATATAGATTGTTCTTTCCTACTGGAGAGAGTTCCCTTTAATGTACCGAATAGATGTCTTCGACATTGCAACTTATTTTATAATTGCCTTCATCGTAGAAACTATACTCTAAATAGTCCTCTAATAAGAGCTTTTGCTTATTTTAATAAATTGAATACTATTCAAATGGTTGTATTTAATGCATCCAAACAAAACTTTAAAAACTCTATTTTATACCTTATTAATAGATTAAATTAGTTTTATTAATGCATATAATTAATATAACATATTAATTAAGTTATTATAGTCTGTAAGGAACATTGTTCTATAGACCTAAATAAATAAATAAATAAATAAATAAATAAATAAATAAAAAGCGATACGAACTTTTAAGCCCGTTCAAATCATAAATATAGAAACAAATAAAGTTAGAACAATAATAATTAATAAATTCAGTAAAGTGCGACTTTGACCCGCGCACGAGGGGTTCCGTACGGACACGAGATATGTAATTAAATACGAACTTTAGCCTATATAAAATATAGTTTTTGAATTTTTTCGTTTCTGACTTTTTTTTAATTTTTGCAATTTTTTTTATTTTGGCGATTTTTTTTATTGGCTTGGCGATTTTTTCGGTTTTTGGATTTTTTTTCATTTTGGCAATTTTTTTAGTTTTGCCACTTTTTTTCTCGTTTTTTTTTTGCTTATGGCGTTTTTTTATTTCTTGGCGATTCTTTCGTTTTGGCGATTTTTTTAATTTTGGCGTTTTTTTTAGGTTTGGCGATTTTTGGTTTTTGGCGTTTCTTCATTTTGGGCGACTTTTTTCATTTAGGCGCTTTTTTTAAATTTGACACCTTTTTTCTCATTTTGACGATTTTGATCGGTTTTTGGCGTTTTTTCAATTTGGCGATTTTTTTTAATTTTTTCGGTTTTTGACGCTTTTTTCATTTTAACGACTTTGTAATTTTCGAATTTTTTTGTTTCACCGTTTTTGAAAATTTCAAGAGTTTACCTCTTAGGTTTCCAAGATATAGCAAGTTGTCAAAATTACATAGTCAAAATTGCATTAACTGATGGACCACCCTTTAATTTAAATTTTTTAATATTTTAATGTTAATTTTGTAGTCTATAAAAAATACACTAATTTCTAATTTTACAAATTTCAAGTGTCAATACATATACATGTGTATAAACAATTGTATGTATATTACATGGGATTTTAGCATTTTTCGTTGCTCGTTTTGGAAAACCCTTTAATTTTTAATTCTCATTTATTTGTTATTAGGTAGCGGCTAAGGATCTCTATACTCTGTCCAAATTTCAAGTCCGTAGCTCTTACGGTTCCTGAGAAAATATCGTGTGACGGATAGACGGACAGCGTAGCGAAGACAATAGGGTTCCTTTTTTCACCTTTGGTGTACGGAACCTTAAAAATTAACTAAAATAAAAGCAATATTGTTATTTATATATAAAAGCTTTTGTATGTGGTTATATGTTTATATAATAAATACTTTAGTTCTGTTGAAAGAGGATGTGCTTTACATAGTGTCCAAACCTTATGAATTTATATCATGATGAATGTCAAACTGATAGCATGATGAAAATTCATCGCGTATAGACTCAATTTAAAAAAATATATAAAAAAAATTAAAAAGTTGTTTCCAGGGTTGGAAAACTTTAACTATTTTCTTATAATTATACATATTTCATGTTTTAGGAAGAAGGCTAATTCCTCAGGAACCGTAAGAGCTACGGACTTGAAATTTGGACAGAGTATAGAGATCCTTAGCCGCTACAATAACAAATAAATGAGAATTAAAAATTAAAGGGTTTTCCAAAACGAGCAACGAGCAATCGGACAGAGCATGTAGAGCTTGGGTCGCAACAACAACAAAGGGTGTTCCAAGACGAGTGACGAAAATAATTTCATGTAATATACATAAAATTTTATCTACATACATATGTATATTAACACTTGAAATTTATAAAATTAGTGTATTTTTATATACACTAACACAAAACTTTGAAAAAATTTAAATTAAAGGGTGGCCTAGCAGTTAATGCAATTTGGACTATGTAATTTTGAAAAAGATATAGCAATCTTGGCAACCGTAAGAGTTAAGCTCTTGAAGTTTTCAAAAATGGTAAAACTAAAAAATCCGAAAATTATAAAATCGCCAAACCAGAAAAAATCGCCAGAAATTAAAAAAAAATGCTTAAATGAAAAAAATCAAAAAATCAAAATTAAACATAAATTTCTAACACTAAAATAAATCGCCAAATTTTAAAAAATCTCCCAAATTTGAAAAACCGCCCAAAATGAAATAAAAAACGTTTAAAACCGGAAAAAATTGCCAAAATGAGAATTAAAGTGTCAAAACTAAAAAAAGCGTCTAAATGATAAAAGTCGCCAAAATAAAAAAACGCCAAAAACCGAAAAAATCGACAAAACTAAAAAATCGCCATATCAAAATAAATCGCCAAAACGAAAAAAAAATCGCCTAAATGAAAAAAATTGCCAAAATCAAAAAAAATCACCAAAAGTAAAAAAAGCACCAAATTTAGAATAATGCCAAAAACCTAAAAAAACTCTAAAATGAGAAGAAAAAAGCACCAAAACTAAGCAAGCACCAAATTAACAAAAGGCCAAAACCCGAAAAAAAATCACAAAAACGAAAAAAAAGCACCAAATTGGAAAAAATTTGGCACTTAAATAAATCACTAAAATGAAAAAAAAATAATTTAAAAAAACCGCCTAAATAAAAAAACTCCAAAAACTTAAATAAACTTAAAAACGAGAAAAAAACACCAAAACTAAAAAATTCCCAAATTAAGAAATGCCAAAAACCTGAAAAATCTCTAAAACGAAAAAAGCACTAAAACTAAAAAAGCACCACAATAAAAAAAGCCAAAAACGGCAAAACTAAAAAAAAACCGCATTAAAAACGCTAAAACCGAAAAAATCCCAACAACGAGAAAAATGCCAAAATTATATTTTATATAGGCTAAAGATCATATAGTATTACTATGAAACCCTTCGTGCGCAAGTCAGAGTTGCACTTTGCTGAATTTATTTTTAGTATATGGAGATGAAAATAAAATTTATCGCTAAGTTACAGTCCTAGCTATAAAAATTAATTAAGGAACATGCTCCGTTTCATTTTCCTGAAACCGTTCCTTTATGCTGAACAAATTCGAAATAATTATTTAGGATTAAACGTTTACTTAATAATGCGATATATACCTTTTCCAACGGGATGTTTAAATTGAGACACTTAACAAGTTTGCAAAATCAAAGATTATTAAATAAAACAAGTTAGTTTACTTGGTAAACTATTTTCGAAGTTCGAAGCTTTAGCGAACATTAGATCGAATCTCATTTCAAGTGGGATATTAAATATTGTTTTCATTGGATAGTTTTGATATAACGGCTATAAGTGCTACAAACGAGTAACTTATTACTTGATGAATTAGTTACCAATATTGCTGGCACCAACTTCAAACAACACTATAGGAAACATATGTAAAAATATTTTCTTTAACTAGATCAATATTAGTTTTAGCTTTTAAGTGCTTATTTTTAAAGTCGGTTTAATTTTTTTTTAAGTTTTTTTATAGAAATTTGTGTTTTTTATCATTTTCAAATATTATTTAATGACGATCGTTAAAATTTTGGTTACTTTTCATTAACTTTAAAGTACGCCAACAAGTGTGTGAAGTCTTTTTTCATAACAATTTTTTAATAATTCATATTGCATATAATATTTGTATTCGTATTCGTATTCGCGAATATCGTTTCAAATTTTCGTATTCGTATTCGTATTCATATTCCCGAATATCAAAAATTGACATTCGTTACATCACTAGTACCTAGCATAAGTGTACATTTTAAAATTGCACACATACCAAGACGCACTAGGCCAGGTATGTTCACGGAAAAAATTATTCACCAACTAATGTTTTAAATTATGAATTTAATTGATTTAATTAAATTTTTAATTATATTAATTAATTTGGGTGAACAAACTAAATCGATATTACCAAATTGTTTAAAGCTGAAAATGTTATTAATTTTTTAATTCATATTACAAATATTTTAAATGATACTACAAAATTATTAATATTACTTTTTGTGCGCTTACCAAGCCAAATGTCAAATAAGGATAGTGCAGGTATAAGCCTAAAAATATTATTATTTGTATTATCCTCAAACAACTAATGAATATTGAGTTTTGTATGGTGTTTGACATTCCCAAAAGAAACATACACTCTGGCGATAATATCCTGTTTCGAAAAGTAATTTGGTAATTTATACCTATAAAGTATACGAGGATACCTGATTGATGTGCCTTGACACATACGTACATACACACATGACTAAGAGTTAAGACACAACAAGGCAGACACAACACTGATTTAATTAAGTGATTGTTCATGGACATGTTCCTTGTCCTCCTGCTCTTCTCTTATATAATAAATCGGTATAACCTAAATATACACATATGAGCGCATATGCATGTTTAAATATATATGTATGTAAATACATATGTACATACGGACATACATGTATAGATTTTGTACATGCGTCAACATGTGAGTATCAGCGCAAATACTAACTGTTGCACGTTCAAGGTCGCTATTATTGATTAATAAACATCATCTCATATCATCATGATGATATTAATATATGATATGATATGATATTTAAGCGGATAAGGCTTTGTTATTGAAGGGAATAGTTAGAAAAAGAATGAATCAATATAGCGCAACTGTGTGAAAGAAAAGTAAGGGCTCAAAGATTTTCTCCACCATGGTATTTCTTGCACGGCGCTGCATACTAAGGGTTTCTTGCATCGCACAAAATGAGATTTTGAGAGATACTTGAGATAGCTGGTCATTATACATTGACTGTTCTACTCCCATAACGGAACCATACATCCTTATCTTTATTGAATATGTTTTGGCTTAAAATCAAGTCCGATCAGACTTAGTAATAAACCATTTGGTCACGGTAAATTTGCTGGAAGACATGGAGTGTAGCTCAGAATATATCATTCCAGGAATTAACTTCCTTGCAAAACCACAGATCACTATAAGAGAAGAAGGCTATCTCGAAGGTCTTAACTGTAGAGGTTATAGTTTCAATTTCTACACTGATGCCTCAAAGATAGATTAAGGGTTAGGAGCTGTGTTTTACTGCCCGAAACTCAGTATAGAGGAATCTTATAAACTTCCTGATTACTGTAGCACATTCCCGGCAGAAATGTATGCATCCAATATGGCTGCAGAATTAGCTTTCACCCCTCAAACCATGAATGCGGGTGTGAATATATATATAGACAGTCAAGCAGCAATTACGGCAATTTCAGCAGAGTGTAACTACTCCTCGGTTGTGCTCATGTATAGGAATGCTCTAAATAGATTATGTGCTGGCAGACAAGTACATGTTTTTTGGGTACGAAGACACATGGGGATTGAGGGAAATGAAATGGCGAATACACTAGTCAAGAGGGGAATCCAATTACCTGTGGGAGAAACGGTATATGTCCGAAAACCAATTCAACACCTGAAATGGATCATAGACTCTAAGATGAGGGAAGAAGCGGAGGAGAGTTGACGTGCGACGAAAACTTGCAAATCTTCTAAAATCATATGGAGTTCCTATGATCCTAAATCGACTAAATTCCTTTTATCACTAACCAGAAGCGACTGTAGACTTCTAGTCAAGACAAATACTTGACGGAACCTGCAGGAAATGCAAGGAAACCGGGGTAATTGAGACAGTAGAACATCTAATATGCCACTGCCCAGCTTTAAATCGCACCAGATATGAATGTCTTGGCGGTCACACTTTTCGTAGTCTTGATCTTGTATCGGGAGTGGAAATTCGTAGGCTGCTAAGGTTTGTTAAATCTGTGTGGGAGTCATTTGATGCAGGCGTCACGAACTAGGCCGCCATACTTACAGGTTTCTTTTCATCTGCTGGTATCGCTAAGGATTAATACTGGTCTATGCGAGGTCCTTGACCATCCAGGCTAACCTAAACTAACCTAACCTAGTACGTACTTTTATACATGTACATACATTATATCCTTTAGTTCCTATAAGGAGCATAGGACCTCACCGTACTTCTGGCACCACTATATCTTGATTGGGTTGTTTCTTTAATTTTTATTTTGAGTGTAGTGTTATAATTTACTGTACATACTTGAAAATCTGACTTATATATATAACAAAAAATTTCTTAAAAGCTGATATAACCTACATAAGCTTTCTTAAAGTAATAACTTTTACGACAGATTTTAAGTAGCTATGTGAGTAATTTACACTTTCAGCAAAGTAATATTTTTGTTTCTAATAAAGAATTTAAGAACAACCCCATTTATTCAATTTTCTCTAGGCCAAATTTACCACGTTATGTTTTGCCTCTTGAGTGACTGAATTTTGTAAATCTATACAAGTAGCATATCGATTTTCTTTTGGCTAGCTTCCCCTTCAATTAATATTTACCTTAATATTCCCTGACTACAAATTTTCAAAGATATTTTCCCCTTTCTGGAAAAAACCTTTAAGTAAATATAATTTTTTTAGAATATTTATTGTATTGTATACACTTAAAATGCATACATACATACACATACATATACACAGTAACGCAAACAGAAAGAACTATTACAAATCTCATAAAAAAAGGATGCAGGAAAAAAGTATAATGAAAAGAATTGTTAAACACCATCGCGAAAAAAAATTTAAGCATTAACAAACACCCACCCTAGAAAATCTACAACTAAACGTTATTATTTACAAATATATGTATATTATAAATATGTATTTGTGTATATGTATGTATGTATGTATGAGTGAATATATTTATACTTACTTATTTGACCAAAAAAAAACTGCCACCACCACTGGCACCAAACCCCTGTAAGTCCACAAGCACACAAACACTTTTACTACAAAAATTTTACTCCCCGCTTCCACCACTATCACACTGTAGTATGTATCTATACATATACCCAACACATATACAATCACGATCCCGAGATTCTTAATATATAGTACCTATGTATGTATAAATGTCTGTATATATGTATGTATTCGTAGTATGTAAAAGTGAAAAAATTTAAATAACAACAATAATAACAAAAATGACAATAAAGTGACATTTCTTTCCATTACTGATAAAAAAATGTTTTTGTAATAAGTTTTAGATTTTTTGTAATGTCCACTAGAGTTCGAGCAAAATGTACAACGCGACACACGGTGGGGTAATTGAAAATGAAATGGAAATAATTCTGCAATTTCTAAACGTATTGTATGATTTTGTTGAAACCTTACAAAGCCACAAAACAGGTATAATCGAACTTGGATCATATATTCCTCGGGAGGGCAGAATCACTATGGGTCAAAAAAGGGCGCCTCGGGTGAACTAAAAATTTCTTGTTTTATTTTCTTATTTACCTTGGTCTGTTTTTTTGCCGATTAATTTTAACTTAAATAAATTTTTTATTAAAAAAAATTTGAGTTGAAAAAAATCAAATACAAATGAATGAGCAATTTCGAAAAGGGCACATGTCTGAATTTTTAAAGTTTTCAGGATATTAAAACAACTAATTATTTTCTAATGAAGTATAGGGATTACATTTCGGGGCCAATTATCAATCGAAAGTTATGGAAATATTTTGATATCAACGTTATTATATATTATTGTTTATACATTTTACTTTAATGAGATGTGCCTTTTTCGAAATTTACGGTATGGAGTATACACAACTTAAAGAAAATAAGTTCAGTGAAGTGCGACTTTTACCCACGCATGAAGGGCTCCGTATGGACGCGAGATGTATAATTCAATACGAACTTTATTCAATATAAAATATAGTTTTGGAAGTTTTTATAGCATTTGCTATTTATGGCGCGGTACAGGAGTTAGAAAATGAGTTTCGTAACAAAATTATTCGACACTATTACAGTTATAAATTTATTTTTGTTTTGATTTCTTTGTACTTAAAACCAAAATACGAAAATAAACGAAACAAATTGTTTGACTTTGACTAGAGAACACAGCCCATCGGCTGTAAGTTGGCTAGCACTCGCCACCGGCCACAAACAATCTATTAATTTAATCGTGCGTCGCTAGAAAAGATAATAATCGCAACTAAATGGAAACGTTTTGAAATATTTGCGGCGAATTTAACATCATCACATAATATAATTTTATTGCATTGTTATTTAACACATTAAGTTTGTTTTATACTATGTTAACACTTAGGTTTTTAAATATGTTTAAAACGAGTTTTCTAAGAACTAAGCACAACCGTTCACATTATATTTGAGATGTTTAAGATTGACGTTATGTCAATAAATTACTTATTATTATTATTATTATTATTATTATTATTATTATTATTATTATTATTATTATTATTATTACAAATTTTGAACAATTTTTACATTTACTTTTTTATTTTTAAACAACTTTTTTTGTAAATAATTTAATTTTTTTGAGTAATTGCTGTGTATTAAATAACAAAGTTGCCAGAGTTATGAAAAACGCCCTGAACATACTCCATTTACGTGTTTATCAAAGTGTTTAAATTTAAAACACCGTTTTTCAGATGTTTCAGAACCCTCGTGTTTAGGCTCTTAAACACGAATGAGGCGTTAAAAACGTAATTGTGACCTTAGTATGAGACTTGTTATTTGAGACGCTTAACAAAACAAGTCAATGTATGGTAAAACATGTAGAAATTATTGTGTTTAAGCTCTTAAATACGAATAGAACGTTAAACACATAAGTGTAAACATAGTATTATATAGATTAGTAGCAGAGACACTTCTTCTTCTTTCTTTCGTTTTTGGTTTTTTTTTGGCTTAAAGCGCTTTTTAGTTTTGGGGTTTTTTGCGTTTTTTTAGTTTTGGCACTTTTTTTCTCGTTATGGCGATTTTTTTTTGGTTTTTGACGCTTTTTTAATTTTGGCGATTTTTTACATTGGCAATTTTTCTAATTTCAACATTTTTTTTCATATAGGCGATTTTTTTGTTTGTGGCGATTTTATAGGTTTTTGGCCTTTTTTTTCATTTAAGGAATTTTTTTAGTTTTGACACTTTTTTCTCGTTTTGGCGATTTTTCGCGTTTATTTTTAATTTTGGCGAATTTTTTCGTTTTGGCGATTTTTTTCATTTAATCGATTTTTTTATTTGTGTCCATTTTTTCGGTTTTTGGCGTTATTTCATTTTGGTGACTTTTTTCATTTAGGCGCTTTTTTAGTTTTGACACTTTTTTTTCATTTTGGCGACTTTTTCGGTTTTTGGCGTTTTTTTCAATTTGGCGATTTTTTTCATTTAAGAGATTTTTTTTCATTTTGCCGACTTTTTTTCATATACACAATTATTTTGATTTTGGCGCCTTTTTCGCGTTTTGGCGATTTTTTTCGGTTTTTGGTGTTTTTTTTTATTTTGACGTTTTTTTCAATTGGGTGATTTTTCCGAATTTGGCGATTTATTTTAGTGTTAGAATTATTTATTTAATTTTTGGTGATTTTTTTCGTTTTGGCGATTTTTTTAAATTTATGGCGATTTATTTTTTGTTTGGGGATTTTTTAATTTTTGGATTTTTTAGTTTTACCATTTTTGAAAGTTTCAAGTTTCTCTTACGGTTTCCAAGATATAGCAAGTTGTCAAAATTACATAGTCAAAATTGCACCAATTAAAATTTTTTTTAAATTTTAGTGTTAATTGTTTTAGTCTGTATAAAAAGACACTAATTTTACAAATTTCAAGTGTCAATAAACAAATGTACATACAATTGTATATTACATGTGATTTTAACAATTTTCGTTGCTCGTTTTGGAACACCTTTTAATTTTTAATCCTCATGTATTTGTTGTTGTAGCGGCCAAGGTTCTTCATACTCTGTCCAAATTTCAGGTCCGTAGCTCTCACGGTTCCTGAGAAGATTGCGTGTGACGGACAGACGGCCAGACGGACAGGCAGACAGCGTAGCGAAAACAATGGGGTTCCTTTTCACCTTTAGTGTACGGAACTCTAAAAACCATATTATTTTGCTGAAATTTTTATTTTAGGTATCAAAAAATTAAAGATAGACTTTTATTAAAAATCTTCTTCAGGAAGTTCCCGTCTTAAAATTAATTTCAGCCCATTTCTTAAAATCAATGATGTCGCCTGTATTTAGTCTTACAAAAATAAATGTCTTTGTATTACTGGACTGTGCTATAAGATCAATATATTACGAACACATCCAGAAGGAAATTAAGTGCGAAAAACTAAAAAAAGTAGTTCTGCGCTGCGTTTTTACGTGCTATGTGTTTAAACTGGGGATGTAACGAATGTTCGCATTCGCTTTCGCATTCGCAAATTATTCGCTTACTTTTGCTATTTGCATTCGCTAAAATGTATGCGACAACAAAATTTTTACTTTTTTTTACGAAAATAGTTTGCGATTATAAACAAAGCTTTAAAATTTTAAAGGAAAACTTTTCTATAAATAAGTTGGCATAAGAATCAGAATGAAACCAAAATCCAACTGTGTTTGGAAATATTTAACAGCTTTTCAAAAAGACTTAAGACTAGTCTGATCAAAGTTTTGAAAAATATAGAGCACCATTCGTTACTTCGTACAGAAAATTTTAAATGCAAATAATTTAAACTAGCCCTTGTTTGTTGTAAATTCTATGCGAAACAAATGCCACGCATATTATTTCGAATGAAAACTTAAAATTTTGGAGATATGTATACATATGTTTTTTCGAAGATGAACATAGTACTACTTCTCCAAAAGAGGTTGCATGTATGCATGCCATATGAAATATTGAACAGAATACCAGGATTTAAGGCCAAACTACGAATGGGTTAATTGCCTAAAATTTTGTAAATTTATTTTTACTATCTACTCGTATTTTAATATAATTTCATTTATGCATCTTTCTGTTTTAAGAATTTCATAAATTAATAAATATTTGCTCAATTCAAGACTCAATTAAATAAAATGCTATATCGAGGGTTTATATTCAAAAAGTGCTATCTGCAAGGCTTGAAAATTTTAGAAGAGCGCAAAAAACTAATATTTTCTCAAAGTGCAAGGGCTAATAACTAAATTTTGATTAATAGTACCATTTACAGACGACATCTTAATTCTACTAATGTTAATTAAATACAGTTCTTGCTCTTGGACTTAGAGAAAATAACAGTTTTATTTTGTCTACCAAAATAAATACAAGAATTGCAGATAGCACTTTTTGAATATAAACCCTCGATATGTAGTAAATTTATGTACATTAGAGTGGCCGTTAATTGTATGGAGACTTTTTTATTTCTTCTGCTCTCACCCCCCAAATAAGTTCAGTTTTATGTACAAAATTTCATGTCGATAATTTGCGTTTTTGGGTATGCGTCCGGCCTTCAAAGTTGGCCTACAAGCCAATTTTTCAATGTAATATTTAAAAAATCATTTTACAAGAATATGCATATGGCAATATTTTAGCTCTTCAAGTCAACAAAATTAGTCTTAAACGAAGTTTTTTGCCAAAATTAATATTTTAGATTCTAATGAGGAAAATAAATACCCTTCAAAATAACACCAATTGTATGTAACAAAATTATATTTACATGGAAATTTTTTATTTTAATCATGTACAATAAGAGCTTATATATGTTAAATTATTTCATACATATACATATAGTCAAAATAAAACGAAATAAAATAAAACTTAAAAAAATATTAAACCGGCCGAAGAAATAAAAAATAATGGCCGAAGAAATTAAAAATAAATAAATAATAATAATAATAAATAAATAATAAATAACTTCATGTTCTAAAACAAATTTAGTTTCATGTGGTTTTTTACCGTATTGTAAGTATTTGCATTCGCTTTCTCAAAAATTCAAATGCATCATTATTCGTTTTCGCATTCGCTCAGCTGGTATTCGTTACATACCTAGTTTAAACAATAATTTCGAAAAGGGCACCTTTAGAGTTGTGAACATGTTCTGTACATGCCATGACTTCGCCAGTACTACGAATATCAGGAATGTTTCCTTTTCAAGCATAGTAGGTGCAGGGAAGGATTTGGAATTCATTCATATGAAAAAACGTATATGTCAAAATATGCGAGATGTGCCCTTTTCGAAATTGCATATTCAAATGAATGTTGCATAAGTCAAAAGTTATTTGTAAATAAGGTTAAAAATAATAACAAAAAAAATGAATTTCTTGACGCTTTATGCCAAACATATGAAGATTTCATTAATGTTTTAAGCGAAACAAAAAGTTGCCCCTACAACTAGAGGTTTTAGAAATAGAACTTAAAACGAAAGAAATTTATAAATCGTACACGACATATAAAAAGCTATTTACATGGGTATGTCGCTATGACGTCCCGAGCACTGACAGCATGTTGGTTACAGTTTCTTTAAATAAATAAATAACTTAAAATTTATTTATATTTTATAGTATTTTTTTTTCAAAATCCAAATGTGACAAATGTAGTCAAGACGAACACACTTTCATAAACTCTTCAGGCACCCATAATTTTTGTTATTTGATTCATGATTATAATAACAAAAGTTATTGTTCAATTGATGAACGAAGAAGTCAGTAATCATGGCGGATAGACTGATTCGGGTCTTATTCTACGCTACGCTCTACAGCAGCAATGACTTCTTATGTACGCACTGTACAACGTCTCTGTGGATGCGGGTTTTATCATTTAGAGTAAACGTGTGGTGCGGAAACATTTTATAGTTAATCGAATTAATTGCTTTCATGGACGATTATGTTGACCGAATAATGAACCATGACTTTTAAAATAAATTTGCACAATTTGGAAGCGTTGTTCAGGCATCATGTTGAAATGCCAAATTAAACTAAACACAAATCACTTGACAGCTGACAAAATGGCCGCCAGTTAAAAAAGTGTTGCCAACTTAAGGGCTTATACCTCTATAAAAAATACCCTTTAGAACACATCACTAGACTTTAAAAACAGAAAAATACAAGGAGACCATATATTTCTTTTTGTATATATTCAATAATAATTTTTTCACTCTAATTAAATTACATGCGATTTTTAAAGCAACTTTTTTTTTAATTAAAATTTATATGCATTTTATGGGAAAATAACAAATATTGGTTTCTCATTTAAACAAATAATGTGTTTGCTATTTATTTTCTAACACATTAACAGCCTTATTTATAAAAATTATTAAGGCTTTTTAAGAAAAATTTTTTATGAAAATTTGTTTTAAAACCCCTTTATAGAGACTTTTTAAGTTTTATAAATAAGGCGTAAAAAATGACCAAGTTTATTACTTCAGCGCCCTTTTGTAGCGTAAAAAAGTGGCGAATGGAATTGTTTCCATTACAACTTTTGTTTTATTAGCTTCTGTTGCCAACAGTTAAATCATACTTATATTTTTGTTCTTAAATCTCTTTCCAAATCTAATCGAATTATGGCTTGTGAAAATGCACATATTTTTCAAAGTTCAGGCAAAATTTAATTAAAAAAATGTTTAACAAACAAACTTTTGCTAAATATAACAAACAAGCAAAACATAACAAACCAGAAGACCATATTTTTTGTTTTTTTATTATTCTATTATATTTTAACGTTTTTTTTTAGTTTTAGTTGAATAATATGAGTTTTTTTTATGAAATTAAAAATAAATTTTTTCATATATTTATTTATTGTATCTTCAAGAATTAACTAACAATAAGTGTTCAACTCTTAAGTCGATATATAATTATTAGGCCCAATCAGTGTAGGACATAAATTTAGTTATAATAAGTAATTAATAATACATAAAGGTCGTACTAAGCACAACAAGTCTTAAATGCTCAAGATTTTAAACTGGCATATTATGTTATTTGTTTGCAACGCAATGCCACACAACGAAACATATCGCAAGTGCCAAACGTACCCAATGTTATGTTTGCTTGCTATGTCAAATAAAATGGTGTAATGTGAACAAAGCTTTAAGCACTTATTACTTTCTGCCACAGATGTATTGATTCATATTTACCAGACAATTGCTGCCATAGTAGTGAAACAACTTAACTTAACTTACCTGGGATCTAGGTTGCATTTTTAAGCACAGATATTTAATAAATTTATACTTCTATACTTCAATTTATCAATATTCGTTTAAAATATCTTGATTTTTTTTAAATTATTATTGTTATTCGTTAAAAATCTCACTTTCGAAAAGATTTTCTGGTCACTGACCCCAAGAGAACAGACTTGACTAAAGAATTATTTATAAAAATATCACACACTGAAGCATGTGAATGCCGACAACGTACTAAACGCTGACTCGTACTTCACAAATTCATATGTAAACTTACACATATGGATTTGGCTTTTGTTTCATTTCATACAGGATCCGGAACAAACATGCGTCGTTATCATGTATCATGCATATATGTTTGTGTGCGTGTTTGTGTGTGTGTACGTGCGTATGCATATCAGTAGTCGACAGTGGAGTTAATGTCATGTAATTAGGTCGGGGTTCCCTTATAAACATATATAAACACACACGCACACACTATAACCTACATTGTCCACTGCATTTATGTAAATACAAAAATAGAAAATTTAAAACTTGTTAGAGAACAGGAGGGATTTGTGCGGTTCGTTCATGCAATCTGCATAATGTTTATACATTGATAACCCTTTCTATTGTTTCCAACTACATACTTGTATAACACTCAGAAGGTAAATAAAGAAAAAATTTCCGCAAACTGGATAGTGAACTGACCTAACCGGTTTGACCAGTTGCTACAGGACAAAATAAAACAAAACAAAAACAAAAAATTATAATAAAAAATTTTATATGCATAGGCTTATGCATTAATTGTGCTCATCACTTTTTTATGATTGTAGCGTTACACGACAGTCACCCTACTATGTATGACCTTTAGTATTTAGGGTAGTCGCTTACTTGATTTTTGAAATAAACAATTTCAAGGTCCCAAGGTATAAGAGGCAAATAATAGCAAAATTTCGTGCACGTTTCCTTGCTGGATTTTTTGCATCAAGCGCTTGGCGATTTTTCCCACAAAGCCAACTATGACGTCAATCAAAAATCTTGTGAGAATTATACAACACTCTTGCCCAAAAGCATGTGGAAAAAGTTTGTTTTGTGTTAATGTTACTTGAGAAATACTTTAGACTCATGATTGTGCTCATCATCAAGAGGCTCTGGTCATAACAAACACAAGTTCCTTTAAGAGACAACTGCAACTGCCTTTTAAAGAACTTTATAGAAGTTCTACGAAAATTATGCTAATTAGCCAACTGCACCCCTAAGATCATCTAACGAGTACTAGACAGTTTGAAGAAAGGGATGATATTACAAAAGCAAGATTTTGTTTTGTTCGCTTCAAAACAATTTGTGTATTAATGTCTTGATCCAAGGACATGTGTTTATTTTTTAATAGCCATAGCCAGCGGCCCAGTAGAAAAAACGCTAAATTTATTTCAACAACGGTCATCATCATCATCCACATCATAATAGTCCTACCATCCTTAATCAAACGCAAACATGTGATGAAATTTTTCAAGAAATTTAAAACTCTAGGCAGGAAAAGAAAATAAAAGGGTTAATAGTTGCGTGCTTTTCGACGCTTTGATTTGAAAACTGGTTTTCCCAGGCGACCTCTTCAAAAGCACACACACACACACACACACAGATACACAAACACGCACTCGCGCATAAACAATAACAGAATCTTTTCAAAAACCAGTTATAAAATTTTTATTTTCATTCAAACTTAATCGCTCACATGCTTACTTAATTAAAAATATGTACATGCATACATATGAATGTATGTATGTATGTTCTTTCCTTCATATGCTTAAAAGGACATTGCAACAAAATTGACCACCAGTAAGTCCAGCAGCAGCAGTCCCTACAAATATTTTTTCTATACATTTGCATTTATGCAAACGAACCAACAAACAAACAAAAACAATATAAGTATTTTGAATATTTTGTTTTTAATTTCAGGTGTGTTAAGTTAAGTTTTATTCTATTTTTATTATTAATAAATTCAATTCATTTTGTATGCCTAAGTTGTAACATAATATCCACTAAATAATACTTACATACATATTGTATTGAGGGTACATCTAATAAGTAGAAATAACACTGTGTGACAAATTTCAATGAAATCGAAATACCTGGGACGTGGTACTATTTTTCTGGTAGGTATTATCAAGTATAACAATTAGGGTGACCGATGACAGTTTTCAAAAAGTGGCACCAAAAAAAGTGGCAAAATTAAAAAATACGAGAAAACTACACTAAACTTTTTATTTTTAATGTATTTTTATATAATTCACTATAAAAAAAGGGAGACAAAAAGTGGCAAAAGCACTCGAATAAGTGGCAAGGCAGTCTGAAAGGTGGCAATTTGCCACTTTAGTCGGTCAAACGGTCACGCTGATAACAATAATCTGATATTAAAATTTTCCAAACACTTCCAAAATCTTGAGTTACGGGTAAAAAACCGGGTTTTCGTACCCGTAGGCATTATCAACCTCTAAATAAGTTAAATTTCAACCGACCTTTCAAAAGACTTTTACAAAAAAATAAAAATTGGTACATCAGTGTCTAAAGTAGAAAAGTGTCGAAAAAAAACCGAAAAAATTATATTTGGTGAAAAAATATAGCCATATATCTGAAATTTACTAGTCTCTTGTTTCCAAATCCGTTTATAAATTAAGAATCGGTTGAAATTTAACTTAGTTAGAGGTTGATAAGTGCCTACGGGTACGAAAACCCGGTTTTTACCCGTAACTTAAGATTTTGGAGGTGTTTGGAAAATTTCAATTATAGATTATATTATAGATTCAACAGAAAAATAGTATCAATTTGCAGGTATTTCAATTTGCAGGTCACACTGTGTAATTAATTTGATGACGCAAAATAAAAAGTAAGAATAGCTAAATATACTTAGGTGGAGTGTTATAACTTCGTGCTAATCTAAATATAAAAATGAAAAACCGGAAAAACAGAAAATTAATAGTGATAGTTACAAATGTATTTACCAAAGGTAAATCGATAATTATATACATAATAATCATTTCTCATATTCCATTTCATGATAAATACCTGATGTTAATAAGAATCTCTACTAGGGTTTCTAGTTTCACGGACTTTTTCAATTCCCGGGAATTGAAAAGTAAAATGTTTTATTACCGAGAAAAATGTTTATTACCGAAAAGTAAAATGTTTTATTACCGAGAATTCCCGTGAGTTTCAAAAACATATGAATTTAATTAATTGACTTAAATAAAAAATAGAATTTTATGAAAAAACGTACAATATTAAATTAAATGCAATACAATTACACAGAGAGAATAGATTGGTTAAAAATCTGTTGGAGCAACAAATATTAACTTATGTATTCCAATGTTCCATATTTACTATCAATTCGCAATCAAATGAACGATTTTTAAATATTTATAAGCAAAAAACCATAATTACAATAAAAATAAAAGTCTCACAATATTTTTTTAGTAAAAACAATTGATTCCGTTCATTTCTAATAACCATTTTAAAATATTGGTATTCACAACTGAATTAAATATATGTTAGAAAGTAACGTGACTGAATATTGGCTTTTGAAATTAAAAAAAAACTTTTCTTCTAAACAATATTTAATTTCAAAACAAAAATTTTTTGTAACTAACTAATTTTAACGGCGGCAAATTAGCGCCGTACTGAAATTCTATTGTAATAAAATAACAGAAAATGATATTTCTGACCGAATAAAATTTTAACCCAAACAATTTTTTAATCTGAATACAAAAAAAACATATTTTGTTCTCTCAATTAATTATTCCTCATTTGTGGACAAATTAGAATGTACATAAAAACAAAAAATAAAAATTAAATAGAAATGTCATATGTATAAAAAATATCTTTTGCAGAATAACTACACAAAATCCTGATATAACAAAAAAGGTAAGTGGACATTATTATGAGTGTTAAGGGAGAATTAGTTTGTACGTGCTGTTCTGTTCTGAATCAGCTGTTTAGTTTCTGTTTAGTTGAAAATCTGTATGTGTGGTTAGTTTTTCCTTTTTCGTTCTGTTCTGTTGCGGACAGATCTGTAGAAAATAGAATTCAACGTTAAGTGACAGCTAAAAGTGTGTATGTATTAGTGTGTTGTGATACTTTGTGTATAAGTGTAATCAATTCTATAGGTTGCCAGCTGATTTTTTTCACAGAAAAAGTAATTGCAAAATATTTTATACGGAAAAGAACGGCACAGAACAGCAACAGAAAGTAAAGACTAATGAAGCCTTTAGTCGCAAAATATTGTGTTATATGTATGTAAGTGTTATTTTGAAGTGAAATTATTTTTGCAAATAATTTGTAGTTTGTAGTTGATAGGAAAATGTCCCTGTGTAATAAAGCCGAATACCGGCAAAGGATGTTACATTGCACCACGTGGATCAAAGATTTTCTCATTTCACTTCAGATTATAAGAAAAAAATTAAGTATAGCAATAATTTGCGATATATATAATAATGTATTTACCTTTTTATTCTGCACAAATATACATATACCTTCATACATGCATATGTATGTATGTATATGCGCCATGCCTACCTACCTACCTATAGTCACAATTAAAATTTTCTGGTGCAATAACCATTTCATGTTAAAAATTCACATATCTCTAATGAAAAATTCCTCCTTACAAAAGCCATATTCGTTAATTACAACAGAACTGCATTAGTTGTTGGAACCGATAAAATTCGATTGTCTACAAATTCGGTTATCACAACAAATCTGTTTTCTCTGTGTATATTCTTTCATTTGATTTTTTTAATACATGTATTTATTTATCTTCAAATATGAACTAACAATAACAATATTCAAATCTTAAATCTAAAATATAATTATTAGGACCGACCACTTTTGGACATAAACTTGTTAATAGTTATAAATAATACATAAGTAGTGATAATCAAAAAAGAAAAGAAAAAAATTATTTTCAAGAAATCCCATCTGGAGTGTTGAGTAATAGAGCCCTTGTGTCCCTCTTTTTTAAGCGGATGTGTCCAGTAAAGTTCAAAATATTACGAGCAACCGGATTAGGATGTGACTCGAGTTTTGTTAAATATTTGCCTACGTATTTTGCAATTTCTTCAATCACTAGTGGCATATTTAAATCACAATGTATATTAGAATTTTTGATGTACCATGGAGCTGATGTTATTATTATTAAATTTTGTTTTGCCTTCGTTGGATTCTCTCTACATTGGAAGCTGAAGCAGTGCCCCATAACTGGATACCGTAACACCATATTAGCTTCAAAAGCGACTTGTATATTAAAAATTTACAGTCCAGGCTAAGTGTTGAATTTCTGCCAATCAACCAGTGTATTTAAGATAACTAAAGTTTCATCTGACTTAGCTTAAAGTCAATGTAAGGCTTCGATCAAATGTGTATACCAAGGTATTTCACTTGGGAATATTGAGGAATATTTTGATTGTTCATTAGAATGGGGGAACAAGTATCTCTTCTTAGGGTAAACGTTATATGGACACACTTTTGTTCATTTACCTTAATTCTCCATAAGTTCAACCACATTTCCAATTGTGTAATATGTTCTTGTAGATATCGGGAAGCCTCGTGAGGGTTTTCATGCATACTAACGCAGGCTGTATCATCGGCAAACGTAGATGTATGGATATTGCTGCTCAAAGGCATATCACAAGTATAGATCAAATTCAAAACTGGCCCCAGTATGCTCCCCTGTGCCACACCGGATGATATAGATTCGGACACACTCATGAATTCTCCTTCCACAACCGTGAACTTCCGGGTAGTAATGTAACTTTCTAATAAATTCACTAAATTTATTGGTAGATATAATTTTAATTTTAAAATTAGACCTTCATACCACACTTTATCAAATGTTTGCGAAACATCAATAAACAGTGCAGAACAGTACTTCTTTTATTCAAATGTTCTTCTTATACCTTGAACCAATCTATGAGTTTGTTCAATGGTGCTATGCTGACTTCTAAAACCAAATTGATGGTCTGGGATGCACCCACTACCAATTAGAATTGGGGACAATTTTGTCATGAGCAGGTTTTCGAAGAGTTTTGCCATAGTTGACAGCAAACTTATTGGCATATATGACTCAGCTTTAGTAAGATCTTTGCCTGGCTTTGGAATCATTTTGACTTTTGCAAACTTCCAGAGTTGTGGGGATAATACTTCAGTCGTAATATGGCATTAAAAATAAACAGCAAGATTCTTATTGCAATATGCAGCAAGTTCATCAGCATCTTGTTACTAATTCCATCAATACCTGGAGCTTTCTTTGGCTTGAGTTCAGCAATTACTTTATGTACATCACGCATCTTAAACATTACGGGTCAAGGGGTAGAGCAACTACACTCGGCAAATCAGCAACACCAGTACATGTATTTGGGATAAACACGGATTTTAAATGCTCAGCAAATATTTTACATTTTTCCGTATCGCTTCTTGCCCATCATCCGGTAGATGTGCGCAGAGGTGGCTTAAACTCAACGGGTGGTTTAAGCTTTCTAGCAGCGCACCACAAAGAGTAATTAGATGTTGTTGTAACATCAAGACCTTCCAAATAATTTTTAAGAGATGCATTTTTTTCAGATGCAAGCAACTCTTGAAGTCGTTAAGAACATTCTTAAAGTCTGAGTTTATGTTGGGGTGATCTGCTCTTCTTTTTTCAAACACGAGATGTTCAATATAACTGGAATAAATTTTATTTAACCCAGACTGCGGATGGGAGGTAGTGGCATGTTCAGCAGCCTGTTTAATATTTTCGTTAAGATTGACAATGTTAGTTTCAATGTCATTGGGTGTTCTTATCGTAATATTTTCCGTGCAATGACTATTTATATATTTTTTGAATCCCAGCCAATTAACACGATTGATCATCTTCATATATGGGTGAGGTAAGTCACTTCTTAGTGGGTTACAGATTGTAACGATAGTGGGGGAGTGATCGTAGGAGATATCTAGAGAAGTTTCAACATTAATTAAATCCCTAGAAATATTTTTCATGACGCCAAAATCAATAACATCTGGAATTTTTCGTACGTCAGTAGGACAGTAAGTGGGCTCCCCGCTCGAAATAACATCTAAGCTAATTTTTGAAATTGTATTAAACAAAGCTCGACCTCTAGGTGTTACAAGGCGCGACCCCCAGTACGTATGCTTTGCATTGTAGTCTCCAGCTGTCACGAAACAAGATCCAAGCGATTTGTAGAACTTCTCATACTGATTTTCGGTAACTGAAAATCTGGGAGGTGAGTAAATTGATGATATCACGAAATTAGAACAAAAATTTTCTACAAAAATATTCGTAGCTTGCATATATTCTTCACTAACGTTGTCAAGGATATAGTACTTGAGTCGTGCCTTAATTAGAATTGCAGATCCCCCGCATGCTCTCCCTCTAGAGTCCTCTATATCATACATAGTGTAGCCATTTACTTTGAAAAAGCTTCTCGAAGTCATATGTGTCTCAGAGACCAACACTATATCAATATTTTTTTCCGTAAGGAAGTGCTCAAGTTCATTTTTATGTTGGCGAATGCCGTTTGCGTTCCAGAAACATATTTTTAACGTGTTCATGGCTTGTTAATTAATGCTTGAAGCAGAGTATTCTGCACTCTCAGCATTTCTTGCATCATGGTAGTCATATTTGTTGTAAAATTATTTATAGTTTGCACCAAATTGTCAATAGTAGCTTCAAGGCGACTAAAGTTAAAGCTTGAGTTTGCATTCGTTGAATTATTTGGAGGTGGAACATTTTGTGCGGGAATAAAATTTGTTTTAGCAGCATCGGCATACGATACACGGGAAGTATCGTTCATTTGATGAACAACAATACTTAAAAAACAAAACAAAAACAAATAAATTCCTATCTGCAAATCTAGATACTATAAGGACTTTTTATCTTGAAAATATTTCGTAAACCTCTTTAAATCTGCTTACATATTTGTATTTTTAGGTAATAAAACAACGAACAGCAATGTAAAAAAGCAAATTCCAAAAACGTATATATTAAATTCCTGAAAATTTCCGATGAAAATTTCCCGGGATTTGTAAAAAAAATAATTCCCGGGAATTCCCGGGATTTCTTTTCCCGCGTAGAAACTGTAATCTCTACCCAGGTAACTAGACATACATACATATGTGCTGATGCAGTGAGTGGCTGCACAGAAAAATTCCGGGATTTCCACCCAGCTAAAGTCTAGTTTAATTTTTCATCTCTTCTTCAGAAACTCTCATTAATTTATACAATTAGAATGGAAAAAACAATTAACTTAAGCCCGATTAATCAATTATTCCTGACTAAAAATTCATTCTAGTTCAATTAAATTTAATATGCATCACTTAAAAATTGTTCGTTTTAATTTTCTCTATACTGATACCTTTATGGATATTATATTTGTTAATTTTATATTGTATACTTGTGACATAGTATATATTTTTTTGTCTTTTTAATAAACAAATATGTATTAAAACTGGTACCGCCATGGTCTCTAAAGTACATTTTGCTTGAATTCTTGGAAGGAAATTACAAAAGCCTTTTCCCATCCACGGAGCAAACTGTTGGCCGCTTGCATCCATTATAATAGCATGCTTCCACCCAGTTTAAATCAAGTAGAATTAAGTAAATGACTTCAAATGTAGAGAAAGCATGGTGATTTGAGCAAATCATGTTAATTTATACGTGATTTACCATACATTTTGCATATGGATAAATCACTTCAAAGTAGTTGATTTATTTCAAATAATTTCGAAAATTCTATTATTCGAACTGGTTTTATCTATGCAACCCTACGTCATCCATCAATAGTGGTTGACAATCTCAAAAAAAATATATTAAGGAATCTATATTTATGATCTCAACGGGCTAAAGTTAGTATCGCTTTTTAAGCCAAATTACATGTGATAATTATTAATGAACAAATAACATCAAGATCAGAGTAACTTAGAAATCACTCAAAAACATTACATTATTCGACTTTCTCTCTCTCTCCCTCTCTCTCTCTCTCTCACGGGGCTTTCATTATAAATTTAGGGTTCAAATATATTATTACTATCTAAGCTTGCATTGAACTCAACACTTTAAATACAGATTAATAATATCACAGCAAAAAATTACACATTACCATCAGAACTACTTGTCATATGATGACTTACTTTTCTGATTAACAAATTTCATTACTCGCTTAAAAATCTTATTGCCTATAATATTTAAAAAATGATGTACAAGTTGCTAACTGAGGAAAATGATTTTTTTAGATTAAATAGATTACGTGAACAAGTAACCAAATAAAAAAGTAGGTACTTCTCGATAACCGACTATTTGAGTCTGACGACTTGTTAAAATTATTAAGTTGGTAATCCAGTAGGGAAGAGCTTTAACTAAAAATGCTAAATTCCAAACCCGATTACCTTTTTTGAATTTTTTTGCTGGGATATTATATGTTGAGGTGCACTTCATTATGCTTTAAGGGGAGTAACTCACATTCACAAGAGGATTAGAGAGATTACTTTGAGGCACTTCCGTTAAGTATATCAGGACATCTCGAAAAGTAGCCGGGCTGTTAACCCGTAGTGGACTTAGGGCTGCTGCAGCCCTCGAAATCTTTTGATTATGTACAAGTGATTATAAAAAAATACGGAAATTAATTACTGTTCTGCATAATAAATGTAATACAAGTTCACTGATAATCCTTTTTGGTAGTCATGTTTGTACCTTATATTTCACATTTTTTTATGCGTTATCTACTTCAGCGATGTACTTTGGGATATTGAAATTTCCATTTGCAGCGCAGTGTTGCATTTCCAAACAGAACGAGTAACTACATTTTTAAATTAAAAAAATAAATCCAATACATATTCTTTCCGGAACTTGGATTCTTATAAATTTTTTTCTTTATTAAAATAAATGTTTAACAAATTTTTTTTAAATAGTTGACATGCATTTTGTATATTTTATATTCAAAACCCTAGGAATGCAAAGTAAGAAACATAGTTTGACTAAATATACATCTTGTTTTTAATTTTGTTTTAATCAATTCACTTCACGGCTCTTTGTTTTCAGAAAACGCTATTCCTAAAGACCGTAAGTATTATTATGAAAACAGGACTATTGTTGCTATAGTTTTTTTTATTGGATCACATCCACATTAGTTTTTCTAACTTTGATTCTACAATTTGGCTACTTAGAAATAAATAGTCTTAAATTTATAAAAATTATCGCTTTTCCTCCAGAAAAATTTGAAGTGCATTTACGGCTCCTTGCATTTAATGTGACGATACACATATGTACATATCGCACACTAAATCATAAAGAGTCACAACTCAAAAAATTTCAGAAATTGTTGCGGTCGTTAGAGTTTTGTTCATATAACTGATTTATAAAAAAGCAAAACCACTTTGATCATTTTGAGTTGTGAGTGTTTATGATTTAGTGTGCGATATGTATACGTCTTTTTAATTCATATGTATTTATCCCAATCTTTTGACAACTTCAAAACAAAATCATGTCAATCTTATTTTTCATTCATTTAATAGAAATTTCGCATTCTCTTAAAGCAAACTTTAACCAAATAAATTTTCATATTTTAATTGCATTATTTTACATTATTTTACCTTTAAATGCTGGCGCCCCTTAAATTATGCAGACCTAGGTCCATGCCTTACGGGCCTAGGACTAAATCCAGTACTGTTGTTAATAAATCATTTGAGACGATTACAAACTTCCAAAGTTTGAATTTCAAAATTTTGAAGGAAAAAAAAACAATTATTAATACCTACATACAATTTAAAAATAGCACTTATGTATGTGCATATTGTCCCTACCATGACAAACTATTCAACATGCAAATTTCAGAAGATCCGTCAATTGTGAATTTAAAGTCGGAGTAATCCTGAAATAGCCATGCTTAAAAAATCTTTTTTATTGAGCTATCTATCGTCTATGAATTAGGGCACAATCTGAAAAACGAGTTTTTCATATTGAACAGTTTGACATGGTAGGGATGATATTGAGATTCAGTAATATTATAGCTACAACTCAAAATGATAAAAATCCTTTTGTTTTTTATTCATAAACGGGTTAACTGAACAAATCTCTGACCACCGGAACAATTATTTTTACAACAAAGTCTTCTTGAGGAATATAAAATACCGTTATACTTTGTACATAAAATCAAAGGAGCCACATCTAAGCTTTAAAGTATGTTTCCACTTACTTCAAATCAAGTAGGTGTGAGTGGTTTGGTATTCGAATTTTCGTATTAAATTTTGGCACCTACTTTATAAGGTGGTCGCACTAGCTGTAATGTGAATTTTATCCACATGAAGTTGACATTTAAAATAGATTAAATATTCTTTATGGTAGGTACAGACTTATACCATGTTCACGCGGACAGCAGTTATAGAGGTTCGCTTTCTCATTTACGGTTCGCGGTCAAACCTTGATGGTTTGCCATAAAAATTTTTTAGAGCGAACCAACTTGGTTCATTTTGAACCTTGCTACGAACCATGCAGAAATTGCTATCATCCCTAGTCTTGATAAGAAATTATCGCTAATTTATCTGAACTAGCTATCAAAATGAAATGAGTACACACATACACATACACATGCACACATGAATAAACAAAAAATAAACCAAAAAAATGGGTGCGTGTATGAATTAAAAATATTAGAACACATTTTATTAATTATTTGTTCTTAATTTGTCTATCTAACGTAGAAAAGCAAATAACACAGCCTATAGAACTCGTGAATACTATTCACGTATGTATCTATGGATGTGTATTTATACATCAAAACAGTGATGCCAACTATTGAAACTCAAAAATTTTTTTTAAAGAGTGCTAAATACAAATACATTTAGCGCAAAATAAGTAAATTTTTTCGAATAAGCACGAAAACAGGATAGTTTTAAAATGTTTCTGTTTACATTACATTACATTAAAAACATTTTTGTAAAATAATTCATTAAAAAATAGATAACTATCATGAGATCAATACATATGTACATAGCTGGAGATTTTACAATTTGTATTACATTTCAATAACCCAGCCAGCATTTTTTGAAATTTTCAATCAAATTCGAGTCTTTTTTGACTCCTCTGCGCGTTCAAAAAGCTAGAATATGCGCTCATTTTCTGATCATAAAGTATACTTTCGTCGGTAGAAAAACGTGACTACCCGCGACTCCTCTTGATAAGTCTTTTATGAGTCTTTTCCTCTATTAGTTTAGAGTAATTTTCGACCCCTTTTCTAGTAGTATTTAACGCCTTTCTAATCATTTATTAGTCTTATTTCGCTTAATTTTTTAATATTTTTCGAATTGTCTTTCAGTAATATTTTTAATCGCTTAAGAGTCATTTGTGAAAAATTTAGCAGTCTTTTTACCGTCATTTATAACTGTAATTTGAGTCATTTATCAGTCGCATTTCTAATCGTATTTGACTCTTCTTCGAGTATTTTTAGTCGGATTTCTGAGTTTTATGTTTAATGGTCAAACAGAATTACAGCACAAACACATTTTCTATACAAATTGGCACAAAAAGGAAGCCACAGAAAGCACTTCTTAAATAACAATAATTCTCTCAATAAGGCTACCACACTTTCAATAAATTTCATACATTTTGTAAACAAAACTACAAAGAAAAATAAGCACATAAGAAAATAAAACAAAAATCAGAGAGCAGGGAGGTACGGCCGTAGATTTTATTATGGGATTTTGGTAATTTGACACAAATTTTTCCTAAAGTTGCAGACTTTTTCTATTCCATCATTTAATTTCATATTCGATTTAACTTTTATAAATGAAAAAAATAAAGTCAATGTCAAAAACATTTATTCCAGAATACGTATAAATAACATATCATGTTAAATCATAAATCATCATCACCAAATAATAATTATTATCACTTTTTAAACACCTGCATGATCTGTTGTTGATTAAGCATTTCTCAATCTTCCAGATGAGAAAAATATAATAATAGCTAACGGAAATAATACTCAGATTTTAAATGTCTGGATGAATAATTTGCGATTGCTAGACAATTTGTTATTGTATTTTAAATCGAACTATTTTTACACAATAGCGCGAAACATTTTCGAGTTCTTTTTTGATCGTGTAAGTGATTAATCAGTTAAAAAGATTCAGCAAAGTGATTTTTCAAAAAAAAAAATCTTCCAAGTGCTGGATGGGAAGGTGCATATAAAAAGTATACATACTACATATGTATATAAGAGAAGTAAATATGTATATATGTTTACATACATTTAAAATTGGTCGTTATTAAATACAATTACGATTTCTCGCTCTTCCAAAAACATACATACATTGTCTTTTTTTAGGGTGTACTGAATATCATTCAAAGCACAAAAAAAATTGGAAGAAATACATAGCTCGTCTTCTTTTTTAAATTTGTAAAACAAACTAGCAAAATAAAATTAATAAAAAGTCGATATTGCCAGATTAAAGGTAAAAAAGTTCACAAAGATTTAAATGTAACCATATTGAACAAAAAGTAAAAAGGGCTGAAAGATAATTGTAAAAAGTGCTATATTTGCGGTTTTTTTTTAGTTTGCGGCCAAAATTTTTCCGAGTTTTGAGTGACTGAAAACGGGTTAAATCTAGCCCGAAAACGGATAATTTGGCATCACTGCAGCAAAAAGATTTTTCAAAACGCACCTCGAATGTGTCGTTTGAACGGCATGGTTTGTAATCGTGGTTCAGAGAGCGAACCAAGTGGTTCATGTTGCCGTCTGAACATGGCATTAGCAAGGTGTTTATGCAACCAGGCAGATTGCATTGTCGGTCGCATAGTCTGCACGCAAAGAAAAAACATAGTTAGTACAATCACAATAGCAAACTATCATTTATGTTTGCGATTATAATTATGTCAAACATGTAATATAATATAATATGTTCAGCTATGTGAATTATAATATATGTTCGTGTTCAACATTTTATTATGTTCATTACAAGTATGCTCCCATTTTCCATTAACTATATGTTTATTTTTCACAGTATTATGATAATTATCCTTTTGATCATATTATTATGTTTCTAAGAACTACAGTATAAAAAATAATGGTTTTTTATTTGCATATTTTTTTATTGAAACTCAGGTTTTGAAAATACAAATTTTCTTAAAACAACTTATCTTATATGTATATACATATGTACATAGTTTTATGGCAAAGCTCATGCTGAAAATTTCAAAATTGGCATTTGTTTGATTGGCATTGATATGGAGCACCTCTTTGGCTGCAAATGAGAAATAAGAATGTACATATGTACATTGCACACACATCAATATGTAAATAATATGGCAAAAGGAATAAAAATTAACGATTTTCGTATCTGCTTCAATAAATATATAATAATTAAGATGCATGGAAATAACTCCTTTTTTTTCTTTGAATATGGTTTTTATTAATTTTATTTGACTCACTTTCACCGGTAATATATTTTATTATTTTCTTTTACTTTGCGATCTAAAGTCTGACTGACGCTTGTATTTAATTTGAGAAAACTGAAGAAGAAGAATTTATATTTTGATATGGTGTTTTCTATACAACCATAATTAGTTTGTATTAGCAAAACTATCACCTTAACAAGAATACAATTTTTTAAGCAAAATATAATAATGACGATAAACATTCTATTTTTATGTAACATTGTAAAATTTTAACAATATACATTTTTGACACAAATGTATGCATATGTACGAGTATATTTAATATAACATGCATGCGAAATTTATTTGTTTCTTTTAAAACAGTAAGAAGCTTTTAAATTAAATTTAATTTAACTTTTATTTGTTGAAGTATGTACATATGTATGTATGTATGTAGGTATATTGTTCTTCAGAATTTTATTCGCAACCCGTTTAGTATGATTGGATCAACTATAATGAATAATTGAGAAATGACAACCATATTGTAATAATTTGCATACATTTAAACGCTTAGAATAAAAATATAATATTCGAACTCTATTTTTATTAGAATAACTTAATTCTTTCAACCATATGAGGCAGAACTGAACACAAAATTACCGTAGTGATCATTTCTGAATCATGTTTTTTCTTTGCGTGAGTTAAATATATAAAAGCAAACACTAATACTTACATTAAGAATGACGCTATAGATGAATTCATTGCAAATATAATAAATAAATAAAAATGTAATATTAAACCCATTTCCGTTTTGTTTAAAGAAAATATGATTAAATTCATAAATCATAAATATTTTTCGGTCGCAATTCCAAGAATTGCAACCGTCCTAATTTAATATAGAAGAATTAACTTCATTAGTAAATTAAAAGCACTAAATAAAGAAAATGTAACAGGGTACATATATTTTTCGGTCGCAATTCTGAGAATTGCAACCGTCCCAATTTAACTAACTTTTCACTAATACATTAATTTGCAATGGATGTGTCAAATCGCAATTATTGCATTTTCGTTCCCAAACAAAAATGCAGTATTAACACTTTTTACTAACAAATAAAACCATAATTTTAGTGAATAAGAAAAACTTGTAATTAGGATAAGTCAGTCTTGTTCCTCCGGTTCTGTCGAGAAGTCATTAAAGCTTAAATAAAGATTAATAAAAGAAAATAAATAAAAATTGTTTTTTTTAATAAATCGGTCATCACGAAAACATAATTGGCGCAGTCGGTAGGATCCTTTTTTTTAAAAGGATTCAGTGATTCGTAACCTTCAAAAAAAAAAAAAGAGAAAAAAAAAAGAATTCATTGGTGCAGTGAAAGCTTAGATATAAAAACGTCAAGCCAACACCATCAAAGGACAATTAACATTTTTAACGTGAAAGTGAATCACCACAAAAAAAGTGAAAGCTTAATTAAAATTTCAAGCCAACACCTTTAAAAGTGCAGTGAACATTTCTTGCGTAAAAGTGAACCACAGAAAGCAGTAAAATCCGCTAAAAAAATTTTCAAAATAAATCTTAAAGCTAGAAGACAACGAGAATTCGACCAAAAGAGAATGACGGAGGAACAACCTCAAATTGCAACTGTAAATCTGATCGAGGAGTTAGCCAGAAAAGATGCCCAACTGGAACGCCTGAGGACAGCATTTATGGAACTACAGCAACAACAACAGGTGCAACAACAACAGTTCCAACAACAACAGTTACAACAACAACAATTTCAGCAACAACAACCCCAACAACAACAATTCCAACAACAAGAACATAATCAGCTCGAGAGAATTTATAGAAATGTAGCATATCTACCAACATTTACTGGTATAGGAGACATAACAATAAACTCCTTCCTCAGCAGCGTGGAGTATCTGCTATCCAACATAGAAGATGAGGAACTAAAGAGGGAAGCCACAAAGGCCATTTTCTACCGCAATATACAGGGAGAAGCAAAAAACGTAGTCATCAACGTACAACAACCAGACAACTGGCAGATAATAAAAAGGACTTTGAAGCTGAGATACCGCCCGAACTTGGAACCTCACCAAATATACAGGAGAATCAATGAACTTCGAGTTAACACCGTAAGTGAATTAGCTATAGAGTTACAAAATCTTAAATACAAAAATGACGAATTAAGTATATATTATCAAGATGATCAATGTATAGATTTGTCCAACGTAGATAGTTTACTGGTTAATATAGCCAAAGAAATAACTCAAGGAATACTTTTAGACAAGATATACCCAGAAAGAGATCTAAGTACAATAATAGAAATAATGATGAAACGTAGATATGAAGATAGTTGCATTAGGCAGGAATTTAGAAAATTTCGAGGAAATTATTACAGTAACTTAAAACAAGCAAATAAACATAATAGTGCAAATCCTAATTATAATAGAAATCATAACAAAGGACAGGGTAATTTTAATTTTAGACCAAATAATAATTACAGTAATAATGAATATAATAATAGATATATGAATAATTCAGGACAATATAGGCAGAATAATAATGGAAGAGCTAACAATAAATATTCAAATTCAGGTAATTTCCAAAGATTCACGCAGGCAGGACACCCTGGGTCAAATCTTAATCAAAACAATTGGAATCAACCCAGGCAAAGCCAAAATGAACCTATGGAAGTAGATAACATTCAAATGAATAGGCAAATAAATAAAGCAAATTATAATGAGAATAATAATAGGAATCAAGAAACCGCCCAGTTAGGAAACCCTAGAGCAGAAGGCAGCCAATATCGCTTGCCGCAACCTAGGCAAGAACGAAACGGATTTTTTGAACATAATTGTGAAGACATAAACTATGGTCAATTGGCAGGACACTCGGAACCAGACCTGTGTCACAGTAACACAGCTCTAACCCGACAAAGCCAGGATCAGTTTTTTTTAGAACGACATCAGACTACCAATCCATCATAAAAATAACAATTAAAAATAAAAAATATAATGCACTAATAGATACCGGTGCAAATATAAGTTTAATTGATCAGGACGTAAAAGGATTTGAGAAAATAATACTAAGAGAGCCATTAGAATATAGTACAATAAATGGAAAAGATATAATTAGATTTGAAGTAATGACAGACGCACCTTTAGAATTTAATGTAGAGAAAAATGCGAAAATTAAATGGAAAATGACTAAATTAAAAGGAAGAAAATATGAGTTCATTATTGGGATTGATTTGATGAATTGTTTCAACACAATAATGGATTTAGTGGAAGGACAAATATCTTTTAATAATAAAAAAACTAGTTTTATAATAAACCCGTATAAAAATGTAAAAATTTGTACATTAGAAGCAGCCAACTTTGATTGGAACAGAATACAATTAGACCACTTAAATAGGGAAGAGTATGACGCAATAGTAAAGGTTTTGAATAATTTCCAAGGACTATTCTTTAAAGAAGGTGATCAGTTAACTAGCACAATGGAAATCCTACATGAAATTAGGACGGTGACAGATGAACAGATAAATTCTAAACTATATCGGTACCCCCCACAACACGAAATGGAAGTAAGGAAACAAATACAGGAAATGGAAGAACAGGGAATAATAAGAAAAAGTTGCTCAAGATATTCAAGCCCTTTGATAGTAGTACCGAAAAAAGTTGACAATTCAGGAGAAAAAAAATACAGGATCGTAGTTGATTACCGAAAACTCAACGAAGTGACTATTGACGACAAATTCCCACTACCAAATATAGACGCAATTTTGGACAAGTTAGGACGAGCTCAGTACTTTACAACTTTAGACCTCGCGAAAGGATATCATCAGATTTTAATAAGGGAACAAGATAGGGAAAAAACAGCTTTTGTGACACCACATGGACTATATGAATTTATAAGGATGCCATTTGGGTTGAAAAATGCCCCGGCAACTTTTCAAAGACTTATGAATGAAATACTACGTGACTTTATTAACAAAACATGTGTGGTTTACCTGGACGACATTCTTATATTTAGTACATCTCTTCAAGAACATATAAAATCTATAACGGACATTTTCAGAGTTTTAAAACAAGCCAATTTAAAAATACAGATTGACAAATGCAATTTTATGAAAAGAGAGACAGAATTTTTAGGCCATATACTAACAAAGGAAGGACTCAAACCAAACCCCAATAAAATTAAAACCATTCAGGAATTAACTTTACCAAAAACAGAAAAACAAATAAAAAGTTTTTTAGGACTTACAGGTTATTACCGTAAATTTGTGAAAGATTACGCCAAAATTGCGCAACCCATAACAAAATATTTGAAAAAAGGAGTTAAAATAAATACTCTAGACCCAACATATATAGAAGCTTTTGAAAAACTTAAATTACTAATAATTTCGCATCCAATTTTGAGATATCCAAATTTCGAAAAACAATTCACGTTAACAACAGACGCCTCAAACTACGCCCTGGGCGCAGTTTTATCCCAAGAGGGACACCCAATTTGCTTCGCGTCAAGAACATTAAATAATCATGAACGAAACTACTCTGCTACAGATAAAGAATTTCTCGCCATATTGTGGAGCGTTCAGTATTTACGACCTTACCTTTATGGAAGAAAATTTAAAATCCTTACAGATCATCAACCGATCAAATTTCTACACTCAAAATACAGAGGAAAAGATATGTCCCCAAGACATCAAAGATGGCTACTGAAACTGGGAGAGTACGACTTTGAAATCGAATATATTAAGGGAAAAGAAAATAGAGTAGCAGATTTCCTAAGTAGACTTGAAAATGAGAAGGACGAAAATAAATTGAACGATACCGAATCCAATTTAAATTTAATACACAATATTGAGGAAGATAACGTATCAATGATAACAATTCATTCTGCAGATGAGAACCTTTTAGATCGTTTTTTTATAAAAGAGGAAATAGTTAATAAATACAAAACTCAAATAATATTGACCAATAATAAGACAGAGGAATCAAAAACATTACATGGAAAAAGAATAATTTATATAGCCGAGTGTGACTTTAATATAATGGGTGATATATTTAAGAAGTATATCACAAAAGGAAAGATAGGCATATACTCAGAACTTTCAGATCATAGCTATAACTTAGTACAAGAAAAACTGAGAGATATGTATTCAAACGATAAACAAATTAAATTCATCAAGTGCACGATGAGGGCACAAGATATTGAAACGGAAGTAGAGGCAGTTAAACAAATATCGTTTTATCACATTAGAGAAAGCATACATTCGGGAATCAATGAAACTTACAATAATATTAAAAATAGGATATATTTTCCAAAACTTATGGAACTAATTCATCTAGTAATAAATCAATGTGACCTTTGTCAACAGGTAAAATATGATAGGCATCCAATTAAAAACAAATTTCAGTTTACCGAGACACCGTCGAATAAAAACCAAATTATTCATATCGATACATACGTAATAAAAGGCCATCATTTTCTAACAATAATCGATAAGTTTTCTAAATTTGGAGCTGCTTATTCGCTAAACGACAGAAACCACGTAACCATAATAGAAAAATTAGAAGAACACATTACAAAAATAGGAAAGCCAAATAAAATAATAGCAGATAACGAGTTTAAAGCATTAAGGATAAAAGAATTTCTAATAGAGCAAGGCATAGAGTTACACCTAACAAAACCAAATAGCCACACGGGAAACTCAGATATAGAAAGATTTCATAACACCATATCAGAAAAATTTAGAATTTTATATCAAACAAACAGAGATTTACCGATACCGCAATTAATTCAACGAACAATAAGAAATTACAATGAAAGGTTTCACTCTAGCATAAAATACACACCAATAGAAGTACAGGAAGGACATATAAATTTAGATAAAATCAAGAAAAATTTAATAGAATCTAAGGAAAAGATGATTGATAGACTCAATTTAAAAAGAGAGGAGTACAGGGAAACAAGAGATGAGGGATTCATAAAAAACTATAAAGCATTAAGACATAAAGAGCAACCGAAATATAAAAAAGCAAAACTAGAAGGAATACACACGAGTAACATTAAAAGACCGTTAAAATTTACAGATAATGACCATCTTCATGCTAGTAATAATATGGACGCCGATGACTAAAGGAGAACTGACTACCAAACGACTTACGGAACAAGCAGGATTTATAAACATCTACATGAAAAACATAGATATAGTTAAGGAATCGGACATAATACTACATATAGTAAATTTACACGAAATAGAAGACATTTTAAACCAGATGAAAGAAAATATCAGTTTATTGAAAATAAAAAATAAACACTTACTTCAATTAGAATTGTTAGATGCAAGAAACAAATTAGTTACTTTAATACCAAAACAACGCCGACAACGAAGAGGACTGATTAACGGAATAGGTAGTATATCGAAATGGTTATTCGGGACTATGGACGACGAAGACAGACAAAATATTCAGAAACATCTTTTTAGTATTGACGAAATTAAAGAAAATAATAACCAACAAATTCTAATTAATGACTATTTTAATGAAACTATAAGCCACTTAAAAACTATCGTCAAAAATGACAGAAAAATAATAGAAAAAGAATTAAATTCTATCAATAAATCTTTAGAGACCGAAAATGAAAAGCACATATATTTAGAACAATTATCAAATATACAACTAATTAAAAATAGAATAGAACATTTGCAGGATAATGTGATATCCACAAAATATGGAATTGCACATCCTAGTATTTTGACTTATAAGGAAATAGAAAAATATGCAATAGATTATAATAAGCTAAAATATATTCAGATAGGAACTACATTTTTTAATAATTCATGTTTAGTTTTTGGGATAAAAATACCCAAAACATTTATAACTGTTAAGCTTAAATATATTGTTCCACTACCCAATGATGACAATGACGAGATTGACTCTGTAATAGAGCAAACAATTGAGTTTGAAAATAAAACATACAAATTTGAAGAAAATAAACATTTAAGGAATTTAAAATTAAGCAATCACTGTCTAATAAAAAATAATTGTCAATTAATAAAGAATACTGACTTAGAAATTGTACAACTAGATATAGATACAGTTATAATTAAGAATGCAATAAATATAAGTATCAGTCAAGATTGTAATATTGAAAACATTATGCTAAACGGAAATTATATCATAAATTTCAATAATTGTTCAGTTAGAGTAAAAGACTATTATTTTTCAAATATAATTGAAAACTTAGAAGAAAAACAAATAATTGAAAATATACACATAGAAAAAAACTTTTCACATAAAATAACATTTCAAGAAATCAAAACATTAAATAACAATAATCTTAAAAATATTAAAGCACTAAAATATCATAGTAATATATCATATGGACTCAATTTTCTATTAATAATAATAATTATTTGTATCCTAATTTTTGTAATTATAAAGCAAAGATATATTAAACTAATATTAAATAAAAGAATTCAGGAGAATTCTAATCTAAAGGAGGGAGAAGTTAAATATATAAAAGCAAACACTAATACTTACATTAAGAATGACGCTATAGATGAATTCATTGCAAATATAATAAATAAATAAAAATGTAATATTAAACCCATTTCCGTTTTGTTTAAAGAAAATATGATTAAATTCATAAATCATAAATATTTTTCGGTCGCAATTCCAAGAATTGCAACCGTCCTAATTTAATATAGAAGAATTAACTTCATTAGTAAATTAAAAGCACTAAATAAAGAAAATGTAACAGGGTACATATATTTTTCGGTCGCAATTCTGAGAATTGCAACCGTCCCAATTTAACTAACTTTTCACTAATACATTAATTTGCAATGGATGTGTCAAATCGCAATTATTGCATTTTCGTTCCCAAACAAAAATGCAGTATTAACACTTTTTACTAACAAATAAAACCATAATTTTAGTGAATAAGAAAAACTTGTAATTAGGATAAGTCAGTCTTGTTCCTCCGGTTCTGTCGAGAAGTCATTAAAGCTTAAATAAAGATTAATAAAAGAAAATAAATAAAAATTGTTTTTTTTAATAAATCGGTCATCACGAAAACATAATTCGTGTGTCTGTCTTGTTTATGGTTGGGTTCGTCTGTATCAAAGTACTCGAAAACGTGTTGCGTAAGCAAGTTGCAAAGTCTGTACCTACCATTAAAGCCATTTTTTTTGGAAATTGTCAATCAATATGGATAGACGACCCACGGATGGAGTTTTTAGAAGCGACGCAGGGTTGCGTACATAAATCCAGTTCGAAAAATAGTATTTTCGAATTAGTTTAAAATAAATCAACTACCTTGATGTGATTTGGCCAAATGCAAAATATATGGTAAATCATGTATAAATTAAAATGATTTGCTCAAATCACCATAGCCCAATTCACAATCTTGTGCAAATGGCATTGCATCGTTGCATCTGCAAAATGGTTTTATCGAAATCATGCCGGTGGAAACATACTAAAGATATGCCGATATAAGGCCAAAATTTTTTTTGGAAATCATCTTAAGAATAAAATCGTGAGTAGGTATGCCATCTTAACAAATTCTCTTTCCAGATTTATCTTTATTATAGGATATTTTCTAATAATTTCTGTGTCAGTTTATTTTTATATGTACATACATACATATGTATGTATGTATGGATGCACGTAAAAATTTATTCTGTATGCCAAAAGTATGACTGTACAAATTTATTTTCAAGTGTTTTTTCTGAGCATTTGCTATTTATTTTTTTAATCATTATCAATTGCTTAAGAAGAAAAATGGTTGAAGATTGTATAAAAGTTAAATGAAATAAAATGGTGATGGAGTGGACAAACGTGGAGGTGGATTTTTTCTTTGTACAAGTTTTTATTATACAAGCCAAGAACTCCTGTTTGGTATACACTTTTAATATTTTATATAAGAACCAACGTTGTCGAAAAAAATACAGAAAAAGCACCACTACTAGAACAAAAAAATATACTCGTATACCCATCTAGCCAAGAGCTGTTTAATACACGATGTTTAATATAGAACTCCTAAACGAATCTTCTGGTGACTAGTTGTAGAGTTATATTGTACACTTTGTGCTCAACTCTATCTAATAAATCTTGCAATGTTTCATCGACCATACATTTATCTAAGACGCGTTTGGTCTTCTTTTATTATCTCGTTTACTGTTAAAGATTGTTATTTCTTCGCTGATGTTTTTATTTAAGTTTGGAATAAGAATCTAGTAGGATTTTTAAATGTTTTTTTAAGCATTTAAGATATATTAAAGTTAAAGTGTATAGCGATTTACATCAGATATATTAAATTATTGGTGGCAGGTAGGAAATTTTTCTAAATTTAATTTAACCTAAAATGATTTTTAATCAGGAATAATTTCTTAATCGGGCTTAAGTTCAGTATTTTAAATTCTTATTGAATGAAATATTTTTATTAATTATGTAATTTGCGTTTCTAAAGAATATAAGAAAAATTAAACTAGACTTTATTAGCTGGGGAAATACCGATATTTTTCCATGCAGTCAGATGCTTCATTTAATCAATTAAAGCTTTCATAGATCTGGGCCATTCAAAGTTCATGCTATATCATTTCGTGTACGCCAAAGATAGAAGCGATAGATGTTTAAAAAAACAAAATACGACATGGTAATCATAAATACAAACATATTTTATTTTTCGGATCAAATCAAAGTCAGGCAAACACATACATAAGTATATAATATAAAACGCATTCTTGTACGAATGTACGTGAAAATAAGAGAATAATGAAGTGCTCACGGGCGGCCTTTTGCTTATCTCTGCTCTAAATAAACTTCTAGTTATCGCATCTGCGAATAATGAAATTGCCTTTCACGGGTCTTGTATATGAATCGTCTATATGTAACAGTTTCTCCCGTGAAAAGCATCTTCATCGATTTATATATTCGCTCGTCTGCGATTACAAATGCTCTGCACACGATTCACAATAGGTATGTATATTCTTCTGGGATTGAAAAGGCTAGCTGGGTATGTACATTTGGCATACATACACATGTACATATATATATTTGTATATATACATACATATACTATATATATATATGTATATATATAAACAACAATATAATACCCAACCATTGAACAGTTATCATTACTGCTGCTGCTTCTTTTTCTACAACTACAACCATTCTGGACGATTGCAAAAAAGAAAAAATATATGTATAAATAAATAAGTAAAAACTTTGACAAAAGCTAAACATTTGCTGGATGTTTTTTTTATTTCCTTTTTATGTGCCTCATCACCACTGTCTGCCATCACAACGGCCGATCACCACCACTACCCTACCACTACCAACGCAAAACATCACAAAAATATATGTAAGTATGTTTGTATGCAAATAAATAAATAAAAAAGTACTCGCACACAGCGTTACCGTTGGTGCTACTAAAGTATCAATTTGCCACTTTTTCGACTGCTTGGATACTAGTGTGCTACTCTAACAAACTGCAGCCAAATTGGATACTTTTTCTGATTTTAGCCACTTTTTGATACCTTTTGCTGAATGAAGATGTACTTTTTCCTACTATCGGTTTTATTAATATATAAGTTATGTTGTTTTAATATATTGGCTTGTAAGCAAGCTTATAAGACATAAATTTCTTGTGATGCGTGTTTAGCTTATGTATATCTGTCGAATAATTAATATGCCCAGGCTTGATTATATTTGTATGAGTATGTAAATATAATTACATACATATTTACATATGTATGTAGGTATATACAATGTACATATATTAAACAAATTTCGTTGAACTATCGTAAATTTTAATCAGGAATAATTTTTTAATCGGGAAAATAGAAAATTAATAGTGATACAAATGTATTTAACAAAGGTAAATCAATAATTGTATACATTATCCTCTCTCATGTTCCATTTCATTAAAACTACAATTTAAATAGCTGATATCAATCTCTGCCGAAGTAGATAAACATGTGTGCTTCATCAGCTTCATGGCTGCACAGAAAAATGCGCATTTCCCCACCTAAAAAGTCTAGTTTAATTTTTCGTATCTTCTTTAGAAAATCGCATTAATTACTAAAAATATTTCATTGCATAATAATTGAAAATACTGAACCTAAAACCGATTAAGAAATTATTCCTGATTAAAAAAGTCACTATTAAACTTTTATATACTTCAAAAAATTGCGAAGCGCTAAGACACTAATTGTATTTAAGTATTTATTTAAACCCCGTATTTATTAAATTGTTTACGTTTTTTGTAATATAATAAGTGGACTTGATGTTTTTGTAAGAGAGTTCTCAAATTGCTTGGATAAATTTTTTTATCCAAAGTTATATACATTTGCTTTATATACATATCTTTAGTTTGTTCCCGCTGAGCGGTTCCTTTTCTAAATTGCCATCATTAGAAAATAAATTATCTAACGGACTGAAAGTTGAAACTTGTCATACCGTTTTATCTTCTTTAAGTTTGTAGTAAAGTGATTTGGAAGACTGGATTCCATATGATGAACCTATTCAAAAGTACAGATGTACATTTAAAAAAAGCCTTTAATAAATATTAAAAATTTCTAAATCGACCTTTTTCCGTTAATTTAAACATGCAATGTACACAAAATTTACATAATTGTCTTGTGCTTGTTTCTTGAGAATTCAATATTCAGATATTTTTAAAAAAATTAAGTATAATAAATAAATAAAATAAATTTTCTCTAAAGTAAATAAGCTGAGTTAGTTTTTTTTTTAAATAAGTACCAATGCTAAGAAAGCATTAAAAATATATATGTATGTATCTTTAGAAGATTCAAGTAATTTATTATTATAAGCACAGATTATATGAATTATTTTTATATTATGTGGCTTTATTTTATCATAAAAATAGTACTTTTTAGTCTTTAGATATGCAAAACTTGATTTTTATTGTTGTTGTTTTTAAAAATAAGCAGATTTGCTCTAATTTTTCTTGTTTTTAAAGTTGCCCCTTCTTTTCTTAAAACCCCTTTTTTGGTGCCACTTTTTTTTAAATTCCCCTTGTTGAAATTTTACAACGGTAACGCTGCTCGCACACAAGAAATATTTCTTGAGGCTCATGCATCAAAATTGTAGTTAAAGCTGTGTATTATTTATGCCTTAGTGGGTGGGTGCGTATGTGTGTGCACGTGCGGTTGTGTTAGTTAGTTTAAATAAAAAATTACAAAACACTGGAGACAATTACATTCATTTAGTACTTTTTGATTTGGGCTATGTGAATATTAACAAATTGCCATTTGCCAAAAAAAATTAATGAGAAAACCAGCATCTTAGGATTGAACCAATGTGGCCATATGAATATTTCTCGGTTTAGTTCTTCCTTGGTGGCAAACAAAAATAGACAGACAAATGGGGAATATTCTAAAAGTATTCGGATTTGAGTTGAATTTTGGAGTGACTGCAAGCCTACTAATACTACTATGTAATATTTGCATGATACTTCCCTGGTTGAAATTTAGGCGAGATACGCATAATTTCTATGTTATCATATCATTAGCTGCTCATTACAACAATGCAATACCTATGATTCGCTACATTTTTTTATTACTGTGTTAAATACATATATTAAAAATACGTGTTACTCCAGCTGGTACAGCAACAGCCGTTTTTGGGACTTTGCCCTCCTCCAACATTCACTCAGTTATTGAAAACAAAAAGCAAATTCATCAAAATAACGAGTTAGCTGCATGTAGTAGAAACTTAAATACAACCCTGCAGAAAATTTGCTGAAAATTGATCCAGACGTGTACGTCCTATGACTTAAGAAAATAGGAGTGCTACCAAAAGTACGGAGTAGTGTATGGTGAAGAAAATACATATCGTGTAATTGGTTACATATTCACCATTTTCGTGATGTATCGTCTTAATATCCTGTCAATTTAATTGTTACGTTAAGTCTAGTGTTGTAGTAATTGGCACTGAACAAGTTCGGTTTGTATAGATATTAGCCTAAGCTTAACTGGTATTTATAATTTTGTGACATGTGTGCCCTCTGCTAGAGTGGGTAGCTTGCACACTACTGTCATGAAGAAGGTTATATTATTCTACACCGATTAGGTCCCTATAAAATAGTTCATAGACAAGACACAATGTACATATCAAGTAACAGTTATGGCCATCCTAGGCCATACATCCCCATGTAGAAGTGCCTGGTCCGCTTCATACGAAGTGTTCGTGTGTTATAAGATTTTAGTACAGTAGTATTTGTAAAATTTTATATACATTAATACCTATGTATGTATGTATGTATGTATGTGCCTATTTTATGTTTGGTTTGTCTGAATGCTGGACTATTAATTTCGGTTGGGCTCGATTTCGGCCCTTTTTCTTTTTGTGTGCAATTTTTGTTTAGCAGCACAGGATTAACAACAATACATACTAATTTCATATCGAACGAGCTCTACTGCGCAGTTAAATTACAAGGTAATGTGTTGAAATGGCTTTTGAAATGAATGTTTTTCATTGCAGAGGTTTACTCTAGTACATATGTACATAGTTACATATATGCATACCTAGTGAGCTGTTGCATGCACAGTGATCTTGTCTTACACTTATTTATTTTCAGAACCTAAACTAAATATATACATAATAAATCATTTAGGCATTTTATGAAAATTACAGAAAAAATTTTAGTAATCAGTAAAAATTTATTGGTAAAAAAATTATTTTTACTGAAATTTTAGTAGTACTGCAAAGTGATCAGCTATGTTAAATGCCTTAAGTACAAATAGTTAATACTGGCTTATGGTAACTAAAATAAGGTATTAATTATAATTGTTCGAACTTCATTTCTTTCTATATTTTATGAATTGAACACGCTAAAGTTCGTATTCTTGTTCGTATGATTACACTAATCCACTCATACCTAGCTCACACCGATTTCATAACGCGGTGTGCATCTTACTCAAAATTTGTGATTGTACATATGTACACACATCAATAAAACTTTGTCGAAATCCTTGCTGCTGTTTGGGAGATACGAGGTAATACAGAAATTTACAATCATACGCACATATGTATGTATGTATGTGTATACAAGAAACATGAAAAACACATAGCCCTTCTTGGCAGTCGGGTAATTACCGGTTGACAAAGTTGACATTAAAGACCTGCACAAGGCGTCTTATTAGAACTTTTAAGACATGAGGGCAATTTCAAATGCTTCACTACAGTGAAATCTTCTAAAACAAATGCTAAACAACGTGTTCGGCAATACATTTGTTCAACTTATTGCAGGTATAAGTGTTAAGAAGAAAATAGTTCGTGACTGAAGAATTTGTTTTGCTTGTGCTTTTTTCTCTCATTGGCGCGTATACAAATGTCATGCATGTACATACATACATAGTTACATAATTTGTGTGTGCTCTCTTATTTTTCTGCGCACATACAAACGCACACATGCATTTACATGAGTTGTGTGCGCTTGCTTTAAAAAACCTCCCTTAAACACAAACCTAATAGCTTACCATCTAAATCTTACACACACACCCAAACGTACAATATGCAAAATAACAAACATACATGTATCAAAAGTACTTCTTTGCATCGTTTGTTATAAACAAGACGTCTTGGCGACATCGCTTGTTAACAGTCATATACACGTACACCAATACATCCATCGTGCTTCGTTTACAGTACGACAGCCACCAATCTATTTGAAAGAAAAAAATTCAAACTAAACAAATTAAAAATTTAATTTCAGTCATTGATGAGAATAAATTTCACATCGTTCCAATAAAACGTGGTAACATTGATGAAACCAAAATTCAAATTTATGAAGAAAAAGATGTTTGCAAAATGATTACTGAATTTGAAAAAAGTTAAAAAAAGTTTCTACACATATCAGCTTAAGAGTGCTAAAGGCCTGCAAATCGTATTGAAGGGCATAGATTCCTATGTTGCTCCCGAAGAAATAAAAGATGCACTCGTCCTCCAGGAATTTAAGGTAAAAAATTTATCTAACATAATAAATAGGGAGAAGATTCCTCAACCTCTATTTCGCGTCGAACTTGAGCCAAACGATATAAAATTGAAAAAAACGAGACGCATCCAATTTATAATTTAAAATATCTCTTATACCGAAAAATAGCAGTTGAAGAACCACACAAGCGTTCTGGACCCGTACAGTGCCATAATTATCAAGAATATGGTCACACAAAAACTTACTGCAAGTTACCTTCATATTGTGTTATCTGCGGTGAATTGCACGGTACTGCTGGTTGTACTAAACCTAAAGATCTAGCAAAAAAAAAATGTAGTAATTGTGGAGGTAATCACACCGCTAACTACAGAGGATGTCCCGTATATTCTTTCGTTAAGCAGACTATGGGGCAAAAACCTAAATTAGCTCCAGCACAAACAGCAAACGCTTACTCCGCCACTTTTGCTCAAATGAGCCAACCTGTAACTTCACGTGTATCGTATGCCGATGCAGCTAAGACTAGTTCTATTCCCACACAAAATAATCCACCTCAAACTAACTCAACGAATGCAAACACAAGCTTTAATTTTAGTCGCCTTGAAGCTACTATTGAGAATCTGGTGCTGACTATAAATAACTTTACAACAAATATGACTAGCATGAAGCAAGAAATGCTACGAATGCAGTCTACACTGCTTCAAGCATTAGTTAACAAGCCATGAACACATTAAAGATATGTTTCTGGAACGCAAACGGCATTCGCCAATATAAAAATGAACTTGAGCACTTCCTCACGGAAAAAAATATTGATATAATGTTGGTTGCTGAGACTCATTTCACTTCAAGAAGTCTATTTAAAATTAATGGCTATATTTCATATGACTCAAAGGACCCAAGAGGAAGAGCTTGCTGGGGATCAGCAATTTTAATAAAGTCAGCACTCAAGCATTATATTCTTGACAACATTTGTGAAGAACATCTACAAGCAACGAATATTTGTGTTGAAAATTTTTGCACAAAATTTGTCATATCATCAATTTACTCCCCTCCTAGATTCGCAATTACTGAGGATCAATACGAGGATTTCTACAAAAATCTCTTGGCCCTTGTTTCGTAGCAGCTGGCGACTTTAATGCAAAACATACTTTCTGGGGTTCGAGTCTTATCACACCTAGAGGAAGAGCGTTGTTCAACACAATTTCAAAAATGGGCTCGGACGTCATTTCGAGTGAGGAGCCCACTTACTGGCCTACTGACATACATAAAATTCCGGATGTTATAGATCTTGGCGTTACAATCTGTAGCCCACTGGGAAGTGCTCTACCTCACCCATATGTGAAAATGGTCAGTCGTGTTAATTGGCTGCGATTCAACAAATATCTTAGTAGTCTTATGATATTGAATCTAATATTGCCAATCTTAACGAAAATATTAAGCAGGCTGCTGCACATGCCACTTCCTCCCATCCTCAGACTGGGTTTAATAGAATATATTCTACAGTTATTGAACATCGCGTATGTGAAAAAAGAAGAGCTAGAAGAGAATGGCAACAGCACAGATCACCCCAAAATAAAATTAGATTATAAGATCGCACTAAAAGACTCCAAGAGCTGCTTGCATATGAAAAAATTGCATCTCCTAAAAACTATCTGGGAAATCTCGATGTAACACCGTCATCTAATTACTCTTTGTGGTGCGCTGCGTAAAATATTAAAACCCGTTGAGTTTAAACCACCTCTGCGCACTTCTACCGGAGTTTGGGCCAGGAGTGATATTGAAAAAGGTAACTTGTTTGCAAAGCATTTAAAATCCGTATTTACCCCAAACACATGTACTGGTGTTGTTGATTTCCCGACTGCAGTTGCGCTACCCCCTCGACCCATAAAATTTAAAATGTGTGGTGCACAAAATCTAATTGCTGAAGTCAACCCGAAGAAAGCACCGGGTATTGATGGAATTAGTAACCAGATGCTAATAAAATTGCCTCGTATTGCAATTACAATCATGTTATTAATTTTTAATGTCATTTTACGACTAGAGTATTATCCCCACAGCTGGAAGCTTGCCAAAGTTAAAATGATTCCAAAGCCGGGCAAAGATCTTACCAAGGCAGAATCATACAGGCCAATAAGTCTGCAATCAACAATGTCAAAACTTTTCGAAAAACTGCTCATGTCAAAATTGTCCCCAATTCTAATTGGTAGTGGGTGCATCCCAGACCATCAGTTTGGTTTTAGAAGTCAGCATAGCAACATTGAACAAACGCATAGATTTGTTCAATGTATAAGAAGAACATTTGAAGAAAAGAAGTACTGTTCTGCACTGTTTATTGACGTTTCGCAGGCATTTGATAAAGTGTGGCATGAAGGCCTAATTTTAAAATTAAAATCATATCTACCAATAAATTTGGTGAATTGATTAGAAAGTTACATTACTACTCGGAAGTTCACGGTTGTGGAAGGAGAATTCATGAGTGTGCCCGAATCTATATCATCCGGTGTGCCACAGGGGAGCATACTATGGCCAGTTTTGTATTTGATTTATGCTTGTGATATGCCTTTGAGCAGTAATATCCATACATTTACGTTTGCCGATGATACAGCCTGCTTAAGTATGCACGAAAATCCTCATAAGGCTTTGCGATATCTACAAGAACATATTACACAACTGGAACTATGGTTAAAATTATGCAGAATTAAGGTAAACGAGCAAAAGTGTGTTCAGGTAACATTTACCCTGCGAAGAGATACTTGTTCCCCAATTCGAATCAACAACCAAGTTGTTCCTCAGCATTCACATGTAAAATACCTTGGTATACACCTTGATCGACGACTTACATGGAAACACCATATTGACTCAAAGCTAATACAAATGAAACTTAAACTAACTCAGAGAGATTGGCTGATTGGTAGAAATTCAACACTCAGCCTAGACTGCAAACTTTTACTATATAAGTCGCTTTTGAAGCCAATATGGTGCTACGTAATTCAGTTATGGGGCACTGCTTCAGCTTCTAATATTGAGAGAATCCAACGAAGGCAAAACTAAATTTTACGGTTGATAACATCGGCTCCATGGTACATCAAAAACTCAAATATACATCGCGATTTGAATATCGTGTTGAATACTCAACACTCCAGATGGGATTGCTTGAAAGTATTTTTTTTCTCTTTTTTCTTGGTTATCATTACTTATGTATTATTTATAACTATCACTAAGTTTATGTCCGACAGTGGTCGGGCCTAATACTTATATTTTAGATTTATGATTTTTTTTTATGCATGTTTTTTTTATTTATTGTATCTTCATATATGAACTAACAATAAGTATTCAAATCTTAAATCTAACATATAATTAATAGGCCCGACCAATGCCAGACCTAACTAAGTGATAGTTGTAAATAATACATAAGTAGTGATAAGCAAAAAAAAAAATAAAAAATTTCAAGCAGCTTCATTCGGAGTGTTTAGTATTAGAGCCCTTGTATCTCTCTTTTTTAAGCGGATGTGTCCAGTAAAGTTCAAAATATTACGAGCAAGCGGATTAGGATGTGACTCGAGTTTCGTTAGATATTTGCCTGCGTATTTTGCAATTTCTTCAATCACTAGTGGCATATTTAAATCACGATGTATATTTGAATTCTTAATGTACCATGGAGCAGATGTTATTAACCTTAAAATTTTGTTTTGTCTTCGTTGAATTCTCTCTACATTGGAAGCTGAAGCAGTGCCCCATAACTGGATACCGTAACACCATATTGGCTTTAAAAGCGACTTGTATATTAAAAGTTTGCAGTCTAGGCTGAGTGTTGAATTTCTGCCAATCAGCCAATGTACCTGAGTTAATTTTAGTTTCATTTGCGTTAACTTATAGTCAATGTGATGTTTCCATGTAAGCCGTCGATCGAGGTGTATACCAAGATATTTCACATGTGAATGTTGAGGAACAACTTGATTATTAATCCGAATGGGGGAACAAGTATCTCTTCGTAAAGTAAATGTTATATGGACACACTTTTGTTCATTTACCTTAATTCTCCATAAGTTTAACCATAGTTCCATCTGGCTAATGTGTTCCTGGAGTTTTCGGGATGCCTCATCAGGGTTTTCGTGCATACTAAGGCAGGCGGTATCGTCGGCAAATGTAGAAGTGTGGATACTACTGCTCACAGGCATATCACAAGTATAAATCAAATATAAAAATGGCCCCAGTATACTCCCCTGTGGCACACCGGATGAGATAGTTTCAGGCATACTCATAAAGTGTCCTTCCACCACTGTAAATTTTCGTGCGAGAATGTAACTTTCCAAAAGATTTAGAATGTTTATTGGTAAGTATGTCTTCAATTTCAAAATCAGGCCTTCATGCCACACTTTATCAAATGCCTGAGAAACGTCAATAAACAGGGCAGAACAATATTTCTTTTCCTCAAATGTTTTTCTGATAAATTGAACCAATCTATGCGTTTGCTCAATGGTGCTATGCTGGCTTCTAAAACCAAATTGATGGTCCGGGATGCACCCATTATCAGTTAAAATTGAAGACAATTTTGCCATGAGGAGCTTTTCAAAAAGCTTTGACATTGTTGACAGTAAACTTATTGGCCTATATGACTCAGCCTTGGTAAGATCTTTACCTGGCTTTGGAATCATTTTAACCTTGGCAAGCTTCCAGCAGTCTGGATAATACTCCAGTCGTAAAATGGCATTAAAAATGAATAACAGGATTCTAATTGCAGTACGAGGTAACTTAATCAGCATCTGGTTACTAATTCCATCCATACCGGGAGCTTTTTTCGGGTTGAGCTCGGCAATTAGTTTTTGTACATCACACATCGTAAATTTTAAGGGTCGAGGGGGTAGAGCAACTACACTCGGCAAATCAGCAACACCGGTACATGTATTTGGTGTAAAAACGGATTTTAAATGCTCAACAAAAATGTTACCTTTTTCAGTATCGCTTCTTGCCCAACCTCCGGTAGATGTGCGCAGAGGTGGCTTAAACTCAACGGGTGTTTTAAGCTTTTTAGCAGCGCGCCACAAAGAGTAATTAGATGCTGGTGTGACATCAAGCCCTTCCAGATAATTTTTAAAAGATGCAGTTTTTTCAGATGCAAGCAACTCTTGGAGTCTTTTAGTGCACTCTTTAAATCTGATTTTGTGTTGAGGTGATCTGTGCTGTTGCCATTCCCTTCTAGTTCTCCTTTTTTCACGTACGAGATGTTCAACGTCTGTAGAATAAATTTTATTGTACACAGTATGCGGATGAGAGGTAGTGGCATGTTCAGAAGCTTGTTTAATATTCTCGTTAAGATTTGCAATGTTCGATTCAATATCATTGGGTGATCTTAGCGTAATATTTTCTGTGCAATGACTACTAAGATATTTTTTGAATCCCAGCCAATTAACACGATTTATCATCTTGACATATGGGTGATGTAAAGCGCTTCTCAGTGGGCTACAGATTGTAACGATCGTGGGAGAGTGATCGGACGAGAGATCTAGGGAAGCTTCAACGTGGATTACTTCCCTAGAAATACTTTTTATGACGCCGAAATCTATAACATCCGGAATTTTTTGTATGTCCGTAGGCCAGTAAGTAGGCTCCCCACTCGAAATAACATCCAAGCCCATTTTTGAAATTGTGTTGAACAACGCCCTACCTCTAGGCGTAATAAGACGCGAACCCCAGAACGTATGCTTAGCATTGTAGTCGCCAGCTGCAACGAAACAAGGTCCAAGAGATTTGTAGAACTTCTCGTATTGGTCCTCAGTGATTGAAAATCTGGGAGGGGAGTAAATTGAAGATATCACGAAATTTGTACAAAAATTTTCAATGCAGATATTTGTTGCTTGTAGATGTTCTTCACAAATGTTGTCAAGAATATAGTGCTTGAGTCTTGACTTTATTAGAATTGCTGATCCACCGCATGCTCTCCCTCTAGGGTCCTTTGTATCATATAAAGTGTAGCCATTCATGTTAAAGAGGCTTCTAGAAGTCAAATGAGTCTCAGAGACCAACATTATATCAATACTTTTTTCCGTAAGGAAGTGCTCAAGTTCATTTTTATGTTGGCGAATGCCGTTTGCGTTCCAGAAACATATTTTTAACGTGTTCATGGCTTGTTAATTAATGCTTGAAGCAGAGTATTCTGCATTCTCAGCATTTCTTGCATCATGGTAGTCATATTTGTTGTAAAGTTGTTTATAGTTAGCACCAGATTCTCAATAGTAGCTTCAAGGCGACTAAAGTTAAAGCTTGAATTTGCATTCGTTGAATTATTTGGCGGTGAAATATTTTGTGTGGGGATAGAACTAGCCTTAGCAGCATCGGCATACGATACACGTGAAGTAACTGGTTGGCTCACTTGAGCAAAAGTGGCGGAGTACGCGTTTAATGGTTGAGCTGGAGCTAATTTAGGTTTTTGCACCATAGCCTGCTTGACGAAAGAGTACACAGGACATCCTCTGTAGTTAGCGGTGTGATTACCTCCACAATTACTGCATTTTTTTTCCGCTTGATCTTTTGGTTTGGTACAACTTGCAGTACCGTGCAATTCACCGCAGATAACACACACTGTAGGTAAATTGCAGTAAGCTTTTGTATGGCCATATTCTTGGCAATTATGACACTGCACGGGACCTGCACGCTTATGTGGCTCTTCAACTGTGATTTTTCTGTATAAAAGGTATTTAAGGCTATAAATAGGATGAGTCTCGTTTTTTTTCAACTGTATATCATTTGGCTCCAGTTCAACACGAAATAGGGGTTGGGGTACTTTTTCTTTGTTAAATATGTTTGATACATTCTTTACCTTAAATCCCTGGAGGACTAGTGCATCTTTAATTTCTTCAGGGACAACATAAGAATCTATGCCCTTCAATACGATCTGCAGGCCTTTAGCGCTCTTAAGCTGGTATGTGTAGAAGCTTGTTTTATTTGTTTTAAATTCAGAAACCATTTTGCGGAAATCCTTTTCGTCATAAATTTGAATTTTCGTTTCATCGATGTTGCCACGTTTTATTGGGACAATGTGGAATTTATTTTCACCAACGACCGAAATTAATTTTTTTAATAAGGGCATTTGAATTTTTCTCCGTTAAGTAGATTGGTGGCGGCTTGAATGTTTTATTCGACGATGCCTCGGGTTTGTCGTTTTCATCTTGCAAAATTTTAAAACGGTTTTGGCGATTAATTGAGGATGCGCTGTTATCCCTAGACATTTTTGGAGCGGATGAAATTTTTGAAGAATTTGGGCTTCGCCCACGCTTTACCACGGTTATATATCTGTCCATACCGACTTGCACCTTGGGTTTTGAAATACTGTTATCTGTAGTGATAACTTTATTAAGTGACGAATACGAGCCTGAAGGGGATGATATTACTGACTTGTATGAAGAAGTACTAGGCAATTGTAATGTTAATGAATCACTACTATTTGGCATTGGACAAAGCGAAGTTGATCGCTGACGAAAAATTGGTTTTGCCGTTAAAAAAACACTTTCATTAGATTTATTATTTCTATTATTTTCATTAAGAGCTTCAGAACTCACAGTAAAATAGGCATTTCTGCCGTTAGAACTCACTTCATATTTTTTTGTATTTGAGGCACTCATACAGAGTATTCCTCAAGGGCACTTTTTGTGTTTTTTTGCTTACGGTTTTTTTTGCTTTTGTAATTTATGATTGTTTGTCTGTTTTTGAGTTACTCGTATAGAGTATTCCTCAATGTCACTGTTTATATTTTTTTTGTTTGCTTTTTTTGTATTTGTTATTTCCACTATGTAAAAAATATTATCAAAGCAATAATGCTTATTTATTAAAGTCACTATGTACCTATTACGAATAATATGTACTACGAATATTTTTTTGTATAATTTTTTGTTAGTTTGGTATGTAAGAAAAAATTCCGCTAATCGACTGTTCGCTATGAAGGTACCACGAGAACTAGTGATTTATGATTTGAATACTTATTTTTAGTTCATATTTGAAGATACAATAAATAAATAAATGTATAAAAAAAATTACGACAGCATTTATTATTGGCTTAGTATAATACATGCCACGAGAATACATTTAAAAAACATGACATATTTATATTTCAAGACTGCTTGCGCAGGCCACTAGTTGACATTAAGAAGCTCTCTACCATTTGACATTGTCGGTTAAAAAGTTAAGTGATGTAGGTAAAAATTAATAAATTGAAGTCTTAAAATTTAAAAGAAGTTGTCAAAGTGAAGTTATCAAGATCGTTTGAGTTGTAAATCGTATACAGAGAAGTAAAGAATAACTAAATTTCTCAGGATTGAGACCGAACCAAAGTGAGTCTGTGCAAAACAAATAAAATTTAAGAAATCTGACTGGCTGACTTCCTAAGCGCATACTGCTTTGTAGTAACTCGGGATAACTTATGCTGCACCAAGGAACGTACAAAGTAATGACACAATTACACGTTTGGGAAGTCATCACTTAAGTTCTAGTGAAATTTATTGAAATTTCCAACGATATTGAACATCGTCTTTGCCCCGCATTATTGTTTCAGCGTTTCTGTACAACATTTTAATAATTTCTGTAAAATTTAAAAAGTAAATTTTGAGGGAAATTTCTTACGTTCACAAGCCAATACTGCAGACTAAAAACCTTCAAACATTTCAATGTCAAAATACATACGCACTCTTACATTGCATCAACATATGTATGTGTGTATGTGTATGCACGTAATTATGTATATACATATACGTACTTATGTATATTAATTAAATATTGCTATTGTGGCATTCGTTCAATTTCTTCCTTTTTTCAAATGCAAGTTCCTTTTTTTCAAATACAATTTCCAGTTCCCTTGAATGGACAAAAATGATCCATAAAAAACAATTTCTTGACGGCCAAAAAGAATTATTTTAGCTTAAAAGGGTGGTGTTCTTAGGGATTATTGGAGTGTTTAAATTTGTATAATGCTTTTGTGTCTAAAAACGTTACATAAGGATTTTCTTTAAGAGTTTTGCACACGATCAAAATGCTTGCTTTCAAGTTCGTAATTTGTCCGTTTGTCTTTTCTTAACTCCGGTGAATATATAATTTTAATGAAAATTTGTTCGGGATTGATGGGTTTAATAATATGGACGTATTAACAAGTTACAGCAAGCATGCCAAAAATCTAAATTCTTTGATTTTCCATCAAGCATCGTTGGTGTCACAAATACTAAGAAATGTTTGCTCATACCACAATCAAGCTTAACTGGAAGTTTGACCATGTCTAAGTCAGTCCGGTTTTCATAAAACTCCAAATCTAAATAGAAGCCCAGTGGGGCAGTAAGCAACATTTCAAGTTATGTAGGGAGTTAACAATTATATTGCAACGTTTCAATTTTTAATATGGGCTGACTAGTTTGTTTTTTTTTGCTTGCATCTAAATCCAAATTTTTTTCAATTCAGCTCAAGACAGATGGCTCAATGAGCCCACCTACGTTTAGTGAGAACACTTTGGCCTCGCCTAAACCCCCAAAGAACTAAAAACCTCATCAACTTCACTAGGACGCACTTGAGTAATCTCTTGGCCACACTTACCGGCCACTGCAATCTTTGAAACTATGCTAAAGGTATGGATCTCCCGTACAGTGATTACTAGTCCAGTTGTAATGATGAAGAAGATGAGGAAGACATCTTGCATCTCTTCTGCTTCTGTCCCGCTTTGGAGGGCATAAGCAGCGGCTGTATGGCCGTTAACCCCCTTCTATGGCATGCATGCACACTAGACCCTTTCCTGAATTACTCTCTTGTCTTCGTCTATATCTTCCTTCTTCTTCCTTACCCTCCTCTTCCTATACTATTTTCAACTTACAGGTAGCACAAAGGGGACTCAAGTGAGCTGGATCTCTGGATTTTGTTTTTCACCAGCAACTTGCTAACCTAAACTAAATCTAGTTTTTTACCAGGTGGTAAATTCAAAAGTATAAACAGCCTGTCATTTTCAATATGGCAATAGGGTAATGTAAAACTAAGCAAGTTTAAACTGTAGGCGCAGCTGTAGTTTATGAAAAAATATTTGTATATTTCGCTGTATTTACGCAATTTGCAGAAAAAAATTTATTTTGATAAATTTATACAACAATAATTTTTTATTGATTCGTTATTTCATTAAATAAAGCTCCCTACAAAAAATCTTACTAAAAGTCATTTTAGTAGTTTATTTAATTGCACGGCAGTACACCGTTTTTGAATCAAGGGTGTATGAATGTGAACTTTGCATACTATCAGATATCATATCATATCATATCATTTATGGCAATTTTTCGGATCTTAACCATATATAGGATATCATATATGCTCCACACATTTTTTTTAGCTGGGTGGTTTTATTTTACACTATGTAAGTCCCAAAAATGCGGAAAAAAATAAGAGATGTACAAAGTCTAAAACCCTAATTGGTTGGTCATGAGAGTTTTATTGGCGTATTTTTCAATGACCTACAATGAAAAAAGTTTTAACAATAAGCAAAAAAAATGATATGCTTATAGTGAGACTTTTAATGTGTTATTTACAATCACAATACACAAACTAGTGCTGGGATACTATAGATATTTCCTACTATCGATATCTATCATTATTTCAGATGTCACTATCAACACTATCGATATTACTATTGACTGAGAAAGAAAAATATAACTAAATTTTTAGCAGGTTAGAGTTACTATCCCTTTATTGAAAGTATATAATTAGTAGGGTTTGTAAATAATCGCAGATTTTCATAATCGCGATTACGATTAAAAAATATGCGATTAATTGCGATTATCGATTAAACGCGAATAATCAAAAAATATACTATTATAATTTTTTCTAAGGCCAAAATAAATTGCGTCATGAGTTTTAGTCGAACGGTATGAGTATATCCAAAGAAATTTATTTATTTTGTCTTTAGTTCGCGCTTTAATTTAATTTTTCAATTAAATTGTATTTTTATTTTGAAAAAATTTTAAGGAACGTAATATGAAGTTCCTTAAATCAGAGCTTATGAGTATCAAAAGCAATACACTAAGAGAAAAAACGTGCTAAAATCAAGATTTTACGCTCCAAATCAAATCATTACAATATTAATTGTCTGTTAAATGCGAAAATTCTTGATTCAAGAATAAAATCTTAATTTCTTAATATAGCATTTAAGATTGTTATCTTGAATAAAATCTCATTTTAAGGTCGAATTAAAGATTTAGTTCTTAATAAAAATCTTAAGTTAAGATCATATTCTTAAAAATGTAAGAATATAATCCTAAAATTGAGACAACGTTCTTGATTTTAAGAATTCATTCTATAAATTAAGAATTTATGCTTAAATTTGAAAAATTCAATCTCACCGAACATATTTTAAGATTGAAAATTTAAAACTGCTACAATTTCAATTTAATATTTTTGTTTTTAAAATTAGGTCGTTAGTTTTCTATTAGTGTACGATTTGTGTTAAATCAATCTTTTGGTAGAAAACTTTCTCTAGGACGAAGTATATGTATGTATTTCTATTTTCTTTATTTATTTTTTTTTTGTTTAAATTTTTATCCACATCTGATCAATTTATATCATAATGAATGAACAAGTTAATATAGAAACAGTATTATTTATACCGTTTTTTATTCATCATGATATAAATTCATCACGTGTGGACACTCAATTATAACTATAACCTTTTTTAGTATTTCTATGTTTTTTGTAATAATGCGAGGTCTCAAGATAAAACAAATTGCACTTATGTATCTGTCAACCGAATGAAAAATATTTGTAACAATCGTAATGAAATTTTTGAGATATTACGACGTTTTTGAAATAAAATCGCGAGAATATAGTAAAATAAAATAATAAATTTAATAAGTGCTTTATTTGGATTTTAATTATCGTTTTGCCTTATAATATTTTTATTGTATTAAGGTATAGGAAAATAAAATAGATGCATGTAAGTTCTCAAATAATTTTTGAAAGTATGTGCATAAGATAAGAGGTTTGAATCTTTTCAAAAGTATGGTTGAAGTCTTCTGATGATTTGTTAAAGCGACAATGAAATACAAGCATACGAGTATACGAGTACATACATACATGTATTAAAAATATTAATTTTAATGTTTTATGAGTTGAATTTGAACTGTATACAAATTTGATATAAATTCTATGATTAACAAGTAAGAGTGCTATATTCGGCTGTGCCGAATCTTATATACCCTTTACCAAAGTGCGTTTATGTAGTATAGAGATACATACATAAGCACAGAGATTGTAGGTACATATTCATTTTGTGAAAAAATTCATAAATTTTTCTCTAGTGCAATTTTTAGGTTTTTGGCATTATTTTTAATTGTGCTTATTAAATTTTGGCAATTTTTTTTCATATAGGCATTTTTTTTGGTTTTGGCGACTTTTTTTCGGTTTTTGGCATTTTTTTTAATTTTGGCGATTTTTTTTCGTTCTGGCAATTTCTTTGATTTTGAAAATTTTTTTTCATTTAGGCGATTTTTTATTTTTTGGCGTTTTTTTTCATATAGGCATTTGTTTTTTGTTTTGGAGATTTTTTCGTTTTTTGGCATTTTTATTTCTTTTTGGCAATTTTTTTAGTTTTGACAGTTTTTTCTCGTTTTGGCGATTTTTTTCGGTTTTTGGCGTTTTTTTTTAATTTTGGCGATTTTTTTTTCATATAGGCCATTTTTTTTTGGTTTTGGCGATTTTTTTCGGTTTTTGGAGTTTTTTTTTAATTTTGGCGATTTATTTTCGTTATGGCGATTTATTTGATTTTGGCGATTTTTTTTCATTTGGGCCATTTTTTTTTTAATTTTTGGCGATTTTTGTCATTGTGGGATTTTATTTTGTTTTGACACTATTTTCTCGTTTTGGCGATTTTTTTCGTTTTTTTAATTTTGGCGATTTTTTTTTCGTTTTGGCAATTTTTTTGATTTTGCCGATTTTTTTTCATATAAGCGATTTTTTTAATTTTTGGCGATTTTTTTTATATAGGCAATTTTTGTTTGATTTGGCGATTTTTTTTGGCTTTTTTTAATTTTGGCGATTTTTTTTCGTTCTGGCAATTTTTTTGATTTTGAAAATTTTTTTTCATTTAGGCGATTTTTTATTTTTTGGCGTTTTTTTTTTCATATAGGCATTTGTTTTTTGTTTTGGCGATTTTTTCGTTTTTTGGCATTTTTATTTCTTTTTGGCAATTTTTTTAGTTTTGACAGTTTTTTCTCGTTTTGGCGATTTTTTTCGGTTTTTGGCGTTTTTTTTTAATTTTGGAGATTTTTTTTTCATATAGGCCATTTTTTTTTTGTTTTGGCGATTTTTTTCGGTTTTTGGAGTTTTTTTTAATTTTGGCGATTTATTTTCGTTATGGCGATTTGTTTGATTTTGGCGATTTTTTTTCATTTGGGCCATTTTTTTTTAATTTTTGGCGATTTTTGTCATTGTGGGATTTTTTTTGTTTTGACACTATTTTCTCGTTTTGGCGATTTTTTTCGTTTTTTTAATTTTGGCGATTTTTTTTCGTTTTGGCAATTTTTTTGATTTTGCCGATTTTTTTTTCATATAAGCGATTTTTTTAATTTTTGGCGATTTTTTTTATATAGGCAGTTTTTGTTTGATTTGGCGATTTTTTTTGGCTTTTTTTAATTTTGGCGATTTATTATTAGTTTTGGCGATTTTTTTTCATTTAGGCGATTTTTTTTTGTTTTGGCGATTTTTGTTCATAAAGCAATTTTTTTTAGTTTTGGCGATTTTTGCGGTTTTTGGCGTTTTTTTTTAATTTTAGCGATTTTTTTCATTTTAGCGATTTTATAATTTTTGGATTATTTAGTTTTACCGTTTTTGAAAATTTCAAGAATTTAGCTCTTACGGTTTACAAGATATAGCAATTTGTCAATATTACATAGTCACAATTTCATTAACTGATGGACCACCCTTTAATTGAAATTTTTTTAATTTTAGTGTTAATTGTTTTAGCCTATATAAAAATACACTAATTTTACGAATTTCAAGTGCCAATATACATATGTACACACAACCATACAATTGTATGTATATTACATGGGATTTTAAAAGTTTTCGTCACTCATTTTGGAATACCCTTTAATTTTTAGCTTTTATATATTTATTGTTGTAGCGACCAAAGTTCTACAGTTCAGATCCGTAGCTTTTACCGTTCCTGAGAAAATAGCCTTCTTCCTAAAACATGAAATATGTTTAATTATTACGAAAAAAGTTAAAGTTTTCCAACCCTGGAAACGTTTTTTTAATTTGTTAAATTTTTTAAATTTTTTTTTAATTATAAATACCAATTTTAATTATACCGAAGTATAAAATATGTTAATTTAATAAAAAAGTAATAAAAACTTGTTTTCGGTAGTTATTTTCTATGGGAAAATAGAGTTTGAGTTTTCCAGCTCTGAAACCGTCTGCTCGATTTTGCTGATTTTCAATAGCAAAATTTTTCGGAAAATTTCTGACACACCAGTCCAAGAACGAAGTCTCTAGCTCTTCTGGGAGCTTGGGAAAACCGATTTCACGTACAGACAGACGGACAGACGGACATCGCTTGTTCGTCTTCCCTATGCATAAGGATCCAGAATATATATACTTTATGTGTCGCTTATTAATATTGTAGAAATTACAAACGGAATGACAAACCTATATATACCCTTTTTTAATTTTTTGGTAAAGGGTATAAAAAGGGACAAATTTTTAATCGTAATCGAGTGATTAAAGGGTGCGATTACGATTACGATTACGATTATAATCGCTGTGCAAACCCTATTCATAATGGAACAACGAAAGTTCTTTCAGCCTGAATAAAATATCCTCGCAAAGGGTTAAACCTGAAATTTTTTATATATTTGCTTTGTTTTTGTATTATTCTTTGGATTTTTCTTTTTACTTTTACCCACCATCTTAGTCTGTCCATCTTAACGTTTGTGCCTTAAAAAATGCCCTGCTTTTAATTGCAGAAATAAAGAGAAAGTACTTAACGCAATCAACATACATATATACAAAAATATAAATGTATGTAATAGCACACAAACAAACACATTCGAATGGACACATTCAGACAAACCCCACCCAGCTAGCCTTTTCAATAGCAGAACAGTCTATTGTGAAACGTATGCGAGCATTTTCAATCGCAGACGAGCTTATATTTTAATTCTTTCTAAAGCACCCCATACACGATTCAATTAAATTTTCAATTGAGTCGGTTGTTGTTCAAATGAAAGCGTGTATGGCTTTGTCAATTGACTACCTTTTTAAACGTCTATTGATTCCATTTTTGATGTACACATAATGGTGCTTCAGCGATCGGTTAATAATAGAGTGAATACATTGGAAGAATTTTGAATAGCACAGATCTATGAAAAATTCAATTAAATAAAAGAATTAAATTATTTTAAAAACTATTTTCGTACCTCCAATAATTTAATAAATATTTGATGAAAAATGAAAAACACATTGAATTTACATTTGCATATACTATACATATATTTAATTTTTATAAAAAAAAATAAAAAAAAACAATTAAAATAACCGGAAAGATTCTTATTCAAAACTTAAATGAGAGCATCAGCAAGAAATGAACAAAAAATAACAACCTGTAACAGTAAACACGAAAATAAAAAAGAGCAAACATATATTAGATAAAGGCATCGTCTATCAAACATTGGAAGATTTATAAGAGAGAGTCATGAACTGCATAATATCACTCTGCAAATAATCATCAAGAGATTCGTTTAGGAGTTATATATTAAATATTATCGTCTATTAAGCTGACCAGCTAGCCTTTTCAATGGTAGAAAAGTCTATTGCAAATCGTATGCATTTATCGCATTTATTATTATTTATTTTAATTATGGAAGATGCTCCACACGGGAAAATCTTTTACATGTAGACTATACATATATCAGACCCTCGGAAGGCGCTTTCATTAGTCGTAAATGCAATCATTTGATATTTATCTAGAGATTATCTTACAAATATTTTATGAAGAACATTAAGAATCGTATGAGGCTCCTCAAGGTTAAACTTAGTATTATTTTAGACTTGGCAGTTTTTCTTGAAGCAGTTCTCTTCAATTCTCTTTTAAAACGACTCGTTTATTTAAACACAGTTGGTTTCTAGATCAATTTTCCTATTGTTTTAATGCACCGAATTAAATAATAAATTCAGTGAAGTGCGACTTTGACCCGCGCACGAAGGGTTCCGTACGGGCACGAGATATGTAATTCAATACGAACTTTAGCAAGTATAAACTATAGTTTTGGCACTTTTTTCGTTTTTCGGTTTTAAGCGTTTTTTTTAGTTTGGGGGTTTTTTGAATTTATTGGCGCTTTCTGAGTTTTGGCACTTCTTTTCTCGTTTTGACGATTTTTTTTTGGTTTTTGAATTTTTTTTAATTTTGGCGGTTTTTATTATTTTGGCGTTGTTTTTTTTTATTTTGGCGATTTTTTTATTTTGGCGATTTTTTTAATTTTGGCGTTTTTTTTCATATAGGTGATTTTTTTTATTTTTTTTGGTTTTGGCGATTTTCTTAGTTTTGGCACTTTTTTCGTTTTGAGGATTTTTTTCGGTTTTAGGCGTTTATTTTAAATTTTGGCGATTTTTTCGTTTTGGCGATTTTTTTCGTTTTGGCGATTTTTTTTAAATTTTGCGATTTTTTTTTAATTTTTGCGATTTTATTTTTACATAAACAATTATTTTGGTTTTGGCGATTTTTTCGGTTTTTGGCGTTTTTTTCATTTTGGCGATTTTTTTATTTAAACGATTTTTTCGAATTTGGTGATTTATTTTAGTGCTAAATTTTTTTTTAATTTTGTCGATTTTTTTCGATTTGGCGATTTTTTTCAGGTTTTGGCGATTTTTTTTTGGTTTGGCGATTTTATAATTTTCGGATTTTTTAGTTTTACCGCTTTTGAAAATTTCAAGAGTTTACCTCTTACGGTTTCCAAGATATAGCAAGTTGTCAAAATTCCATAGTCAAAATTGCATTAACTGATGGACCACCCTTTAATTTAAATTTTTTTTTTAATTTTAGTGTTAATTGTTGTAGCCTATATAAAAATACACCAATTTTACAAATTTCAAGTGTCAATATACATATGTACATACAATTGTATGTATATTACATGAGATTTTAAAATTTTTCGTCGCTCGTTTTGGAGCACCCTTTAATTTTTAATTCTCATGTATTTGTTGTTGTAGTGGCCAAGGTTCTACATACTCTGTCCAAATTTCAGGTCCGTAGCTCTTACGGTTCCTGAGAAAATACCGTGTGACGGACAGACGGACAGATGGACAGACGGACAGCGTAGCGAAAACAATAGGGTTCCTTTTTTCACCTTTGGTGTACGGAACCCTAAAAAAGGAGAATTGAAGTAGCTTTAAGTAACTTCTCTCCCATAAACTCAGACTTGCTTCGAGTCTAAAACATGACTTCTATAAACCCTTGGGAAAGTTTTAAAATAATCATTCGATAACAATTTATGGAATCGTATTATATTCAGCAGGTTTATTATTTTGCAAGTTCAAAATGAAAATAAAAAACAAATTGAATTTTTTAGTTCTTATTAAAAAAAAGCTTTTCCTCATTTTTTTAGGAAAGTAAAGTTAAAATTCTTTCTAAAACAAAAAACCATTTTAAAAAGCCAAGAATGATAGATACGCTATATACATAAGTATGTACATATATACTCGTAGATGCAGTTTATATTGAAAATATATGATTACTTTGTTGAATTTTGCTTTTTTAAAAGTAAATATATCGCTTCTATGCACAGAGGATATACAGAGATGTCACGAGACGGAAGATAATCTGTGTTTTCAGAGGTCTCGTTCTCGCAGTCACTGCGCATTCTTTAACCTTCTTTCGTGGTTGCATTTTTTAGCTTAATTTCATTTTACGCTTTGTAACCTCATTCGCTTGGCGATTTTTGCAAATAAATGGTAAAAATTTATATTTTTGAATGAAAATGCTTCAAATAAGATATGCAATCATTTTAAAACATTTTTTAATTGCTTTTTTAATAGTAATAAGCTATTTGGCACTTTGTTTTTTGATTCAACACAACAAATTCTTTCATTTAATTTTGTAAAATTGTGTACTTCGTTTACTTGTTCAAATGTATTTTCAGTTTATGCTTTGTGATCTCATTTGCTGTGCGATTTTTGTAAACAAAACGTAAAAATTAAAATTGTTCAATGAAAATGCTTAAAGTTAAATCAGTAATCATTTGTAAACAAATTTAAATCACTTTTTAATACCATTAATCTATTTCACATTCTATTTTTTTAATTCAATTCAACAAATTCTTTAATTTAATTTTGTAAATGTGTATGTATGTATGTATGTACACGTATTCGTTTCACAAAGTAAATATTTTCTCTTGTTTGTTTTGATTATTTTGTTAACATCTTAATAACAAATATACTACAGTTGTCCCTTTCTCGCAGTGACTGCACCACAAATGATTTTAGCTTTTTGCATACGTCAGTTATTACAACTCTGATGTTTGGCGAGCATAAAATGTTGCTGCAAGAATTACGAATGGCAACGATTTATGAAAAATTCAATTAATTAAAGATATGACATTATTTTAAAAACTGATTATTTTGAAATGTTTACGAAAGTTGTCCAGCCTTACCGTAGGTAGCTACCACTTTGCCAAATATTGCTAGCAAAAAATCAGGAGTCCCTGGAAGTTATTCTGAAACAAGGGAAAAAATTGTTTTTCATAATTTTTGTAACAAAAAAGTACACGAAGCAATTTTTTTTTTTGGCATAAGGTGTTAAGAAGATTTGTTCGGTTAGACTCATAGCTACATTATTGCCATATAAGTTTAACGCTGTTCCCAAGTTTGAATTACAAGTAGCTGTTGGCCAAAAACTGATGACACCATTTTTAAGGAGACACTGATTTTCGAATTCTTTGGACGCCTATAAAAAAGAAATGGGTGGCCATTAGAAAAACTGAGTATAGAGTTTTACTACACTTTAGTAGCAATATTGAATCTTTACTGACCAGGCTGTGTGCTTTCCAAGTCATCATTTGTTGCATAGTGTAATTTGCAACACATTTAATTTATACTTCACATTAATATATCATTAATTCTCATAAAAAATACACAAACAAAAAAAAACAATTCAAACAACCGGCTAGATTCTTATTCAAAACTCAAATGAAGGCACATGCGAAAAAATTAAGAAAAATGAACAATATATAACGGTAAACACGGAAATAAAAAGAACAAACATATTTTAGATAAATGTAATAAAAATTGTACAATATCACTCTCAAAATAATCATCAGAAGATTCATATAGGAGTTGTATACTAAACACCATCGCCTATTAAACACCTCTTGGCTAGCTGGGATATTTTGGCTGTCAAGGATTCCTTGTATTTCACTTGTACGTAAGTAAGTCCGTGTATTGTTGAGGTCTTTAAATGGTAACGAGCTACAAAAATAAGCACTTTACTCTAACGTGGCACACCCTACATCAAACACAGCTTTACCGGCACTTTAAATTGTCCAATAAACTGTATGGATCATATGAAAAAAAAAATGATTCATCTTTTGTATAATGGTTGTTAACACAATCATATTAGGTGTGTTTTTTTATTTACTTTTGTAGTAAAATGCAGTAAATGAATAATTGCTGCGAAAATGTTAAAATTTTCTCTAAAAAATATTAAAGATACAGCTGACTCCAACTCCACATAGTGTTGAAAAATAAATAACCTTTTAACTATTCAACTCTTTTAATGATTGGTACTCGATAAAATATTTTTTATAACAATTATTTTGTTGTTGGTTAAATTAATAAAAATTACATGACTATTTGTTAATGTTCAAGATGCACTAAAAACTTAGAAAAACACGCTCTTAAAAGTAAAATGAATTAGTTTATTTAAATATATTTTTTAATTAAAAAATTAAACAACATTTGCATATAAAATAAGAAAAGAAGAATAAGAAAAAAATAAAAAAGGAAACAATAAAAAATTAACAGAGAATAAAAACAATTATTTGTGTTTGAAGTGCAAGTTGAAAAGAAATTTACATAAAAATTTTGACTGATACAAATGAATTTTTTTGGATACTCTCATGAAAATGTAACTTTAACTTCAAAATAGCACACGATATCGTAATTAAAACCTTGGAAGTATATTTTAAATAAATAAGGCAAGATTTTTATTTCTAATTTTTATTGCGATAAACAACAAAATATTGACGTAGATTTTCAAATAAAATTCGTTGTTTGTCACATTTGAATAATCATTATACATTGACAATGTTCCTTCAACATCTATTCGGAAAAATTCGAATTTTTATTGAAAGTAACGTCCGTAATAAAAAAATGTATACACTACATGGAACATTGGAAATGAGATTTAGACTACAACACATAAACTTGTAAGCAAATTAAAATAAAAATTTTATAAAGTATCAAAATATGCCATAAAAGTGTTAATTATTATGAAAATATGATTTAAAGGATAAAATATGCAAGAATATGCACTAACAAATCGATCCAAAATTCATAAAAACTTCTGTAACGGGTAAATATCTTGTACCCGCATTATTACTTCACACAAGAAACAACATGCAATTGCATATTTATTATTTATTTATTTATTTATTATTTGCGGGTTTCCTGCTGATTAACTTAAAAGCAAGTGCAAAACTAGGTAAACAGATAGTTTACAGTTTTACAACTCTGAGTAATTAGAATAGTTTGCAAAACAAAAGGATTAATAAAGTAAGTTACAATATATGTATGAACTCGTATATACCCTTATTCCAGCTGTCAACATCGACGTCATTTTAACACAATACCAAAAAATTGGGGCTTGTTTACTCGCCCTCGAGAAAAATTTGTGTTACTGATAATCTTTTTCCGTTTTCTAAGGTCTAGAAAATAGCATAAAGCTGCCGGCAGTAGTCAATTGTTTTCTACAACGGGTACACAAGGCCCTATATTTTGGTATAGTGTTAATGTGACGTCGATATCGACAACTGGAATAAGGGTGATTTTCATAATTTATAAAATAATTATTTTTTTAGAATATGACGTCGTAGTAAAAAACTATTAAAAACAGAAATGTACAGAGCCATGAACACCGGTATATTAAACGTTATGATCGGACTAAAAATGGCAACAGTTTTAAGTCAGTTTTCAAAAATGCACGTCACACAAATCACATTTATTAATAAAATGTTTCATTCTATAATAAGATTTAAAAGTACTGAACTTGAGCCCCAAATTGAAGTGACTTTACAAATAGGCGGTAAAAATTAAAAAAAATATTTAGTTTCAGATGAATAAAACATGTACATGTACGCTTTTGCACACCATTTTAAATCTAGCAAAGTACATTTTGGTAACTTTTTAAACCTTCAGTTTATGGGAATTTATCGTCTCTTCGTTATAAAGATGAAAAAAGTACCATTCAACGGAAATATAATAGGTTGAAATGCCCTACAGAAGTATTTTCCATAAAATTGTACTACAAGCCTTTTAATACACCAAGCTCAAAATTCCACCAGAACTTTAGAAATATGAAACTACTTTCATAAATTTATAAATAATTTATATTAACATCTATTCACACAGCATTTTTATGTAGTATCAATCCTTCAATTAATATATTTATGGAACACTTTGGCGCTTTAACACGTCCCATTAGGCTTTCCGTCCGTTTTGTATGAAAAAAATTATTTTAAGTAATTTGTCAATACATATGATTCCAGCGAAACGCCGAAGCTCTGAATAGAATATCTACTTTCACAAAGTTATTTTAGAACAGTCGTTTACAAATGAATAAATATTTAAAGTTATGAGCAATTCTGTTTCTAAATTCCAATTCTAAAATTCTCTTAAAACAGATTGTTTAAAATAAAAGCAGTTAGGAATTTTTTTAAATGAAATAAAAATTTTAACGTCTAAATAATCTTGAAGTGAGCAGAAAAACTTAAAATTCTGCATTATGATAATTGGAGATTTTTTGATTAAATCGCCTACAATCCTAATACATACGTATTAGTGATGCACAAATATTCGTATTCGAGTTGTCAAATATTCGGCCATTTTTGAGCGAATACGAATACGAATATTTTTCCAAAGAAATTAAATAAATAAATGCATAAATCGTAAACGAAATTTAAATAAATGACTAAAAATTTTAGTTTGTACAAGCACATTCATATTTTTATAGAAATTTGTGCATTCTATCTTTTTCAAATATTATTCAACGACGATCATTAAAATTTTCAGTACATTTTATTAACTTTAAAGTACGCCAATAAGAGTGTGAAGTCCTTTTTCATAACAATTTTTTAATATGTCATATTGCAGATTATATTCGTATTCGTATTCGCGAATATCGTTTGAAATATTCGTATTCGCGAATATCAAAAATTGACATTCGTTACATCACTAAAACGTATGTATATTAAAATGCAGCGAGCAAAAGTAAAAACCTTTGAGAAGTAGAAGACTTTTCAAGCGGAAATTATATGGAATTTGAAGGCTAGGAAGGATAAGTAAGTACGTTGAGGTTTCAACTAAATGTATTGTATTTGAATGGAAATTTGAAATCAAATTGCATTGGAATTTCAAACAATACCTAAGTCAAAATTCGCCCACATCTCTAACAATTGTTGTAATACCTAGTGTAAAGTACACTTGTACAGAAATACACACGCATTTGTAGCAGAATGATGAAGTTAGCCTTTACCACTTCTTGCGAAATTAAGTTAAAGTAAGAGAGAGCGAGAGCCAAAAGTAATAATAAGTATATCAAAAATGAAATTTTTTCAAACACAATAATTATAAAGTTGGATTGCGGGGTAGTTGCAATTTCATATTCGAAGACAGTGATTAAATACTTTTTATTTTTTTGAGTAAAAAATTAATCATTTTTTTTTGCCAGTTACATATACATATTTCTTTCTCGGCTAAATAAATCGTCCATTGTCATCTTTAGACATTTTTACCACATAAAACTTGTCACCAGGCAAAACTCACATAGTGTGAGCATATAGCAGTTCAAACTAGAAAAGCGCGCATTCCGAATTTTTGGAACATGACACGACCCGAACACGAATGCCATGATGTCCAATACGTTCGAAGCACGTACGCAACAAATCTCCCCAACAGTAGTGCGATTCAGTAACATTTAAGGCCCAACTATAATATGAATAACCGAACTTAAGCAACTATGCGGTTACATATAAAACGTATGTGGCAAACTATAATGTACTTATGAAACTTTTCGTCAAGTTTCGTCAAATGTCATTTGCTTAAGTTAAGTGCCAAACTGAACGCACTTTTCGTACGGAAAACACTGTTTGTGCATTTTTTAAACTCAAGCAAACAGCATCAGAAAATTTTCATTGATTTCAAATATTTTTTATTGTTTCTTGTTTTAAACTCAGAAAAGAAAGCAACACTTTTATTTTCATTCTTTGTTTTGCAATACACACATACACATGAGTTTATTTATGTATGTTCATTGTTGTACTTTTTAGTAGGCAAAACAAATAAAATAAATTCAGTGAAGTGCGACTTTGACCCGCGCATGAAGGGTTCCGTGCGGACACGAGATATATAATTCAATACGAACTTTAGCGACTATAAACTATAGTTTTGGCATTTTTTTCGTTTTTGGGTTTTTTCCGTTTTAAGCGTTTTCTTAGTTTGGGGGGTTTTTTGAATTTATTGGCGCTTTCTGAGTTTTTGCACTTTTTTCACGTTTTGGCGATTTTTTTTTTTTGGTTTTTAAAGTTTTTTTTTAATTTTGGCGATTTTTATTATTTTGGCGCTTTCTGAGTTTTTGCACTTTTTTCACGTTTTGGCGATTTTTTTTTTGGTTTTTAAAGTTTTTTTTAATTTTGGTGATTTTTATTATTTTGGCTATTTTTTATTTCAACGATTTTCTTAGTTTTGGCGTTTTTTTCATATAGGTGATTTTTTTTTTGGTTTTGGCGATTTTCTTAGCTTTGGCACTTTTTTTTCGTTTTGAGGCTTTTTTTAGATTTTTGGCGTTTATTTTAAATTTTGGCGTTTTTTTCGTTTTGGCGATTTATTTTATATGGCGATTTTTTTTTAATTTTGGCAATTTTTTTCACATAAAAAATTATTTTGGTTTTGGCGAATTTTTCGCGTTTTGGCTATTTTTTCCGGTTTTTGGCGCTTTTTTTAATTTTGGCGATTTTTTTTATTTAAACGATTTTTTCGAATTTGGCGATTTATTTTAGTGCTAGAATTTTTTTTTAATTTTGTAGATTTTTTTCGATTTGACGATTTTTTTTGAATTTTTGGCGATTTATTTCAGGTTTTGGCGATTTTTTTCGGTTTGGCGAATGTATAATTTTCGGATTTTTTTTCAAGAGTTTACCTCTTACGGTTTCCAAAATATAGCAAGTTGTCAAAATTGCATTAACTGATGGACCACCCCTTAATTAATTTTTTTTTTATATTTTAATGTTAATTGTTGTAGTCTATATAAAAATACACTAATTTTACAAATTTCAAGTGTCAATATACATATGTACATACAATTGAATGTATATTACATGAGATTTTAAAATTTTTCGTCGCTCGTTTTGGAGCACCGTTTAATTTTTAATTCTCATTTATTTGTTGTTGTAGTGGCCAAGGTTCTACATACTCTGTCCAAATTTCAGGTCTGTAGCTCTTACGGTTCCTGAGAAAATACCGTGTGACGGACAGAACGACATACGGACAGCGTAGCGAAAACAATAGGGTTCCTTTTTTCACCTTTGGTGTACGGAACCCTAAAAATCTTGGTATAAAAGGTTATTTCGTATTCTAACAAGGCAGCAAAACCAACAATAAGTTTCGGAACTTACGATATTGGTTACGTTATAATTCTCCAAAAGTAATGGAAACTCCGCCCAGTCCCGAGAATTGAAAGATATAGAGCATGACGTTGGGATATACGGCCATGTTACAGACAGTGACGGATTTATGTTTGATGTCGTTTTTTTTTGCTTTATGGGGAAAAGCTTTTTAAAATAATATACTAAATTTGTAAATATTTAAATTACACTGTGAAACAGTAAAAAATCAGCATGGTCCTGACAGTATAGGTTCGATAGTACTACCAAACGGAAGTAAACACCAATACACAGTTTGGCGATTTCGATGACCAATTCCTTTTTATGAATCTGCAAAGGTTCTGAAAAACAGTGCGCCCTCAATAAATGATGTTGTCATTTTTTGGCCAACAGCTAATTCAGACTTAGTGATAGCGCTTTACAATACATGGGGATCATGTAGCTAAGAGTCCACTAAATAATTCTCATTAATATATTACGCCGGAAAAATTATTTCTTCACGCACATTTCTTTTACAAAAGTAATTTTTTTAATTTCTTTTAGAATAACTAACAGAGACTCCTAATTTTGTCTAAGGCCCCTAATAGGTCATACCAACCACTTTTTAACTAAAAAATTTTAGTTTTTCACAATTTTCTTGCGCTAAAATTTTTTATTTTGTCGAAAGTTATATAAGTAATGCACACTTTTCTGTTGAGTTTCTCACTAACACTTTTTGCAAAAAAAAACGTATAGTCTAGTTAAAAACAAAAAATTAAAATCCGAATTTATTTAAAGGAGCAGTTAGTCAAACCGTCAACTTTTTGAACATGTCAAATGCTGAAACTCTCCATTGTGTATACAAGTAGCTTTTCGTTTTATTCGTTCACTTTGACTGGCACTGTTTACATTTTCAGAAGCAGAAGCAAAAGCAATTACACAAATCAGACGTTTTTAAACTCTGCTTCTCAATACCTCCTAACTAGGTTACTCTGGTTTCGTAAATAAACATGTAAAATACAATTACGTGAACTGTCTACTCAAGCGCTTTAGAATACTATGATATAAATCTAAAAAAATATTGCAATACACCGGTAAATTAGCGGGTAATGTCAGAATTATATTATAAGTTTTTCATTGATATGTATAAAGCAAAAGTAATTCACAAAAATTATCAATTGAGGCAATGGGCTCACGGGCCCATACGTAAATCCAGCATTGGTCACAGAGTGCAATTCCGTTCAGAAACGTAATTCAAGACATCCCATTTTTTAGCAGCTGGTGTCTAAAAAAGAAAAATAAAATACGGAAATTTGTCAGTTGTGTCCAGACTGTTGCCGGCGCTGGTATGCTTGTGTATGCTTTGGCTAAGCCTTGACATCTTGGGGCAGATTGAATTCCGTTTCCGAACGGAATTGAACTCTATGACATGGCCGATAATTAAAAATGTGGCGGTTAGGGGACGGGAGTTTATCAGGCCTGTCCCAGAAATCGATCAAAAGAAATTGTTTGGATTACTAATTTTCATATCTATGGATATCATGGATCAATTTGTTCATTCCGAAAAAGCGTCAATTCAAATGTTTTCAATTTAAATGTGGCATTATTGGGCAACACAAAAAAACACATTGTTACTCGTATTACAAGAGCAACAAAATACAAAAGGATAAATTTTTTTCATATCCAAACGTAGTGTATGTGTTAAAGTTTTATTTAATTTTATTTGACAGAAGACATTATTTGAGTTTTTATGATGATGTATTTTTTTCTTACACTTGAGAAAATATCTTAAATATGTAAAAAAATTAAATAATACAAACATATTTTAAATAAATTGTTGAAAACCATTTTTCTTATGGGATGCAAATAGATCGATTTAATTTGATGAATTTTCGTTCATTTCATATTTCACATATGTATATACATTTCGTTTCCACAAGCATTTTCATAAATGCAACTCTGATGAAGATCAAAATGCAATAAAAATATTAATGTGGAAGAAAAAAGGAACACCTGAAACACAAAAGCTTAATGGATATATGTACCCTTAATTATGAAAGTGGTCTAAGTCATGTGTATTTTTGCTTCAAAATATCAAATAAATTTTAAAAAAAACTTTAATAAATATTTAAAAAATATTAAATAAATGTATACAAATCGAAAATAGTACAACTCTAAATTCAAATGTTGAATAATATAAATCCATTTTTTAATTTGTTCAAATGTAATCTACTAAATATCTCGACAACAGAAATATATGACTTAGACCACTTTCATAATTAAGGGCACATATCTGATTCCTTAAAATTACCGGAAGAAGTGTAAGTATTATACATACAAACGTAAGTATATATTTATGTTAATAGTTATAAGTATATTTTCGTTTGAACAAAGAAGGCTTAGTTAATATTTAAAAAAAATTTAAAGATATTGCAAGCTTACATACATAAGTTCTTCTTACAATTTAGTAATCTGTTACCTTAAGATATTTAGTGGAATAGTGTTTCCATAAATCAATTAAAAGCTATGCAGATATTGCTATGCATCGAACATCAGTTGCTAAATGCTTTTCAAAAATTCTGCGGCTTTTGGTAAATTCTCCTGGCTATGTTTTCCCTTATAAAATTGGTAAATACACATGTATGTATGTACATAAATAAAAGAAATAATTTTGTGGTGAAGATCGTGATCAAGGGCACCATGGATTCTCATTTTTTTTTTAAGAAAATGAGCCGGATAACTCTCACAAAAAACCAAAATAACTATTTTCTCGTAGACACAAATGGCTAACATTGCATAAATTTTCAGGTGGTTCAGAAAATGCGGCTCAGCCGTCTTGAAAAATGTGAATTTTGTAAAAAAGTGTTTCAGGTCAGTTTATTGCACAACGTCATATACATATATACATACATATGAGCAATTCCACAGAACGTCAAGTCACATACGCTGACCACACAATTGATTGTGCTTGTATTTCAGTTAAAATTTAAATTTTTATTTATTTCTTTATGTACTTTTGAGGAGCGTAAGTACTCTACCTTTTGTAAAATATTAAGAAAAATCTAACCGCATTGATCTGAAATACAAGGTTAAAAGCCTGGGTACAATGAATACGTCATACGTTAAACATCGCCTCTTTCAACTGACAGCTAAGTTGAAATACATATATGGTGCGTGTCCATCAACGCAAAGTACAAAAATTTTTCAACTTTTAACTTTTTGCGTACGTTGAGTAGTTTAACAGATATTTTTGTATGTTCTGATTTAGGTTTTTGTGTTTTGTGGCAGCAAAAATAAAATTAAACATAAGAAATAAACGAAATAAATAAAGAAAGTTGAATTTAATAAATAAAATTGAGAATCAACCGATAGAAGCTTCCAAATGCTGCCTTTAATAAAGTACTCATTGTGCAAACCTTCTCCGTCGTTGCGTTAATGTCAGTTGAAAAAGGCGAAGGAAGTTTAACGTATGACGTATTTATTGTGTTCCGGCCTTAATTGATTGGTCAACGTACCTCTGACATCGAACGTGACATTCTGTTGAATTGCCCGTATGTATGTACATACATATGTGTGTATGTATGTATGTAAGAGCCAGCCAGTTGCGTTTGAAGAAGTAGAAATATAAGTGAAATTTCTTACCAACTATGACTAGACCATATTATTTAATAGTCTTAGCGGATAACGGCATTAATGTGCAATATACATACATATGTATAATGAAAATTCATTTAGTGAAATTTTATAATTAAATCATACCTACATATACATATTCCATGTACATAAGTATGTACATATATATGTATGTAAATATTTACTTACATTTTATATGCAAGAGCATGTTACATAATTTTTTTTCAAAAATAACCGTTTGTAATAAATTGTTTAAGTAATATTAAAAAAATATGAGTACGTTTGTGTACTGTTGCTCTTTTAAGAAACTTTTTCTACAAAACAAAGTTGACCCAAAAAACTCTTCTGTAGTAAAAAAATAAAAAAAGGAAACAAATAAAATCCAGCACAATATTTAATACTCAATGCACACACACATTATCAAAAAGGTCTGCTATGGAATTGTATAAGAGTTTTACCAAAACAAAAAACAGAGTAATATAAAAATTTCCCCTGCTAAGCAAATCTTAATAAAAAAATTCTTATTCCCCTTTCACTCAATTAACACTTTTACATTCTCTTATTAGTTAGAGTTAAAAAGGTTAGTCCTTTCAAAAAATGTTTTTCAGAGCAAGCAAAAAGTTAAAAGAGAATTGATTAACATACATATAATAAAAATGTTAATCTTGACGTACGGACATCTAGTGGCCAATAGTTAAAAAAATATTCATTACTTTCAACCTTATTAAAAAGTTAGCATAGGCAACAACCAAAAATAGTTCCTATAACCAGGTAGGCAATTGTTTATTACTCATAATTATAGCTCTCACTATGGTGAATATTTAAACATGTGTTGAAAATTCCATTATAGAAGGTTTTCTAGAAAATTTAAATTCAACATATACCACTTAATTGTTTAAACAGCTTTTTCGAAAATAAACCGTTAACTCTTAAACTATTTAAGCCATTGTACTGGCGTTTTTTTGTTGCTTAGTTTTTGAAATAAAAAGTATAATCGAAGAAACTTTAATTATATGGTACTGTCACCTTAGTTTTGCAGTCTACTGTACATATAAGTGTATTCGTCTATATGTACTCGTACCTCTTGACAGCCCGTTTTTCGAAAATGAATAAGTATATACTTTCATTAAAATAACGAACGAAACTATGTTTACGTTTTTAAAACATTTATTTATTTTCATGTGAGTAACAACAAAATAGCTTTTTAGTTTTCTAAACTCATAAAATTTTTTATGTAAAGTTATATTTTTCATTTGGCTTTAACCAAAATGTTATTTATGGCCTAATTCATAAAAAATATTTTTGTTTTATAAAAGGTTTATTAATCAAACTTCCAAAGAAAATTTGTTTTATAAGCCTCTTATAAAACATAAATATTTTTTATGAATAAGACAGTTAATGTTTAATGTTGAAATGTTAACTGACTTAAAACAGTAAAAATCATTTTTTCTTTTATTTTTTAATTTAACTTAAAAAAAATTAAAAAACGAAAAAATGCAAGTAATTTTTTTTAAAACTTTAACTTTCACAAGAAATAATCTCGACTTCCGTACAAAGGAAAGATGTTTACCTTAATTCTGTAATTTTTATGTAAAATAATCAACACCAAATGCAGTATAAACAAATAATTTTTGCTTTATTTTCTATAATTTGGCTGTCAAAAAATCATAAAAAATTTTAATATTGAGTCAAAATAATGTAAAGACTACAGGAAAAAAACTTAGTAGAACTAAGATTTTTCAAACTATAGAAAATACGAAATACAATGATGAAAATCAGTATTAATGTGTTAATGATTTTCTAATTGAATGCTAAAATCAATTCAGAATAAAATTGCCCCATATTTATAAAATTTAAATTCAATTTGAAATGCAATTTATTTAAAATTTTTTATAGAAATTTCTTTTAGTAGATTTTATTTTTTTAATCCTTCACTGTAATAATTTTGTGAGTGTGTATTTTTATTTATACCAAAAAAACTCTTTTTATGTCAAAACGAAAGCGTTACATACAATATGTTTTATAAAAATCAAATTTTAAGGCATTATCGTTTAAAAACAAAACATAAAAATGAAAGGGCTTATGTTTTCTAAAAACTGGCTCTAAGTTCCGAAAATCCCAGGGTCCTGGTTGAGGATTTCGAGACTTCATCACTAAATCCCGAAACCCAGAATTTCAAAAAACCTTCCCCAATTAGCATCTCTAATTGACACCCGCAATAATTAATATCTGGCATGTAAAAGTTTTTCGAATAATCGCCAAAAAATAGTTTATAATTCGGTTGTTAGATATGTATGTATGGTTTTTCCGATTTAGATTGTTCTAAGCGTTTTTTGATTTTAGAGACAATTGCACAAAAAACAAACATACTTTTTTATTTTCTTTTGTGCATATCTAATTTACTTTACTTTAATAATTTAATTAGCTATACATATGCATATATGTTTATACTAAATTTAATGAAATAAGATTAAATAAATTATTTATATATGTATTTCATAAAATTTAAAATAAAATAGCATAAAATTTAATGAGTTTGAACTTTTAATGAACAAACGTTTATTCAAAACAGAAAGAATTTTTCGTAAATACAATCCTCACAAAAACATAAGTGTGAAAAAAGGCCAAGTTCCCTTCCAAAATTTCAGCTATTAAAAGTAGTGAGATAAATTTTTTTACCAAGTTCTTGTTTGACACAAAACCTATCGCTGTAATATGCTATGCATTATTTAAATTTGTAGCCGTAAGAGTGTCATATAATTTCTAGATAATATGCTAACACATTGCAGCAAATTGAAATACGATGAATCAAAACAATTCACGTACTACATTTGCAAGAAAGTTTCGTATATAAGGCAGAAATCTACATCAACTGACACCACACACAGTGGACCAACACAGAAGAACGCTGATGATGATGGTTTAGTAGCCCGTTCAAATAAATCATATATATAAAATTTTTATTGTTTTTTATTGATTTTATTTTTTGTTTTATTTTGTATGCAAACGTTAGTTATTGCGGTGTTTAAATACATATATATTTTTTTACAAATAATTAATATTATTTTAAATTTATAATATTTTTAAGAATATATTTTTTAATTTTTAGCGCATATTTAAAAGTTTTTAATGCACATTGAGTGTACATGAAACACTTTTCCTACAGCATCTTTCTGGTTTTCCTGATCATAACATGGTTATATTTCTGGCAAAATTGAACGAACCAATTAAAATCATTATAATAAATTGACTTATTGAGTAATTTCTACATCATTATGGCTATTTGTAGATTGTAAGGAACATCAGGAGGTATGATAAATCGGTGGAAGCATGAAACTAACATTGAGTAGTTTATTGCCTGCAATTCTTATGGGCTCTGAATAAATATTTTCTTCGAATTTCTTCCCTCTTGACATTATTCACTGCCTTGTATGATTGAATGTAGATAAATTTTCTAAATAAATCACGATTAATTTTTTCAGTTGTGCCTTTTTTTTGATTAATTATTAGTTCCGGTTAAAGTTAAATTTAATTTAATTTTTAAATTTTCTTGTTCATGTTCAAATAATATTAAAACATTTTTTATATCAATACTATTATAAGCTTTATAAACTAAACTAATTTAAAAATTTAAAAAAGTTATATCTCTCGGTGTTTTCAGATTTATTGATCGTTCGTTATGTGGGTAGCACATTTATGATTAAGTAAAAAAACTTATAGTTTTATTCATAACCTCTTAAAAGTTCAAAGATTCGAGGAAATCTATAAAATATTGGTGTGGCGTATGATCTTATTACGAAAAGAAATTTAAAATACATTGAAATGTAAAAGGTCAATTACATATAAATGTCATACAAAACAAGTTCTGAATAGACAACAATTGATGAAAAAGAACATAAAAATCCCTATCAGCCTGTTTTTCGAAAATGAATAAGTTTATACGTTCTTTAAAGTAACGAACAAAGCTATGTTTGCGTTCTTAAAACATTTATTTATTTTCATGTGAGTGACAACAAAAGAGCTTTCAGTTTTTACACTCATAAAATTGTTTATGTAAAATTAATTAAAATTCGGTCCAAATATTTTTCATTTGAATTTTAACGAAAATTCTAAATAATTTTTAATGTTGAAATGTTAACTGACATAAAACTGTAAGAAACAATTTGTTTTCTTTTATTTTTACTTTAACTTTCAAAAATAATTAAATAAACGAGAAAATGGGACAGACTTTCTCCGCTATGAAAAAAAAAAATTACGTTTGCTTGAAGTGTGCGGTAAATCAAAATTTCCATACAAAAGCCGATTTTAATGTGCACTTGAAGCACACGTTAGTATTTTTTGATTTCGTTCACAAGAACGAATCTCACCTTCCATATAAAGAAAAAAAATTTCTGTTGTTTCTGTAATTTTTCTGTTACCAAATTCAGTTTAACAAAATAATATTTGCATTATTTTTCATAATTTAACTGTTAAAAAAATCAATCAAATGTTTAGCATTGAGTCAAAATAAAGTATGACCCCCTTATGCAAAAAAATATTTTACTTTAGCTTTAAAGTTCATGCTAGTTGACAAGCACTTTAAGGCTAACATTGCTTTGTTAAGAAATTGTATGCAAAACACAACTTTAATTATTTAGTTATTGAATAATAAATTCTGGTAACACCACCGTGTTCAACATCCACTTCACAGCTTATGATGAACAAAATTGAATAAAATTTCATTCGGGTATTAAAATTTTTTTTTATTAAATAACTTTTTATTATCTTGAAGTAAAGCAACATAATTTAAACAATATGAACTTCTGATATGGAAAGGAAAACAAGATAAATATTTCTATGAAGTAAAAGTAAAAAATATGAGATATTTTCTTCTAATCGAATGAAATGCGTATTTGAATATCAAGCTTTTTTTGATTTGTTTTGATTGTATGTACATCACTAAAACATTTTCGTACAATTGTATGTATTTTAATATTTTTTTATGGATTTTACGATGTATTTTGAATCAGTTGGATAATTTGACGAGGTTTTGAAAATTATAACACTGTTCAACAAAGTTTTTAGTTAATATGACTGAATGAATTCTTCATAGGTTGAAAATTTAAAAATTATTTCTTTTTAGCTGATAGCCAAAGTAGCTAGTGCTATTTAAAATATTATATTAGTCATATATTTATATAAGTTTAATATCATGTAAATATTAATAAAAATTTTTTAGTTGAATTTTATTTTTATCTGTGTGAGTTGGGAGAATTAGTTTTGAGCGAGTTTTCAAAAATCTAATTAAATGAATTCCTAAACCCACTCAAGTGCCTTCCTTCTTGAAAACCTCAAAATAATTTTCAATTATAAAATGGCAGGACTAGTTATGGATGAATATAAACGACACGTTCCCTCAAGTTTAAAGATTTTCTTATCTACATGTGTATGTGTGTAACTTTTTTGATTTTTATCAAAACTACTAGAATTTTGCAACTGCTGCTCGTTCAAAGGTTTGTTTTTACGCATAAAGTTTTATGCATAATTTTAGTTCATTGTTTCTTGCTTTTTTTGTAACTGCCAGTAAAACTTTAACAACAGCATTTAAAAAGTAAATCACGTTCGTATATAATTTATTTGTACATTCCTACATTCGTACATATTTACATCCCCAAGTATAGATGCATGTATGTATTGTATGTACAATAAATACAATATGGTGTGAGCGTTTGGTGTAAACCCACACATAGTAAATATGCTTTGATGTTTTATGTTTTCAAAGAAACCCCTAAAGTAGACTAAGTTTCTAAACGGAATAGTCAAATTTAGAATCCCAACAAACACGAAGTCCATGGAATGATTAAGCAAGTGTTTGCCATCTGTTCTCAAAAGTAGAATAGACAGATATTTTAATAAAATACCAACTTAGAATATGACAGCTTGAAAATGACGTGATATCAACTCCTTGTCAAATTATATTCTCATATCATCAGTTTGAAAACGCAAAGTTTTATCTTTAAAAAAAGAGCTATTGTAAATTAATAACAAAGTTTTTTTCCAAGTTAGATAATAAAAAAATAGCATGAGAAATTATAGACATAACGTCTATTTATTTTAGGCATCGAAAATTTTTAATAAAAAATAATTTTATTTGAATATTTACAGATTTTTCCGACACCGATTCAAAAGATTTTTATTACTTTTTAATTGAATACCAGAAAAGATAAGTTTTATTTCACTTGAAATTTTAACTTACCGCTGTAGACGTCCTACTGATTTTTTTTTAATACATTTATTTATTTATTGTATCTTCAATTATGAACTAACAATAAGTATTCAAATCTTAAATCTAAAATAAACGTATTAGGCCCGACCACTGTCGGACATAAACTTACTGATAGTTATAAATAATACATAAGTAGTGATAATCAAAAAAAAGAGAAAAAAAATATTTTCAAGCAATCCCATCTGGATTGTTGAGTATAAGAGCCCTTGTATCCTTCTTTTTCAAGCGGATGTGTCCAGTAAAGTTCAAAATATTACGAGCAAGCGGATTAGGATGTGACTCGAGTTTTGTTAAATATTTGCCTGCGTATTTTGGTATTTCTTCAATCACTAGTGGCATATTCAAATCACGATGTATATTTGAGTTTTTAATGTACCATGGAGCCGATGTTATCAAACATAAAATTTAGTTTTGCCTTCGTTGGATTCTCTCAATATTAGAAGCTGAAGCAGTGCCCCATAACTGAATTCCGTAGCACCATATTGGCTTCAAAAGCGAGTTGTATAATAAAAGTTTGCAGTCTAGGCTGAGTGTTGAATTTCTACCAATCAGCCAATATATCTGCATTAGTTTAAGTTTCATTTGTATTAGCTTTGAGTCAATATGGTGTTTCCATGTAAGTCGTCGATCAAAGTGTATACCAAGGTATTTTACATGTGAATGCTGAGGAACAACTTGATTGTTGATTCGAATTGGGGAACAAGTATCTCTTCGCAGGGTAAATGTTACCTGAACACACTTTTGCTCGTTTACCTTAATTCTCCATAATTTTAACCGTAGTTCCAGTTGTGTAATATGTTCTTGTAGATATCGCGAAGCCTCATGAGGATTTTCGTGCATACTTAAGCAGACTGTATCATCGGCAAACGTAGATGTATGGATATTACTGCTCAAAGGCATATCACAAGTATAAATCAAATACCAAACTGGCCCCAGTATGCTCCCCTGTGGCACATAATGTAATGTAACTTTCTAATAAATTCACCAACTTTATTGGTAGATATGATTTTAATTTTAAAATTAGACCTTCATGCCACACTTTATCAAATGCCTGCGAAACGTCAATAAACAGTGCAGAACAGTACTTCTTTTCTTCAAATGTTTTTCTTATACATTGAACAAATCTATGCGTTTGTTTAATGGTGCTATGCTGACTTCTAAAACGAAACTGATGGTCTTGCTCGTTTACCTTAATTCTCCATAATTTTAACCGTAGTTCCAGTTGTGTAATATGTTCTTGTAGATATCGCGAAGCCTCATGAGGATTTTCGTGCATACTTAAGCAGGCTGTATCATCGGCAAACGTAGATGTATGGATATTACTGCTCAAAGGCATATCACAAGTATAAATCAAATACCAAACTGGCCCCAGTATGCTCCCCTGTGGCACTTAATGTAATGTAACTTTCTAATAAATTCACCAAATTTATTGGTAGATATGATTTTAATTTTAAAATTAGGCCGTCATGCCACACTTTATCAAATGCCTGCGAAACGTCAATAAACAGTGCAGAACAGTACTTCTTTTCTTCAAATGTTCTTCTTATACATTGAACCAATCTATGCGTTTGTTCAATGGTGCTATGCTGACTTCTAAAACCAAACTGATGGTCTGGGATGCATCCACTACTAATTAGAATTGGGGACAATTTTGACATGAGCAGTTTTTCGAAAAGTTTTGACATTGTTGATAGCAGACTTATTGGCCTGTATGATTCTGCCTTGGTCAGATCTTTGCCCGGCTTTGGAATCATTTTAACTTTGGCAAGCTTCCAGCTGTGGGGATAATACTCTAGTCGTAAAATGGCATTAAAAATGAATAACATGATTCTAATTACAATACGAGGCAATTTTATTAGCATTTGGTTACTAATTCCATCAATACCCGGTGCTTTCTTCGGGTTGAGTTCAGCAATTAGATTTTGTACATCACACATTTTAAATTTTATGGGTCGAGGGGGTAGCGCAACTACACTCGGGAAATCAACAACACCAGTACATGTGTTTGGGGTAAATACGGATTTTAAATGCTTTGCAAACAAGTTACCTTTTTCAATATCACTCCTGGCCCAAACTCCGGTAGAAGTGCGCAGAGGTGGTTTAAACTCAACGGGTGTTTTAATTTTTTTCGCAGCGCGCCACAAAGAGTAATTAGATGCTGGTGTTACGTCGAGATTTTCCAGATAGTTTTTAAGAGATGCAGTTTTTTCATATGCAAGCAGTTCTTGGAGTCTTTTAGTGCACTCTTTTAATCTAATTTTATTTTGGGGTGATCTGTGCTGTTGCCACTCTCTTCTAGCTCTTCTTTTTGCACATACGAGATGTTCAATATCTGTAGAATATATTCTGTTAAACCCAGTCTGCGGATGGGAGGAAGTGGCATGTTCAGCTGCCTGCTTAATGTTTTCGTTAAGATTAGCAATATTAGATTCAATATCGTCATGAGTTCTAAGCTTAATGTTTTCAGTGCAATGACTACTAAGATATTTTTTGAATCGCAGCCAATTAACACGACTCACCATTTTCACATATGGGTGAGGTAGAGCACTTCTCAGTGGGCTACAGATTGTAACGATCGTGGGAGAGTGATCGGACGATAGATCTAGGGAAGCTTCGACGTGAATTAATTCCCTAGAGATTTGTAGAAATTCTCGTATTGATCCTCAGTAATTTGCGAGTCTAGGACGGGAGTAAATTGATGATATGACAAAATTTGTGCAAAAATTTTCGACACAAATATTCGTTGCTTGTAGATGTTCTTCACAAATGTTGTCAAGAATATAATGCTTGAGTCTTGCCTTTATTAAAATTGCTGATCCCATGCAAGCTCTTCCTCTTGGGTCCTTTGAATCATATAAAATGTAGCCATTAATTTTAAATAGACTTCTTGAAGTCAAATGAGTCTCAGAAACCAACATTATATCAATATTTTTTTCCGTGAGGAAGTGCTCAAGTTCATTTTTATGTTGGCGAATGCCGTTTGCGTCCTACTGATGGGGTAAATTTTTTCGAAAGTCGCGTTTTCATCATATTTTGAGGATTTTTTAACCTAGGAGTCGATTTTGAAAGTTTTTTCGCGATGATGTCACTATGTCAATATATATACATGTATGTGTGTAAATGTACACTTAGAAAATTAACTAAGACCTTGGAAAATTTTCTAAAGCTGGTTTTTACTTGAAAGCAGTAAAATATTTACTTAATTTCTAGTTCATTAATGAACTAGTTTATAGTAATTATATTATTACATTTGAGTAAAATTTTTCTAAAATTAAGTAAAATTTTCCCATAAAATTATCACGTTGTGTGATCTTGATAAGAGATATTAAAAATCTATCAAACCTAGTCAAGTTAGAAACCTAGTCTTCTCCATAAAATCTCCTAGTTTTTTCCTGTCTGAATCCCTAAGATATTCCACATCTGGTATGTTTTCCAGATGGAAGATTTGTCTTTTAATTTAACTAAATGCTGAACACTTACACATCTAATTTCTACTAATTAAGTGCATATTTTTAATATATGTGACACAGAAAGTTAAGAGGGAACTATGCTCAGAAAAGAAATTTTGGAGAAAAACGCCTTTGAAGGTAATTGAAGGTGGCGTTGGCTGAAGTAGTTAGCATGCTGACTACACAACCGAAGTTCCTGGGTACGAGCCCGGTCTTTGAAAGTCATTAAATAACAACACCACGCATTTTTCTGATGTACAATACTATCTCCTTGTATCAGTTGTTAAAATCATTTGCTGTTGGAAAGTTCCAGTGATGAAGGCAAAGTCACTGGTCAATGAACTATGACGATTTCAGCAGATAATAATCCTAATGTAACATCAGAGCTCCCTTCTTTGTCGGTATTGTGTAGCCGAATCATTGGCAATGTAAAATAAAAAATAAAATGGCTACTAAACTTAGCTTCAAAAAATTTAATACGCCTCATTGACACCAGACGCACTGTTACACGTCATTATTAAAAAAACGTACCAAAAGCAGAGTTATAAAAAAATTACACTTTTTTGTTACCATTGCTTTTCATCAAAAGTGTATTTTGAAGCTACTTTATGACAAAAAATTCTGTTAAAAAGCTGCGGCTTGTTGAATTAGAAAGAACATGTTGTCGTTTTTTCGACCCATAGATAGGACCCCTTTAACTTTAACTGTCACATATATTCTTTGGAAACAATGAAAAATACAATTTTCAGGAAACGTTTTTTAAAAAAAATTTAAGCTATGAAGTCGATTAAGCTAAATCTAAAAAATCTAAAATCTAATGAACACTTAAACACAAAAAGACACATAGATAGCTGCCAATTTGATTAAAATCTGGTTATTCGCTCGATAGAAATCGTTGACAAACAGTTTTAAGAAAAAAAAATCGTATTTAACATATACACAATATAACTTCAAAAATTAAATCAATTTTAGATATCAAATAATTTTTAAGGACTTAACAATTGTATCATATGCAGCAAATTCGATTAAAAGCTGTAGCTAAGGGAAAAGTTTCGGGGATGGCCTGCAAGCTCAATCGACTTCCATATTTGCTAACAACATTTTCTTTACATTTCTGGACAGCAGATTTTAATACATATATATGCATATAAACAAGTTAGCATGGTAGGCTAACTTTCCGGTATTCGATGATTATTTTGAGAGTCCTTAAAATCTATTTGAGCAAAATTTTTGGAGTTATTTATAAAAAACTGTTTCTTCGACAACGTATATCTGGAGTAATTTAATCGGCTAAAATTAAATTTGAAAAATTCACACTAGCTACCCAAATCAACCATATAAATCTCAAAATAAAGCGCTAAAAATCGTTGACAATCTGCCGTTACGTTTTTCGACAATAAATATGTATAATGACTATCCTAGAACTGTATTTCCTTTAAAAGGACTCTATAAGCAACAGCTACTGCTATATGTATTCAAGTATTTAAAAGGAATTGGATCACATACTATTGCATTCCACCGGAATATATCAATTACACAAGCAGTCACCATACAGTCAAGGACTTTACATACTGCCTGGTTCACGATGTCGACAAAAAATTTTCTTTCGCTTATTTATATTGAAAACAAAAACAAATTTTCTTATTTTGCTTTTGTTTTCAGTATAAATAAGTGAAAGAAAAGTTCTTGTTGACATCGTGAGCCAGGCAGATAATGTAAGATGTCGTCTGGAGGTTACTAAACAATGCGTTGGTTACAGTGGCGCAAGTGAATATAGTAGCTTGCCAGAAAGCTTAAATACTCTTCCATCATTATCAACTTTTAAAAGTAAATTAAGAGAATGTTTGTTGGAATATAGTTAAATACTTCTTAGATCTTAAATTATAAACATATACACATACATATGTATTTAGAAAATGTTTATATGTACACACTTTACTTAGCCATGTAACTAGTTAACATGTAATCTTTTCAATTTTTCTTTTTTTTTTATTGTTTTAAATTTTTATTTAAACAAATGTAAATAGTTGCCCTTAGCCTCTATAAAGCTACTTCGGCACTGAGGCAATAAACTGTATTATTGCAAATAACTTAATCGAAAATAAATGGTTAATTCTAAAACAAAAATTAAAACAAAGACATTTTCCCAAAAATTTCCCCAGTGATACCTCTCGAGTGGATCAAACAAATCTAATCAAATTTGAGGAATTTTTGATTTTTTTAGTTCAACAATTGATTAGATGTTTGATTAAATTTGTTCAGTGATTCAAAATTATTTTAAAAAAGTAGTATGTTTTATAATTCTCAAAATTTACAAAAAGTAATTGGTGCATTATATCATGAGATATAAGTGAGATCAGTTTCTTGCAAACAGATAAACCATTCTTTAGTTAATTTAGCATGCACTTATACACGCACAACCATACATACATGCATACTCGTACATATCTTCATCCATATAAAAATTTCTAAAATAGACAGAATGCATTCTCATGACATCAATATATTAAGATCTGATGAGAGGGGGAAGCTGTATCTAAGTACCATTATCATTTAAGGGAGCCACGCGCACATGATACGCTGTAATCTTACGCCGCTAGAAAATAAAATAAATAGATATAAATGGAAACGTTTTGAAATATTTGCGGAGAATTTGACATCATCGTGTAATATAATTTTATTGCATTATTAATTCACACATGAAATTTGTTTTTTACTTACCAGCACAACTATAGCCGGGTGTCCTAAGACACCTCTCTTCTTTTTTTTTCAATGACACAATTGCACGTTTAGAAAAGTGGACATATTTGTGTCCATGAAAATTTAATATACTATTTTATGTATGGGATATTATAATGTCCATATCTCTCATTTAAAAAGCAGGGATAGCACCATTGGTTTCAACGAAAATTTAAAAACTGCACTAATAAAAAAATAGTTTTCTTAATTTAAATAAAAAACGTTTCTAATTTTAAGTAAATGTTTCTAAGTTGAAGTAAATTTTTAAAAAAATCTAACAAAAATTAATTATTATGAGTAAAAATAAAATGTTCATATTCTTAAAAATAGTTTATAAAAATACAGAAAAAATTTCTTACATTTAAGGAAATGTTTACTGACTTAAAGGAAATATTTATCAAAAATAAGAAAATGAGGTAAATTGTATCCTAAGAACTAGCCAATTTTGTTTTAAATCAAAAACCTAATGTTAGAAAATGATTTAATCGTGATTATTTCATGAAATGTGAATAACTTAAAACATATAAAAAGTTATTCTAAATTTTAGAAAAATATTTGCCAGTTTTAATTATTTTTTCTTTAAATTAAAGGATATGTAAAATAAGTAAATGATAATAAATGATAAATTTTTCATACTTTCTAGAAATATTTGAACTTGATACATATTTTTTTTGTAAATAAAATTCAATTTTAAAACTCAAAAATTTCATTGCTTATTCAGGCGGCCCTGTTAGGCAATTGGTAAGACTGCATGTCTATCAGTCAGAAGGTACTCCAAAAATTAATACGTCTGTATGGCGAATTAATTAAAAATATAATATTAAGAAGTAATAAATAACTTCTTTATAAATAAAAATAAGTACCAGAATTAAATACATAAGAAAACTTTCGAAAATTTACTAAATTTGAGATCAAGGATTAAAAAAGTTTTTTTGCAAAGCTCCCCCACACTTTATGGGAAAATTTTACTCAATTTTAGAATTAATGTATTATAATTTATTTAATATAAAAATATAATTACTATAAACTAGTTCGTTAATGAACTTTTATTGGTTTCAAGTAAAAAACAGCTTTGGCGCCATACCACAACTTTTTTTTACTCAAATTTAGACAAGCTTAGAAAGTTTAAGTTATTTTTTTCAGTTTACATACTTATGTAACTGTTTGCGCTACGAAATTGCTTCCCTGAAGGAAACGCGGGGTTAAGTGTTCCCAACTCACCACTTTTGTCGACTATTTTGGTGACATTGTCAACAGAGCGTCTATTAGTATTGTTCTAAATTTTTTCATATACACATAACTATGCTTCTTCTTGTTTTATTTGTTTGTTGAAAACAAAAGTGACGTAAAGCAAAATTTAAGTGTTTATAAAAATTAGTTTAAGAAATCAAATTAAAAGGTGAATTTAAATGTATTGAATAATAATTTAAAAAAAATACATAAAAATAATTAGCAAAAAAAATATAAAATAACAATCCATATTGTAAAAAATAGAAAATTTTAAAATTAAATTAACATTTTAAGCAAAAGTGCCAATTATGGAAATTGTTTTACTCTGTGGAAGATTTTGTGCCATCATTTAAAGATTTTTCATATTTGCAGATTCATTCGTAAGTGATTGATTTTACTAATTCAGCGAAACATAAAATTTTTGATTAACAAACATATGTACATATGTGTATTTAGTTAATAGAAATGGCAAACAAAATCCCTAGTTGCTGGTGATATGATGAACGAATAATAGAATTAATCCCGGTTGTTGCATATTTTTTAATTATATATTTGTTTAATAAAATATATAAATATATATATATTTGTTTAATAAAATACCAAAATGTGAACAAAATACGCAATTTCCCCCAGCTTAAAGTCTAAGTTTAATTTTTCTTCTCTTCTTTAGAAACTCACATTAATTAATAAAAATATTTCATTCAATAAGAATTGAAATTACTGAACTTAAGCCTGACTATGAATTATTTCTGATTAAAATACGCAATTTCATTATCAAAGGAGTACCTATACTACAATAACTTAAATGTGCTAGTGACTATCTGCTTCCAATGTCTTCATATAATCCCTAAAGAACTATCTAATCAGTAGTTCCAATGTCAGTAGTTGCTCTTCAATGACACGCACATGTTAAATGTCTATAGCAAAAAGCATTGAGTGGGGTATAATTAGTCAGTAGTAGTTGGCGATAAAGCCAATAGTGAATCAGTACTGATTCACTAGTGACATTTCCTGCAGGGTTTTTATCGACTTGAAATAAAATTTTACTTAAACATATCCATACATAGGTAATATAATAAACACAAAGTGGTTTGCTGGGTGACCGCGTAAGTGTTTGTGCTCGTTTAAAATACATATGTATGTACGTATGTGTGTAAGCCAATAACTGTTTTCAATGAATTTTTAGATGTGTAGGTATACGACTTCATCTTATGATTCTTTTTTCCTTGTTATGAGGCAAAAAATAAAAATAATAACCCAAAAAAAAAACGTAGGAATTTAAACAAAAAATGGTAAAAACAAATGAAGGAACGAACGTCTTCGCGTGATGGAAACAACAAACATTTTGTGTATGTATGTATATGCATATGCGAACATATGTACGTACATACATACATACATATGTATGTAACGCACACAGTTTTTGCCGTGCTGTTTGCTAAGAAAATGGTGTGTTAAAATTTTGGCGAACCAATAGGCAAACTGCTGCGTACGCTTCACAAGCTCCCTATTGGATGCGTTGGTGTATCTAAAAAAAGTTTGTCTAACATTTCGAATATTTTTTGAGTTGGCTGTAAAAATACCGTCGTTGGATGTTGTTTTACGGTTGGCTTCTTTTAGATTTTTTGTTTTTTATTACATACACATACATACTTGCGTATGTATATACAACATATATATATGTAAGTGTGTGTGTGTTTATGTGTGTGTGTGTTTATGTGTGTGTGTGTACTAAATTAGATACATATGTATTTTTAACTAAGATTATGTTTTAAGATTGAAAAAAGAAAGTTATTTATCAAAGAAAATGGAAAACTTTTGCCTGCATAGCAATAACAACTACTCCCGGCTTTTCTCTTTATTATTCTTATTTCTTTTTCTTTTCATATCCTTTTTTCTTGCAGATTTTGGCAACCAACCAACAACCAACGCACCCCCATTTAATCCATTAACATATGTATGCATGTATGAGTATTTGTAATTTAGGAAAACAAAATCTGGGTGGTTTCAATGAATTGCTTTGATAAGAAAAGAACATTTTCGAGGAAACGTTAAGAAGTATTTTGCATCAAGTTAATTTTTGTAAATAAAACTTTTTCCACTGTATGGCAGCTTTTTAGGGCGCCGTTTTCATGACAACAAAGAACATCATTAATTTAAAAAGTTTTGCCATTTTTCCAGCTGCAACAGCTCTTCAGAAAAACTCTTTGTAAATAAATTAAAGAACCATCCATGCATGCTAAACATAAATTAAAACTTAATTTTTGAGGATGAGTTACCTTAGAAATTAAATGACGTTTTATTATTTTATTATTCAATAAAAAGGTCTTTGTTTAAATTATAAATGTCTTAAGCAGATACATACCTACATATACAATTGGTTTAATGGTTTTAAGCCGATTGCCGTTGCCGCTTCTGCTTTATATTTAGAGATTTATTATAGTATTAATTGTAATAATATCTAAGTTAAATAAATAAAATAAACAATTTGTCTAAGACACTGAGCTCAAAATTAGTTTGTGTTATTTTGAATTTGAATAGGGAGATATTCTAAAGCAGTACATCTCTCTATTCGGTTTTATTTTATAATTAAATTTTTTATTTTTTACTTTTAAACTTCGTCATTTGCTGGTCGAGTTAAAGGATTATTTTTTGTTTGTTTGTCGTTTAGTCCCAAGGCCCTATAGAGCTTGGCAGGCCACATTTCATGCAATTCTACTACACCAATTCTTGCGCCAGTTTTTATAAAACTTAGACTCTTATAATGATACCTTGATTTTGGATAAGTGAGCTTAACCACACCCGTTAAAAACATAGTTTAAACCTGCGAGCTCATCCAACGTACAAGTGGTTTCAACAGGATGGGGCGACTGCACGCAGCTAGAGCTTCGATGAATTATTCCTAAATGTTACCCTTATAACATTGACAATGTTCCCAAAAGTACGAATATCTAAGTTTTTTTTGATGTTTAATAAAACTGAATCCAGTTCGAAGAAGTCAACTGAAATTTAAAAATAGTTCCCTTAATCCCTAGTCAGATTCAGTAATAGCAAAATCATAAATTTTTTGGATATGCATTAGTGTCGTAGTTAGTACTCTACTTCTACTGCTGCTTGGGTAGCATAATCTCAACAAATTGTGGATAACAGAAAGATATGGTGAACTGGATAAAAAAAACTAAGCACGCACTCGAACAAATAACTGTGTTTGGAAATCGCAATATTTATCCAAACGCACAAAAAAATGCTAGTTGGTGGAATCGATTGCTGGAATGCAGAATGCTTGCAAGCTTTCATAAACAGATGCCTGCGATGGATCCTGAAAATTATCTGGACTAATAAAATTGCAAAATTATAGTTATGAAAGGAGACGCGTCTGATACCGATTGAGATCGATCGATCAGATCCCCTGAGGATCTGACTCCGTTTTTGTAAGTTCTTTGCTCTTAAAACTCCCTTAATTTAGTGCTTGTATTTTTTCGATTTATAGTCTCACATGGAATAATAGCTTAATTTGGCTCATACTGTGGTATCCTTCAAATTGAGTCTAATTGTTATAGTGTGTAGAACGATGTTTTTGTAAATTAAATAAAAGTGTAGATCTATCTGAATATCTACTTGAAAGTTTAAAAGTGCTCTGCTAACAAACAATAAAATATAATTTCAGTACTTTATCCTTATTTCCACGGAAGCAATATATATATATATTAAAATCTGCTAACGCGAAATACATAAAACAGGAGGTTAAAATTTTATGGTCGAGGCAAAGTCTATTTTTTAAAACGCAAGATTATAGTCTTGCATAAATGCAGTGTGTATGCATAGTTTCAATGGAATTGTGTTGAAACCTTTTTACTTTAATTTTTAAATCTGAGTTTAAGAGCGTGGCCTCTGCCCTCTGGTTGAAAATTCTAGGTTTTCAGATTTTTCTAGTTAGTTGCTAGCCTAAAATTACCTTTTGCTCCTTGTCCTCTTTTTTGGTCGTCCATGGTAGTCCTGCTTTTTTTCAAGAGTGTCCAGGTTCTCCTTTTTTTGTCCTTATACATAATTGTTTTATTTTTTTGTTACATTTAGATTTAAATAAATTTTTTATATGTAAAATTTTATATTATTATGCTGTTTTTGCTTACCCTACGTCTACACATGATATATTTTTATCCTGACAAAAGTCAAATTCCATATAGAAAGAAGAGCTAACATAAAATATATTACTTTTCAATGTAAGGTTTGACTTTTAACGTCATGGGTTTTAGTTTATGATTCTTGCGAACTAAAAAAAAAAATTAATAATAACACAACCCGTCAAAAAGTGTTGGTGCATAGTTTGCATTTGTTTCTTATGTTACGCTCAACCCAAATTTGCCATTGGTTTCTTACAATTAGCTCTTATTCGAAAATTCGTAACAATAAGTATGGTAAATATTTGTGGCATGTAACTTGTAAATTTTTAAAACTTAAAAAAATATAAGAAACTCAGAACTCAAATAAAATACGAGTTCTTTACCGCAGAAGCATAGAAGGATATCATCTGCATAAAAATTACAATTGATTCGACTGATATCGTTTTTTTTTTTTTTTAATTAATCAAGTTTAATATTGAACTAGCTTAACCGGGTGCGCTTTGCTACACCTATCATTATAAAATGAAATATAGAGTATTTATAATATTTATAATAAAATTACCTATTGTAACGCTTTAGGATATACAATAAACAAAAATGGACCATAAACAAAATAATTGTTAGGTTTTCCAACAGGAGAGCATGCCTCGTAAGGAGTATAAATTTAATTTATTATATAAGTTTACACATTTGTTTTTTCTTACTAACCATTTTCTTTTGCACTGTCTTGATTAATACTTTTGCACTGTATACTTTAATTTAAAAAAAAACTGTTTGTCATGGGAAAAACAAATTTTGAAATTCTGCCCACAAAGGAAACAGTAATTTGATAGTAAATTTTTGTGGCATGTAGTTTGCTTCTCCCCCCCGCTCCGAAAATTTCTAAGAATAAATTTGGTGGATCTTTTCCATATGCAAAAATAGTTTTGAAAATCGGTCCATAAACGAAAAAGCAGTTTGATAATCCAGTTTTTGGGGCACACTTCGCCCAAAATACTTTAAAAAACTGTTAGTGCAAGAATTTTGAAAATTGGTTCACAAGCGACAAAGTAATTCGGTAATCCATTTTTTTTGGTGGGCATATTTCGCCTACCCATTTGAAAAAACATATAATGGATTTCTTCCATATGCAAAAAGTATTTTGAAATTTGCTCGGAAAACGAGGAAGTATTTACTAATCAATTATTAGGGAGAGAAATTCACCACACCCTACCCCTCTCAATTTCAACAAAAAAGTTTTTGGACCTTGTCATATGCAAACAAATTTTGAAAAGTGGTGTACGAGTGGCAAAGTTATGCTCGTTTATATTATAAAATTTGCTGAAAACTATGTAATAGGAGTAACACAATTTAAAAAAGGTTATGTAAAAGGGCGCGTAAGAGAGGGCGTGATTTAAAAATGTTGTGATAATACCAAATTTTCTAGTCTCAAAGGTCTTCTCTCCTATACATAGAAAAAACTCTTTGTCCAATTCAAACACAAAATTAACTTAATCAAATATTATTTTGTTTAATTCAGGTCCTGCAAAGAAATTTGTAAGTTCAAATGCAAAAATGTTTAATAATTTGTCTGAGAAAAATTTTCTGTTTCTATACTGGTCTGTTTTTATATTGGAACAGAAATCTTCTCCAAAGAGTTTTATTGCAAACATTACTTTATATTAATTGTATGAATTATAATTTTCCACTCCTTACAGTTTTTGTTTTTGCTTAAAACACAATTGGAACAAATTATTTACTGGAAAATTAAAAAATATTTACTGAAACCAAGTCTTATTTCAAACAAACGTATGTTTGAAAATAAACAAATGCAAATTTCGTTATATATATATATATATATATATAGATTTTTATTTCTAAAGAAAATAAATTTTAGTTCTGAACATATGTAATGATAAATTTATTTACAGTTCCTCTTCTGTCGGTGAAATATCCTCTTTTTCTTCGAATAGAAATGGTAACCCTAACTGTAGTAGAAGTATGGGTACGTTCGTAAATTCAACAAATTTATGCATCTATGCAGCAACTCTGCCAAATTTTACTGCAAATGCGTGATTAGATGTTGCACATGCTTTGCAACTGCTCAACATCTGTGCATAGTTGACATTTTTATTTAATTTTATTTAAGAAAATCTTGATAACAAAAGTGAAAATTTTCTTTTAAATTATAGTAAGAAAAAGATTGGAAAGAAAATCAAAGCGTCTATTTCTTGTAAAAACATAATTGGCCCTAAAATGATGACTACTAAAATCAAAAAAAAAAACTTCCTTGAAGTAATAAAAAACTTCCAAGATTATGTGTTTCAAAGTAATTTTCGAATAAATGAATCTTCTTTTTTTGTTAAAATTCTAAACATGTAATTTAAATATCAAAATACGTGCAAACTTATACTTAACTTATTGTTCCACTGCAACTTATAGCATCTTAAAATAATTTACTGCGCCATTTGCAGAGATTTGCGGCAGGTATGCCGCTTACATGCATTAAAAAAGGCTTGACACTAAACAGTGCTGCCAAGTTATACATTTTTGAACGTTAGATGTTCCTGATGCTGCAGACGTGCACTTTAAATGCTTTTACTAACGTACTCTATGTGTTAAAATATGCACATTTTTATACCTCCGCGATATATGTGGGGTAAAACCAGGTCATATAGATTCGAGTGAACATACATATGTACACATATGAACTGTGTGCATAGGCCGGACCTTGGCTGGCGCACTACCGTGCGTTTAGATTAGCTAAGCTATAGTTAATTGTTATAGTTAATTGCAAATCTAGGTATAAAAGTATATTTAGGATTTCTGGAGTATACTTTGCTTATGCTTGTGTGATCTGAGCCAATTTACGTAAGCGTTTTTTGCGAGATTTTATCATTCCCTAACTTGAATTTCACAAAGACTTTTTTATTCGTTTTAGTCTTAAGTCAATTACAAATACTTTCTAGAAAATATATATGAACATAAAAATTTATTTGTTACTTCAATTAACATATTGAACACAATAACATATCGTTAGTTAAAATGCAAAATCACGCAACTACACTGTTATAAATCTTGTAGGAGAGAAAGAAACTGAATAAAATTATTTAAGTGGCTGAAGTTAAATTTCTTAATTTTTATTTTTATTTCAGTTTATTTTTATTAATTAACTAAAAATTCGACTTTGAATTTTTTGTTAGTTGCATGTTTTTGCGTTTCAGGTGACGATATGTAGCTATTAAGGTTTAATGTACTCCAATGCTAAATTTTGCAATAAAAATATATACTCGTGTATATTTTAATTTAACATGGGCTCGATGTTGCTGTTAGCACATGTTTTTTGCTTTTGTCTATGCTGGAACAGTTGTGCAGTTATTATTGCAGTTGGTCAGATATTTCTAATTTACACAAGGTCACTTTTACACAGGAATCAACACATCTAGCCATAACAGCCAATAAAGTTTAACGGATACATTATTTGGATCTCGTTTTTTGACGAAAATCGATTACTTACTATGGCAAATGATAGATTTTGGTACAAAAATTAAGTTTGAATATTATGTCGCTTAAGCTTTTTTGGCGGTTATGGCACGACATGTATGTAAGTGTACATTTGTAAATTAAGTTTCAAGGATTGTGTATAAAGTTCCTTCGTGTGTTAGCCGGCAGACTGGCTAAACGTTTGCTATATAGCCATAGATACTTTTTGTCATGCGTACTTAGTTGCATAGCAATGCATGGATTTTAAAGTTTAATGTAAAATTAAATTAAGAAATAGTTCAATAAAGTTGTTAAACTACACCCAGCAGTACTTAATCACTCTTGAAACTGGTTTACTTACCCACTTATCTGTAATAAAAGAGTCAGGAAAACTTTTAAGTCTGGGATTTTCTAGAGGATTGCGAAAAAAAATAAATAGCTATGCTATTTATGGCGCAATTAAAGAGTTAGAACATGATTTTCGTTACGAAAATAATCGTTCTTTTAAGTGAGTGAAACAAAAACAAAACAAAAACAATGACAACGATTGCTTAATTTTTTTTTTGTATTGTTTTTGCACATGAGCAGAAACCAGAGAACATAGCCGACCGGCTGTAAGCCGGCTAACAGGCGCCACCGGTCACAAACAATACATTAATTTAATCGTGCGCCGCTAGAAATACAAATAATTGGAATAAATGGAAACGTTTTGAAGTATTTGCGGCGAAAGTCGCAAGTGAAAGTTGAAGTCAAATCAATGTATATTATAATTTCATTGCATTGTTATTTAACATATTAAGTTTGTTTTATATAGCTAAGCAGCATAGCTTAGCATAGGGTGTCGTAAGATACCTCTCTTCTTTTTTCTCTGATTTTTAAAGTATAATAGCTAAAAGGGCTTACTCCCATATTTAATATTTTGACCTGAATTTAGATTCCCAAGTAATCTGGGATTTCTTGATGGGAGTCGAACAGATAGCTACTGTAACAGAGACATTATATTATTTTTAAATCAAACTCATATTTTATAGCCTGGATTAACATACATTTGTTCGCAAAAGTATCTATTAGATTAAAAAATATACTTCATATTTTTGATTTGTCTTAATCCATTAGCTGCTAATGACATAATGCAATTTATTTTCGAAGGATTGGAGTGGTATTTAGCACATAGACAGCTTATAGCAAAGTAAGTTGCAGCAAGATAAAAGTTTTTAATGATATAATTTTTATTTATCGTCCCTACAATGCCAACTATCCACCAATTGTGAATTTAGAGTGCCAGGCTTAAAATATTTCTTATTGAGTTATCTATCGCTTACGAACGAGACATATGGTATTTAAATCAATTAGGATACCAAATTAACGAATCCAAAAAAAAAACGGATAGTTTGACATGGTAGGGACGATATTACATTTGCCCAATTCGCAATTGTGTCTCATTATCTCATAATGTTTCAAGTTATTTATTTATTTTATTTTTGCTTTCAAACAAATTGTGAATTGATATTATATTTGTATAATAATTTTACTGAATATGTCCAAATATGTTGTTGAAATCAAAATCTGTAAGCGACAAAGTTTGAACCGTTTGAAAAGTCATAAGAGAAACCTAAAGATTAATTTAAAAAACCTGTCGAATGACACCCAGTTTGATATACATAGTTCGCTGACTTTTTATTTCTTTCTTATTTACAAAATGGCGTCTGTTGGCCGCCATATTGAAATTTGACAACTGACATATCTTTAGTGAAACTCCCGGGATTAAGACAAATCGATTGATGCAAGAATCATCAAAATCGGTTCACGCGGTCGGTTTATATCCTGTGTTTCACAGAATGACAATAAACTTTTCGTTTGGAAAAGTTCTCACCAAAGTTACAGAGCATAGGCACAGGAAAAAGTAGAATCCAAGGGCATATTCCATCTTATAATATTAATGTTGAAGTTGATTCAGTATATTTTCAATATTTTAGACTCTAATTGGTAAAGTAACGTTAGTTTCTTATCGCTGTACGTGTTTATATAGAAAAAAACTCATCATAAATACCAAGGTACGTGTCGCATAGCGTTAAATATGCTTTATTTTGATTCAATACCTTTCTTTATAAGTTTCAGAAAAACGCTGAAAATCCGTCAACTAAGAAATTCTTCCGCTAAAATTGCCGCTGGTGGTTTTTTAAATAGACTTGCCGCTAATGTCAGCAAAATACAGTCATATATAGCGGGAAAACCGCCGTTTTGGCAACACTGATCAAACTTGCACTTTGGCTCGGTATACGAGTATTTTAATTTACTGTTCTGTTAATGCATTTATTAATAACTTCGTTGATGAACTGAAGGGTACTGCAGCATGCGCTCAATAGTAAATATGTAGGTATGTGTGCGTACGTCTCTGTGCTGAATGTGTATAAAATAGTTGGTAAAATGTTTTTGTTCATAAATTGGACAGGAAAAATCAAGTGGAGGGAAGAATAATAAAATAAATAAAACCAGTTATGTTTATTGCACAAAAGATTTGTACTATCAATGACCTAAATACTTAGTACAAGCAGCATCATAGCTATGCATATATATTACTATATGTACGTCTGTATCTTGACGTAATAAAACTAGAGAGAATTTCCTCCATACTACTAGTTAGTATGCCTGCAATAACAAAAGTTTTCAATGGCAAAGAAAAGTGTTTTGAAGGTTGTTAGTTAATTCAATCCAAACTATTGAGTTCATCTACATGAAAGTCAATTTGTTATAAATGGTCAAGGCCTACTCGTAAATATGTTAGTACGAACACAACAACCATGCCACACTGGAAACAGAATTAATTTTAAAATACACATATTATTCTGACAAGACAAGTTAATACATACATACATACATACATATTTCACTTATGTATCCTGAAATATGTAAGTCTTATAAAAAATTCATATTAATTTTTAAATAACTTTGAATTAAAGCGTTCACAAATGTTTTTGAATTTTATTTTACAATATGTATTTTTATTGACACTGGAAGTTTTTTTAAAGTTATTTCTTTAAGATTTTATTTCGCGGATTAATTAAAAAAAGTTTGAGTACAGTGAAAAATTAAAGTACTCGCTCAAAGTGCACAAAATTCTGCATCACTAGGCTGAAAATAAATGTCAAATAGTTAACGATACTTTCGTAATAAGGCGTTAATATTGAACGTCGTGAGAAAAAAAACTGAAAATATAAGCAGAAAAAAGATAAAGTACTTAGTAAGATCAAATACTTTTTAAAAAATAACAAAAAATAGCAAAAAATTTCTGTGAAGTATTAATATTTTTTGTGTCGAGTATAGCAACAATCTGTATTTAAAATTTTCCAAACACACCCAAAATCTTGAGTTACTAGAAAAACCCCGGTTTTTCGTACCCGTGTGCAGTAGATGAAAGGTACATTAAACAAAGAAGGTGATCGAATATACTTATAGAAGTTGGCTGTAAAATATTTTTCTATTTCCCAGTAAAGCATCGTAAATTTTTTTGGGTGAAGACACGGTGGACGGACACTCAATATAGAAATACGGTCGATCTTGCAAACTGTTTATAGAAAGGGACAAGGATAAAAAAATTAAAATTAATTAATTAAATCTCTTGTGAACACTTACTCCCCATATGAGTTAACATTTGCTGGTGCAAGTAGTCTTTATAGGCCAGGCAAACGAGTTGCTGCCGACGTTATTAGAACCATTGATACGAGGTGCTACATGTTAATTAGTTAATTAATAAATAAAAAAGGTACGAAACGTCAGAAATAACTTTTTGTGTATTTTTTGTTTATATCTAATTTTTTGTGTTTGCAGTGAATATATACATATTTCGACTACACAAGGCATAGGAATCAATCAAAACATAGAAATCAATTTTATAGTAAGTGATTATGAAATGGTTTTGCACTATTTATGTCAGTTAATTGTCATATGAAAAGTGCCACACCCGCTCAATATAATTGGCACATTTTTGGCTAGAAATCGTGCCATTCAAATGCATTTGTTTATGAAAATTTTTGTGCTTATAAGTAAGTCTAAAAGAGAGTTACGACTTTTATCACGCTGAGTTTGTCATTGGGACCACTGTGCGGCGGTGCGAAATAAGACCCCAGGAAATAAGGCCCAAACTGCAAAATGACCCCAATGCTTACATATCAAACAACAACACGACAATTTTGGGGCGTTTTTTGTTGTTTTTTTTTGGAATCTATTTTCATTTCGTAATTGTGGCGGTATTTCATGTTTTCTGAAATGAAATTTAGCCCATGTTTTCATGTTTTCTGAAATGAAATTTAGCCCCAAAAACGGAAAATGAAATGTGGGGCTTTTATTCATTCTTAAGGTGAAATGAAAATTGGCCCCAATAACTCCATAAAATTGTTTGGGGCTTTATTCCACTTAAATTAAATGAACATATTTTACGAAAATTCCATTTTTAGAGTACATATATCGGCAGTCTTATGAGATTTGTAATTTTGTTTTGTGAATATTAATCAAGCGTCAGTTATAAAATAATAATGTTAGTAATAAAAAATAATAGCATTAAAAATACGGGTTTGATCCCAACAAAATATTTCATCATATGTGCGTATATATGTATGTTGGTTGGCATTTATATCTCCGCCTTGGCTTGGCCAAAGCAGCACAATACCTTTTAAGGAAATGAATTGGAATTATAATGAAATAGATTTTGTATTTCTGTGTGGATATAATTGTAACTGCACGATTTTTAAAATATATTCCTTTCCTTTAATTTTTTTATGGTTAACATACCAATTTTTATTTGAAATAAAAATGCAATTACAATTATATCTACATTACAATACATTTCCTTGAAAAGTATTATACTACTATAATTAAATAACAAAATCAGTGAAGTGCTACTTTGACCTGCGCACGAAGGGTTCCGTACGGACACGAGCTATGTAATTCAATACGAACTTTAGCCAATATAAACTATAGTTTTGACATTTTTTTCGTTTTTGGGTTTTTTCGGTTTTAAGCGTTTTTTAAGTTTAGGAGTTTTTTGAATTTATTGGCGCTTTCTGAATTTTGGCACTTTTTTTCACGTTTTGGCGATTTTTTTTGGTTTTTGTATTTTTTTAAATTTTGGCGATTTTTATTATTTTGGCGTTTTTTTCATATAGGTGATTTTTTTTTGGTCTTGGCGATTTTTTTAGTTTTTGCACTTTTTTTCTCGTTTGGAGGATTTTTTTCGGTTTTTTGCGTTTATTTTAAATTTTGGCGATTTTTTTCGTTTTGGCGATTCTTTTTTGAATTAGGCTATTTTTTTAATTTTGGCGATTTATTTTCATTTTGGCGATTTTTTTTCACATAAACAATTATTTTTGTTATGTCACATTTTTCGCGTTTTGGCGATTTTTTCGGTTTTTGGCGTTTTTTTTCATTTTGGCGATTTTTTTTTCATTTAGACGATTTTTTCGAATTTGGCAATTATTTTAGTGCTAGATTTTTTTTTAATTTTGCCGATTTTTTTCGATTTGGCGATTTTTTTAAGTTTTTAGCGATTTTTTTCAGGTTTTGGCGTTTTTTTTCGGTTTGGTGATTTTATAATTTTTGGATTTTTTAGTTTTACCGTTTTTGAAAATTTCAAGAGCTTACCTCTTACGGTTTCCAAGATATAGCAAGTCGTCAAAATTACAGAGTCAAAATTGTATTAACTGATGGACCACCCTTTAATTAAAATTTTTTAATACTTTAATGTTAATTGTTTTAGTCTATATAAAAATACACTAATTTTACAAATTTCAAGTGTCAATATACATATGTACATACAATTGTATGTATATTACATGGGATTTTAACATTTTTCGTCGCTCGTTTTGGAGCACCCTTTAATTTTTAATTCTCATGTATTTGTTGTTGTAGGCTCTACATACTCTGTCCAAATTTCAGGTCCGTAGCTCGTACGGTGCCTGAGAAAATACCGTGTGACGGACAGACGGAGAGCGTAGCGAAAACAATAGGGTCCTTTTTTCACCTTTGGTGTACGGAACCCTAAAAATGGTGAATTCACGTTACGTAGTATGTAACGACAGCTGTAGATGTTTTTCAAGGAAACATAAAAGTCAGAGGAGGAACATTTTGAGGTTGACGATAGTCAAAACTCACAGAGGATATACAGAGATGTCACGAGACGGAAGATAATTTGAGTTTTCCGAGGTCTCGCTCACGCTGTCACTGCACATTCTTCAAACCTTCTTTCGTGGTGGCATTTTTTTAGCTTAATTTTATTTTATGTTTTGTAACCTCATTCGCTTGTTGATTTTTGTAAATAAATTGTAAAAATTTATATTTTTAAATGAAAATGCTTCAAATGAGATATGCAATAATTTTAAAACAATTTTTAATTGCCTTTTTAATAGTAATAAGCTATTTCACATTCTGTTTTTGATTCAATATAACAAATTCTTTCATTTAATTTTGTAAAATTGTGTACTTCGTTTACTTGTTCAAATGTATTTTCAGTTTATGCTTTGTGGTCTCATTTGCTGAGTGATTTTTGTAAACAAAAGGTAAAATTAAAAATGTTCAATGAAAATGCTTAAAGTTAAGTCAGTAATCATTTGCAAACAAATTTTAATATTTTTTTAATACCAATAATATATTTCGCATTCTATTTTTTTAAACTCAATTCAACAAATTCTTTAATTGAATTTTGTAAATGTGTATCTATGTATGTACACATGTTTGTTTCACAAACTACAGATTTTCTCTTGTTTGTTTTGATTATTTTGTTAACATCTGCACCACAAATGATTCTAACTTTTTTCATAAGTCACTTTCTACAATTCTGGTCTACTTTGTGTCAAAAATCAACAACAGTAGATATCGAAGTCCCGCTCCAGACTTGCAATTTGTGTTGCAGCAGTTCTTGAATATGTGTGAGAGTGTGGAAATAGAAATATATACCAGTGTTGAGATATGGCTATTCTTACATTGTACCATGAAAATGGTAAAGTTGTACCAAATTAACATCAATTGTTAGCCATCTGCTAATTAAGCATACACAATAAGAATTCATAAAAATTGTTCATTTATTGAAAACAAAAACATAAAGACATTAACTAATAGTGGATAAACACTTTGCAAAGTGATTCTGCAACACGTTTATACTACATGCTGTATACTTTGACACAGAACTGCAACCTAAAATGCGAACTACAAACATAAAATCATTTTTATATTTTCGAAACTTCGAATGCAATTTCGAACGCGACTATAAGCAAGACTACACACTGTGCGACCGACAATGCAACCTGTCTACTTGCATAAACACGTTGCTAAGTCTGTACTTAAAGGACTAGGACAAGTGCTACCAAAACAAATTAAAAATATGAGAATAAACTACCAATGTTGCAAATTTTGGTACTTACGATCAGTTAGGCAACTACGTTAGGAGAAATTTTACCAAATTTGGTACAATTGTACCACAAATCCCAACAGTGATATATACATTTTGTATTCCTCTATCGCTCCTTTGCAATAAAAAATAAAAAGTTGCTGGAAAAATAAATGTTGCCTTGCAGACAGACATTTGAAAAGTTGTAGTTTATGCAAAATAAAAATTTTATCAAATTTTGACGAAGCTTTTTGGCCTTATTATAGATGTAGTGTGGAAGATTTCATGCATATATACTTTTGAAAAAATTCACTGATAAATTTATTTTTTATTTTGTATAAGCATTTATATTGATCTTAAATTTCATGTCTATGTTTTTTATTAAATAAAAAATATAGCTAGTTAAATTTAATTCATATTAAGAAGAGTACTACAAAATTTATAGTTCTACCAAGAACATGAACGCATCTGAACAAAATTAAATTTTTTGGGCCTACGTAGTATCTAACACCTATTGCCGTAGCAAAGTTTTTTTTTCAGGGACATTACGACTGGTCATTTTCATGAGTAATATTAAAATAGATAGTTACAAACAATTCTTAATAATTCTAGGGTGACAAGGTAATTGTTTGGTAGAGGGTGACATCGATCCTACTGCGTAATGCCTGTTTTACGCCTATGCTGAGGTCTTTATTTATATTGTTCTTTTCACTTTTCCCCCGTTTTTAACCGACTTCAAAAAAAGGAGGAGGTTAACAATTCGTCTCTATTTTTTTTTTAGGTGTGTAGGTTCATAATTAGGTGCATTTTAGACCGATTGTAAAATTTTTTTTGTTGTCTGAGAGGGTATAGCTTTCCATTGGCCCCATTCTAAAAAAAGTGGGTAATGACACGCCCACAATTTTTTAACTTGATTTTACGATCTTTTACTTATTTGATTGCTGCGAAACTTAGCAAACACCTTTGTTTTTTGTAATTACACAATTTTAAAGTTGAAAAAATGGGCGGGGTTACGCCCATTAAAATGTATTATAGCATTTCTCGTGGTTCTACTTAACTGATTTCTTCAAAACTTACCACACACTTTGAACTCTTAAATAGACACATTATTAAAAAAGTCACGCCCATTAAAATTTAATATAATATTTCACAAGCTTCTATTTATTTCACCGATTTTTTATAAAACTTGGCACACAGCCTAAGCTAAAATAAAGGCACATTCTTGTGTTCAAAAAAGGGGGCGGTGCACGCCTATTATTTTAGTATAATATTTACGAAACTTGGCACATACCTTGAACTCTTAAAAACACTCAATACTGTTTTACAAAAGTGGCCGTAGCCACGCCCTATCAAATTGAATACTATATTTTACTAAAAAGCTAAAAATAAAACTTAAAAAAAAGCAATGTGAGCCCGATAACAGCGGAGATGTGTAAACATCTAGTAATGAAACTTTTTTTAAAGTTGGAAGTACTTATGCTTTTGGTAAATTTTTTAAGTTAATCAATTCAAAGTATCAAAACTTTCAATATTGTAAATACATGGTAATTTGCTGGTTTTCGTTTGTTTTATTTAGCTTATTTAGTTAGTAAATGGTCACACTGCAGCTTATTTGTACTGCATTAAAAATTGCAGTAAGCAGTAAATTTACTGATTACTGAAACAATTCAGTATATTTTTACTGATAATGAAATTTAATTTGCACTACCAGTAAAATCGTAGGGCGTATTTATAATAAAATTGCACCAAGTGGCAAAGTTTTTTTCATTCAAATTTTGAAATATTTGTATGAAAAAAATTTAGCCACTTGGTAGAATTTCATTATGAATACAAGCATTACTGATTACTGAAAATTCAATGAACCTCATTTCATAATAAATCATTTAGGAACTTAATAAAAATTGCAGAAAAAAATTTTAGTAATCAGTAAAACTTTACTGGTTAAAAAATAATTTTTTATAAAATTTTAGTAGTACTGCAAAGGGCCCATTTATGGTAAATTTATTAAGTATAAATAATTAATATTGGCTTATGGTAACTAATATAAGATATATAAATTTTTGACTCTACTGTATTTAAAAATCTATGGAAAACTGCATCTATAGTAGTGGAATTATTAATTATGGGGGTTTGTGGAGAATTGATCATATGCAAGTAGAAAACGACAAATAAAAATTTTGATCAAGCTTGCGACTGTGGGTTTGCAAAATTTTTATTAAAATCTCCACTCAGAATAATTGGCATGAGATGGAGATTGATGCCCAATTGTCGTGCACCAGCTTCAGTGTAAGGCAACAGTACGTAGTGAAGATATGTTATAATATAATATTATAAATTCCTTATAAAGACTGCTATATATCTTTTAAACAAATATTTAACATTTAGAACGCCCTTTTATTTAAAAGTTTATATATATTTTATTTATTTTTTATTTTTCAAGTTTTTAACAAAATTATCCTCACCGGCACACTATTACACTTCACAGGCAATTTCTATTAAAATTAACTCCTGAAGGTATGCTCTAAGATTCGGATCAGTTATTTCTACGCAGAAGTACCAACTTCTTGTCAGCGTTACCGTTGTAAAATTTCAAATAGTAGCAAACAAAGGAATTTTTTAAAATAAGGTCGCACAAAAAAAGGGATTTTAAGAAAAATAAGGGCAACTTTAAAAATATGAAAAATTAAAGCAAATAAGCAGATTTTAAAAAAATCAAAAATAAAAATCTGGTTTTACATAAAGATTAAAGACTAATGTTTAAAAAAGACTATTTTTATGATAAAATAAAGATACAAAATATAAAAATAATTCACATAATCTGTGTTTATAATAAAGGCGCACAATTGTGCGCCAGGCAATATTCCGGCCAATGCACGCAGGTGTATATTTACAGGAAGCCATTCGAGTTTTTACCCCCCTCATAACTTTGTTCGCCGCAATCGTAAAATTAAAAAATTTAAAACATAATTATGTAGAATAAATTTATGTTACCTCATATGCAAAGTTTGAAAGTTTTACAATGAAAGGTTCCGGAGATATGGAGGTGCAAAAAGTGCATATTTTAAGACATAATCACTGACCATTGACCACTGACACACTCATCAAATTGATGAAGCACTTCCGCTATAGCTAGAAAGCTGAAATTTGTTACACGAGTAGATCTAGGTAAGCAATGAGCTAGAAAAATCTGAAAATCTAAAATTGTTAACCAGGGGGCGGGGTTACGCCCATAAAGTTAAGAATTAAAAAAACATTTTTAAAGCGTTTAACTCAAGCGATTTTATTAAAATTTGGCACACATGTTGAAATAATACAAGGCTCTAAGTTTTTATTGAAAAAAGTGGGCGTTTACACGCCCATACAATTTATGCCTATTGTTTCATGTGTTTCGGGTCAGCACATTTAAATGTACTATTTATGTATTTACTATTATCCGTTTCCAACGAAACTAAACAGTAAAGATAACTGTTAGCCAAATAAAAATTTTGGGTTAAAAAAGTAGGCGGGAACACGCCCATAAGATTAAAAATATAAATTTTCGCTAGTGAGCTGAAATTTAATATACGAGTAGCTTTAGATTAGAAATTTACTAGAAAAATCTGAATGGGCTGCGCCCATAAGTCTCAGAATTTAAAAAACAAATCTATGGCGTTAAACTCGAGCGATTTGATTGAAATTTGGCATACATGTTGCAATAGTACAAGGCTATAAATCAGCTTTGTCCACAAAGAGAAACAGATTGAAAATGTGTGTGTAGTGGTGAGTGCACTGGGAGAAATTTTGCTGGTAAATGTATTGAATAATGTTTTTGTATACAACATTTTTTATGTTTAATTAATAACATGAACTGAAGTATGAATAAAACATTAAAAAAATCAAATATTATATCACGAAAAAGATTAAGTGGAAATAAAAAATAAGTTCAATGACGATTAATTGTTTTACGTAATGTAAAGCATTTGCTTTGTCGAAAAATTTCAATTTTAAATAATGTAGTAGCCATTAGTTGGCTGCATGTTGCGGTATTTGTATAGATTTTACAATCACGAAAAGCTTTATTATTTTTCAATTCCAAATTATTTTTTAATTTTGTTATAAGCTTATCTCTGTCCTCCCCTGACAAACTACACATTTCTAAATGACGACTTTCATAATGACGCTTAAAACTGTATGCACTTATTCTTTTTAATTTTTGATTGCATACAAGGCACTCAGCTTCATTAAGTATGTTTAGTGAAAATAAAAAATTTTTCTCATAATATACTTTCCACATTTCAAAATAATAAAAAAATGGTTAATATGTAAACATAAAATTATTCCAAGTGTATTCAAATGCTGGAAAAAGAATCATAAAAATACTCAGTTGTTCTTCTCTTTTTCTCTAACTTGTAATCTCAACTGTGTATTTTGTTGTTGTATCATAACAAATCAAGCGACATCAACCTTCTTGCTTAAAAGTTGGCATACAACTGAATAAAATTATAACTTTTGTACTCTTTGCAGTGCGCTTCGTCAACATTCCTGTTGTGTATGTGTAAATCGCGAAAAATGTTCGGCCCCCGGGGGCATTGTGTGCGCATCATTGCTATAAATTTTCGTTGAAAAAGTGTGCGTTAACACGCCCATACAATTTAAGCATCCTATTTCATGTACTTCGGGTCAGCATATTTGAATATACTATATATTTTTATATTTATTACTATCTGTTTTCAACGAAACTCGCCAGGAAAAATAACTAATGGCTACAGCAGGTATTGAGATTGAAAAAGTGGGCGTTATCACGCCCATAAGAACAAAATAAATAAAATATACGCTAGGTAGCTGAAATTTAATAAACATATAGGTCTAGATTAGCAACTAACTAGAAAAATCTAAAAACCCGGAGATTTTAACCAGGGGGGCGGAGGTATTCCAATAAAGCACACAATTAAAATAGCAAATTTAAAACGTTTATCTCCAGCGATTTTATTTAAATTTGGCACAAATGTTGGAATAATACAAAGTTATAAAATTTCTTTGAAACAAGTGGAAGTTAACACCATACAATTTAAACCTCCTATTTCATGTACTTCGGATCAGCAGATTTAAATTTACTATTTATTTAAATATTAATATCCGTTTCTAATGAAACTTGACACGTATGATTGGCACTGGCAAAAAATTTATTTAAAAAAAGTAGGCGGGAGTACGCCCATAAGAATTAAATAATTAAATTTTCGCTAGAGAGCTGAAGTTTGATACGCAAGTAGGTCAAGATGAGAAACCAAATGGAAAAATCTAAAAACCCAAATATTTTAACCAGGAGTGGCAGAGGCCACGCTAATTTTTTACTGAAGGTTTTAACTGAAGCTTTAACTAAAAGCTATCATCTTAAAAAGGGTGCGATGATAATTGAGCGCTGCTCATAGCAAAATCTTGAGTTTAAAAAAGTGAAGGAGACTGGGGGTAACGGCCATAACATTTCAAGGTAGAATTTGCACTAAAGAGCTTAAATTCAATACACTAATAAATCTAAATTAGAGACCACCAATAAAGATTTTAAATCCTGGGAGTTTAAATTGGGGGCATGGACACTCACTTTAAGCTCAAAATTAAGAATTTAAGTTAAAGGATTTAAGAACAGGAAAAATCTGAAAGCACCGATTGTTAAATTAGGGAAGTAGGGCCACACTTATCAAATTTGTATTGAAATATTATACGGAAGAGAACTGAAATTTAGCAACAAAAAAATAGGCTTATGTAAGCTATCAACTAGATAAATTTAAAACACAAGCTACTGTATTGAAACCTTGCATGCACATTTCACTCATGCTAGCATTTAATTTCGCGTTTTCTAAAGGACTTCGTCTGAGCAGACTTTAAGTAAGTTAATAAATGCGTGTGTAATATGTGTGCATGTAGTAGTAGCAACTTTAAACGCATATAACTCCCAAAATACTAAACCGATTTCAAAAAAAAATATAGAAACCTTTAAAACCATATAAATATATATAAAATCAGTGTAGTAGTACCAGCATAAAAGAGATAACAAAAAAATTGTCGCCTATTAATTATATAGATTAAGTAGAAAAATATAAAAATATTAAACTCTTTATTTATTAATACTAAGATTAAGTGAAATGTATATATTATATAACACGAATAAATTGAGAAATTGAAAAACAATAAGCAATAACAAAAAACTTTAATTGACATATTTAATAAAAAAATATTAAAAACCGTTTGAGTTCTTGCGCCATGCATAACAAAAAATTTATTTAGTACAGTTTGTTGAAAAAAATCTGGTTTTGTTGTATCAAGAACATAGTTTGTTATATTAACTAAATATTTATTTCAACTTAAATTTAAAATTAAAAATTTTTATTATATTTTTTGTGTGATGAGCATGGTTAAGGGTTCTACTGAGATATTGCCCACATGGAAAAAGGATATAACGGTAAGTGGTCCCCGGTAATTTTAATTGATTTCTGCTGGGAAACCAATAATTAAACATAAAGCTCACAAAAGAAAGCGATCTACTAAATATTAGTTGATTCTAGATTAATATTTGATTTCATTTAAGATTTTAATTTATATCATAGAAGGCATTTATGTGTAAGATTCCTTACTTTTATCCTAACAAATACGTATTTAATATGCCAATATCGGTATTTTATTTTAGTTGGAAAATCTCAAAAACTACAAAAGATGGAATAGATCGGTGAACAGATTTGGATTTTGTACACTAAAGTCCATTGAAACCACATAATGAAGTTCTTTCTTCCGACTTTTTTATTTTTTTGCAAAACAATATTAATGGACTTATTCCACTTAAAAAAAATTTGCCATATCGTTTTATATTTTAAGCAGATTTGTTTATTTTATGGCCAAATTACACTCCATTGATTAGTAGATAATAAATATGAATAAAAGGCATCTATACATAATTAAAGCTAACGTTAATAATTTTTTTAAGCAGTGGACTCATACAACTTTGAAAAATAACAGCTCGTGTATAGTATTACTGAATTTAATTTAATTAAGAAAAAATTAATAAAGAATTTGAGACAATCGTACTGAAAATTAGTACAATTTGTAAATCTGACTTCGCGTCGCTGTTGACAGCAGAATTATTCTTATGGTAAATGAATGTGTGTGTCCGCAGTTGTTAGGATTCAGTCCGAGTTCTAGAGCTTCCTATGAAGCGGGCCAGCAGGTTTTACTTGGGAATATCATAAAATGAAGCTAATGGATACTTTGTATGTACCTCGTGACTTGTCACTGAATTATTTTATAGGGACTTAGGCGGTGTAAAATAATACAGATTATATAAAAATGTCATGCAGTCACTTAGCTGTAACAATGAAAACTTATAATTTTTTTATTGTTACAAATGCAATTATGTTATATTTTGAAGCAGATATTTTTTGGCATTTGAACTGACAACCTCCGTCATGACAGGCTATCACACTATCCACTCGACCACAGGCGCACTTTCAAAAGTATGCAGGTAAGCTTAGGTTAATATATAAAAATATTTACGGGACTGATTCCAGAGTGGCTTGACGGTATTATTGGAGGAAACAATTAAAATTATATTTGTATTAGTTTATTTATAATACTAAACCGATTCCAAATTAAAATAACAAAAGACCAAGACGATACTTCTCAATTTCTCAATATGTGACCAATTACAGGATATGTCGATTTCTCACTATACACTCTACCCTACTTTCGGTATTTATTTTCAAGCAAAACCAGTTATGAAATTCGAACTGGCAATCTTCAGCATGACACGCTAGCACACTACTCACTCGCCATAAGGGCACTCATAATTCAAAATAATAAATACAACACAGAAAAAACAAAATTTTATTTTCAGTAAACAAATTCATTGAACCAGTAAATATTTTGTAAGAATGCGGACTTACAAATAGATTTGCAGATTCTGATAACAACTTTGTAAAAATTTAAATTTAACCAAGTTCGGCTGAAAGAATATCAAGTGTGTTGGTGTTTATTCTGTTTGTTGATAGCTACAACGCACTGAGAAATGCGGCGAGCGGCTAACAGTCGGCTTAGTCAATCCGCCGACAGTTTTTGCCAGCCGCCGCCGATAATTTTTTATCTAAAATTCGGCTAAAATAGAGCCGCCGCTATGATCATTATTTATTTTATTTGAGAAGTTGGCATCACTCCTAACGGTATTCAGCTCAATTCGCTTTGAGAAATTTATATTTTAAATGTCAAAAAAATGTACTGAAAAACGTGTGTTGACATCCAACGTATATTTAAATTGCAAGGGGTGAAAATAGTCACCTGATCCCTCACGACCACCTGGTATGGATTCGCCTCGGATCCGTCAAAAAGGCTTTCTCTAGAACTTGTTCACAAATCACTGCAAAAAGGTAGATCCTAGAGGCTGTCCATATATTACGTAACTCTCAAGTTGGAGGGGGGTTCGAGTTTTGTTACGATTTGTTATTAAGGGGTCTTTGAAAATGTTACGTAACAAAAAAAAATTACTCATTTCGTACAAAAATACGTATGTTTTTCTCATTTATTTATCAAATTGATCATAAGTGTTACCTACATATATTATGTATGTATTAGTGATGTAACGAATGTCAAATTTTAATATTCGCGAATACGAATATTAAATGTAAAATTTATAGGGATAAAATTGGTGTTCTGTTTACGCCTGCAAAATCAAATATAAAAAAATTTTTATGAAAAATTACCCAAAATTTTAATGATCGTCATTAAATAGCATTTGAAAATGTTAAAAAGCACAAATTTCTATAAAACAATTTAATGAAAATTTATTTTTAACCATTTATTTAAATTTCGGTTAGGGTTTTTGCATTTATTTATTTATTTTTTTGGAAAAATATTCGTATCCGCATTCGCCTGAATTTCGCAAATACGAGTACTTAAAAATGGCCGAATATTCGGCAATTCGAATACTAATACGAATATTCGAGCAACACATATTGTATGTATACGTACATACATGTGCCGAATGTCAATTTTTGATAATTGTGAATGCGAATATTTAAAACGATATCCGCGAATACGAATATCTATTGCATGTGAAATTTATAGACATTTACAATAAAAAAAAATTTTTAAGGAAAATAACTTCATACTCCTGTCCGGGTGCATTAAAGTTTATGAAAACTATCCAAAAATGTAATGGTTGTTAAATAACATTTGAAAATTATACAAAATTGTTATAATAAATTAAATAAATTTTAGTCAAACTGGTTACATGGTTCTCAATTCCTCATCTTTATCAATTTACATTTTTAAATATTTTAAATATATGTACATATGTACATAAAACTTCTTTGCATATCAAACTGCAACATATGAATGTAAGTATATTAACATTAAATGCACCAAATACATAGAAGGAAATGGTATTTGCAGAAGTTTACGAAAACATTTCTTGAAATTCTCATGGAAAAAAAGTGCTCTTTCAAAAAATATATTCTTCCATATACATATATATGTGCATGACAATTATCAAGTTTTCAAATTTTTGTTGGTCAGGTTGAGGCTACAATGTTTAAGTCTGAGAGATGTTTTCATGGAAACTTGCATACATAGACGTATTTTCATAAGGATATTATTTAAATTTTTTATGCAACCGAACAATAAAAAATATTTAGAAAACAACAGTGTCTAGGAACTAGATTGTGCGCCCTCTCAATTTATGGAATTTTTAAGGAATATTATTTATAAATGAGCAAATATTATGTATTGAAAATGTAATGTTGCAGAAAGGACAAAAATTAAGAAAAGAAATATTACATATCTTTCATAATGGACATCATTTTGAGTCATTTGATCTCCCAAAATACCCCAACAAATGTGTATTTTTAAAGCCCTCCCGCTAAGTGCGGGAGTGGTTCAAAAATTTTGTCTTTTAGATAATGAAATATTTTTCACCACGGTAACCGTTATTGATCCAAGATATAATTTTTTTATTTTCACGCACATTTTAGATATATTTGAAAATGGCCAAAACGGAGTATCTTCAAGATCTGTGAAATACACGACGACTTCACTTATAGACACTAGTGAAAGCGACGTGAGGCTAATGCCAATTCTCATCTTGGTGTGTCAATTACTGTGATTATAGTGATCAATACGGAATAAGTGGTGGAAAAACGGATTACAAAAATATAGAAATAAATTTCATTCATTTGAATTTCGTTTGGGATTTATGAATTTCTTTATACATATATTTTTTTAAATATATGTATAAAGCAAGGTTGGAAACCGAAAAAAATAACGGTATCGGTATTGATACCGGTACAACTAGTTTTTAAATTTCGGTATCGGTAACGGTATTGGTATTTTTTTTATTTCGGTATCGGTATTACCGGTACATACCGTTATCGAGTTTATAATACCGGTATACCGATATTACTGCTAAATTTATTATTTCAGAAAGTGGACATAGTAAAAATTTTTTTTTTGTTAAATTACTTCGAATAGGGAGTATTTTTACATTAACATAAAAAGTATTTAAACTTATATGTTTCTATATAAGTTTTTATACTTTTATTAAAAAATAAGCAAACTGCAGTTGAAACTTTGCATATATAAAGTATACATATTGGTTAACTTAAAAAAAAATTAAAATAAATACATACAGTGTATGTATATTATACACTTAGTAATGTGCGAATATTCGTATTCGAATTCCCGAATATTCGGCCGTTTTAGATATTCGTTTTCGTGCTCGCCAAATTAAGACGAAACGAATATTTGAATATTTCAATTCAAATAATAAACGATATTCTTGTAGCCAACTTAAAACAAACAAAACAAATTTCTGGTACAATTAATATTAAAAAAGTTAAAGTAAGTAATTTTCTTCACCTCAAGAGATCAATCCTTAACTTCAGATATAAAAGTTTAGAAAATGTTTCTCCATCATCCCTATCAATCCATAAACCATATATTTGAATTAGACCTATTTTTGTTATAAATATCAAATTCCAAGGCTTTAAAAAAAATTATTATACCACTTTAAGAAAAGATATGTTTTTAAATATTTCCAAAAATGAGAAATTTTTTAAATTTTAGTTGAACTATAGTGAATTTTAATTAGAAATAATTTCTTAATCGGGCTTAAGTTCAGTAATTTCAGTTCTTATTGAATGAAATATTTTTTTATTAATTAATCTGAGTTTCTAAAGAAGAGAAAAAATTAAACTAGACTTATAGCTGGGGGAAATATTTCCAAAAATCAAATCTGCGCCCGGCGAAAAATAATAATACTGCAAAAATACTGAAGAGTTCCATTTTTAGGATTTTGCAATTTATTTGGGAATTGCCGGGAACTCAAAAGCAAATTTTGTTTGTTATTGCTTTCTGTGTATTGATTACACCATTTTCTACCTAAGAGAGACTTTTCAGCCGAAAATATTGATTGCAAAATTCTTTTATAATAGCGAAATAATTAATCCACATTTAAAAAAAACCTCAAAAATCTACATTTTGTCAAAAGTTTAGTTTAAATTGCGTATAAATTTTTAATTAATTGTGATTTTGATACCAAATTGTAATGTTATAGATTTTGCCCCTTATTGATAATGAGTCTCGTTTTTATCTCTAACAAGATTTGACTTCTCCATTAGGAGAACAGTGGACTAAGGTTGGTTAAAAAAGCCAACATTTTAATCTTTTTTCTCGAATATTTTCTGTAAATGTAGCAGATTTTTTTTCCTGTTGGATAGAAAAAAAATCCACTTGCAAAAAATCTTTTTTATCTGATCAGAAACATGAGCTTGGCATTGATTTTCATTAACCTAAGCTTGCCCACTTGGCTTGAGCTCTGTGACACCTCTTCAAATGTTGTATAAAATTTCAATCGAACAGCTAGTTTAGAAACTGGAGAACTATTTAAATTTTTTTTACTCTAATGGCAGCAAACCTCATATTTTAGACAGCGTATATATGCATGTAGTATCTCAATTAAAGAAACAAATCTTTCTACATATATTAAAAAAGCACTCTTCCAAACTTTAAATCTCCGGATTAGTTTGTGTATTTGGATTTTTTGCGATTTAATAACCTTAACTCTGGCTTACAATGGCTTTGCTCTTTTCACCAATTTAAAATACATATTTACATATATGTCTAGAGATACGTTTTGCATTTCTAAAGGCATTAAGCAGCTCACGAAGTTTGATAGTACTTCGCACTAGTGATGATTATGATATGGTTGCACTTTCCGGTTGCTTAAAAAAACAGCGCTTCATAAGAAACAAAAACGTGTTTATAAAAGCAAGTTACTTGAAATATATATTTGAAATTTTATTTTTGCTGGGAATCGGTATACCGGAACATACCGGTATAGACGTAAGCGGTATCCTGCATACCGGTATTTTCTAACCGAAATGGATTTCGGTATCGGTATCGATACCGGTATCTAATTATAGCGATATTTGAATCTGTATCGGTATTTTTACGATACCGTTTGCCAACCTTGGTATAAAGGCCAACTTTGAACGCCGGACGCACCCCCTAAAACGCAAATTATCAGTGTGAAATTTTATTTTTTTTTACATAAAACTGAACCGTTTTGGGGGGTGAGAGTAGAAGAAATCAAAACAAAGTCTCCATATTATTAACGGCCACTGTAATGTACATACACAGAAATGTATGAACAGTAAGACAAAAAGCAATATCAAACAAATATCAAGCCGTATGTATCTAACTAAGTGGTACCCTTATTTCATATGATATTTTTAACAAGAATATTTTATGGAAGATTTAAAAAACTTTTTTGATTTTTTCAAGTTTTCGGCAGCCCTGATTGGGATTCAAGCCATATTTTTGTATGAGCCGAGCATAAGCCGTCTTTGAGCCACCGCCGAGGATTTTTTAGTTAGTCACCGCCGCCGATCAAAATGCTCGGCGCAGTGCTCTGGTTATGACCTTGTCGTTGTTTATTTATATTGATAGTATTGTATATGTTTAAAGATACGGTCGCACTTGTCAAACATTTGCCCAAAAAAGCGTAACCACTAAATGTTAATGAAAAATCTTTCAATTCAGAGAAAAGTTTGTCGAATTACAGAGTAGCCAATAATTTTGGATTATATGACATTATCTATTAGTTGTGTTCGAAACTGTTTAATTTGATAAACAAGTATCTGGATCAAAACTTTTTCATTATCCTCATACCTAAATAAGCGCGACAAGCGTCGCTTTAGCAACAGGGTACGCATTTTCAGTACATTTAAATGTGAAAATATTATTTGATTGTACTGAAAATACGTACCCTGATGCTAACCCAACGCTTGTCGCTCTTATTTAGGTAGGAGGGTCAGTGTTTGTTGGTTACAATTTTTTGGGAAAATATTTAACAAGTGTGACCGTAGCTTAAGTGGCGGCATGGCATGTAGCCAAAAAAAAACGATAGATAAATTTGGGACGAATAATTTACTGGAACAGTAAAAAAAGATTTACTGAAAGAACATTTTTTTCAAACAACAATTTGTTTGAAATTTTTTTGGGTATAACTTTTTTTGTGCACTTAAGCTAAAGTTAATATCTGAAATCAGCCTCTGAACGAGGCTGATTTCAACAATTGAAAACAATTAACATTATGTGATTTGTTTTAGCTAAAGTTCTTTCTACTACATGTTTGTCAGATTATATACAATTAACTTTGGTGTTATTTGTTCATTAATAATTATCATATGTAATTTGGCCTGCAAAGCGATGCGAACTTTATCCTAATCAAATCATATGTATACATATATGGAATTAACATTATATTTGTACTATTTTATAGGTCTTTGATCGGCTTTCTTCAGTGCCGTTTAGTACAAATGTATAAAGTTAAGTCTAAAGCCAGTTAGTGTAAGTGAGAAATATAATATGGCCATAAGGAGTTTCTCCATTCCATTTGAAATTAAAAATCGGAATATAATATAGTTTTAACCCACTATTAAATTTAAGCATTATTTCAAATGTGCAAAAGTATGGCAAAACTCGTTAAGACCATGTTAAATTTTGTCACTTATGCTAACTGGCATGAAGTTTCACCCTATACATATGGCTCTAAGACGGCAAATTACGATAATAGTCAGTATGTAACCATTTACAAGATATTTTTTTCACCATATACTACTGTCTACTTTTAGTAACGGTCCCATTTTCTCAAGTTATAGGACGAGAACGTTTCCCACAGGTATGTTTCCGTATGTTTTCCCAGCAAAAAATTTTCATCAAAAAAGCAGGTTTTTACTATTATAAAATAAAAGTAGCGCTGACAAGCCTGCTGATATCGCTGCTGATTTTTGTATGGCAAGTTCTCAGTTTGGAGCACTACAGTTTTGCTCACAATTAAATCACTTTTCCTTCATATACGTTCACTGTTTTTTAACAAGCTCGTATTTTAAAGCGAAGTATGATGCGTTTTATTGCCATATTGGTTTAAAAAAACATGAAAATTTTTTACTGGGCAGCGTAGCTTTAATATTAAAACTATTTTATGCCTTAAACTAAATGCAATAAATACAATACAATAACATACTCATATCTATACCATAAAAATGTTGCATACTCAAAACACTACTAGGACTCACACGTGAAATTGCTTCCCTTTTCATTGAAGATTTGCCAGTTTTTGATTAGATATGAAGTATCCGAAAATTATGCAAATGTTTTTTCTTTTCTTTTCTAATCCATCTTCAATTTAATTATCATTATCTAATTGAACTTTTTTTAAACTTATTCCATGAGAAAAATAAACCAAAATAAAGAATAACATGTTGAGAAAATTTCTCTAGAAAACTTGTTGATTTAAAAGAATAAAATAAAACAAAACAAGTATGAATGAAATACAAAGAAAAAGAAATACTTTATGTTAGTTTTCTTTAGATTTTGCTTGGGACTAAGGAATACAAGTAAACAACCCCTGTCAATGTATTTTATTGCCTGGACAGTGGTCAGTGGTATTTGATAACACAAGACAATAAAATTAATCTTGAGCACATATTTTAAGCAATACCCCAAAGAGGGTTGTTTCTCAAATACTTTTTGTAGTTTAAAGGTCAATTTTTACAAAAAAAAGAAAAAATAAAGAAAAATAATAATAATAATAAAAACTAGTTTACAAATTTGTAATGTTTTTTAAGAAAAAACAATAATAAATTTACATAAACAGACAAACAGTATATTCTCACGTATTATTCTTTTTTGCCATCCTTAAAACAAGTTTTATGATTTTTGTTAAAAAGTAAGTTTTGAGGAATTTCCTGTTGAAAATGGAATGTTCACACACTATCCAACTTTAATATATGTACATACATATAGTATATACTTACACACATAACACTTTACTGCGGTATGTTGTAGATATGCAACAAAACATTCAATCCTCATAAACCCCATTAAGTACAGGCAATTGTTAATTTTATTTTAATGCAATAACTTTGGCGCAATATCTAGTTTCAAATTGTTAAATTTGTTCTGAATAAAATATTGTATCTTTTACATCACAACAATATTACGGTGGTGTAAGTTTTTAAAAATGTATTTTGCCCGCGTTTTAATTCATTAAATTTTTTAAATCTCCAAAGTCAATCACAGCTTTCATTGTAACAATATTATTATAATTTTTCATTTTCACTTTTAAGCAAAAAAATCCTATTATTTTCACTAGATATCAGTATTGTGAAAGCGAAACGAAACAAGAAAATCAAAAAATTTTAAATCTTTTATTTCCAAATTGTTTTCTTTTCTAAATTCGGATGCTACACAGAAAAAAGTAAAAAAAAAATTCAATTAAAAAAACAGATTCAATTAAAAAATTAATTAGTTTTTAACCAATCACGGAAATTGTAGTATTAACTTATTAATTTTAATTCATTTTTTTAATTATTTTTTCAATTAAAAAAATATTACATTAAGTAAAAATTTTATTAATGGTTTTCTAAAGATTCAATTAAAATTTTGATTCAATTAAAAAATTAATTGAAATATTTTTTAAGATTCAATTAAAAAACTAATTAATAATCAAATATTATAAAAATATAAACAATTTTTTACGAGTATGTACATATCGTCATATGATTTCATAAAAGCCCTAAGTTAAATTGAAACAAATTTACAGGAGAAGCAAAAACTCTTTGATATGAAAAATTAGCCTAAAATTTTCAAACTTTTTTAGTTGAAGCTTAGTTTTTATGTAAGAATTAATATATGAAGAAAAATATCCCGTTTTTATATTACTCGCAGAGAAGTGAAACTTGCGCCCTTGAGGATTTGTTTTTTGTAAAATATAAAAGGGCGTAAGTCAAATTAAAAAATTGTCTTGATAATAATAAGGAAAGGTTTTATTATTTTGCTCATTAAATAAATTAAATATAAAATTTTACTTAGGTTTGCATATTAATAAATCATAAAAAGTAATTAAAAAAGCGAAATTAAATAAAAGGAAATTCTGATTATAAAACGATAATTAGATATTTTCTTTATGCGGAATTAAAATGTTCGGAATTATCAAAGCATTGTTGTTGCAAATTAATATTTTTAACAACAATGCTATTACAATTCCAAATACTTTTATTCCGCATGGAATACAGAACATGCCTAAATACTACCATATATTACTAATTTTTACGTGGTAAATAAGTATAAAAATCATGACAATCTTCTGGTATGAATACCTTAGATGTTCCTATATTTTTTTTTAGAAATTTCTAATCACTGACTATGTTATGATTATACTGTGTGACAAATTGTAATAAAATCGAAATACCTGGGACGTACTACTATTTTTCTTGTAGGTATTGTCGAGTATAACAATAATCTGTAATTGAAATTTTCCAAACAACTGCAAAATCTCGAGTTACGGGTAAAAGCCCGTTTTTTCATACCCGTAGGCACTTACCTACCTCTAACTAAGTTAAATATCAACCGAACTTAGAAAGAAGATACAGGGTGGCCCAGAAAGACCGAAGTGGTGTGAATTCCTTATAACTTTTTATTTAAGACATATTTTTTTAATTTTTTGTTTTTTAAATACAGTAAATTTATAGGGAATATTTTTAGATTAGTTATTAAAAATTGTATCCCGCAAGTGGTGGCCATTTTCTGCTTCGCACAAATGTGCTCTTTCCATTTTCATTATTCATAACTTATTTATGAGTGACGAAGCCCATTTCCAATTAAATGGGTTTGTTAACAAGCAAAACTTTAGGGTATGGGCTAAGGAAAACCCGAGAGTACTTCATCAACGACAATTACACCCAGTTAAGTGTACTGTTTGGTGCGGTGTTTCTTCAGAAAGGATCATTGGTCCATATTTTTTGGAAAATGAAAGAGATGTCGCCATTTCCATCAATGGTGATCGATATCGGGCCATATTGGAAAATTTTGTAAGGCCAGCCGTGGAATACCATCCGCAAATATGGTTCCAACAGGATGGAGCCACAGCGCACACTCCGAGGGCCACAATGGCTATTTTACGCGACATCTTTGGGGAAAGAATAAATTCGCGTAGAAGCAATTTTAATTGGCCTCCGCGTTCCCCGGATTTAACCGCTCCAGACTGTTTCCTTTGGAGTTATTTAAAAGGGAAAGTTTATGTTAATAAGCCTAGGACTATTGAGGAATTAAAAACCAATATTCCAGACGAAATTAACAACATAACACCGGAAGTTTTGCGAAAGGTCATGGAAAATGTGTTGAAAAGAGATCATTTGTGCGAAGCAGAAAATGGCCTCCACTTGCGGGATATCATTTTTAACAACTAATCTAAAAATATTCCCTATAAATTTACTGTATTTAAAAAACAAAAAATTAAAAAAATATGTCTTAAATAAAAAGTTATAAGGAATTTACACCACTTCGGTCTTTCTGGGCCACCCTGTACTAAGACCTTTCGAATAATATATATATATTGTTTCAGTAAATTTCAGTTATACATATAATACATATTATGTCTGCATTTTTTCACCAAATATAATTTTTTCGGGTTTTTTCGACACTTTTCTACTTTAGACTCGTTCTTAAGCAGTATTTTTTGTACTGGAACCATATATATATATATTATATTTATTTATAAAACATAATTGGTTAAGAGTAATTCGCAGGTTTGTTTGAAAAAATTCCCTAGAAATTGACTGAGTTATTAAACATTTTATTAGAATACTTTTTTTTAAACTACTACTACTACTATCATGTATTTCGAGGTCTATTTATAAGCTTTCTGTGTATTTATTCTTCGGGGATGATGAAAGTACAATTTAATAGACATATATAAGCAAAGAGTACAAAATGTATACAACAGTGGTCGCCAATTTTTTTTCTTGAGAACCGCAAGAGTGCAAAATTTTTCAGGAACATGTGTTTTGATACAGTGTATAATAAACAATAAAAATTCGATTTTGAATTTTTGTAACCTAGGATTTTTTTTTTGAAATCATGTGACGATATGCCTGACATATAAAAAATTTCCAAAAATGGAAACATATTGCACTAAAAACATAACTGATGCATCGTATGGCTTTTAAAGTTCGAATTGAGGACAAAAGTACAATGGCCGTATTCGGTATTTAATAGTCTTGCGTAAGTGTAAATGCAGAATATTGTAGCTTTTCTTTGAATTGTGTGTTTATTTTGTGATTGGATTTTAAAGAAAGACTACGATGTTTTCCATATGTACTTCCGCAAGACCATTTTCATCGAACACCAAATACCTCCAATGTACTAACTTTATAATCCAAATTAGGTCTATTATTATTATTGTCTTGTTATGTCTTAACAAAAGGGAACAAAATGAATTTCTTTTTTTTTCATAAAAAATTAGGCTGAGTATTTTTTCTCCCACATAAAATATCAAAACCAATTAAAAAATTAATTGAGTATTTTAATTGAAAATATTTTTTTAAAACAATCCCTATAGGAACTTAAACCCATTTGTAAGTACCTTCAAACTGGTCTTTTAATAACCACAACTGGTTGATTAAGTGACTTTTTTCCTTGTCGCCGACTCACTATTTTAACATAGGCATGTCATAGGCCATCTCTGCATGACTTTTAAATTGACTACTAACTACCTTTTATTACAAAATAGTTTATTAAAAAAGTAAAATAAGGAAACTGCAGTTGAAACTTTGCATATATGTATAAAGTATACATTTTGGTTAATGAAATAAAATAATAAAAATAAATACATACAGTGTATGTACATTATACACGAAGTACATGTAGAATTGTATGCACTTAGTGATGTGCGAATATTCGGATTCGAATTCCCGAATATTCGTCTTTTTTCGATATTGGTATTCGTACTCGCCAAATATCAGACGAAACGAATATTTGAATATTTGATATCAAGCAATAAACAATATTTTTGTAGCCAACTTAAAAACAATCAAAACAAATTTCTCGTACAATTAACATTAAGGGCAATTATTACAACTTAAATATATTTAAAAGTAGGATTTTGTAGGACGTATAAAACGCTACTTTAGGCTATTCATTATTATAAATTTAATTTAACTTAACAGGAAGGATGCATTGCCTTTAACTTAGCGCTCACTTTAGGTTAAGTTAAAATTGTACTGATGGACAACTTTTTATACGTTCGATAAAATCCTACATTTAACTAATTTTAAGTTGTAACAATGGCAATATTTAACTTCAGATATAAAAGTTTCGAAAATTTTTCTCCATTATCTCTACCAACCCATTAACCCTATATTTGAATTAGACCTATTTTTTGTTATAAATATCAAAATCCAAAGCTGTAAACAAAAAATGTATTAGGCCACTTTAAAACAAGATTTGTTTTTAAATATGTATACCCAAAAATTTAATCAGCGTCCAGCGAAAAATAAGAAGAATACTGCAAAAATACTGAAAAGTCCATTTTTAATTGAATTTTCTTGGAAATTGCCGGGAACTCAAAAGCAAACTGCATATTGATTACATACTTTTCTACCTAAGAGAGACTTTTCAGACAAAAATATTGATTGGCAAAATTCTTTTATAATAGCGAAATAATTAACCCATTTGTTTCTTCAAAAAACGGCGAAAATCTACTTTTGTTAAAAATTTTAGTTTGAATTGAGTATAACTTTTGACTAAATTGTGATTTTGATACAAAATTTTTTTTTAATATTACAAATTTTCTTCCTTATTCATAATGAGTTTAATTTTTTTAAACTAACAACATTTGACTTCTCCATTAGCAGAACATTGGACAATAGTTGGTAAAAAAGTCAAAATTTTAATATTTTTTCTCTAATATTTCCTAAACTGTAAGCGAAAACCCATAAATGTAGTAGATTTTTTTTAGCTCTTGGATTAAAAAGGCAATTGCAAAAAATCCTTTTTATCTGATCAAAAACAGGAGCTTGGCATGGCTTTTAATATTTCATTAACCCAAGGTTGCCTACTTTGGTGCTTTGTGGCTCCGCCCCCTTTAAAGATATATAGTCTAAATTCCAGACTTACCAGCTGTTTCTCTAAATGCCAACGATATATTCGATCGAATATAAATATTGGAAACAAAAAAAATTTCAGTTTTTTGTTTATGAATTTATCGTTCGCATTTCGAGAAACAGCCCCTTAAGCTCTGTGACACCTTCCTCAATGCTGTGTAAGATTTCATAACAATAGAACAGCTAATTTAGAAATTTATTTCCAATTTTTTTACAAAATCCTCACTGTGTATCGGGTACTTTAGGCCTCGCTAGGCATTTATTGCAGCAAACCTCATATTTTATACAGAGCACATATGTAGTATATCAATTAAAGAAAAATATGTTTGGGACCAGTTTAATGTGCAATATATTAAAAAAGCACTCTTCAAAACTTTAAATCTTCGCATTAGCTTGTGTATCGATAACAGCCAATATACTAATTTTCGCGATTTCATATACAATAACTCTCGCTTACAGTGGCTTTGCTCTTTTCACCAATTTAAAACATTTATATGTCTAGAGATACGCTTCATAAGAATGTGTAAACGTGTTTATAAAAGAAATTTAATTGAAATAAGTTTTTGAAATTTTATTTTTGGTGGGAATCGGTATACCGGTACATACCGGTATAGACCTAACCGGTGTTCCTGATACCGGTATTTTCTAACCGAAATAGATTTCGGTATCGGTATCGATACCGGTATTTAATTAAGCGGAATTTGATTCGGTATCGGTATTTTTACTATACCGTTTGCCAACCTTGATTTTAAATGATTTTGTAACTGTATGCGTGGCACTGTTTGCCCGCTTGTGCATTAATTATATATCATACTTGGCGGTTGTAAGTGCGTGCTGTAACGTACTGTGTGTTTGAACGATCAAAATGACACGCTTTTTTTAAGGAAGTATATATATATTACTTTCTAATATTTTATTTTCTACTATCTTTCTTCTTTTTTTCGTTAGCCGTTATTACTTAAAATATTTTTTTACTCATTATGTATTTAACAAATTTTTTTTCTTTCGCAACACTTTCATAAGATTTCGTTCGAATTAAAGGATGTAATTCCATAATAATGTTTTACATACCAAATACTAATTTATATAATATAATAATGTATGTATGTATGTAGTAAATATTTCGTGTAAATTAATTACTTGTGCAAAAATAAGGCTCGTTGTATTTGCAAATTATCTATATTTATTTATTTTTTTAAGCAGGAGCACGATTTTTGTTTATAAATTCAAAATTTCATAAAAAATAATTTATTGTTTCCAAAATGTCCATAATATGTCCGAAACTATAAAGCCAATTGCAGGTAACTCTATCACATTATTGCCTCATGATTTCTTTAAAATAGCAACAGCTGCTAAAAGCTAATTCACCCTCCTTTTAAATGTCACAAAAACGCATCAAGTTTTTTCTCAGACTTTTACCTCACTTGTTGAGAACTTCAGTATCTAACGTCACTGCTATCCGATTTATAATTTAACTCCATTTTTTTCGTCGAATATTCCTGATTTTTGGCTGTGGGGGCTAAAGTGTTGCCGTTAAAAAAAATTATTCTTTCGAACTAATAAAAGATAACCTAAATAACTGATTCCTATAGAAAATCGTCTGATGTCTTAAACAAAAATTTTATGAACTTTGATGTGTAAAACCGGAAATGCACCTTGAAATTTTTCCAACTTCGATTTTTTTTTACCAAATTCGGCTCTCGCATGGTCTTATTATACTGTAAAAGTTTGGAAATGGCATTTCCATAAGCTTAAGAGTTATATAAATTTCTTTACATGCGCAATGCACTGCGAAACCAGAAATGACCAATTCACATTAACATTTTTCTAACTTTTTGACCCGTTAATTTTTTTACCAAAGTTTGTCTAACTATTTCTATTGTACTGTAAAAGCTTAGAAATGGTATTTCCGAAAGCTTAAGACTTATGCAAAACGAGAACTAAAATTGTATTTAAGGTAAGATATACACCAGCTTAAACAATACAACATGCATTGATAAATGTGCATAGCTGTCGCTCCAAAAAACCGGATGTGACCGCTTCAATAAAAATTTTGTAATTTAGCCCCAAGTTTTTTTGGCTTTAAACCAAACGAGGTTAGGGTTTATTATACTGTAAGAGTTTTGAAGTGGGATATCTATTAATCAGTATAAAATTCATGAATATTTGTGTATGTATATGTACCTAAGAGTAACGCCCGGAAGTCATCATATTAAATTCCAATTTTTCTAACTTTGCCCAATTTTTTTATTTTTATTTTTAAAATTTTACTAGACATAAGCAGCAAATATTAAAAATATTTGCAAACACTATTTTTATGACTTTAAAGCTATCAAAAACAAATTAGAGGTGTCATATTAGGAAAAACAAACATCAAAGTTTAAGCAAAATTTTAGTCCAAAAATTTCAACCAAATTTTAGAAAACTATGACGTTATCATACCTTAATTTGTATGTTCACTGTTGTAAGTGTGTGTGTGTGTGAGTGTGTAACTATTTTTCCGCCGGCCGTTATTAATTTGCATATGTACATATGTATGAATGTATGTATGTATATTGAAAAATTTTGGTGTTGCACTAAAAACGCTATTCTTATATCAATAATTACATAGTTAGAGGCGTGGTTAGAGCTGCAATAGCAGAAACAACAAAAAAAAAAACAAATTAATAAAAGTTTTAACACCATCACCATCAGCACCACCAAGCTCACTTTAATCCCAAAAATACAACCACCACTACCACTACCACCCCTACCATCATTGCCACCGCCATATCTAATGAAAGTAGTAATATACAGCCAGAGGAAAAAGAAACAAAATGCTTTTAGAACAACGTTGATTTTTGGTTGGCCAATATAGGCAACTCAGTCGTCATCAGCAACAACGTTGCATACTTCCTTAACTTGTGCAGATTTCAAAAACTTCTTATTCTAAATTACAAAGGTTTTTTTCACTTTTTCAGCGACTTTGCTTAAAAGCACCGAACTTTATTATTGAACTTCATCATCAGCATCATTATCATTGCCAGCATTACCATCATCGCTATCGTCAACGTTATCATTATCATTTAAAATGTTATTATTATGATTGCCGTCCTCACCGTCATCATTAACCAACAACTTAAGTTAAAATTCCTCAGATTCTTAAGCAATCACAAGCAGCAGCTGACAGCCAGCTGCTACAGCGGTACTTATGCCAACGCTCTGACTACCTTCTATCGGGGCCGCTAAGCTGTAGCAAGTAGAAACGTTAAACTTAAGTATAGATACATACATACAACATATGCGTATACATACATAAGTATGTAGAAGCAACCATACATTCTTGCATAAAGTATATGCATGTGTTTCTTAATGTTTATGTAGTATAATTATGTACATATACATACTGTTTTCTATGTACTGGCATGCCTGCATTCATATGATATAGGTATTTGTTGTACTCGTATACATATGTACATCTGAATTGACTGCCTAATTATGCTAAACAGCTATGCTTGACGCTAACATCTTGCACTCGTGAAAACGAAGACATCGACCCCATTAAGCTTTCCCCAATGAAGCATCTCAAGGAGTAGACAGAAATGCGGAGTACACAATCACCGAACCAAAGGCTTCTTGGGCTTCAAAGGCAACGACAACAATAATGATGTTAGAGTGTGCGACAAGTATTTTCATTACTCGTACATGCACGCAACCCCATGAACAAAATTATATAAATTTTTATGAAAAATTTACTGGTTGTACTCTAGCTATGTATGTATTACATATATGTATGTATGTATGCAAATGTTCTAAGTATCCTTGTCACCAAAGTCTATTAGTGTTCCCCGTTCTAATACAATATAGTTAAATGAACAAGTTTTCCTAAATATCTGAGTTGTATTTATCTATTCTTCAGCCAACCAGTTTGCTTAACAAACTTATTAGTCCTGTATAAAGGTTCCATCACACTTGGCAATCATTTCCACAACATAACTAGCACACAATGCCATAGAATTCTACTTGATAACCACATATCTGAAGTATGCCTTGACCTTAAGTCACAGCAAACATTTTATTAACTCCTTGAATCTCGGACAGTGACAGCGCATATGCTCGGTAGCCTCCTCATTGCTTTAATCTTGACAACTCGTGCAAAAACCGTTTTACGGTTTTCTAAGTCTCTGGGCGTATGATCCGATTGCCAAGTTAGCAGTACGTAGTAGATACGGGTGCGTGTCGTGTTGTTTTCCTTACACGACTACAAACGACGAACGACGGTGATCGCATTAAAAAAATTTAATTTCATTCGTGATCGGGTTGTTTCATGCTGACCAAACTTTACAGAAAAAACACGAAACAATTTTAGGTGTAAACTATGTATGTATGAATGAATTTCCAGCAAAGAAAAAATTTAACATTTTCTATCGTCAATAAGACAACACCTAGAAATTTTTTGATATTGTATGGGCCTTTTAAAATTAAAGTTCTGTATGTCAACCGGTAGTATCAGATGATGGCAGTGACAACTTGGCACACAGTTTGAAAAGCGACGCTTTTCATCATTTTTTGTTTAAGTAAACATGGTTTTGAAACTGGTTTTAAGTTTTTTTTAAGTTTTTCCTACTTTGGTTTGATGAATACAATGTACATTATTTTAATAAATAACAAATGCTTTTTTCATTTGATTAAAATTTTACGAATATTATTATTATTTAATTTTTGGAATTTAGTAATTGAATACAAAATAAAATATTTTCTGTGCATAGCGTTTAAAGCAAGTATCATTTTCTTCGGATTCCTTACGGGCTAAATTTTCAATTGTTGAAGTATATCTAATAATACCTTATTCCCCCTCTTGAGAGAGAGTCCACCAGATCATCGTATTTCTTTCTTTAGTCGTAGTAGCTTTGGCATGGGCATCCGCCCTGCTCTTGCCATTAATGGTTCTTCTTATTTGAACATTTAAAAAAACAATAAAGGTAAAAAAAGTGATTGTATATAGGGATTATGACGTCACGTATTTTTTAGCATGCTGGTTGCATTTTTAAACGAGTAGTATTGGCAACATGCCACAACATTTGTATAGTATTTTTAAGAATAAAGCAAAAACAAAAGCGGAAATCACTCGTTACACATATCTACAACTTTAGGATACATTCGTTATTTTTCTAATACAATGCGTGAGTGATGTTTTTAAACGTTTCACACACTTTTGAATTATTAAAGTATGTACAGAAAAAAAGGACCCACATGACCTAAGCCGCAGCCAATATCACAAAGTGCACAGAGAGGCCACGAGGCTGAAGATAATTATATTTTCAGAGTGTCTCACTCACTTAGTACTGGTATAAAAAGATCAACCCTTCAGAATTTGGTTAGCATAACAACAGTACATACAGAGTTAAGAAGTCATCTGGCTCTTGCATGGAAGTTGTTGACGATACTAGTTGTAAAGCTTGCTAGAAAGATGATAAAACTTTCGAATACTACTTGTGTCACTGTCCAGAATTCCGTCAAATCAGAAGAAAAATCTTCCACCTGGAAGATATAGTTCATATGGAATATATTAGAGATGCAGACTGGGAAAACCTAAGAAAGTATATTGAAGCGACTAAGTTTCTAACCTAACTGTAGCCAATTTATAAGTTTGATAGGTATTTATGTCAATGTCAATGCCGAAGCTAGAACGTCTACGTCATACACACATTATAACTTTTACTCATTCTATTAAAATTAAAGGTAAATTAATACAACTGAAATCTAAATTTTAAACTTTTATATTTGGTAGCCTTGTAACTTTGAAAGCGCAGGAGTTGAGTTGGTTTGCTTTTATAAATATGTAAAACCAAAAAACGCAACTGTCTTAGCGCTGCAAGCATTTGCACTTCTCAGTCTGCAATATTCTTTTATGTTGCATTTACGAATTAGTGTAGGAAGATTAAATTTCATACTCATATTATTTGTTGTTGTAGCATTGCGGAATGGAGCATCTAACCTAGACTTGCTGCACCTGCAATGTTTGCACCAGCACATATTGTGCGAAAATTCATTTCAGCCAAAGTTTTGGCCCGATATGGCCTGCAATTTAGATTGTTGATTTTTGTAATATTGGGCATTCTTAGGGTTGCCGTCATATGAAAATAAACTTTAAAAAAATAAATATCTCGAAAGCAAACTGATACATTTTTTTTTTGAAATTCGGCACGATGAAAATGCACTAGTAATGCGATTCACTAAATTTTTTTTAACGAAAATCGCATCGTTAAAATAACTATAGCGAAAATTTTTCGAATTTGCTATTCAGTAATATTTGAACGATATTCGCTGTATGTTAATGTCAGCTGTGTCGTTATTCAAGCGACAATAATTTAATTTTAATTTAATTTTTGTTAAATATAAGTTTTAGAATCACACATTCGTTATTTTAAGCGACAAAATGTATAGACAAAAATTTCGATTGTCGGATCTTTAAAAGTTGAATCGCACTACAGGTGGCTAATGTAATGGCGTTTAAGCCATGTGGATAAAATCTAAATATTTACAAAAAGTTTGTACGTTTAGCTTCAGCGAAGTCAAATCCTGTTTTGAAACATTATCTATCATCCGTTTTTTTATTATTTTCACAACTCCAAACATTACAAGTGAGTGTAACGGCTGAGATAATTTTATATTATGAATGGTTTTTTTGGAAAACTTCGATAACGTTATCTCACGAACTAAATCTAATTGGCAGTATTCCAAAAAAATGTGTTTTGAAAATTGATTTAAAAAGAAACTACGTAGTCATAAATCACTACTGGCAAGCGGATTACTGCAAAACTTTGTACATATCTTAGGCCAATTATAATTAGTGGTTACGCTTTTCTCGGCCTTAGAATTTTGTAGTCACAAAACTCCACGTTGGAAAAAGTACGCTGAGCATCGCCCATTAATCCCTAATCACCCTTATCGTGAATAATTTTTTTCTGCAAATGTTTCTTGAATAAATTTGCCTCGTAATAAGTTTTTTCACTTAATTTTTTCAGGTGAACTGAATGAATGGCTCCAGTAAAATCAATAATTTTCCTTAGAAAATCATAAATTGTATATTATATATAAAGCCATTATGTTGAATTTTTGAGGTAAGTTTGCAAATTTTAATAGAAATAATTCTTTTACAAATTTGTTTCACAGACAGATTTAGATTTAAATTAAAATGCCCTATATTTAGCTTTGACTTGTGTTGGATGTTTCAAAATAGTTTTGTAAATTAAAGCTTCGAATTCTGTATTTTACTGAGCCTGGAAAGTCCATGCTGTTTGCTAAACACCAACTCAAAGCTTCAATGATTATTCGTTATTAAACAAAAATTATAAAGTTGCCAAGACCAAAAGCGTGTATGCATGTTTCAAATTACCACAAAGTTTTCTTATAACATAAAAATATATATACAATATTGCTATGCCTGCAAAAAAGTGTTCACCAATTAATGATTTCAATTGAATTTTTAATTAGATTTATTAACTTGAGTGGAAAAAATTAATCAACATTATCAAATTGTTCATAGGTGATAATTTAATTAATGTTTTAATTTATTTTACAAATATTTTAATTGATATTACAAGGTTATTCATACTATTTTTTAATCATCAAGAAATGATTCTCACATTGTTACGAAGTAGACACTTATCAGCAGGAAATGCTGCAAAATCTACTAAAGTAATTCCTTTAATGAAATGTTTTCTGGGTCGTGTCTGACAACTTTGGTGAACATGTATGTATCTATTCGTGCATGTATTGCATTCAACCTTAGTGGTGGTTTTTATTTTTTTTTTGCTATTATTTTTAAGGGAAAATTGCGCTCTTAAGATATCTTCCTTATTCACTAATACAACTGGAGTTGCTCTAACTTATACACACTCATTATGCTCACACACATGAACGTACGAATACGCAGCAAACACCCTTATTTATTTTCATAATGGCGTCATTATGTTTTTATATTTTTCCTTGATTTCTCTTTCATTCCCTTCAAGATTTCTTAAATTTTTTTACACAAGATTTCTGTATCAGGCTTGAGAAAAGAAAATAAGAACACAAAATTTTTAAAAATACGCGCAAGTGCTCAGAAAGTAAAGCTTACTAAAAAAAAATAAACGTGTATATAGAACAAAATAAATAGAAGCTAAATACACTGCTGAAATGTACATATGTACATACTTACTTATGTATGTATATAACTACATACATACATATCGAGCCATAATCGTCAAAAAAACTTAACCGACACATTTTGGACCAAGTTTTTTTTTACGAAAATCGAGTATTTACGATCGCAAATGATCGATTTTGTTGAACAAATTAAGTTCGAAAATTATGTCGCTTAAGCTATTTTGGCGGTTACGACAAGATGTGAAAGTGGAAAACTAATATTTAAATTGAAAGAATAAATGGCGGCTAAGAATAATAAAACTAAGTACAGTAGGAAACAAAAGTTTAAAAAATATATACACATATGTACACTTACATACATATGTACCTACAGACATACATACATATCGATGGTCTCAAGTAGAAAGACCCTAACTCGTATTTTTTATGAAATTGAGTTTTTCAGTGATTCCAATATATTTCACATAAATACACATCATCACAAAAATTTATTGCAAATAGTGTAAAAAACAACGCTTTTACAAGCAGTTGTACAAAAAAACTTATATTGTGAATATAACAGTTCCTATTATATTTGTACCTTCTCCTGTAAAGTTACAATTATTGGAGTTGAGGGCTTTCTATTTGAGACAAACGATGTGTATGTACATTTAAAAAAAATTTATTAAAAATAAAAAAGAGAGCAGTTACTTCAGTAAATTTCAATATGCCAACCAAAATTTTAATTGTTGTTCCCTTCCCCTCATCAGAGTCTCTAATGGAAAAGATGGGACATGTAGATAGACTATTTTCGAGACCAGTCTGCGGTTATTGATTCTAAGACCTATAAAACTTATGGAAAATTTTGATTTCCTTTGGATTCTATGTCTATTGTGATTACTATTTAAAAACTAAGGTGGTACTTAATTCGGTTGCATTTTTTCCGGACTCCCACATTTTTTAATCGATTCAGTATTCAAGTAAACACCAAAGATTGCAGCGTATAGCCGAAACTGGTAAGCAAAATTTAATTAATCGATTTAACTTTTTTTATCTTATAATAAAATCTGTTGTTTGGTTCCATTACCGAAAAAAAAAACTTAAGAGATTCACGAGCCTGTTCTGCAAATCACGACATGCCAAATCACGGCGATTTCAAAAAATTAATAAAAGCTAAATCATTTTTATAGCTATTGCTATTTATGGCGCGGTACAGGAGTTAGAAAATGATTTTCGTAACAAAATTATTCGACACTATTACAGTTATAAATCTATTTTTGTTTTGATTTCCTCGTACTTAAAACCAGAATACGAAAATAAAGGAAACAAATTGTTTGACTTTGTTTTGTTTCGTTCTTTGAAGTGAGTAACACAAAAACAAAAAAACAAAAACATTTTTGAACGAGAGCCCAATTTATTTTTGTATTGTTTTTGCCATAGCACAAACCAGAGAATACAGCCGATCGGCTGTAAGCCGGCTAACAGTCGCCATCGGCCACAAACAATATATTAATATAATCGTGCGCCGCTAGAAAAGATAATAATGGGAACTAAATGGAAACGTTTTGAAATATTTGAGGCGAATTTGACATGATCATATAATGTAATTTTATTGCATTGTTATTTAACACATTAAGCTTGTTTTATACTATATTAACACTTATGATTTTAAATATGTTTAAAACCAGTTTTCTAAGAACTAAACACAACCGTTCACATTATATTTGAGATGTTTAAAGTTGACGTTTTGTCAATAAATTATTGTGTTGGTAAGAAATTTCGAACAATTACATATGTATTTTATTTGCTTTATTATTTGTAAGGAATAAATGTTTTTGTAGATAGTATAAAATTTTTAAAGCAATTATTGTGTTTCAAACAATTTTTTTAACGTGCAGCCATTTAATAACAACACAAAGTTGCTAGAGTTATCAAAAATGCACTGAACATACTCCGTTTACGGGTATATCCACGAGTTTATATTAACACTTATACCATGTTCACAGTTATGGTCTTAAACGTGTTTAAGGCAAGTGCTTTAAAAAACTGAACACAACCGTTCCCATTACATTCGAGGTGTTAAAGGATGACGTTTTGTCAAAAAATGTTTGTATTTGTAAAAAATTACGAACAATTATTGGTTTATTATTTTCAAAAAATTTATTATTTTTTAGCAAAAAATTTATTATTTTTTAACTAATTATTTGTTTACTAAACAATTTTTCACTTGACGCCGTTTAATAATAACACAAAGTTGCCAGACTTATAAGAAAATGGACTGAACATACTCCATTTAAGTGTTTCAGGAATTGTTTAAATCTTAAACACCTTATATGAGATTTTTAACAAAACAAGTCAATGTATGGTAAAACATCTCAAAAGCGTCGCGTCTCAAACAAGTATGAGGCGTTAAACACGTTGAAAAACGTAAGTGTGAACATAGTAATATATTTTTAAACATGTTTAAGACAAGTTTTTTAAAAAACTAAACACAACCGTTCACATTATATTTGAGATGTTTAAGGTTGACGTTATGTCAATAAATTACTGTGTTTGTAATAAATTTCGAACAATTCTTAAACAACTTTTTTTGTGAGTAATTTAATTTTTTGGAGTAATTGCTGTGTATTAAATAACAAAGTTGCCAGAGTTATGAAAAACGCCCTGAACATTTACGTGTTTATCAAAGTATTTAAATTTAAAACACCGTTTTTGAGATATTTCAAAATCCTCGTTTTTAGTTAGGCTCTTAAACACGAATGAGGCGTTAAAAACGCAATTGTTAACTTAGTATGAGACTTGGTATTTAAGACGCTTAACAAATCAAGTAAATGTATGGTAAACATGTAAAAATTATTGTGTTTAAGCTGTTAAAGATTAATAGGACGTTAAACACATAATTGTGGACATAGTATTATATAGCTTAGTAGCAATTGCTATAACCGGGAGTCCAAAGACACACCTCTTCTTTTTTTTTTGTGGCAATTTCACGATTTATAGCTTTAAAAGTTGGAAGAAAATATTCTATTATAAATGCAAAAAACGTAAAACGCAATATAAACCCACTATCCAGCTATTAATAGTTTACTTTTGAAAACACCGTCATTTTCAGAACAGGCCCGACAATGGAATATTTTAAAAAGTAATCTTAACCACAGCCAATGAAAGTAGACATAATGATACTATCTTTTTTTTAGTAAGATTTCATATGCATATACTATCTACCTAATGGACTGTCACAAAGCTTTTCACATACATAGCTTGGTATAGAAGAAGTGAAGCGTTTTAATCTTGGAAACGTTATCAGTGTTACAAGATTTTAAATAAAAATAAAAAAAATAAAAAAATTCAACCAATTCATAAAAAGCGCTGAAAAGCCATATTTTTGATTCCGGTTGCATGACGGAACGCATACGGAAATACAAGGGCTACATTTCGCGAATAGAAAATAATAACAAAAAATTTTAAATGAAAATAGTTTTATTGTTTTTCGAAATATTCCCCTTGATGATCAATACACTTTTGCATTCGTTCAAACCATTTTTCATAGCAGTTTTTCTATTCCACTTGACGCTGACCACGTAGTTTACCTTTGATATTCGGGAACAAGAAGAAGTCAGTGGGTGCTAAGTCAAGACTGTACGGAGGATGAGTCATCAATTCGATGTTTTGACTGCTCCAAAATTCACTTGTTTGACGAGATGTCTGAGAGCTCGCATTGTCTCAATGAAGAATGATTCGTCTTCGGGGGTTAGTTTTACGAATTTTTTCCTAAGAAAAAATTAAAAATAATCGTGTACCACTCAAAATTGAGAGTTCTACGTTGTTGAAGCAAAACAGTGGCCATATGACCCATTCGGCCAAAGAAACCGGTGAATACTTGCTTCGCTGTGTTTCTTTCACGAACAACTTTTGTTGGATTTAGCTCGTATTGGAATATCCACACGGTCGATTACTGTTTTGTTTTCGGTTCATAAGCACATATCCATAATTTGTCACTTGTCACAATTTCATACATGTATTTTAAAGCACCACGGTTGAACTTTTTAATAATTTCCTTACACCACTTGGCGCCAGGCTTTTTTTGAGCGAGCACAAATCTTTTCACAACTAAAAGTTCATTAAAAATCAAATATATTGAACTGAAGCTGCAAGAATGCCTCTATCTCACAATATATCAAATAACGATTTTGCATTATCAGTTCACGCACTGCATCGATGTTTTGTCGCACAACAACCGATTTTGGACGACCTTCACGCAGGCGATGAAACTACGACCACGATTGAATTCACTACACTAGCTATACACTGCGGTTTTTGATTGTGCTTTATCGCAATACAAAGAAATGAGTGCATCGACACATTCTTGTTGAAATAATCCATGTCGAAAGTCCATTTTTTCTTGTCAATTTGACTTTCTGAACTCACTTGTAAACAAAACAAATAGCACTTGTACATCAATACGTTGTGAGTACTTTTATGTTATAAAAAAAGTCAAACTTTATTATGGTTTTGACAGATTTTAGCTATTGTCATTAATGTTCCCAGCTCGCGAATTATAAATAGTAGACCTCTTAGCAAAAATTTAAAGAAAATAAACAAATTTACAAAGCTTAAAGATATTTTGATTTATTTTCTTTCTTATATTTTTGAAAAAGATTTTTAAAAGAATAATAAATTTCAAATAGAAGAAAGGGTTAATTTAATGAAAAAATTTCGGCTGCCTGCTTAAGGCCTTATGCCGAGTACACACTATGGCATTTTGTGACATCGCATTAGTGAATACCGGTGGTAAAGTTTGTCATTTTCAATATTTTTCGTTGTGTCCTTGCTGTTCATATAAAAAACATAATGGGAACGGTGTTGTAATCTTGAAAATGACAAAGAAAATGATGACGTTGCAAAATATAAATGTATTCTACAAAATATTTTACGCACATGCATCCAGGCTTTTTTTAGCACTTTTAGTGCTAGATTTAGCACTTTTTTTCCTTCTTTTAGTACTAAAGATTTTGAAAATAATGCTAAGTGGTAGTTTAGCACTTTCTTTAAACTATTATCATTTTTTGCACTTTTTTATTTCATTAAATTTATAAATTTTCCACAGATAATTCCTTAATACAAATTTCGATCCAATTAATATTATATGTTATTATACATATATATCTGTGGCAAAAAGGAAAAAGTGCTTAAGTCGAGGTAAGCTAATTTTGAATAAATAGTAATCTGCATATTTGAAAGTACTCCTGGTCAAAATCTCAATTAATTTTTGATATTTTTCAGAAAGTTATAGCATTATGATTTGCGAGTTATATTTTTTAGACTTCGCATCTCATTTGGAATAATAGCTGAATTTAGGTTATATACACTTTGGTATATTTCAACTTAAATGTATTACTTATATTGTGTAGAGCGATGTTTACTTAAAAAAATAAAGGTTAACAAGTAATTTCCCAACTTAACTGCAAAAAAAATACTTTTCTGAAAATCGACTTGAACGCTTAAAAGTAAGTACTTTCCCGCAAAACGGTAAAATATGACTAAATCACTTTTTCCTTATTGCCACATATATTATATAATTGAACCGCTCTGAGATGCCCATATGTGCATAAAAATATATTAAAGTACATACACCATTTGAAATACTAAATCAACAAAAATTGTTTTAAGTTTTATTCTTTTTACGACCTTATAATGCTAGTAAGGTTATTGCATATCTGTCAATTAAATCGGTTCATCTGATTTATCTATGTAGAAAATAAATATATTTTTACTTAACTTACTCACTCTATTTAACACTCTTAAAGATTTTTCTTTTTTGGTATTCCAGTCGCAGCTTGATTCAAAATTTATAAATTAAATATATCAAGCGGCCTATACATAAAATATTATTGCATACATATGTTATTATTCACATCGTTTGGGTTACGTAAAAAAGGTCAAATCTCGCACAATTTACACAACACCCATCATTTATATTATTGCCCGTTTGACCTATACTATGGAATGATTGACACAAATCATTAAAAAAATGTAGCGCAATTTTTCTTATAGTAAAAAACTTAACACAATACTATATAATTTTACCAAAACATTACACAATATACTTAATTCAATTTTCTTTTTTATGAAAAAATGTATCGTGCAACCTATGAATATGATATACACTTTAGCGATGATATGGAATACAAAAAATTCACAATTTCATTACAAGTGTATGGGCCGCTTAAGAAATTAGAGAAACTAAAAATTTAGCACTTTGTTGTGTGTGCTGTAGAACATTTTAGCACTTTTATTTCTATAATCTAGCACTTTACCTCTTACAACTTATGGCAACACATACATCCAAATACACATACATACATACACATATACATACATACATACATTCAAATATACATATATACATACATCCATACAAATATATTTCTTAAACAAATAAATAAATAAATAAATACCACCCACAAACAAGCTGGACCACACACATACAAGTATTAGGGTGTTCATATACAAGAGAACATTTTATACATAAATAAAATAATTAACAAAATTGTTCATTAATTTATTTAATTATTTTATTTATAAACAATTTATTAGCGCTCACATTCTCCCGATTCATATGGGAATCGCGTTGTAGTCATCAAATCTATTTTCTATAATATTACTGACATAGTATTACGATAACAAATTTCTACAGTCTGGCAACACTGGCAATTTCCCCTTTGGTACTAGAAAATAATAATCATGCTTTGCCGTCAGCATTTGAAAAAAATAATAATCATGTAATGCCGTCGGCATTTGAAAAAAATAATAGTCATGTTTTGCCGTCGGCATTAGGAAAAAAATAATAATCATATATTGCCGTCGGCATTAGGAAAAAAAAATAATAATCATGTTCTGCCGTCGGCATATACACACATAAAAACCTCAAAAAAATCAACCGTTATTACAATTAATGTAACCCAAAAAAATCACCCGTTCCCACAAAGTTAATGTAAACAAAAAACTTCTTATGTAAACAAAAAATTTAACGGACTTATTGAACCACCCTCGTAGGTATCAAATTTCACAAATTTCCAAGAATTTAACAATTTTGAAATTTTAATTACCCAAATTTAACAATTTCACCCACAATTTTGCAAGTTTAATTGTTGCCGAATGCCTATTCCACTACTACTTATTTAACCCCTCAAAAATCAAGAGTTTTCAATGCATGTCCTTTATAAATAAATTTTATTGCTTATATACATAATAAAATGTGATTTTTTTTTATTTTAACAATTAAGCCTGAAATTATTACTCGAACTCCGGCTCAATAAATTCTTCCTCCAAGCTCTAGTAGATGGCTACCGATGGAAATATTTTTCTATAATAAAAATGCATTTAAATATTTAAAGTTTATATACTACATACGAATTCACATACTAATATTGGAAAATGCTAAAAATTTTAGGTATTTACACGGTAATCTTAAGTGTCACAAAGTCGTAATGTCCTAAAATTTTTAACTAAAACTATTTTTATTTTCTTTCATATAGAAGGTGTAATAGGTATAAAACAATGGTGGGCACTGTCAATGTATTAGTAAATTTTTTATGTGTTGAGGTTGCGAGCTACCCACCAAACACAAAGCCAAGCGTTTGAAAGATAATGGTGCATTATATATTTATACATAAAAAGACATATTTTTTATCTTGAGAGAAAACGTTGATTAAGTAAAATTATTAATTGAAAATAAATCTTTTTCTAAGTAAACAGTGAAATAAAAAAATTAAAAAAGATAGGACAATAATTCATCATGTTTTCTATTCAATAAAAAAAAATAAAAGAATCGTTGCTTGGTGGAGCACAAAGGTGAAAATTCACCAAATAAAAATATGCGGTTGGATGTATCAAACATAATAAGCTTTGATGATGGGAAACATATTAAAAATATTGACATTTCGATAGGGCAATGACAAATTTTGGATTTCTGTTCTACAGTTTCACCTTTTCATCCAAATTTACAGCTTATTAATTCCCTGCTATAGAAGCTTCAGAGCTCACTCTTAATACAATTCGAGGTGTCACACCCTCATTCACAGAATTAAAAAAAAATGCTTCGCACCCTGATCTATAAGTGTTTACTGAAGTACGTCTGAGCCATAGTGATTGGCTATATAGATTATTTGACTTAAAGGAAGAAGCGCTGCAGATTTTAAAAACGGAAATATAGAAGAATGTGCAGTAGAAATATATCCCATCAGAAATATCCCATCAGAAAATGGTCTTCCTTGTCTAACAATATCCAAACTTATTAAATTTGATACTTCCAATTGCATTTTTTTACTTTCAAACTTTAGTTTGGTATCGTCCACTGATAGCATCCATTCTTTTATTTTTTCAATATAAATGTTTTTATTCTGATTTAAAAGGTTTTCCCTTTGCTTACCATTAAACTTATTCATATCACTATGAAAAGCATCATAATGTCTTTTAATGACATATTCCTTTTTTTCCTTAAAGCTTTGATAACATAAAAGGCATTGTATGTTACCAAATGCATTATTTATAACAAAATATTTTTCGCATATCATCATCAATTTGAAATGAGACAAGTATGTTTGCTGGACAAATATTCTGAAAAAAATATAAAAAAATATGTAAGCATCCGCCTGATGTGCATTCATCGCTGTCTCATCGACGACTAAATTAAAGAGGGTAAGAATACGTGTGAATATTATTTTCACAATTGTGCCAAGAAACGCCCGAGTCTGGTATAAAAACATAATTCTTCACCCTATGTTTATGTCATAACTATTTATTTATAATTTTTTTTTCTTTTTCGACAAAATGTTCAATAATGTTTAAATACGTGGCAGTTTTATTTATCAAATTTCTACGAAAAACGTTATATATTGCAAAAATTATGCAAATTTATATGAGATTGAAACAAAAAATTCCCTAAAGCTGATTAAAAAGACCGAAAAAAGAGCAATAACTCGAAAAATAGCTTACAGTCACTGTTGCCAGAATTGACGATTTCTCTGCATTTTGACGATTTTTACCTCTCAAAATGCACTAGTGACGATTTTAGGTCCAGAAATGACGATTTTTCTAAATTTAATTTCGAGAATAATAAAAAAGAAGTTCTTTCAAATTCCAATCTTTGCAAAAGTGATGTAGAAGAAATAATGAATAATTGTATACCTACAATTTTACATTGAACTATGTGACCAGATACTTAAAAGATTTGATTTTGAAAGTCAATATAAATCTTTAAACATAATTCATCCAAACCTAATATTAAATGGCGAATCCAACTCTATTCTGGACATTGCAAAGACTTTTCCAAATTTCTTAAACGAAAATGATAGGGAATTGCAATTTTTAGATTTTAAAACTATTTTTGAAGGAAAGGAAACAAACTTTACAGAATCTTGGAAAAAAATATCCGAAATGAAAAGATATGATTCAAGTCTGGCTTTCCCAATTTTAACAAATTTTATTCGCAATATAATGATTTGACCACATTCATCGGCAAATGTCGAAAGGATATTTAGGTGAATTTAAATAAAACCAAAGTTCGTAATCGTTTACAAAACGATTCTTTAGAAGTCATCCTATACACAAAGGACTATTTAAAACTTAAAACAAACTTAAAACAAACTGCTATGACACTGAGATCAGTTCAAATTTGTTAAAAATGTTAAATTCTGATATTTGTACATAAAATGTTTCTATAACAAAAATGCTCAATTATTTTTTTTTTATAAATTATCTGTTTTAAAAATAAATACACATGTATGTACGTATGTGAATTCTGATTTCATTTTAAGTTTTTTTAACTTTTATTTTTAATTTTAATTGTTTTCATGTTTAGATTATATATACATGTGTATAGTAATCTATATGTGTATATTTGTTGGAAGCATAATTAATAAGTTTGAACCATTGTAATATTTTTTGTAATTAAACAATTAAAATACAAGAAAATTTAATATTTTTGATTTGACGTTTTTTTTGACGATTTTCTAAAATGACGACGATTTTTTTCACAGAAATCTGTAGTTTTTGACGATTTCACCTCAAGAAGTTCTGGCAACAGTGCTTACAGTATATAAATCGTGAAAATTTGCATAGATTTAAAAAACTGTAAGCGAACAAATTCAGTAGATTTTAAGAATCATTAAAAATTCGAGAATAATTTTTTAGTTGAAAAATACCTTAAATTTTTAATTATTATTTTCGAACTTCATTTGTTTCTATATTTATGTTTTTTTAACGGGCTAAAGTTCGTATCGCTTTTTTAAGCCAAATTACATGTGATAATTATAAGTAACATCAAAGATAGTTGTATGATTTATTTAAAAAAAGCGCTAATATTAATAGGCTGAGTTTACATCTGGCATTTCATCAAAAATATATCAAGATCTGATGCTTATTAGAAATCGTTAAAATTGTACAAAAAAAAAAAAAGGAATTGAGAACCATCACTTTCATTGCGAAATTATAGTAAATTTACGATAGATTGCAAACAAGCCCTTAAATTGCTTAAACACAAACCTGCAAATTACTCCTTATCAATTATGTTTTATAAATAAAATTATAACCACTATGGTTCCAGTATAAAAATACTGCCTAACAACGAGTCCAAAGTAAACATGTGTCGAAAAACAGCAAAAAAATTACCTTTAATGAAAAAATACAGTCATATATCTGAAATTTACTGAAACATTATATATATGATTCAAAAGCTCTTAGTCTTTTCTTTCTAAATCCGTTGATAAATTCAAAATCAGTTGAAACCTAGTTTAGTTACACGTTGATAAGTGCCTACGGGTACAAAAAACCGGGTTTTTACCCGTAACTTCAGATTTTGGAAGTGTTTGGAAGATTTCAAATACAGATTGTTGTTATACTCAATAATACCAGAAAAATAGTAACACTTCGCAGGTATTTTCTTTGTCGCACTTTGTAATCACAGATGTGATTAATGTGTGACAAAAAAACATTTGTAATGAAAATTTTAATTTAGTAATGAAAATTTTTTTTTTAAAGTTAGAAGTACTTATGCTTTTGGTATATTTTTTAAGTTAATCAATTCAAAGTATCAAAACTTTCAATATTGTAAATACATAGGAATTTGCTGGTTTTTGTTTGTTTTATTTAACTTATTTAGTTAGTAAATGGGCACACTGCAGCATATTTGTACTCCACTAAAAATTGCAGTAAGCAGTAAATTTACTGATTACTGAAAAAATTCCGTCAATGTTTACTGATAATGAAATTTAATTTGCACTACCAGTAAAATCGTAGGGCCGTATTCATAATAAAATTGTAGAGAGTGGCAAAGTTTTTTTAATTCAAATTTTGAAATTTTTGTATTTAAAACATTTAGCCACTGTAGAATTTCATTATGAATACAAGCATTACTGATTACTGAAAATTTAATGCTCCTCATCACATAATAAATCATTTAGGCACTTTATAAAAATTGCAGAAAAAAATTTTAGTAATCAGTAAACATTTACTGGTTAAAAATATTTTTACTGCAATTTTAGTAGCACTGCAAAGTGCCCATCTATGGTAAATGCCTTAAGTACAAATAATTAATATTGGCTACTGTATTTAAAAATCTATGGAAAACTGCATCTATAGTAGTGGAATTATTAAATATGGGGTTTTGTGGAGAATTGCTCATATGCAAGTAGAATGAAGAACAGTTGCGTAATGAATATATGTTACAATTAGGGATGTAACGATACGCTGTTTCGTCGATCTGATACCGATACCGATACTCAAAAAGAAATATCGACGATACCGATTCTGATACCGATACGCATATTGAACTTAAGTTAAAATTAACAAAACCTTTTATTATACAAAATTATAGTGTAAGAGATTATCAATATATACAAGTGATAATTTCATTCATTCTTAACAAAAAACAATTTTTTTTAATACATACATGATTTAGCATTGAGAGAACATTTCACTACCATGGTGCAAAGCAAAACAAAACAAACGTTTAATTTTTCTGTTTAGACTTTATGTTTTGCTTTTAATATGTTATTTCTCGTAGTTTTTATGCAAAAAATCGTTGAAAATTTAATTGTTTGTTCAAAACAGTTCAAAAAAATTTAAGAAGTATCGCCGTATCGACAGTAAAATATCGCCGATATCGATATATGCTGATGGTACTTCTTGTCAGCGTTACCGTTGTAAAATTTCAAAAAGTGGCACAAAAAGGGAATTAAAAAAAAAGTTGGCACAAAAAAAGGAATTTTAAGAAAAAAAGGGACAACTTTAAAAACAAGAAAAATTAAAGCAAATCTAATTATTTTTAAAAACTTCAAGAATAAAAATCAGGTTTTGCACATCTAAAGACTAAAAAATACTGTTTTTATGATAAAATAAAGCCACAAAATTTAAAATTAAATTCACATAATCTGTGCTTATAATAATAAAAATACTTGAATCTTCTGAAGATACATAAATATATATTTTTAATGCTTTCTTAGCATTGGCACTTATTTACAAAAAAAAAACTAACTCAGCTTGCTTACTTTAGAGAAAATGCATTTTATTTAAATTTTTTAATAAATATCTGAATATTGAATTCTCTAGAAACAGGCACAAGACAATTCTGTAAATTTTTTGTACATTGCATTTTTTAATTAACGGAAAAAGGTCGATTTGAAAATGTTTAATAGTTGTTAAATGTCTATTTTTTAAAGCTGTATATCTGTACTTTTGAATAGGTTCATCATTTGGAATCCAGTCTTCCAAATCAATTTAGTACAAACTTAAAGAAGATAACACGATATGACAAGTTTCAACTTTCAGTCCGTTAGATAATTTATTTTCTAATGATGGCAATTTAGAAAAGGAACCGCTCAGCGGGAACAAACTAAGGATATGTATGTAAAACAAACGTATATAACTTTGGATAGAAATTTTTATCCAAGCAATTTGAGAACTCTCTTACCAAAACATCAAGTCCACTTATTATATTACTAAAAACGGAAACAATTTAACAAATACTGCGTCTTAATAAATACTTAAATACAATCAGTCTTTTAGTGCTTCGCTATTTTTTGAAGTATATAAAAGTTTAATAGTGACTTTTTTAATCAGGAATAATTTTTTAATCGCGGTTAGGTTCAGTATTTTCAATTATTATTAAACGAAATAATATTTTTAATAATTAATGTGATAAGAAAAGAAAAATTAAACTAAACTTTTTAGGTGGGGGAAATGCGCATTTTTCTGAGCAGCCATGAAGCTGCTGAAGCACACATGTTTATTTACTTGGGCAGATATTGTTATTAATATCAACTATTTAAATTGTATTTTTAATGAAATGGAATATGAGAAAGGATAGTGTATACAATTATTGATTTACCTTTGTTAAATACATTTGCAAGTATCACTATTAATTTTATTCCAGATTAAAATTTACTATAGTTCAACGAAATTTTTTTAATATATGTACATTGTATATACCTACATATAAATGTAAATATGTATGTAATTATATTTACATATTCATACGAAATAATAATAATGTTAATTATTCGAAATATATGCATAAACTAAACACGCATCACAAGAACAACAATGTCTTATAAGTTGCTTACAAGCCAATATATTTAAACAATATAACTTATATATTAATAAAACCGATATTAGGAAAAAGTACATCTTCATTCAGTAAAAAGTATTAAAAAGAGGCTAAAATTAGAAAAAGTACCAAATTTGGGTGCATTTTGTTAGAGTAGCACAATAGTATACAAGCAGTCGAAAAAGTGGCAAACTGCGTTACCGTTGTAGCACCAACGGTAACGCTGCTTCTTGTTCATAACCTGCAGGTAGAGTAATATAATTTCGTGCTAACCTAAATAGAAAAATTAAAACAAAAAGCGGAAAAACAGAAAATTAATAGTGATATTTATAAATGTGTTTACCAAAGGTAAATCAATTTTATACACAACAATCACTTCTCATATTCCGTTTCATTTAAAATTTAAGTTAAATAGCTGATATTAACAAGAATCTCTACCCAAGTAGATAGACTTGGGTGCTGATGAAGTGCGTGGCTGCACAGAAAAGTATCGGCATTTCCCCCAGCTTAAAGTCTAAGTTTAATTTTTCTTCTCTTCTTTAGAAACTCACATTAGTTAATAAAAAATATTTCATTCAATAAGAATTGAAATTACTGAACTTAAGCCTGACTAAAAATTATTTCTAATTGAAAAATCACTAAAGTTCAATTAAAATTTACAAATGTCCCATTGTTCAATACATTTAAATTCACCTTTTAATTTGATTTCTTAAACTAATTTTTATAAACACTTAAATTTTGCTTTACGTCACTTTTGTTTTCAACAAACCAACAAAAAAACAAGAAGAAGCATAATTGTGTGTATATGAAAAAAATTCATAGCTCACACCGATTTTACAACGCGGTGTGATCTTACTCGAAATTTGTGATTGTATTGTGTAAACGATTTTTACTCCCTAGCGTATAGATATTTACACATCAAAAATTTTTAAGGACTACACCAAAAACACGTGATTTTTAACATCCTTACAATAACAGTAAGATGTCCTGATATACCCATCAATGTGAAGCTCTTTTAATAAAACAAGTTTTTGTGGAGATTAATTCTGGTAATTTGGTAATAATAAATTTCTGACCGAATTTTTGTTACCTTATTGTAACTTGGTATTTGTTCCCGTATACCGCTTAAAAGGTGAACAAAACATAATTCAACATAATATGTTGAATTATGTTTTTTATTTTTGTTTTTATTATTTTTTATAATTTATTTTTTATTTATTATGTGGTGAAAACATTTTCATACATTTTTTAATAAAATTTGATATAAAAATAGATTGCTAAATGCAAAACTGTAAAATCCAAGATCACTTTTACATCAAAAATAGAGAAAATTTGCGAAAAATTGGAAAACTGAGAACAAACCAAACATGATTGAGTCTTATAGTGCTAAGAAGTCGGTAAAAAAAGTCGGAAAATAGTCATTATTTGCGAAAAACTAAAAATTTGAAAACGAGCCCAAATATGGCTTAACAATAGCAAATATTATAAGGAAAGCCAAAAAGTTAAAAAAATAGGGAAAATCGCGCGAATTCGCAAATTTCGCGATAAGTGATTTCTTGACAGTTTTTGGTTATTTTTACAGTTTGGCCGCCTTTTAGACAATAGCAGACTTTGCCATCGTTTTTAATCTTGGGAACTTTTTGAGAGTTTTAATAAATTTCGGGTTTTTCCGAATTTTCGGCATTCCTTGCAATATTAGTTATTTTGAAATAATTGTAGGGCTTGTTTGCAGTGGTGCAATTTTCGTGAATTTCTTATATTTTTGCAACAAAATTGATTTGAGCAATGTTGAATGAATCTAAGGGTTCGTTTCCAATTTTTCAAATTGAATTACAAATTTTTAAAATAAATTTTTGTTATCTACTTTTATGCAGGTAATAGTTTTATTCCCATTTGTTAAGATAAAAAATTATCAGAATACCAATTGTCTATTTTGATAAGTTGGTTACAAATTATAACCATTTAACTATTACTACTGTGTCAGAATAGACCTGTAATAATTCAGAAAGTATTTTTAAGTTTGAAATTCATAAAATATTAACGGCCCTATGTATAAGCAAAAAATGGCATGAAGTTAGCATAAGTGAGGAAATTGAATTAGGTGTTAACGAGTTCCTGACATTAAAAATGATCGCATTATATAATCTTAATTTACCTATTAGTCCTAGCATGATTTTCAATGTGAAGTTTCATGGCAAAACTGTTTAAGATCATGTTCAATTTCGCCACTTATGCTAACTTCATGCCAATTTTTGCTTGTACATAGGGCCGTAAGGGAATAATACAAAAAGTTGTTTGAATTATGCAAACACTAAATATTACTATATCTGCGAAACTAGAGGAGATAAAAATACATAAGGATCTGCTCGTTTTATTGAAACATCAAATCCACTGTGCAGTGTTATTGCATTTTGAAAGTGACGAAACTTTTCAATAAAATTCCTTTTCCTGCAGTTAAGTTTCAATCTTTGATCTGTAGGTCTTCATGACGGCGTTCACTGATTCTGAATTCATCCGATAAAAGAAAAGAAATTTGTATTAAAACGAAATCAATAGAATAGAAAACCGAAAGATTCTTTAAAAATTCTAGTTTTTCAGCAGAAATTTCAGTACATTGAACTAATTAAAAAGACATACATCCCTGTTGTAATATGCTTCTAACCTTGTAGAATTTTTTTGCAAATAGTTCAGAGACAATTCATAGTTTTTTTTTGCCAATGGAAAACGCTGCAGATCCGAAATAAGGTTTTCATACATACTGGAGACAATTTTTCTCTAAAATAAAGTAGGCAGAACTAGAGGTGGGGAGGTGTCGAACACGAACGAAACACGCAGCCAAAAAATTTCTCCATCACGATACTACACAGCACGCAAACAATATTTTTTTTTATGTTCAAATATAGTATATTTTTGATTATTTTGAACGTTCCGTGCAAGACATCGTCGCCTGTTGGTTCAATTGCTCTACGTGCTAAAAATGCATTTTGATTGAGTAAATCGATGTTGAATTTTGACATCATTTTCTAAAAAACTACACGATAGAATTTTGTGTTTTTATACTATACATGTATTTTTTTCAAGAGATGATTCTGATTTAAAAATTTTTATCTACTGATCACATCTGTACGCCACCTCAAGCATATTTCCTTGCAAACACATACACGTAGAGCAAAATGGCATTAACAATGCAATAAAACCACCTAAAAATTTTAACAAAAAAATTAAAAAAAAGCTAATCACAAAGTTATTAAAAAATATATCAAAATGTTAAAAAAATTTACATCTTAATATATCCGTGTGAGGTTGCCTGTTTCAGATCTAAAATTGAATAACAATTTAAAAGAAGAAACTTTGCCATTTTTATTTTTCAGTTTTCTTTAGTGAAACTTAACTTTAGTTCAAAATTATTTAACGGTGTTGATTCCAGCAAACTTTTTTATTACATACATATATTTGCTGTTTGGAAATGGGACTGAAAAATTGAGTTCTAAATGTTATTGTAAATAAGTTATTTCGAATAAAGTGAAGAATCGAAAAATTTAATTGGTTAGATATTTTATAATTCTTAAAATCTGAGAATTCAAAATAATTAACAAGTTACAAAATTCTATGAATTTATGAACGTTTCAGATATTTGTCAAAGCACGCAATTGATTTTTGGGCTTGTGAATGAATGACCAGGCTCAAATTTCTAGATGATAGTCTGACAAAAATTTTAAAATTGTTGTGAACATCATTTGATTTTTATTTTAGGCAACGCACGCATCACACATAGCTAAATTTTGAATAGTTGCATATTCTATCATTAGACTATTTAATATTTTGTATATGCAACTACTTATTTCTTTACCTCCACGACTGTTATTAAATTCGTCCCAAACGCAACAATAATTAAAATTTTCCCTATTTTTCGCTTATAATAAAATAACGTTGCAATACCTTTAGAAATGTTGAAAACGCTTTACGAATAATAATAATAAAACAACAGGTAAAGGATCCTGTTTTCGGAAATCTACATCACGTTCCATTTTAAAGCTATGGGTTTCATTTTTGTGAATATCGAATTCTTCAATTTCATCCTCCGTTAGATTACTTTTTTTTTAATTGTACGCAATGGTCGCATTAGTCGTTTCGCATAAGTCGTTTGTAAAAAAATTAAAATTGTAGTTGAACAGATCTCTATTAAAATCTCTCTGAAACGAAGTTGCACACCTAAATTTATTTTTTGAGAATACGGCAGTAAATGTCAAATAAATATGTATACATATGTGCCCTTAATTATGAAAGTGGTATATATGTATATAGTAAGTCATATATTTCTTTCGTCAAGATATTTAGTAGTTTACATTTGAACAAATCGAAAAATATTTTTATATTATTCTTGTATTAATCTCGATTAATATAAATTTATTTTACATTTATTAAATATTTATTGAGGATTTTTTAAGATTTATTTGATATTTTGAAGCAAAAATGCACATGACTTAGCCAATTTTAATAATTAAGGTCATATATGTACATATATTTTTCGGTGTTTCTCATCAGAAATTGTGCCTTAAAAAGTAGATATCCACTGAAGAAAATTCTGTTATAAAATTTTTTGTTCGCACTTTAATACTAATTACCCAAAAAAGCAAAAGGGTATGGAAATTAAATATCCTCCTTTTGAATTTTTTCAACTTGTTCGTTAAAAAAGTCACCATACCAGGCAGCATAAAGTTAATAATTATAGCAGTTTCATTTACACGGGCATTTTTTTGCTATAATGCACTCCTTAGCGCAGACATTAACCTCTGTGATAAATAAAACTTTTGATGCATACGTAAGGGGTAGGTTGGGTTGGTTTTTTCACATTCTTATTGGACTAATGTGAATAAGAATTAATAATAAAATATTTGTATCGTAATCTCACGGAATTGAAATACTTTTGTTTTGTCTTCGTTTCTATAAAATTTTGAACTTTCATATGAATCCAGAAAAAAATTCCAAATTTTTGTTACTTTAGAAACTGAGTGCACTGAGTTTGTTTTCATTATGAACCAATAACTGAAGTTCCGTATGATTTCAGCCAAACAACCCGTTCGCTCACTTCACTTTTCCCCAGACATTTTTTCATGCTGTTGTTGCGTTTATTATTTTTCTAAAGTCTTTTGTCAAACGGTACTATGGTAAAAAGTATTTGCCTCTGGGGAACAAATTTCATATTTCTGCTATGCCAAATAATATAAGTTTTGAAAAAGTAAAATTTTGCGAGATTCGCTTCAATATAGAAAAAAGCCATGTGAATCCGATCACAAGGGAGATATGTAAACATCTAGTAATGAAATTTTTTTTTTAAAGTTGGAAGTACTTTTTCTTTTAGTATATTTTTTAAGTTAATTAATTCAAAGTATCAAAACTTTCAATACTGTAAATACATAGGAATTTGCTGGTTTTTGTTTGTTTTATTTAACTTATTTAGTTAGTAAATGGGCAGACTGCAGTATATACATACATATCGCACATTTACTTCAATAGTGGCATAACTCAAAAAATGTGTTTTTTATTTAATAACGCAAAAAGATGAGGAATTTTGTAGTTTATCTTATGTAAAAATTTCATACAAATACCTTGTACCATCACCTCCTGAGGGAAAATTTTTTTTTCATTTCTCCATTGAGTTGTATGCAAATTGAAAATTTAAAATGCGTTTTCTTCAAAACTGGTTCTATTGAGTTGTGCCACTATAGAAGTAAATGAGCGATATGTACTGCATTAAAAATTGCAGTAAGCAGTTCAGCAAATTTTTACTGATAATGAAATTTACGGCCTGACCAACGATGTCGACAAGAAATTATCTGTTGCTTAGTTACACGGAAAATAAAAAAAAATTCTTATTTTGTTTTTGTTTTCAATATAACTAAGCGACAGATAATTTCTTGTCGACATCGTGGGTCAGACCGTTAATTTGCATTACCAGTAAAATCGTAGGGCCGTATTAAAAATAAAATTGTAGCAAGTGGCAAAGTTTTTTTCATTCAAATTTTTAAATTTTTGTATAAAAAATATTTAGCCACTTGGTAGAATTTCATTATGAATATAAGTAAAAATTTACTGGTTAAAAAATAATTTTTACTGAAATTTTAGTATTACTGCAAACTGCCCATCTATAGTAAATGCCTTAGGTATAAATAGTTAATATTCTTATTTGCTGCTTGTCAAAAATGTATATGCTGTGTCAAAAATTCTACTACCCCCCAGGGCTAGTGAAATCTAGGCGCGCGGTAGTGCGCCAGGCCAAGTTCCGGCCAATGCACGCGGTGTGTATATTTGCAGGAAGCCATTCGTCGTGGTTTTTACCCACTGATAACTTTGTTCCCCGCCGTAGTAAAACTTTAAAACTTAATCCATAATTAGACTTCATATTATTTCATATAGGAAGTTTTAAAGTTTTAGACCAAAAGGTTCCTGAGATATGAAGGTGCCAAAAGTGCATATTTTATGACATACGCACTGACTCACTGCTCACTGAAATTTGGTACACAAGTAGAACTAGGTGAGCAATTAACTAGAAAAATCTGAAAACGCAGAAGTTTTATCCAGGGGTAGAGTTACGCCCATGAAAATTAAACTTTGTGCTAGTGAGCTGAAATTTGGTACACGAGTAGAATTAGGTAATTTATCACCTAAAAAAATTGAAAATCCGAACATTTTCACCAAGGGTCTGGGGCTACGCCCATACAGCTCAGAATTAAAAATACATATCAGCGGCATTTAACTCAAGCGATCTTATTGAAATTTGTTGAAAAAAAGTGGGCGTTATCTAGAAATTATATGACACCCTTACGATTACAAATTTATATAATGCATACCATATTACAGTGATAGGTAACGTGCCAAACAAGAACTTGGTCAAAACTTTTATTTCACTACTTTTGATGGCCGAAATTTTTGAAAGGAACTTGGTCTTTTTTCACATTTATGTTTTTGTGAGGATTTTATTCACCTCAGAACTGTCAAAAATTTACGTACACTAGTACTTTGCTACCATTTGGCATAGGCCCCATATACTATAAGAAGCAAAAATTCTGAACGTTTTTGTAAAGAACCGGCTTTTATTAAATACTGTCGAAGAAAGAAATCTTTAGTTTTAGTGTTAGTTATTTGCCGCAGCCACACATTGGTGCGCATGTTATAATATTTTCTCTAAAACTAACAGTATTCATGGCGTGTAAGAATAAACATTCGTGAACAATAATCCTAGTTTGAATATAATGCCTTTTTTAATTCCAATTCCGTGAACTTTGTTTTAATAATTTTAAGTTTTTTACTACTTCATTTATCAACGGATTTCAAGAACTCTGAGAGCATTTTACAAACCTTTAGTTTTGTTTTAAAAATAAGTATTCGGGGTCATGCCTATTAAGATTTTATATGAAATTTTTAAATAAATAGACAACTGATTTGGATTCGAATATTTTTATATATACATATGCATCCTGTACCATTACCTAACTGATTCCTATGTAACCTTGTTAACAATTTGGGCTCTCACAAACACACAATCCTGCTTTGAAAAAGTGGACGGAACCGCGTCCACAAAAATTGTACTTAGTATCTTATACAGTTCTATTTCGTCGTTATCAAAAAATTTTGCACATACCTTGGCACTTGTAATGACACAATTTTGTATATATGTATTTATAAAAGTAAGTGGTTCCTCGACCGTTCAAATTTGTTTTTACATATCCTTAAATAGTACTTAAAAGATATTGCTGAAACTTTTAACACACCTCGTGCTACGATAGAAAGCCCATTAAAATTTTAAATAGTTTGTCTTAAACTTCTATTCCTACAATTTGTAGGTAGCTTAGTACAGACCTTGGACACACTTTAATGATACAATCGCATGTTGAAAAAATAATTGGGTTTGCATGTACATTATTCATAAATTTCTACAAAATCTTTCACATACATTTAGAAAAACATTATACAGTTGATTACGTATAATGAACAACTCTCTAAAAAAAACAACTCTCTAAATAAAATTAGCTTGCCTCTAGCGAAATCCCTTTATAACAAATTTTCCTTTATAATGATCTCTAATTTAAACAATTCAAACTTTTTTTAAACAACTGTTTACTTAACTCGAAAAAATTATTATTATTTAGTTCAAATTAAAGAAGTGCATATTAATGTTTAGTCGCTTTCCTAACTTTAATGAAAGTTTGTCTTAAATACAAATAGCATTATTTTTTTTTGTATTTTGTTCTTTCTTTAACTTGAAGAAAATACTTCTACGACTAAAAGGAAATTGGCCTACAACTAGCAAATATGCATTTCATTGTTGCTGTAACAAATCATCAGTAGACTTCAACCACACATTTTGAATAGTCACAAACCTCTTATCTTATGCACAGACTTTCAAGAACTATTTGAGAATTCAAAATATGTGGTTTAAGTCTACTGATGATTTGTTACAGCAACAATGAAATGCATATAGACCAAGCTGAACCACCAGCAAATAAATTTCAAATTAATAATTATGACAATATGTCGAACAATAAATTTCTTAAATACTAGCAAATATAGAAAGGGCGTTTTGGGGGTCCATTTTCGTTCTGTAAAACTATGAAATGAAACGCTTTTCACGATTTCGTAGGATTTCTGATTCTCGTTTAGTGAAAAATTAGAAAAGAATTTAAATACATTTTCATATGAAAAATAAAAGGGGAACGAGACAAAATTTTTCACAGTTACATAACTAAGTCGATTCTCGTTTAGTGTAACTGTGAAAAAAAAACTTAAGAAACTTTTCATATGAAAAATTATCTTACACAAAATATACTTAGGCGGGTCAGTGAAAATCAATTTTTTTTGGATTGTAAAATATTTAGAGGATCTCGAAATTGTTAAGGACAAGTCCAAAATTGAATTAATCAAAACTAATACCTTAAGGGGTGGATGTCGAAATTGCAAACGACAAATAAAAAATTAAGTATATATAATATATAAAATAACATGTTACCGCAGACATTCAGTACAAAGTTCAAAGAAGAAAAGTGGAAAGGGGTACATATGGGTCATTATTTTGGGCCATGCTAAGATTGTAGAAAATGTATTGGGGTGACTTGAGGTGTGTGCGGTAACATTTTAATAGGAAATAACTTCCATGAAGTTATTTAAAATTATCGCTATAGTGAGCAAAAAATGTTCGGTGGGCATTATTTGCTCTTTAAAAAACATAACATCTTACGATCATATCAAGCAGCATTAGCTTCAAGAAGTTTTTCGCCCTCAAAGCTGTCGGCCGGGTTTTTCTCTAAGGTTTTCTTCCTCAAAGGCGCAAGGCAAGATAAGAAAAAAACCTTTAATCAGCACAGCCAATATTCCACACAAAAGACCGGCAGAAGACGTGCAAGGCCTAATTAAAATTTCCCTATTCCTACCGAAGGAGTTAATAATAACTCCTAGCGTTTGAAGCAAACTTTGTCTCAAATTCTGCTTATGACGGTGGCAAGGAACAAACAACGAACCTTTCAATTGGAAGCGTAAATTTAACCCAATCTATTATAAAGAAGAGACAAATATTAAGTTTAACTCTGTAATGTTAAGATTTAAAATTTTTTTTACCGAGTTCCTTGCAACATGTACACAAATAATAATTACCCAGTGAAACAAATTGAAGTCATTTTAGCGGAAGTACATTTTCATTGCTTCCAAAAAATCGATATTTTTAATTTGCCGAGAGTGAGCAAAAAACCATGTAGAAGCTTATTTTAGTCACAAAAAACCTTGTAACTCCTCCATAGTGTTAGAAAATACTCACCAGAATTTAAAAAAAAATTATTTTTTTAAAGAAATGTATGAACTATTTTTAGTCTAAAATTTAAAAGTTATCTGATTAAATTTACATGAAAACACTGTTTCGGGCTTAAATTCGTATAAAAAGAAACGAATTGTTAAAAAAGGCAACTGTTTACCATTTTTCCTAGATGAAAATATTATCATAGAACACAAAAAAGGGAATTTTTCTTAATATCGCTTCCAATTCAGTGACCAGGCATCGAAAAAGAGAACTTCTTGCAATGACAACCCTATGTAAAAATCATTAGAACGGATCGAAATTTGCACTATTTCCGCATCGTAAACTCTACATTTTCATGACTTTTTTGGAGTCTCTTTTTTTACTGGGTTAATTTTATTTATTTATTTTTCATATTTTAATATCATAAAAACAAAAATTTCATAGCCACAACGAAATAAAACAATGTTTTCATAATAGCAATGAGAATCGTATTTTATGTAATTGTGAAAAGTATTATGAAAAACTGTTGTAAAATGAATATGAAAAGTTGTTCTTCATTTCACATTATCACAGAGCCAGAATCAAAACCCTGAGTTTTTTAATACTGACCTCCAATATAACTATGAATTTCTTTCCAAAGGTTTCCAAAGAAACATACGTCAAAGGATAATAGCATATAATATTATGTTAGGTAAAGACTGCGACATGTTTATGCAACCAGGCAAATTGTATTCTTTAAACAAATTTTTCATTTATTTAGAATGATTCCTTTTTACTTGTGGTATGTTTTTTAGTCGTCTATTCACTTTTGGCTTAAGTAACATAAAAGAATAATATTGCTCTCGAATAAACATACAAATTCCAGTCAAGGTTTCCTTCATTGAAAACATTAATTACACTAATTTTTCTAATTGCTGCCAAAGAATTATTTTAGGCCAACAGAATTATTTGTGGAAAAAACAGCAACAATTTGACACAAGACAAGCTATCACTTGTTGCTTTGCAAGGCTAATTCATACGGGAAAACCCTTTCCTAACACAGCACCCAATTCCAACGAGCCGAACTGCTAAATAGGAAAGAAAAAAAAACTGACAAAATTCAAACCACATTTGTCAAGTTAATTTCATTAACAACGAGACCATAACCAAATAAACTCGCTGGTGTTTATAAAAACTCATGCAGTTTTTTTCTTAACTTTTGCGAAAGAAAAAAATACTAGAGAAAAAAGAAGATTTGCGAAAATAGAGCTTGATTTATGAACGTCCAGTTTTCCCTTTTTCCTCAATAGAATATACTCAATAAAGGGTAAATTCAAAGCCACAACGACCACATTTGACATTTACAACTTTTGCTATGTTTGTTTCAATTACCAAATAAAAATGAAGGCAAAAAAATGATAAAAAAATTAACAAAAATGCTGTTGTAAAAAATTTTAGTTGAAAAAAAATTCTATGAAAAATTGTAGAAAGAAGATAAAAGAAACAGCAGACAAATGAAGTAAAATAAAATCTTTGGGGAAGGAATTCCATCAAATACTGAAACTTTTTCGTCACTCACGTCCTTTTGAAAGTATATGTATGTCTCCAGTTGCCTATGTAGCTCCTTGTAACACTTTAGGTGAATAATTTAAGCCCTTTTATTTATCACTTTTGCCCCCATCTCAAAAAGTAATAATGTATTCACAAGTTTTACATAGGGAAAAGGGAAATATTTCAAGAGAATATATATTAACGTTGAAATGAAGATGAGCAAAAATTTGCGGAAATAACCTTTCGTTGCATATACATATGTGCAACTTTAGGATCTATATATAGAATGAATTTCTGCAACAAGGCCTGAGGACGTGAATCGGTTAATTTCAGTATTAATCGGTTAACAGATTAATAAAGTTTTTTTCAAAAATTTAAACAAATAAAAGTGCATAAATTATTTATTAATTTGAGTTTTAACAAACGCATTAGAATTCTAGTATGACGTGCCTTTTCTGCTTGCCTGTGCAGGCAGGCCTCTAATTTATTGGTAAGAGTGGGTGAGAGAGAAGCTTGCGGGGTAAATCAAAAGGAACGAAATGAAAGTTCAAGGGGACTTATGACATTTCTCTTTGCCTTTTTCTTACTCTCAGCCAATGCCAATGCCAAAAGGCATGAATAAAAAATGCTTAATGTAACTTTTCGTAGAGGGCTCAAAAGAAAATTCTCAATACAAGGAAGGCAAAAAAGGCATGTTGTGAAATGCCTCTATTTAATAATAATAAATTTTTAATAAATGTCGGATGTCATACATTTTATTAAGATTTTCGTCCAGTTTATAAAGTAAATTACTCGAACCCGTCTAAATTATGTTATCAATTTATAGATTTTTTCAAAATTGCCAAAGTTTTTGAAACTTTTGCCTATAACAACTTTTGCCTATACAACAAAAAATGTAATGTGAAATATATTCGTGCATACTAAAAGTCAAATCAAAGTATACTTTAACAGCCTTATGTATAAGCAAAAATTGGCATGAAGTTAGCATAAGTGACGAAATTGAATTATGTGTTAAAGAGTTCCTCCTCGTTCTTATTAACAACGGTAGCATTACCTAATTTTAAACCACCTCTAAGTCCTAGCAATATTTTAAATGTGAAGTTTCATCGCAAAACTCTTTAAGATCATGTTCAATTTCGCCACTTATGCTAACTTCTTGCCAATTTTTGCTTATACATAGGGCCGTAAGTACTTGCAAGCAATATTTTGTACGGTAATACTGGTCCTAAATACTTTAAAACATACTTTGTTTTGACTCCACCGAAAGAATTTTGCTTCATAAATCCAACGAAACAATTTCATTAGATTTTTTTTCATAAATCTAATGATAGTTTCATAAATCTAATAAAAATTTCACGAATATTGTGAAAGAATTTCATTGGGATATTTTCTAGACAATTTCAGTTCCCTTGTGTGCTTTGAATTGAAATTCAATATAAATATAAAATAAATAAAACCAATATTTAACATAATGAATATAATATTGTTACGTTTAAATTTTATTAAACGTGTGAGTTCTTTTGATTGCTCAAAAATAAAAATAAGTAACAACACGATTTTCTTATTTGCAACTGAACTTGTTTTTATTCTTGACTAAACAAATTACAACTTGTCTTTTCTTATTTACTTCTGAAAGTAAGTAAATAAACGCAAGATGTGTTTTACTTTCAACGATGTTCACTCCACTAAATTTCAATTAGTACTGACTGATTCTCACATACGGCAAACCTTTTTATACTGCAAAACCGGATCTAGAATGTTCGCTAATAGATGGCGTAGTAACATGCATGCATGTATGTACTTAGTAAAAACCAACTGGAAGAAACTATTGCCGCATAACGATGTGGCTTTTTAGACGTGTATGTTTATTGGTAGCCAGATGATTAAACAGTCTTCTAGCACAATCGGGAAAATTCATGTCTCCGTTTCTAGATGTTTGTAGGTGATTCGATTGGCCATTAGTTTTTGAATTTACAAAGTAACGAGTTGTATGTTGGCAATGCGGTGTGCTACTTTTAGTACTGGATGGTTACCATAAGTGCTCGCACTTTTATTTGTATACGTGTACGTCTGTAGCTATGTACACAATTATTGTTGTTGCTATAGTGCTTGCACGTGAAGATATATGTACGTTTATTGCTTTAGTTAAATACTTCTAGATAGTTCTTTGCATTAACCCTGTAAGAATATTATTTTATTTTATTTTATTTATTAAACATATTAATGCAAAGTAAATTTGCATAATATGGTGTTGCACAAAGATGGGCGGAGTAACGTAGACCATATGCCCAAGATGGTATTAACAGTATTTTAAAAGGTTTTGTGACTGACTGTACACGACCTATGCCTTCACATGGGAAGTAGGCAACGTGGTTGTTAAATTCCACAAAAACTGCAAGATTATACGGTTATCCGTGGCAGATCAGTCAACCAGTGCGAGCGAGACGAAAAACTCTCGAAGGCCAAACAACGCACACAAGCCTGACCGCACTTAAGAAATAATTACGATGACGCGAGAGATGTTCCCCGACCCAGAGCTGCTTAACGACTGCCCTGTAAGAATACTTTTACGTAACAGTATAAAACTTATTGAATAAAAATAAAAAATTTATAATAAAAGAAAATGTCTTATTTAAGCGTGTTATTTAAACTCGTAATGTGCAAATAATTGTATTTTTAATAATATATTATATATATGTACATACATATGTGCGTACTAGTGATGCACGAATATTCGTGTTTGTATTCGAATTCTCGCCAAATTCAGGCGAATACAAATACGAATATTTTTCCAAAGAAATTAAATAAATAAATGCATAAATCCTAAACGAAATTTAAATAAATTACTAAAAATTTTAGTTTGTACAAATGCATTAATTTTTTATAGAAATTTGTACTTTGCACCATTTTCATATATTATTTAATGACGATCATTAAAATTTTGGGTACTTTTTATTAACTTTAAAATATGCCAACAAGAGTGTGAAGTCCTTTTTCATAACAACTTTTTAATATTTCATATTGCATATAATATTCGTATTCGCGAATATCGTCTCAAAATATTCGTATTCGTATTCACGCATATCAAAAATTTACATTCGTTACATCCCTAGTACGTACGTATGTATGTATATAAAAGTGTATTTAGTAAAATATTTTGTTTTCTGAGATGGCAGACAACTGTTCCAGCTTCTGAGGGACTAGGATTGGAAAGCAGCCTATCACTATATGAGTAAGTAATATATATAGGCTCATAAGCAAAAGCTTAATATGTGTTATATATTTTATCGGATGTGCATATTGTTTTTGTTGTTTGCGTCTTTGCATTTGGTTTTACAACATCATATCTCAAAAATTGGAACTTTAAGTTAATAATGCAGAATCAATCCTCATTTCGTTATTCGGAATATGTAAACATTCGGCCCTGTTCTGTTAACCGATCGATTTGAAACTGCACGATCTTAGAAAACTAACTCCGACAATAGAGATATTTGTTTAGATTTTTTCAGTTTTTTTATTATATAGATTCCCAAATATCATATCTGGAAGAAAATTATAGTGTTTGATTTTAAACAAGTCTGCAGGACCATTATTAATTTTTTGAAAACGAGAAATTTACTCGGATTCGGTTAACAGAAAGGGGGCCGATTTTATGTAGATATCTCGTATATTTAACTCTTGAGAGAAAAAAATTTTCTTTTTCCATTCAGTTGTGTGTAAATTGTTTCCTGTAAAAATATTTTTTCGAGTTATAATGTTCAAGTAATGGTGTTAATTTGTAATCTTTTTTGTAGTTGCATCACAAAAGTACAGTTAAAAATATATATACATAATATGTATTACATATTAGTTAAAAAAGAGTAAAAGGTATGAAAACCTTCTGCACACACATGCCTCGTTGGTTCTCATTTTGTATAATTATTTTCTTTTGCTCAATTCGCTGTAAGACTGGACTCAGAAAGATGTTATCGCTCTAGGTGACCAAGAACCCCTAGTTTCTTAATGGCATAGTTTCCCTTAGAGCAATGATGGGGTTGCACTTTTGGAGCGATAACGATTAGTTGAGAGCAAAACATATAATTATTCATTGATGACAAAGAGGCAGTATTTTGCAGACATTTGTATTTATTTAAGACTGTTTTATTTTTTAAACTATTCAGAGTTTGTTCGAATTAACTTTTTATTTATTTACATAAATATTTGATTTTTATATATATATGTATATGTATCTTTTTATATATATACATCTGCTCAGGTAACACACAACAGTTTGCAATACTTGACACAGATTGACGTAAAGGAAGCAATACCCCTCTTGGTCTTCGATGGAATTTTTCTGAAACGTCTTTCAAAAGGAAAAAACTAAAGGTATTTTAATAAATATATAAAATAGGTATGTATATACATATGTATGTATATTCAATTGTGTATCCCTATGCAGTTCGAAAGCGACGATGATGAGGATATCCTTTCTGGAATGCAAAAAGCAGAAAGAGAAAATACGAAGAAGTTTTTATAAGTAATTATTGATTTTTTTAACTATAAGATTTTTTTTAAATTATGATTATAAATTTACTTATACTTAACAAATTAATTCATTATTAACATTGAATTATTTAAATTCTTATCAATAAAATTATAAATTGTAACCTTGTACTCAAAAATTAATTATTATTACTGTACAAACTATTGTTAATAATTTTAAAGCTCGATTATGGATGGCAACCGAACTGTAGTTGCGTTGCTAGTTGCCAAAATTGTATTACGGATGGCAACTGGCAACTAACAGCTGGTAATTTCGGTTGCCATATTGGCAACCACAAATTTGTAGTTGCTGTATAGTAAAAAGTGAAAAAATTAAAAATTATGTGCTATATTATTTTTATTCTGGAGTTTCTTCTTTGTATATTAAAAAGAAAATATGATTTAAAGTTAAAACATATTGTTAAAACCTATTTTAGGCCGTGTAATAGATTTAACATTTTGCATTTCCTTCTCTTCATCAGCAATTAATTCAACTTAACTAATAATTTTTAAGATAAGTATTTTTTAAGCACTTTTACTTAATGATTTTGCTTTAAGCACTTGTATTTCTTATATTTTGCATTTTTGTTCACATTAATTTCAGTTGCCAATCAGTCATAATCGTATTTTCGATAACTTTTTGGCAACTGGAGGAAGTTGCCATATATAATACCAATTTTAGTTTCAGTTGCGTTGCTAGTTAATTCGGCAACTGAAGTTCGGTTGCCATCCATAATCGAGCCATTAACAAAAATAATACAATAAAAACTTACAATGTATTTCAATAGTTGTCAACCAAAAGCTTGCATCAAAAGTAGTTCTGTGTGAATGTTCTTGTATTCTTTGTATCTAGGCGCACGGTAGTGCGCCAGGCCAACTTCTGTCCAATGCACGCAGTGTGTATATTTACAGGAAGCCATTCGAGCTGTTTTTACCCACCTCATACCTTTGTCCCCGCAATCGTAAAATTATAAAATTTAAAGCATAATTAGAATAAATTCATGTATATGCAAAGTTTGAAAGCTTTACAATGAAAGGTTCCGGAGATATGGAGCTGCAAAAAGTGCATATTTTGAGACATACTCACTGACTCACTGACCAAATGACTCACTCATCAATATTATGAAGCACTTCCGCTATAACTAGAGATCTGAAATTTGGTACACAAGTAGATCTAGGTGAGCGATGAACTAGAAAAATCTGAAAATCCGAAAGTTTTACCCAGGGGGGGGGGCTACGCCCATAAAAACTAAAATTTGCCCTAGTGAGCTGAAATTTGGTACACAAGTAGAACTAAGTGGGTACTAACCTAAATAATAATCTGAAACCCCGAAAAATTTTTCCAATAAAGCACACAATTAAAAGATCAAATTTGAAATATTTGTGTCAAGCAATTTTATTGAAATTTGGCACAAATGTTGGAATAATGCAAAGTTATAAGGTTTCGTTGAAAAAAGTTTGTGTTAACACGCCCTTACAATTTAAACCTCCTATTTCATGTACTTCGGATCAGCAGATTTAAATATACTATTTATTTAAAATTAATATCCGTTTCCAACGATACTTGACACGTATGATTGGCACTGGCAACAAAATTTATTAAAAAAAAGTGGGCGGGAATACGCCCATAAAAATTAAATAACTAAATTTGCGCTAGAGAGCTGAAATTTGGTACGCAAGTAGGTCAAGGTGAGAAACCAAATAGAAAAATCTAGAAACCAAAATATTTTAACCAGGAGTGGCAGGGGCCGCGAAGCTTTTAACTAAAGCTTTAGCTTAAAGCTATCATCTTAAAAAGGGTAAGATGATAATTGAGCGCTGCTCATAACAAAATATTGAGTTTAAAAAAGTGACGGAGAGTGGGGATAACGGCCATAAAATTTCAAGCTTGAATTTGAACAAGAGACTTTAAATTGCGTACAGAAAAAATCCAAAAGCACTGGTTGTTATATTAGGGATGTGGGGCCATGTTTATAAAAACTGAGATCAATGTTATACGGCAGAGAACTGAAATTTTGAAAAAAAATTTAATTAGGTATGTTACCAACTAGAAAATATTTAAAACACAAGCTACTCTATTGAAACTTTACATGCACATTTCACTTATGCTGGCCCTTAATTTTTCATTTTCAAAAGTACTACGTCTAAGCAGACTTCCACTAAAATGTACACTATATTTTACATATTTCTACTCTGATGATTCTTAAAAAATTAAGTACATCACTCGGTCCTTGTAATGACACAATGGTGCACATATCTCACTCGAACCCATTATTGTATGTAGGTCTGCCCTTTTAAACTAACATAGTCATTATGAATAGAACTATAACATGCTAGAAATTTAAAGTTTAATAAGGTTTATTAAGAAAACCTTTCAAAAAGTAGTCAGATGATCCTCACAAAAACATAAATGTAGAAAAAGGCCAAGCTCCTTTCCTCAATTCGGCAATTAAAACTTCTTCTTAAACAACTTCTTGTTTGGCAGAATACCTATCACTGTAATATGCTATGCATTATATAAATTTATAAATTTATTATATATATATATATATATACAATCATATGTTGACATTATATTTGCTGACATATGTTGACATCAAAGATTTTGCTACTATAAACATACCGTGTGAACGTCCAATATATGAAATATGTTGACATATGAATTTGCTGCTAGTTATTATCGTATGGATGTGAGCATATATGTACATCAGAGCGACTCAACAAAAAAAGTGATTTTTTACCCCTTTGAAAATAAAGCTTAAAACTTAAACATATCTCACAGCATCCTAGATTTGAAAACACATCTTTTTTATCACCAGATTATTATAATTAAAAAATAAAAAAATTTGATACCCATATTGCCTAATATAAAAAAATTTCAAATATATCGCGATTTTCGCGTTTTATACGAATAATTACAAAAAATTAAATATATTAACATTATTTTAAAACAGATTTAATTTGAAAACCAAAACATTATTTTGAAATACGTAGAATTTGTATAAAATAAATATCTCAATTAGTAGGTCACAAGTGGTCAAGTTTTATACACCATTGGATGCTGCTTCAGAAAATCTTTTTGATGATACACAGAGAAAACAGTGCCTATTAAATACCTCATAAAATAGAACAAAATTAATAAGATATCTCTATGGTATTTTTTCAATAAGGAAATCTTATTAATTTCATAGAGAAAAACTTTTTGAAAAAATCAAGAAGAAATCTTGTAGTTTTTATTAGGTTATCTTACTGAATTTTTCAAAAAGGGTTTCTTCTTGATTTTATTAGGCAACCTAATAAAAAATAAAAAATTTGTACTAATGTATTTTCATTTAAATTCTGTACGATATACATACATGTGTATGTATGTATGTATTATGTAGTATACAAAGATGTTATTTATTTATACATACATACATACATGTTATATTATATTCTTAATTAACTAACTTACCATACATACATATTTATTACTTGTAACGAGACAAGTATTGAACCAGCAACCTTCTTACTGATAGACAAGAACTCTAACCAATATGCTAACAAGCAGCCTGAATCCGCACTGAAATTATTGTACAAATATGCTAATACAAGAACGAAAAAGATCATGAAAGAAATTGTCTCTATGTTTATTTATAGATATAAAATAACAAGAAACCTAATAAAAACAAGATTTCGTTATTAAAAAAATTAATAAGATGCTTTACACATAATCATATGGGAACCTAATATAAACAATAAGGAATACCCTTCTGAAAAAATCAATGAGGCAACCTAATGAAATCAATAAGGAAAACCTTTTTGAAATCAATAAGAAATCCCTAGAGTTTACAATTTATAAGAAAACGTACTAAAATCAAGAAGATTTTCTTTATGGATTGTTTTTTGGTGCCAAAAATAACGGAAATTGAGTAAAAAAAGTTGTGAATAATAAGATTTCTTCTTGATTTTATGTGGTTTTCTTCATGATAAATTTAATAAGATCTACCACATAAGAACAATAAGGAATCTCTATGAAAAAATCTTCACTTCTTTTTGCTGGGATACCCCTTAGACTAAAAACGTTTCATAGAGAAAATCTTTTTGATTCTGTTAGGCAGTTTTTTCTCTGTGTACCAAATTTTATTTATGTCGCCTTGGAACAAAGTACAAAAAAATTCGAAAAACTGAAAAAATACCTTTTTTAAAAATGGTCCAGCTCACGGATGGTCAACGCTAGAACCAAAATATTTTGCTTATCATCACAAAATATATCAAGCTTTATTTTCAGAGGGGTAACAAAATCACTTTTTTTCTCTTCCATGCAAGTTGAGTCACTCTAATATACATATATGCTAATTCATAACGTCCAAAATAAGATTTAAAAAACTTTTCAATACCAAAAATTTCAGCTTAAACATAAAAGCAATGCTACGAAACGCAATTGCATGCGCTAAGCTTACGAGTATTTAGCAAAGGTATACTTCCCTGGCAGGTGCTTATTTTAACTTGACCCTGGAGATTGGTTAAAATGTTGGCTCTTTGGTTAAATGTTGGTTAGAATTGCTTTTGTTGCACATTTACGAGCATCATGAGCGTAACAAAGTGTTTAAGTGCTTGTGAGTGGAACATTTTTTCAAATACTTTTTTATATGAATAAGCAACAGGCTTTTAAAATCACAATTACTCTAGGCTAAGCGGAACAACATATATAAGCGAAAAAAATGATGTAAAAAGATTTAAAACAACACCAAATGAACATTAAAACAAGTTAAAAGAAAATAAAACAAAAAATTACAGCAAATATTTGCTGGACAACATATAAAACCATATGGTAGTGTTTGGGTGTTGAATGGATTAAATGTTTCATTTATTATTCTTCCTTTTTTATAAACAGTCAGAAAGAAGTGTGTGTCACAATTCAATTTACATACATTGCAAAGGCATTGATTGAAATGTATAATAAGAAAATTCATTTAAGATGGCTTTAATTTAACTGTCGACAAAAAGTGTTCGTATATTAATTGCAATTGATTAAGAACATTTTAAGCACAATATAAAAGGGAAACTAGTTGAAAGGAAACTACACAAATTATCAGTCAATGATATTTATTATTATAGTAAGATCTCAAGAACGGTCAAATATATAAAAATCTACCGCCTTATTTTTTTGCACGCTTATTTTTATTTATTGTATCTTCAAAAATTAACTAACAATAATTATTTAAATCTTAAATCTTGATATAATAATTAGGCCCAACCAGTCTCCCGACATAAACTTAGTGATAGTAATTAATAAACATATAAATGTCGTATTTTCAAAAAGTCATCATCTACAGTATTGGCTATAAGGCGCCTAGTGTCCTTTTTTTAAGCGGATGTGTTTTTTTTAGTTTTCGCCACATAGTTGAATTCCAAGGAACAATATTGGTTTCAAAAGCGGTTTGTATATTAAAACCTTACAATCTTGAGTGAGGATTGAATTTCTACCTATCAGCCAATGTATCTGAGTTAATTTAAGTTTTATTTGTGTTAGGTTTGAGTCAATATGGTGTTTCCATGTAAGCCATCGATAAAGGTGTATACCGAGGTTTTTCACTTGAAAATGTTAAGGAACAACTTGATTTTTGATTCGAATGGGGGAACGAGTACCTCTTCGCAGGGTATATATCACATGAACACACCTTTGGTCCCCATCCGATCACTCTCACACGATCGTTACAATCTGTAGTCCACTAAGAAGTGACATACTTCACCAATATGTAAAGATGATCAATCGCGTTAATTGGCTGGGGTTAAGAAATATCTCAATATTCATTGTAAGGAAAATATTAAGCTAAGAACATCCAATGATATTGAATTTAACATTGCCAATCTTAACGAAAATATTAAAGAGGCTGCTGAGCATGCCACCACCTTCCATCAGCAGACTTGGCTTAATCAAATTTATTCTATGGATATTGAATGTCTCGTATGTGAAAAAAATAGCTAGAAGGGAATGGCAACTACACAGATCACCCCAACAAAAAATTAGACTTAAGGAGCGCACTAAACGACACCAAGAGTTGCTTGCATCTGAAAAAACTGCATCTCTTAAAAATTATTTGGAATTATCACATCTACCGGAGGTTGGGCAAGAAGCGATACTGAAAAAGGGCATTTAAAATACGCATTAACCCCAAACACATGTACTGGTGGTGTTTATTTGCCGAGTGTAGTCGCTATACCCCCTCGACCCATAAAATTTTATAAGCATGATGTTCAAAAACTAATTGTTGAACTCAAACCTAAGAAAGTGTTGATGGAATTAGTAACCAGATGCTGATGAAATTGCCTAGTATTGCAATAAGAATCTTGTTATACATTTTTAATGCCATTTTACGACTGGAGTACTATCGACACCACTGGAGGTGCACCAAAGTCAAAATGATTCCAATACCGGGCAAAGATCTTACCAAGGTCATACCTCTATTGCCAATAACTCTATTGTTAACAACGTGAATGGGTTCAATTTATAAAAAGAACATTTGAAGAAAAGAAGTATTGTTCTAACCTGTTTATTGACATTTGTCAGGCATTTGATTAGGGCATGAAGCCCTAATTTAAAAATTTAAATCATATCTACCAGTAAATTTTCTAAAGCTATTGGAAAAGTACATTACTTCCAGGAAATTCACTGTTGTGGAAGGTGACTTAATGAGTGTGTCCGAATCTATATCATCCGGTATGCCACAGGGGAGTTTGCCAGTTTTGTATTTGATTTATACTTGTGATATACCTTTGCCGATATTACAGTCTGCCTTGGTGTGAATAAAAACCTTTACAAGGCATCCCGATATCTTCAGGAAATTAATAACAAGCTGTAACTATGGTTGAGCTTATGGAAAATTAAAGTATACGAGCAAAAGTGTGTTCACGTAACATTCACCCTGCGAATAGATACTTCTTCCCCCATTTGAAGCAATCAATTCGTTCCTCAACATTCTCAAGTGAAATACTTATGTACCTCGATCGTCGGCTGTGTTTCCATCCACATTGACTCTAAGCTAACACAAATGACACTAAAATTAACTCTGGTACTTTGGCTGATTGACAGAAATTCAACCTACAGTCCAGAATGCAAACTTTTGATATACAAGTCACTTTTGGAACCTATATGGTGCTACGTAATTCAACTATGGAGCACTGCTTCAGCTTCCAATGTAGAGAGAATCCAAGGAAAAAACAATTAAACTATAAGTTTATTAACATCTGCTCCATGGTATATAAAATAATTCAAATTTATATCGTGATTTAAATAGTGAATGAAGAAATTACAAAATACTCAGGCAAATACTTAACAAAACTCGAGTCCCATCCTAATCCACTTGCTCGTATCATCTTGAATTTTACTGGATACATATGCTTAAAAAAGAGGAACAGCACGGCTCTAATACGCAATACACTAGAAGAATCTTCTTGAAAATATTTTTGTGATTAATACGACATTTATGTATTATTAATTATTTCCCACTAAGATTTTAAATAAATAAATAAATTTTAAATATTTACCAAAAAATTTTGTGGATGAACATGGTTTTTATGTTTATTTGTACGCACGGTTGCCAGATTTGACGAATTAACGTCATTTTAATGATTTTGGTGCGAAAAATAGCATTCAATTTGGCGATTTTAAATAATTATAGATTGACACCATTTTTTAGAACTATAAAACAATAAGCTTTTGCTAGAATATTTATGCAATAAAAATAACAAGTAAAAGCAATCAATCTTAATTTCTGTATTAATAATTTTGGAAGTAATTGTTTTTTTAACATTTTATTGTACATAATTTATCAACTGAAACAACAGAAATACAAAATTTATATGGTAAAACACAAAAGCTACTTAAAAAAGTTATGAGTAATTTTTAACGGATTTGCTTGAAAATCAGCATTTTTATTTGTTGTATTATAAAGATGAAAATAATTATTTAGACATTGATGAAATTTACTTTGGAATATATGCCGAAGCTAAAGTTAATCAAATTGAAATATTTGAAATCATTGCGAATTTAACATTTCTTTTATATAGAACCGTGTGAAAAGATTTAACTTCGAAAATAAATTCAAAGCCTTATAATATTATTATAGAGAATAAAAGTTTTTTCTACGATATTCTAAAAGTTTTATCACTTTATTGAAGAATATTAAAGACAGGAAATTGAATCTTAATTCAGACAATTAAAGTTATTAAAATTGGAAAAAAAAATTCCCTGATGCAATTAAATTTTTTAGATTTTTGATTCAGAAAAATCAGAAATTAAAAAAGGGACTTGAGTTAACCAATTTTAGTTTAGTTTTTCCGCAATCTTTAGCAAATGTAGAAAATTTTTTAGTCGAGATAACTTATACAAAAGCAAAGTAAGAAATCGGTTGGTTATATCTTCTGTAAGTAATTTTATGTACAAAGGATCATTTAAAACTAAACAATTGTAATTGTTTTGACTTGAAAGTAGGACCTGATATAATAAAATTGTGTAATTCTAATATATATACATATGTGTAATTTTTTACAAGTTCTTCCAAATGAGTAGAAATATGAAGAATTTCACATCTGACTATTAATATTTTAAATAATGTTTAAACATGTATATTATTTTATTAACAAATACACTAAACATGTTATTATATTGTTTCTTTATTGATAAGCATTTAGTTTATTTAATAAAAAACTATGCATTTATTTTGTGTTATGTTTTATTTTAGAAGAATTTTTGACGTTTTTGGATAGCTATTTTGATGCTTTCAACAATTTTTCGGTAGAAGTTCTCCGAATTAAACCCTATTTCATCTGGCAACTATGGCTGTACGCATTCATACTTGTTTGACGGCCGATACTCAAAGAGTCATTAAAACGACATTTTTGTCATTCTCTGGTATGTAACTAACAAAAAATTCAAAATCATTTACTTCTTTATATGCAAAAATGTTCACATAAATTTTTTTAACATTAATCAAAATACCCACCAACTATGATTTATACAATTTTATAGAGCTTCCTAATGTAAAATGGTTTTTTATTTAAGCTAACGATATATAAACAATTTAAAATTTAAAATAACGTGAATCAAATTTTTAGATAAAAACTTTTTACACCAAAAAAAAATAACTGACAATTTTTTCTTATGCAATAGAAAATTAAAATTTTTTTTTAAACAAGAATTTATAAAAAAAGTACGTACTCTTATAAAAGCTGTATAAATTTAATGGAATATAAGAAAAAAATAATTAACTTCTATTTTCTAATATGATAGTACTTTACAGCAGTTTACCAAGTAAACATTTTCGAGAAAAATATTTAACCAATTTAAAAACAGGCACTAGGATATTAAAAAATTCATATAGCATATACACTAGGGTCATAACTTTTGGCACTTATTATGCAAATATGTATTATATATGATGACAGGTAAGGCTGGATAGTCCATGGAAAAATAAGAAGAATTGCGCTTTTACTTTTACGCAAATGTTAAAAAAGGTTCCTCACCGCATGCGATAAAGTTTAGAGTTAGAATTTTTTTTTTCGGATTTTAGTAAATCTTTATTCAAACACCTGCAAATATAATGAATGCAATTGTTAATTAAAATATTTAGGGATGTTTTTAAATGAATATAATTTTAATAAAATTTAAACTTTTTCGATCGTGTTTTGTGAATTTTTATTATTATTAAAAAATGTGAAAGGTTTTAGAAATTCATTCGGTGAGGGATGTTTTTGTTTCAGAATGGCCTAAAATATCGGTTTTTATAATCAATACAATATACCACATAACGTAGTGCCTGTAAAATTTTTAGTAAAAAAAAGTTGTATGCCTAATATACATTATAATTCTTGAATTTCGATTGCGGAAATCTTCAGATTTCAATCTATACACCTGGCCAGTAAGATAGATTGACGTTCTCAATGTTAAGCATAAATTCTTAATTTTTAGAATAAATTCTAAAAGTCAAGAACGTTGTCTTAAGCCTTAAGAGCGCATTCTTAAAATCAAGAACGTAATCTTAATTTTAAGATTATATTCTTAAATTTTTAAAAATGTGATTTAATTTAACAATTTTGTTAAGAACAATATTATTGAACTCGACCTTAAAAGGAGATTTTATTCAAGATTACAAACATAAATGCGATCTTAAAAAAATTAAGATTTTATTCTTGAATCAAGAATTTTCGAATGTTACAGACTATTAAGAATATTTAACCGTACACTAAACTGAGAGAAAAATCTCCGCAAACGCAACGACTTTCGACATTATATTTACGATTATGTCATTATTTTTCAACCAATGCAACGCTTCATTCGTATTATGAAAATTGTTTCATTAGCTGAAAAAATGTCATATATACAACGAAATATTTTCATTCAAGTAACGAATTGTAGTTTATACAATGAAGTGACATTAGTTTTAAATTTTTTTAACGAACTATTTCATTGAATAAACGAAATTTTTCATGTAAATCATAACAGTATTTCATTACTGATACGTTACATATCATTTTTTATCGTATCATTATTCTGTTAACAACATAAGTCATTATTATAATGACTGATTTATTCATTTAATTATCATTGTATCTTATTAATTATTCAACTTGCGTGTGTATATTGGCACAGTCATCAGAAAAACGTTTGTATTATAATAATTGGCGTCCCTGGCCAAGATTTGAACTTGGAACTCTTCGCGTGGTAGTTAACGCGCTTACCGGTGCAGCCACAACAACCTCAAATATTATTTAGATACACACATACATACCATCGTTAATGAAATTTTAATTCAAAGTTATTTATTTAATCTAATTAATTCAACGTTATTTAATTTATTTGAAAAGTAATAACTTATACATAAATATATATATATATATATATATATATATATAAATATATATATTAAAAAAACTTTGACTTATCTCTAGGATTCGAACATGTGATAACAAGAGTATCACACTGCCTACTAGCCAGCAGCAGGATGTGTTCTTCATTGTAGTTACGAAGTTGCATAAAAACTATAATTTCCATAACTATAGATTAATAACAATTAGGGTTTTGCACAGCGATTATAATCGTAATCGTAATCGCGATTAATTGCACATTTTAATCGTAATTGCACCCATTAATCCCGCAATTACGATTAAAAATTTATCCCTTTTTTAAGCATAGAATTTATGTCAAATTTGCATACAGTTAAAATTTAACGCATAAAAAAACATATTTTTAATACAAAATATATGTATATATTTGGAATAAACATGTCTATATGTTTGCATTTGAACCATACTTTTGAAAAGTTTCAAACCTATTATCCTATGCACATACTTTCAAAAATCATTTCAGAATTTACATAAATCTTATTGGAGATTTCAATAGAATAATTGAATAGGCTCAGAAACTTATACAAAACACAAAAAACGATTTATATTCGATGTGCATCTAATTTATTTTCCTACACCTCAATGCAATAAAGATTTTATAGAGCAAAATGATAATTAAAATCCAAATTAAGCACTTCTTTAATTAAAAAAAAACAAAGTTTCCTATCAAAAGATTGATTTAACACAATTCGTACACTAATAGAAAAATAACGATCTAATTTTAAGAACAAAAATCTTAAATTTAGATTGTAGAATTTTCAAATTTCAATCTTGAAATTTGTTCAGTAAGATTGACGTTCTCAAATTTAAGCATAAATTCTTAATTTATTGAATGAATTCCTAAAATCCAGAACGTGGTCTGAATTTTAAGATTATATTATTATTGAATTTTTACGATTATGACCTTAACTTACGATTTTTAATAACAATAAAATCTTGAGTTCGATCTTAAAATTAAATTTTATTCTAGATTACAATCTTAAATGCGATCTTTAAAAAAGTTAAGATTTTATTCTTGAATCAAGAATTTTTGCATTTAACATACTATTAAGATTGAAATGATTTGACTTAAAGATTTTCAAGATTTTAAGCTTGATTTTAGCACGTTTTTTCAATTAGTGTTTGTTTTACTTATAAGCTCTGATTTACGAATATCATCATCTTACGTGCTTTACAATTTTCTAAAAATACAAATAAAATTTAATTGAAAAATTAAATTAAAACGCGAACTCAAGACAAAATAAATAAATTTCCTTGGGTAAACCCATAAAGTTCGACTAAAATTCATGACGCAATTTATTTTGTTTTTTGAAAAAATTATAATAGTCTGTTTGCTCGATTAATGGCGTTTAACCGATAATCGCGATTAATCGCATATTTTTTAATCGAAATCGCGATTATAAAAATTTGGGCTTATTTGCAAAACCCTAATTACAATTGCGGTTTGGTACTTTGAAATTATTTAATGTCACCTAATCAATTAAAAATATTTTTTTTGTATGAATTCTTCATAAAAACGTGTATTTAAGTTTTTCATTACCCGAATGAAAATTATTTCGTAACATAAATGATTCTAGAAAATGTAAAATATTAAGCACTAGAATGGTTTCATTCCATTAATGAAATTTGCATTATTATAATGTAATGTTTCATTTTATTAATGAAATTTGTCGTTGTATTATTGAAAGGGGTTCAACGTAATGGTTTCATTCCCGTTACGAAGTGTTTTTATTTCAGTGTACTACGTACTTTTGATAACACTCACATTTTCTCAATTGTCAGCAAATTTTCTGCAAGGTCTCTAAGCGATTTCTATCTTTTAATTTAAATAAAATAAAATGTATTATCACCCAAATTTTTAGGCCTGTGACTTAAGAAAACCCTACAAGAATCGTATGATCAGTATGGTCAGATAACATTTCTTCCAATGTGTGGCACATTTTTTTAAAGGTAATGAAAGCCTACACTATTACTAGGTGTTATGGCCAGAAGCTTTTTCTCTGGAGTAGCAATTTTTCTTATTTGTGCAAACTGTACAATAATAATAATAATTACTGGGTGTTACTTTCTTTTAGGAAAGGAAAGTGATACAGGAGACAGATACTGAAGGAAGATATAATTCTTTAATAACTCTGCACTTTTTTGGACTTTCGTTTTTAATAAGGGCGAGTTGCAGAGCCTCTGGTATCAATGTGGCGTATTAAATCTTCAAAGCTTTGTTAATTAGCCATTTAATTGGTTATTTATTTTCCTGATTATTCTGCTATACAATACCGACGTATTAGGTTGCTCCGATGTTTGACATTTTTGGTGTACATAATTTTGTCCTAATTATGGCCTATGATGGTCCTTTACTCAAATGAAACTAAGTTTTTTAGAAGTAATTTTTTTTCAATGGCTCTTTCCAAAAATTTGGACAGCAATAATTTTAATCCATTTTCATTATTTTTTAAGGTAAGATCTGGAAACTTTAACGCACCATTTTATTTGGACCACAAATGTAAAAGTAAAAAGTGCTAAGTCGAGATAAGCTGATTTTGAGTTAATAGTACCCCTGTAACTCTGTTGAAAATCTAAAATAATTTGCGTGTGTTTTCAGAAAGTTATATCACTATGACTTGCGACTTATCTATTTTATACTTATAATCTCTTTTGGAATAAAAGCTTAATATACATGTATTGTATATATTTCAACTTAAATGTATTACTCATAGTGTGTAGAACCATGTTTGCCTTAAAACGTAAAGGTTTACAGAGAATTTCCCAATTTAACTGTAAAAAATAATATCTAAAAATTGACTTGAATGCTTGCAAGTGCTCTCCTGCAAAAGAGTGAAATATGACTTAAGCACTTTTTCCTTATTTCGACAGATATAAGAATCAAAACATCGCATACCATAAGCTTTGTTATGCATTTCGAAATTGTGCAACACGATAGTCGATAGAGGAAAATATATATTTTTTTTTTTTTATGTAGAAAGATCTGCGTGTACGAGTATACTGGAACATACATTGAGCTCGCGATAATATGAACTAATTAAAACCAAGCTAGTTCACTTTTAGATTACCAAATTTCATTACTCGCTTACAAATCACATTATCTAAAATTTTAAAAAATGATGTACAAGTTGCTAAATGAGGAGAATGATATTTTTAGATTAAATACATTACGTGAACAAGTTGCCAAATAAAAAAGGTAAATACTTCTAGAGCTTCGACCAAAAATGTTTAATTCCAAACCCGATTAGCTTTTCTGAAATTTTTTGCTTGTAATTTCATATTTTAAAGCTTTGGTTCATTAAATTAATATTTTAGATTAGCCAATGGAAAAAAGTGTTCATATTTTGGGTTGTTCATATAATAGGGTGTTCATATTTTCGCGAGTGCAATGTATTATTATTATTAAAATTGACGAGCAAATTATAAGGATTCTTTTTACAAACCAAAAATTTATTATATAAAAATCATTGTTATAATGCATTTCACTATAATTATTTATTTATATTTTTTTTTTGTCAAAAAAACATAAGAATACTGATGATTTGTTCGTGAACTAATTTCCCGTTGTGTGTTCTCTATTTTCTCAATCACTCTCATTTATGAATCCAGTTTTAAGTTTTTAATTGTACTATACTGATTTTGTGTAGAATTGTTGAAGTGGCAACGAAATAGAAATATAGCGGGCCCTGATTCGAACGAAAGTGAGTGACTGGTTGTAGTTCGTTGAACCCAGCATGCCCAACGTTATTTATTATACGTTATTACTAATGTTAGTCGATTCGACTAACACGCCTTTATAATCAATCCTGTGAAAATTGCGGTGGACGCTATTTTTAAAACTTGACAAAAAAATTTAAATACAATAGATATAAATTAATAAAAATAAAAAATTGTCTATGATATGGTTTGGTTTAGATTTATTTTTTATGTTATCAAATTCCTCTTCATGTGAGCCTTGGTAAAAAACTCATAGTATTAAAAAATAATAATATAAGAAAGAAGACGTCAAGAACTTATAATTATATTTGCTCTTATAAAATTACGCTTCGCTTTTTATTATAAATCGATAAAAAAAGTTCAAAAATGAATTTTTAGTACAAAAGCCACAAAGGTAAACTTTTTGCTAAACGCCAATACTTTTCCCATGTCGTGCATACGGATCTTGCCTATTTTTTTCCGTGTATTTTATTTCTTGAAAACGGTATCTTCACAAAAACATAAATGTGAAAAAAAGGCCAAGTTCCTTTGAAAAATTTCGGTGATCAAAAGTAGTGAGATAAAAATTTTTACCAAGTTCGTGTTTGGTACAATACCTATCACTGTAATATGGTATACATTATATAAATTTGTAATCGTAAGGCTGTTATATAAATTCAATTATCATCTTACCCTTTTTAAGATGATAGCTTTAAGTTAAAGCTTCATTTAAAAGCTTCGCGGCCCCTGCCACTCCTGGTTAAAATATTTGGTTTTTTTAATTTTTTCTATTTGGTTTCTCACCTTGACCTACTTGCGTACCAAATTTCAGCTCTCTAGTGCAAATTTAATTATTTAAATTTTATGGACGTATTCCCGCCTACTTTTTTTTAAATATTTTTTTGCCAGTGCCAATCATATTTGTCAAGTTTCATTGGAAACGAATATTAATATTTAAATAAATAGTACATTTAATCTGCTGATCCGAAATACATGAAATAGGAGGTTTAAGTTGTATGAGCGTGTTAACACCATGTATGGGCGTGTTAATGCCAACTTTTTCAACGAAAATTTATAGCCTTGTATTGTAGCAACATGTATGCCCAATTTCAATAAAATCACTTGAGTTTAACGCCTTAGTTTTGTCTTTTAAATTCTGAGACGTATGGGTGCATCCCCGCCCTCCTAGGTAACATTTTTGGTTTTTTAGATTTTTCTAGTATTTTGCTGATCTATAACTAATCGTTTATCAAATTTCAGCTCACTAGCGCAAATTTTAATTTTTATTATTATGGGCGTATTCCCGCCTACTTTTTTAACTCCAAATTTTTTTTGGCCTGTAGTTATATTTCCTCTTTAGTTTCGATAGAAAAGGATAATAGTAAATACATAAATAGTGCATTTAAAGGTGCTGACCCGAAACACATGAAATAGGAGGCTTAAACTGTAGGGACGTGTTAACGCCCACTTTTTTCAATAAAAATTTAGATCCTTGTATTATTGCAACATATGTGTCAAATTTCAATGAAATCGCTTGAGTTAAACGCCTTAGAAATATTTTTTTAATTCTGAGCTTTATGGGCGTAGCCCCGCACCCTTGGTAAATATTTTTGGGTTTTCAGATTTTTTTAGGTGAGTACTCACTTAGTTATACTTGTGTACCAAATTTCAGCTCACTAGCGCAAACTTAAATTTTTATGGGCGTAGCCCCGCCCCCTGGTTAAAATTTTCGGGTATTCGGATTTTTTTAGTTCATCGCTCAACCAGATATACTTGTGTTTTAAATTTCAGATCTCTAGCTGTAGGGGAAGTGCTTCATAATATTGATGAGTGAGTCTTTAGGTCAGTGAGTCAGTGAGTATGTCTTAAAATATGCACTTTTTGCACCTCCATATCTCCGGAACCTTTCATTGTAAAGCTTTCAAACTTCGCATATAAGGTTACATAAATTTATTCTAGTTATGCTTTAAATTTTATAATCTTACGATTGCGGGGAACAAATATCGTTTTCATTGCTTTCACTATGTATGATATTTTGCAGTGAACTTTCTTCCATCAGCTGTTTCGTCTAACTTGATGCGTATCGTAAAATGAGGTGAGGCCTTTTCATTCGAAAATTATTACTATACATAAGACATAGCCAATATACTTTCAAATTCATAGACAGATACTTCAGTTGCAGCCATTTTTTTTATAAAAGAAAGTGTTACACTAAAACCAATGTTAGTCACTTCGACTACGTGCTTTTTAAGAATAGATACATACCACTTTAGTAAATGACACAATACTGTCATATTTATACGCATTAACTTAGCAACATATCTAGCATTCTCAACACGAAAGCTGAGAATGATACAAAATGGTCAAACAAAGTTGTATAATAAAAAACAGTGGTGTTAGTTGAAACGACTAACATTGGCCATACAGGGTTAAGTTTTCTTTAGATTCTTGAATATTTTATAGATGATATTCTGAACGTGGTCCTGTTTTCACATGCACACTTGTATTCTTGATGTAAAGTATCGTTAAAAAATGCAAATACCTATTTTAAGGATGGGTAATTAATCCATAATTATAATGGTAAAAATTTCGTATGATTTCGAGGAAAGGATAGTGGGAAACTAAAATCTACAGATAAAGAGACCATCAAAATTTTTTTTCGTAAAGTCTAATGTTTATATGAAGCTGAAACCGAATACAGAAACAGTTATACTCCGTTTTAAGACATTTTCCTTAAAAAAAATTATAATAATAATATCATTCTTATCACTCTCCACAAGCTAATATTATTCTAATTTTCTGGCAAACTCCTTTTCTATATGTATTTACCCCTTTTATTGAATTACATATACATATGTATGTCTGTAATAATTTTATTTTTAACAAATATATGTATGTATGTACGTTTGTACACAAAAAATATTCTACCGAAGAAAAGTTTTGTTGTAGAGTGGCTTTGCAGTGCAAATTTGTGAAAAGAATACACACAATACAAATAAAATTATTTTTTTACACAAATTTAAAAGATATTAAAAGTTTCTACTCTCTGCTTTCTACCAGGTCTCATCATAACCCAACTGTAAGCCAGACGTGCCTTACTTAAAAATGAAAAAAAAGCAATCCCTCTTTTAAAATAGCAACTTTCAAAATCACGTACTAGTTGTTCAAACAACTAAGGCAAAAATTTCCCCATTTTTCTCAGAATTTTAAGGCAAAAGGAAAAATTTAGAAAACGTATAATAAAAACTATATGAACGAAAAATTGATGTGTGACATTGCATGCGCATACATATGTATGTATGCATGTATGTGTAGATGTACAGAGCCATGTGAATAAAAGCACATAAAAATAAGTTTATCCTTCTTTTCGTTGCATACACACATATTATGTGAGTGTGTGTATTACAGTTCTTTTTTGCTTAAATTAGCGTACACAATAAACAAAGTACATATATTCGTTTCTTTATTTGTCCTTTAACTTACATATTCTTAAGAAATCTAAATTCGTATATTTTGTATAAAATTAACTTTTTTTTTCTTTTTCTAACATTAAAAAATAAAAATTTCCGAAAATAAATTTCAAACAACGCCAACGCGAAGCATGAAGACTGCACAAAGCACACGTTTCATTATGCAAAGTATTCAAATGAAAAATATTCAGTTGCAGAATTTAATATTCAGACCAGTGATGGGAATTGGAAGTATTGACTTCGTACCGAATCTTTTTCTAAATAGTGTCAAAATAACTTGAATAGTGCCAAACCACTTTTTGTATAATTTAAATGTTATCACTTGATGATACATTATTGTGTATAGCTGGAAAAGTCCATGAATATCACAAAAACCATATTCCAAAATTATTTGTATACATATATACATAGACATATACATTTGTATCTATGCGCACGGCAGTGCGCCAGGCCAAGTTCCGGCCAATGCACGCAGTGTGTATATTTACAGGAAGCCATTCGAGCTGTTTTTACCCCCCTCATAACTTTGTTCCTCGCAATCGTAAAATAATAAAATTTAAACCATAATTACAATAAATTCATGTGACTTCATATGCGAAGTTTGAAAGTTACAATCAAAGGTTCCGGAGATATGGAGGTGCAAAAAGTGCATATTTTAAGACATATTCACTGACTCACTCATCAATATTATGAAGCACTTCCGCTATAGCTACAGATCTGAAATTTGGTACACATGTAGATCTAAGTGAGCGCTGAACTAGAAAAATCTGAAAAACCGAACATTTTAACCAGGAGGGCGGAGCTACGCCCATAAAAATTAAACTTTGTGCTAGTGAGCTGAAATTTTGTTCACAAGTAGAACTATGTGAGTTATCACCTAAAAAAAAATCTGAAAACCCAAACATTTTTACCAAGGGTCCAGTTCTACGCCCATAAAGCTTACAATTAAAAACACATGTCTGAAGCGTTTAACTCAAGCAATTTTATTGAAATTTAGTACACATGTTACAATAATACAAGGCTATAAATTTTTATAAAAAAAGTGGGCGTTAACACGCATATACAATTTAAACCTCCTATTTTATGTACTTCCGGCCAGTACATTTAATTGTACTATTTGTGTAACTACTATTATCCGTTTCCAACGAAAATTTTGGTATAAAAAAGTGGGCGGAAACACGCCCATAATAATAAAAAATTTGCGCTATTGAGCTGAAGTTTGATAAACGAGTAGTTATAGATTAGAAAATTACTATAAGCATCTGAAAACTCAAAAATTTTACCAATGTGGGCGGGGCTGCGCCATACATTTTAAGCCTACTATTTCATACACATTTGAATATACTACATATTTATAAAATTATTACTATCCGTTTCCAATGAAAGTCGACAAGAAAGATAACTACTGCGCTAATTTGCTGAAATTTGATAAAGAAGTAGCTCTAGATTAGGAACTAGCTAAAAAAAATCTGAAAACCTGAAAATTATAACCAAGGACTTAGCTGCGCCGACCAAAAAGCTCAGAATTAAAAAAAATCCAATTCGTTTAACTCAAGCAATTTTTTTATTTATTTACATGTTGCAATAATACAAGGTTATAAATGTTCTTTAGACAAAAATTTGCATTCCTATTTCATGTATGTACTTCGGATCAACACATTTAAATATACTTTTTATGTATTTATTATTAAACGTTTTCAGCGAAACTCAACAGGAGAGATAAATACTCGCCAAAGAAAATCTTGAGTTTGAAAAAGTGGGCTTGGTCACGCAAATAAGAATATAAAATTTAAATTTTCGTTAATGAGCTTAAATTTTATAGACAAGTAAGTTTAAGCTGGAAGCTAACTAGAAAGATCCTAAAGCTAGGAAAGTAAAAATAGGGGCGGGACTACGCCCACTAAGCTTAGAACTAAAACATGAAATTTAAATCGTTGTCGTGAGTAGTTTTATTGAAATTTGGCATAAATGTTTTAATAATGAAAGGCTATAAATATTCCTTTAAAAAGTGGGCGTTAACATGACAACAAAATTTAATTCCCTTCTTTCGTGTACTTCGGATCAGCAGATTTATATACTACTTATGTAGATATTATTGTCCGTTTCCATCGAAACTAAACACGTATGATTGGCACTGACTAAAAATTTGTTCTTTTAAAAGAGTGGGCAGGAATACGCCATAAAAATGAAATAATTAAATTTGCGCTAGAGAACTGAAATTTGATACGCCAGTAGTTCAAGATGAGAAACCAACTAGAAAAATCTAAAAAGACAAATATTTAAACAAGGAGTGGCAGGGGCCACGCTAATATTGTACTGAAGTTTTTAACTGAAACTTTAACTTAAAACTATCATCTTAAAAAGAGAACGATGATAATTGAGCGCCACTCATAACAAAATCTTGAGCTTAAGAAAGTGACGGAGAGTGTAGGTAACAGCCATAATATTTAAAGCTAGAATTTGAATTAGAGAGTTTAAATTCGATACCCCTTAAAGCCCCGTTCAGACTATTATACAAGTATAAATACTTTTGTGGAAAATGCAGCTCTGACATGTTGAGTTGTTATTGTTTTTTTGAAATTTTTTAAATGCATTTTCGTCAAAAGTATTAATACTTGTATTATAGTCTGAGTGGCCCTTAAGTAAGGGGTGAGTTGCGCACAGGAAAAATCCGAAAGCACTGGTTGTTACATTAGGGATGAGGGGACATGTTTATAAAAACTTAGATCAATGTTATACGGCAGAGAACTGAAATTTTGAAAAAAAATTTACTTAGGTATGTTACCAACTAGAAAATATTTAAAACACAAGCTACTTTACATGCACATTTCACTTATGCTAGCCTTTAATTTCGAATTTTCAAAAGTACTACGGCTAAGCAGACTTTAGAAAAATAGTCACTTCCACTAAAATGTATACTATATTTTACATATTTCTACTCTGATGATTCTTAAAAATTTAAGTGCATCAGTCGGTCCTTGTAATGTTACAATGGTTCACATATCACACTCTAACCCATTATTGTATGTAGGTCTGCCCTTTTAAACTGACATAGTCATTATGAATAGAACTACAACATGCTAGAAATTTAAAGTTTAATAAGGTTTAATGTCGGCCATTAAAAGTAGTGAGATAAAAATTTTTACCAAGTTCTTGTTTGGCACAATACTTAACACTGTAATATGCTATGCATTATATAAATTTGTAACTGTAAGAGTGTCATAGAATTTTTAGATAATCTGCTAACTTGGCAATATTTTTACCTTTCTAAAAAGAAGAGAATAATGCATACTGCATTTCTTTATATCAGGGAAAATATTGTCAAGTTATCTAGAAATTATATGACACTCTTACAGTTACAAATTTATATAATGCATAGCATATTACAGTGATAAGTATTGTGCCAAAGAAGAAGGTCAAAATTTTTATCTCACTACTTTTAATACCCGAAATTTTGTAAAGGAACTTGGCCTTTTTTCACATTTATGTTTTTGTGAGGATAATTAATTAATACTTTGCACTTACGTATTTACAAGAAATACAAATACTTATTATAAAGCTGAAAAGCTTGTATTTTTCTATGTTTGTATGTTTATATGTTTATATGTTTGTAGAAGGTAACCTCAGGAACTGCCGGTCCGATTTTCATTGAAACTTTTTCAACAAATTAAAGAATGGAACTTTTAATGGACATAGGTGTTGTAAGCTTCCATGTTGGTATTTAAGGTAGGATCCAAGGGGGGCGCTAAACCTTTTATGCTCAGAAAATATAAATTATCACTTTAGAAGCGATCTATTAAAGAAATAGTTTCCGTTCTCAAAATATAAACAAACTCATTTTAACGTGAATAAGCTGTTCCCCCTACATTCCGCCCCTAAGCTATCTGTTCCTTCGACTGTCACCTGACCGAATGCGAAAGTGACTGCTGAAATTATTTTTATGAAAATGGAAATATAATCTTTTGTATGTATAAAAAACAAGAAAATCAAATAATCAGGAATCCCAAATAACGATTATTTTCCAAATTTAAACTGCAAAAATCACACTAATAGAGAAGTCCTACGTGCAAAAGGAATATACATGTTACATGGACTACCTATAGATGCAATGATTTTTATATTTTTAATTTTTATTTATTCCTCACAAAATAAGAGTTATTTTGTGACTTTTGCTTATTCCTCACAAAATAACAGTTATTTCTTGGTTTTTAGGGTTCCTTACTCCAAACGTGAAAAAAGGAACCCTATTGTTTTCGCTACGCTGTCCGACTGTCCATCACACGGTATTTTCGCAGGAACTGTAAGAGCTACGGACCTGAAATTTGGACAGAGTATGTAGAACATTGGCCGCTACAACAGCAAATACATGAGAATTAAAAATTAAAAGGTACTCTAAAACGAGCGACGAAAAATGTTAAAATCCCATGTAATATACATACAATTGTATATATATATTGACACTTGAAATTTGTAAAATTTGTGTATTTTTATATAGACTACAACAATTAACATTAAAATATTAAAAAATTTTAATTAAAGGGTGGTCCATCAGTTAATACAATTTTGACTCTGTAATTTTGACGACTTGCTATATCTTGGAAACCGTAAGAGGTAAACTCTTGAAATTTTCAAAAACGGTAAAACTAAAAAATCCGAATATTATAAAATCGCCAAACCGAAAAAAATCGCCAAAACCGGAAAAAAATCACCAAAAAATTTAAAAAAAGTAGCTAATTCAAAAAAAAAACTAAAAAATTAAAAAAAAAAATCTAGCACTAAAAAACGCCCAATTCGAAAAAATGGCCCAAATGAAAAAAATCGCACAAATGAAAAAAAACGCCAAAAACCGAAAAAAATTGCTAAAACGCGAAAAATGCTCCAAAACCAAAATAATTGTTTATGTGAAAAAAAATCGCCAAAATTAAAAAAAAATCGCTTAAATAAAAAAAATTACCAAAATTAAAACAAATCGCCAAAATTAAAATAAACGCCAAAAACCGAAAAAAGTCATCAAAACGAGAAAAAAAGTGCCAAAACTAAAAAAATCGCCAAAACCAAAAAAATCAGCTATATGAAAAAAACGTCAAAATAATAAAAATCGCCAAATATAAAAAACTTCAAAAACCAAAAATAAATCGCCAAAACGAGAAAAAAATTGCAAAACTCACAAAGCGCCATAAAATTTAAAAAGCCCCAAAACTAGAAAAAAACGCGTAAAACCGAAAAAACACAAAAACCAAAAAAAATGCCAATGGGGAACTTAAAATATGGTAAATTATTATTAAATCTGCTTAAAATATGGTAAATTATTATTAAATCTGCCTTATGTTCGACTTATTGGAAAATTAAACAAACGAGCGGTTTTGGTTGTACAATAATTTTTGCTTTTATCATCCTCTGACATTAGCTCGATCATTTGCTTATTCGACAATATCTGCCTTTCCATCTGCATAAGCAAAAAACAAAACTTATGTAATCCATATTGAGATAATAAATCCCACTCAAAAATATTATTGGGACAATATGTCCCATAAAAAAAAAGGTTTCTAAAATTTTATTCATTTTGTTTGCTGCACAATGTTAAAAACAATATTCCGTTGCTTACTTTTTGTTATTGTATAGAATTGTGAATAGAAACGCAAAATCTTGAGCTCTATTTATCAAATGATGTTAGGGTTAGCGAGAAAAACGAGGTCTCATGGAAAAGAACTACACACAGATGACCAGATAATGCTTCAAACTTTGTTGGTATACATTAGACATTAGAATATAAAGCGTAGGAAAAAAGTTAGGACGTAAGGAACATTACTGGGACATATTATCCCAGTGGGGGCGAAAGGGCTAAATTATGGAACTTCTTATACAAAGTGAAGAAGTGCTTGGAAATAAAGTTATTATATATAAAAATGCAAAAATACATTATAAGATATATCATATTTTATTTAAAGCTGGCTCACAAATTAACATACAATATGTTTACCTATTTGGCATGTCGCTTATGGCGACAAAATTACAGATCACTCGTACCTATTAATTTTTCCGAGGCGATCATACTGTTAAATTTAGTAATTTTAACTCATATTTTTGTTACTCGTACCAGCAATGTTTGCTCATTTATTTAATTAGCCCTTAGAACTTTGCTTGATCGAAGTGCTTCAACTTCATTTATTCTTTTTTATAGACAACATCTTTAAGGTAACAAATTACCCACCAAATTTATCTGTACTGCCTAAAAGCAGAAATAAGTACTCGCTGGGGGAGAGAAAATGGTAAAATTTTACTCGTTTACATCTGTGTGAAAAGTTTTTGAAAGCAAGCACGCACACACAAACACACACACTTAAGCACAAACTTATACATACGTACTCATTTACATTTTTATGAAGATTCTGTAAATTTTTTCATAAAAGAAATAAGAAATATTACATTACATGTGCGTTTTCTTTTTTATTTCCTTCCTTTTTTATAATTTTGAAAGCAAAAAACGACAGGAAGAAAGGTTGGAGGGTTGAAAATACATAAGGATTTTAGAGTTGCCCATATAAACACGATGTGTTTTTTTAAGTTAATGCCTTTACATAAATATTGAATATGTATATACTATATACTAAAGAATACACATATGAATACATGCTAGTGATGTAACGCATATTCGTATTCGCGAATATTCGCTTGCTTCGCAAAATTAACAGCCTGTTTGTGTAAGACGTTAACGATGGTAATCTTGACGTTTCTTTAATATATTAAAAGAAACTTGTACAAATACTATGTGAATAAGACATCCTGCTTACTGTTCTTACAATGATGTTAAAAATAGTATATTTTTTGTATTTATCTGAATCTTCCTTCACCGCCTGTCTTCTCTGTCGCTATCCCTTTCCTAAAGAAGGTAACACCTCTTAATAGTAGTAGGCATTCATTGCCTGAGTGTTACTTTTCTTTATTGACAAAAAAAAAAAAAAACAAAAACAAAACAAAACTTACATACAAATATAATAAACACATATGTATGTTTATTTTGAAATTTGCAACTTTCACGAAATAAAAAACAATTTTAAAAATTTTAATACATTATTACTACTGCCTTATTTATAAAACTTATTAAGGCTGTATTTATATTCATACACGTTGTATTATATTGTATGAAAATAGATGCATTTTAAAATCAGTCGCATCATATTATAAAAATATACATTTTTTTGGTTGGCGTAAGAATAGAAAAATTTAAAATATATTCCTAAATAGTGGACAAAAATCCATAACGGTTAGCTATCTCAAGTTTAAAAGAAGTTTTAAGGCCTAAAATAAAAACACACGAGTTTTAAAATACTTGCAATAACAGCAAAATATCCTGATATACTCATCAATGCAACTCTATTAAAATTAAAATTTTATGTAGATTATTAATCCAGAAAAATATTTAAGGTTTTAAGGATCATTCGTGAAATATTAATCGAATAATATAAAAAGTGATGTAAATTATTCGCACTTTGACAGGAGGTTGGGCAAGAAGCGATACTGAAAGAGGTAACATATTTGCTGAGCATTTAAAATATGTATTTAACCCAAACACATGTACTTTGGGTCTACTCTGTAATTCGAAACGATAGCAAATGCTTTCGAATTGTAATGTTAATAGCATACAAATTCGAACGCATTTTCTTTCGTTTAGAAATACAGAGTAGACCCCCTGGTGTTGCTAATTTGCCGATGGTAGTCTCTCTATCCCTTCGACCCTTAAAATTTAAGATGCGTGATGTACAAAAACTAATTACTGAGTTCAACCCTAAGAATGCTCCAGATATTAATGGAATTGATAACAAGATGCTGATGAATTTGCCTCGTAGTACAATAAGAATCCTGCTATTTATTTCTAATGCCATAACTATTACGACTAGAGTACTATACACACCACTGGAAGCTAGTCTAGGTCCAAATGATTCCAAAGCCAGGCAAAAAATTTAACCAAGGCTGAGTCATACCGGTCAATAAAACAAAAGAAAATTTTACGGTTAATAACATTGGCTCCATGGTACATAAGAAATTCAAACATACATTATTCTAAATATACTTTTAACATTTCAGACTGCAGAAATTGCAAAAAACCGTGGGCAAATATTTATTAAAACTCGAGCCACATCCTAATACACTTGTTCGTAATATCTTGAACTTGACTGGAAAAAGGACACCAAGGCTCTGACAGCCAACACTACAGATGAAACTTCTTGAAAATATTTTTGTGCTTTTTAATCAGAAATAATTCATAGTTAGGCTCAAGTTCAGTAATTTCAATTCTTATTGAATGAAATACTTTTATTAATTAATGTGAGTTTCTAAAGAAGAGAAGAAAAATTAAACTTAGACTTTAAGCTGGGGGAAATACCGATACTTTTCTGTGCAGCCACGCACTTCATCAGCACCCTAGTCTATCTACTTGGGTAGAGATTCTTATTAATATCAGCTATTTAACTTAAATGTACAATGAACGGAATATGAGAAACGATTGTTGTGTATACATTTCTCACTTAATATTTTTGTGCTTAATACATTTATGTATTATTAATTACTATCACTAAGCTTATGTCCGACACTGGTTGAGCCTAATTATTATAGCTAGATTTAAGATTTGCATTAAAAAAATTAGCTCACAGGGAAAAAGTAATGTTGACATCGTAATCAAGACATAAAAAAACAAGGATCAGCTTGTTTTATTTGAACAACACAAAAAAAATCTTTATTTTGTTATGTTGTGTAATCAAATACAGTGTTGCCAATAAGATTGTTGCTACCAGCTATTTTGTATGGTTATGGCTATGGTACGTCTAATTAAAACTTAAATTAAACAAAAAGGCAGTATGTAATAGTAGATATATCATCAGTATCGTCAAATTTAGTTTCCAGCTACTTTAACTAGTTAAGCTAAAATATAAATATTCCAAAACACATGAGATGAGTCAAAAGTATCAACCCACTTATTTCAGACAAAACCTTTGGCCAAATTATTGTTATTTTTTAAGCTTTCTATACTTACGTAAAATATGAAACATATGATGTTTGCAGAGCCTACAAAACAAATACCACTTTACAAAAATTGTAATAAAACTCCATTTATTTTTAGAAGTATATTAGTAAGATAAACAAAATTTTTAGCAAAGTAAACGTTGTTATTTATGTTTTAATTTGAAATTTATTTGCTGGTGGTTCAGCTTGGTCTATATGCATTTCATTGTTGCTGTAACAAATCATCAGTAGACTTCAACCACACATTTTTAATGGTCACAAACCTGTTATCTTATGCACAGACCTTCAAGAACTATTTGAGAATTCACAAATAATAATATTTTTTAAAATCACAAAGGAAAAAGAAGCATAGTTGGCTTAGAAACTTAAGCAAAACCCAGCAAATAATTTATATTTGATATGAATATATTTTATTTTTTTACACCTTTATACAATTAAAAATCCATCGGATAACAATAAAAGTAATACAAGGCAAATAAAATCTAAAATTCAACATTTAATTACTTTTATATCATACAGAAGCACGGGTAGTATGAGTGTCTTTTAGAGTGTTATTTTCGTTATTCGAGAGAGGGCTTTACTTCTAAGCTGCCTATTTAGCCCAAAGTAGCACCTATTTGCTAGTATTACTCTTTTTTGTATTTCCAGGCTAATATAGTTGCCGACGTTCACAGTAACATCTAATCTATCAATATCATCAGCATATGCGAGGAGCATGTGGCTCTTGGTGAAAATTGTGCCACTTCTGTTAACTGCCGCATCGCGTATGACCTTTTCTAAGGTGATGTTGAATTTTAAATTTAAATGACTAACTTTCTTACTAAGAACAAAACCGCATCCAAACTCGTGCTTTGTTCCATGGCAGCTATAATATGTAAATGTCACCTTTAGATGTTTTAGTGACACCATGCCCATTCCATCGTATTTCCTGAATTGCAGTTACATGGGATTCGTATTTCTCCAGTACATCCAATAATTGGGTTGATGCACCTGGTCTGTACAATGTTCGCACAGTCCAGGTGCAAAACTTAAAATCGTGGGTCTTTATACGTTTGCGGGGGTCGTAAACACAAAGAGGGGTCCGTTTTAACTTATTCTTTCCTTTTTTCATTGTTTGTAGTTTTTTACAGATGCACCAACCAAATGTTTAAAGTTCTTAGGAATTGGACTTGGCTCGTTTAGAAACTGCAGAATTATTTCCACTTTTTTTTTCAAAATCTCCCACTGTGTGGCAGGGATCCGTGTGTTACTAATTCAAGCTCATGGTGAATATTTGGTTGAACAAAAAGGATATTCAATGTCAGAATCATAAAAATATACACATTTACATAATTTTGGTTTTGCTGTCAGAAAGTTGAACAAATCGTGGACAACGACAATATTTTGCAATATTTGCATAACTCTTTTATGAAAGTAACCACCAAACCGATTGTTATTTCTGTTTAACAAAAGTTTCTGGATTCAATATGAAAAATCGAAAAAATATTGCTTACGCGAATGTCCCATTGATTTCCAAACCGTTTCAACGCAAAAGATGAGAAGTTGATGACTGTTCAGACTAGGGATGGGCACATGGAAAAAATTTTTATTTATATATTATTAAAAATTTAATATTTACTTATCAAACAATTCAATAAAAATAATGGGGGTATTCATTTCAGTTTTTTTCCTCGTTGGAAAAATGGAAAAATGTAATTTTTTACAACAAACACAGAAAAAAAAAATTTGAAAAAAATTTTTGCATTTTTTTCCCTGTGTTTGTTGTCAAAAATTACATTTAACCATTTTTCCAACGAGAAAAAAACAAATTTTGTTATTGGCCCCTTTTTCGCATTTTGGCAATTTTTTTCGGTCTTTGGCGTTTTTTTCATTTCGGCAATTTTTTTTATTTAGACGATTTTTTTTCGAATTTGGCGACTTATTTTAGTGTTAGAATTTTTTTTTCAATTTTGGCGATTAGTTTCGGTTTTTGGCGTTTTTTTTTAATTTTTGGCGATTTTTTTGGTTTTTGGAGATTTTATAACTTTCGGATTTTTAGTTTTACCGTTTTTGAAAATTTCAAGAGTTTACCTTTCACGGTTTCCAGGTTGTCATAGGCAAAATTGCATTAACTGATGACCACCCTTTAATTTTAATTTTTATAAATTTTAGTGTTAATTGTTGTGGTCTATATAAAAATACACTAATTTCACAAATTTCAAGTGTCAGTATAGATATGTACATACAATTGTATGTATATTAGATGGGATTTTAAAATTTTTCGTCGCTCGTTTTGGATCACCCTTTAATTTTTAATTCTCATGTATTTGCTCGGTTAGTGGCCAAGGTTCTACATACTCTGTCCAAATTTCAGGTCCGTAGGTCTTACGGTTCCTGAGAAAATACCGTGTGACGGACAGAGGGACAGACGGTCAGACGGACAGTCGAACAGCGTAGCGAAAACAATAGGGTTCCTTTTTTCACCTTTGGTGTACGGAACCCTAAAAAAAACCAAATAAAAAAAATGGCAAGTACCTAAAAGAATCGCTAAAACGAGAAAAAATCACCAAAACTTAGCAGCACCAAATTAAAAAAAAATTACCAAACCCAAAAAAATCACAAAATCGAAAAAAAGCACCAAATTGGAAAAAAAATCTACAAAATGAAAAAATCGCTAAAATTAAAAAAAAACACCAAAATGATAAAAAAAAATCGCCAAAAACTTTAAAAAATCGCTAAATGTAAAAAACACCAAAACTAAAAAAGCATCTAAGTAAAAAACGCAAGAAACCAAAAAACGAGAAAAAAGCATAAAAACTATAAAAGAACGAAATTAAAAAAAACACCACAAATAAAAAAACCTTAAAAAACGCTTTAAATCTAAAAAAAATTAAATAAACGCCAAAAACCCGAAAAAAATCATCAAAGCGAAAAAAACACCAAATTTAAAAAATTAAAGTCGAAGCGTTAAAACTTGCAGTAATAGATACAATGGCATAGATATTGACCATGACAACTGGTGGTCCTTCGAACCATAATTTGTTTCTACTTTTTGAAAGTCTATAAGAGAGCGTAAGAGAAAGACGACAAGTTGCGAACAAAGAATTTAATACCACTTGATTTTCGGAGAGCTCAATATTTTTCATAAAATGATAAAATACTCAATTGTTGAAACCACATTGGTTTGGAGCGATATATTATGAGATATAATCAAATAATTCGCAGCAGGAAAAGGAAGGAGCACGGATGCCTTCTAAAAGGCCTCTGACTCCTTCTTTTGGATGTTCAAGGCTTGCTCGCTCCATCCCATCTTCATATCTTTTTTTCACACGTTTTCATTGCAGGGTAGGCCTTCCATTCTCGCTTCTTTCGCAGATATTTTAAATGGCCTTCCAGGGAATGGCTGTTAAAAGACCTTCCATGTAATGGCTGTTAAAAGGCCTTCCAGAGAATGGCTGCTAAAAGGTTTCCAAATAAAGGACATAATGAAGGGTGTTTAATAAATGTTTTCAACTGCTGGGGCATGTATCTTAAAACTTACAAGTGTTAAAATACAAGTAAAATAATTGTAAAGATAAGTGTATATTTTATATATATATAAAATTTTTTCCCAACTGTTTTACTTATATTCCAGCATATAGTATCTATATAAATACATACATAATATTGATCGAACAAAAGAACTGTCTTATTCGACGTACAAAACTCAACTAAACTGATTTACGTTTTCTTTTCCTTAAGCTTAAATTAGACGTGACATAGAAATAATGCCATAACCATAACCAAACCAAAATTCAATTGGTTTCTATGGTGAGAGTTATGGCGTTATGGCGAGTTACCTATAATCAAAGTGTTGCCCATTAGTTTGGTTCGAACGGCTGTTTTCTATGGCTACTGGTTATTTCACGTCTGACTGAGCCTTTAATAGTTCTGTATTTGGTACTTGTATATGGAATTATGTTTTTCATAACGACATCTGAATTCGTTTGCTTTTGCTTTGGCAATAAAAGCAAAAAGAAAATAATTTAGTCCTTCTGTTCTCCCTTCTTATAGAAGGTAATGTGGAATGTGTATCCCATTTTCTTTATTAAAGAGCCGAAGTCTTCTATAAGGCCTTCTTTAGAAGTTACATAATAGTGTTAACTGAGTCAAAAACATGAATTCGTTTGCTTTTGTTTTGGAAAAATAACAAAACAAAAATGTTACTCCTTCTCTTCTCCCTTCTCATAGATGGTAATATGGAATGTGTAGGCCTTCTTTAAGGCATTCTTTAGCAGTTTGATAAGAATGGTAATGAAATCAAAAAAATTCCTGAGCAGGCCTTTAATAAGGCCTGAAGTAAGAAGGTCTTCTAACACTTACACGAATATGAAATAAATATGTGAGTATGTACATATGTATATCTGTATACATATATATGTAGGAACATAGTACATACACGCTTTGAAACATATACAGGAGTGTATGTATGTATGTATATAGTATAATTATGCTTTGTGAAAATCTTGTGTTCCTTAACATTCATACACAATTAGAGAAACCTTAGTTAAGATGTTTAAGAGAACTTCACGAAAAAATAAAACGGAATCTACATACATATGTATGTATGCATATATCTTTATACATAAATATGTATGTAAGTATGTATTTGTGTAAATAGAATTGGTGTGAAGCCAACCACCAACGCCTCTAATAAATTTACAACAAAACGAAAAATACAAACGAAATTGTTTGCAAAAAAATATTAGAAAAATTTCAAATAAAAAAATCTAACTCACACACTATTACATGTATGTCTGCGGTAAAACTCAGAACGCTTTCTTGATGCAGGCCTTATTAAAGGCCTGCTTAGGATTTTTTCGATTGACACATTCCACAGAAGGAGCAATTTGTTTTGTTTTGTTTTTTACCAAAGAAAAAGCAAAATCCATTAATTTAAGGGCCTTCTAGAATCTTTGGCGAAAAAAAACAAGAACAGAAAAGGCCTACCACTCAATGACAACGCGTGTAGAAAAGATATGAGTATGGAATGAAGCGAAAAGGCCTTGTACATACAAAGAAGGGGTATAGAGGCCTTCCAAAAGGAATCCTTACTCCTTTTATTTTTCGCTGGGTGGGTATGTTTTTACATACATATGCATATTTTAATGTACTCACTTGTATGTGTGTGCTATCCTAGAGTTATAAAAAGGAAATAGTCTTAAGTTTTACATAAACCCCTCCCAATATTTACATTTTTTGTTTGTTTAGTTTTAAAGGGTGGGTTACCTACAGCAGAACAATTCGCTATTTTGTAGCAGAAGTCATTGTAAAATTAAACAATAATATTGAAATTTTTTGAGCACTTTTAATCATGCAAATTCATTTAAGAAATAAGAATTTTAATATCTTTTTTTTAAATACGTTAAACAGCGGACAGCCAAACTGTCCAGAATAATGATGGACAAGAAAAAACCGAATATTAATGACGCTACATTTTTTGAAGTATTTCAAATAATCTGTCAGTTTTTCTCTACTGATATAATTTTTTCGATTAATTTTTATAAATTCATATTATTCAATTGCTAAATAAAATAATAAAAGAATTTTTTTAGTTGAAATGGTTGCTATTGTTTGGTAGACTTTTTATTGATTGTTTACCTGAAAACTGAATATTAATGACATTAACTGTATGTAAATGGTAGCCAAAAAATCATCTCTTAGCAGGAAAAATTCATCAAATTAACACTCAGTTATGATATTGTAGTTTTAAAGAGTATAACTTTTATCTTCATATTTCGGGATAGTACCCATGGTTCAAAAAATTAAAATTTTTACCATTTTGGAAACTTTTTATCAAAACCATGATGTTTTTAATGAGAAATATAATTTTTTTCATTGCATCTAACAGCCCTGCACCTATAGAAGTGCCATGTAAAAGGAGGATTTTCACAGTTAGAGGTAGAAGTAATATTATTGCTGCTAACTACTCTCTGGTCATCAGCTGGAATTGGTTGATTCACTTTTTGGTCTTGGAACATTACTGCACCCCAAATAGTGTTTTGTTGCTCATACTACGATGGCTGAATAAAGCTAGAGCTGTTCTTGCCTACATTACGAAGTAGCTGTACGTATCTCTAGTTAAACCTATTTTAGAATACGAATCAATCATATGGGTATCATATTACAACATTCATAATATTTGTATTGAATAACTATGTCCAAAAACAATTATAATAATATACATATATTGTTATATAATATAATTATAATCTTTTTGTCATTAAGCTTTGTAGATTTCATTATGCAATTGCTGATCTTTTTACGAGATTATGCCCTCAACATAATTATTTGTCAGCATTTGTCGGCGTTTCTCGAGAACAGTAAAATCTACTGACCTGGAATTTGGACAGAGTATGTAGAACTTTAGCTGCTACAAGAACAAATAAATGAGAGTTAAAAAATAAAGGGTGTTCCAAATGAGCATCGAAAAATTTTAAAATCCCATGTAATATACCTACAATTTTATGTATATAGGCACTTCAAATTTGTAAAGTTAGTGTATCTTAATACAGACTACAACCAATTAACACTAAAATTTAAAAAATCTAAATTAAAGGGTGTTCTATCAGTTAATGTAATTTTGACTATGTAATTTTGACAACTTGCTGTATCTTGGAAACCGTAAGATGCAAACTATTGAAATTTTCAAAATCGGTAAAGCTAAAAAATTGTTGTAATATCGCCAAACCGAAAAAATTACCAAAAACCGAAAAAATCGCAAATCCGAAATAATCGCCAAAATAAAACAGAATCGTCAAAATTAAAAACATCTCCAAAATGAAAAAAAATATGCGTCGAAAACAAAAAAAAAATTGCCAAAACCGGGCAAAATTCGTTTCGTATTACATATCTAGTGTCCGTACGGAACCCTTCGGGCGCGAGTCAAGGTCGCACTTTACTGAATTTATTTTATTCATATGTTATGCGTTATATAGTTTATGTAACTCTTATTATGCAATCTAATTTAAAAGTCTTTTTTTATAATTAGTCTATAAGGATTATATACATTCACTAAATTATTAAATAAATAAAACTAAATATTGTTAGTCAAGTCCTTGAAATATTTCCAGTCAACACCTCTAAGGTAAATAATGTCGGGTAAGGAGCTATCTCCAAAATAACGGATTTCAGCTGAACAAAAGCTGAGCAATGACAAAGAAAGTGCTCAATTGTCTCAATGTCCTGCATATTATCCCTGTATTCATTGTCATCCGTGGCTCCAAACTTGTAAAGTGGAGTGCCACGTTTTGTAACTCCATCTTCGCTGTATTGAAAAGCTTTGAATTAATTTGAATTACTGTCTATAATGTTCTGGCGTTTTTTACGCTCATTTCCCATTACGTCTCAGTGTGCCTGCATCCATACAAGTCTTAGTGCGCTGTCATCTATACAAGACCAATTTAGCTTTGAACTGCGTAATCTTTAAACATATTCCTGTAATCCTAGACATCCTAGGGTTTGCTCTTTTGGTTGTGATCGCCCTAGTTGCCGACTTGCTGTCAGTAAATATATTGACATCTGTGGCCCTAATGTTCACACTGATCCATTTTAAAACATCCTTGGTCGCACGGACTTCCGCCCGTTAGACTATATTATGGTCAAGTAAGCGGAAGCAAATTTCGGTCTCCGGTTATTCTATTAAGAGACCTAGGCCCGTTTTTCCCCTAGTTTTGAGACATCCGTGTAGTAGCAAACTCCCACGGGTGTTTATTATAAAGCTCTATTGATCCAGGAGTGTCTTGCTGTGATGAAGTCCATATGTTCTATATGTTGTCAATGTTTTTTAGCAAAAGGTGCTTCGTATATAATACGAATGTCTATAGGTTGGACATACAAAATGGTCTCCAATCCATTGGTATATGTAGTTCTCATAGGGCTCTTATAGCACATTTGTTTAACATTCTCCGAAATTTTAGTGTTGAACTTTTTACCGAATAAATTCCACCATACTACCGAATCGTATGTTAGAATTGGTCTGATGATTCTCAAATAGAGTTGGAATATGGCTGAGCAACCATCTGTAGCAAATGATTATTCTTTGGAGAGACCAGCACGAGTAAGCCTTCTTGGCTCTTTCCTCTATGTGGTAACTGCATAAGAGTTTCTGATCTAGGATCACTCCTAAATATTTAATCCTATCAGATAGGATAACCCTTGTATCTGTTTTTTCTATGCTAATATTCAGTTCTTTCCACCTCCTTGCAAAGCTGGTGACCCAAAGAAGGTTTCAAATTATTCCTCCTTGAGGCGTCCCACATTGCACCATATTGCTAAGGCTTACATTAGCAGCTTATCTACGTGTTCCCCAGCATGAAAATTGCGCAATTAGTTATTGATTGCTCAACTTGAAACTGTACTAAAGATTGAATAACAGTGTCGGTACTCACATTGTTGAAAGCGCCTTCAATGTCAATAGAAAAGGCCATGCGTATATAAGTTGTCATTGAAAGCCCTTTCCACTGACCATCCTTTGACATATGCATGTTGTCCAAACCTCAGACTATCGTATCATATCCTGCATTTAATCATGTCATCCAATAACCTTTCCATGGTCTTAAGCGGGAAGGAAGTCGCATAACTCACCTTTCAGGGTTTAGGTATGAAAACTACCCTTGCCTCCTGCCAGCTCTTTGGACTATGTGCGAATTTTAAGCAGGCATTAAAAATTCTAACCTCTTTCTGCAGACACACAGAGAAACCGACATCCGGTCCGCTTGCCTTGAAAGGACAGAAGCTACTTATTGCATTTCTAATCATGCTATCTGTGATGGTTGGAAAATGTGTATTCATCAGCAACAAGAAGGTCTCCTCTATTGTTTCACCTCTATTTTTTCAAAAGCCTAACATGCGTAGATCGTGGGATCGACTCCTGATTCAATGCGTGAATAAAAAATATTTGTTAAATTTACATTTAGTATAATATGGATTTCAATTTTATTTGTACTATTTATGATAAATATAGCAACAAGATAAAACATTTGAGGTTAAAATACCATAAAACACATAACCTTGTTTGTATATTTATTGTATATAGTACATATACAATTAAAATGTTTATTACAATGCAACGTACATCTATCAAATACATACTGTTTGCGCATTCCATCAGAAGTCGATCCCACGATCATTCGCATACAAATTTGTATCCACGCAAGCGAGAAAGAATACACTAAAAAAATGTTAGTATTTGAGTATAATCAGCTTACCAAGTTCGTAGTGTTCGTGTTAAATTCATCATTCTCTTACGTCATTCTATCCTCGAAAGTTGTTGGGCTGCATTTTCCGCATTTTCAAAGATCTTCTCTTTGCCTTAGTGCTTACTTGTACAAAATTTATTTTTTCTGAGTAGTTTCTCTGCTGTTAAAATCAAGCAAACCTTTGGCTTAAAAAGCGATACGAACTTTAGCCCGTTCAAATCATAAATATAGAAACAAATTAAGTTCGAAAAATAATAATTAAAATTAACTAAAATTAATAGCCATGGGCCTGTGGCAAAAATTAAATAAAAATACTTAGTAGTAACAAACCAATAAATTTTGTCTTAAGTAGAACAAAAAAAAAATAAGCAAATTAACTAACATGTGCATAACTAGTAAATAATAAACGACAATAGTTAAACTGTTGTAAATTAGAGATGGTAAATTTGGGCTTTCATTACAAAAACACGTTTCAGCAAATTGAAATACGATGAATCAAAACATTTCACGTATTCCATTTGCAAGAAAGCTTCGTATATAAGGCAGAAATCTACATCAACTGACACCACACACAGTGGACCAACACAGAAGAACGCTGACGATGAAGGTTTAGTGGCCTTCGAAAACGGCTGGCTGTTCCGTTCAACTATTTGTTGTCAGAATATTTGCAACTAAGTTTGATGTTATTTGATCATTAATAATTTTCACATGTAATTTGGCTTAAAAAGCGATACGAACTTTAGCCCGTTCAAATTATAAATATAGAAACAAATTAAGTTCGAAAAATGATAATTAAAATTAACTAAAACCTTCTAAATTTGTTTCTTTACGCAGGGAATTTTTCCGGGCAATAATTACTTCCGAAATTAACATAGCGTCTGCACAAGCAGTCCTGTAAGTTGCAGTACACACTTAAAAATTACATGTTCATGTTCTAAACTTATTAGGAATCATTTTCTTTTTTAAAGAGTACGTGGAAAATTTTGAATGCATTTTATATAGAGTTAAGTATCTATTCAAAGAAGCTTAAGCAACATAATTTTCAAACTTCACATTTCGACGAAAATCGATTAGGGGCTGTCCATATATTACGTAACGATGTTTTCTCCGGTTTTTGACACCCCCTCCCAGTAACAGATCGTAAAAAAACTATTAAGACCCTCCCCACCACCCCGGGGGAATAACGTAACAATGAGTTAAAAAAAATTATATAGTTTAAAAAGTTTTTATTTAAAAAAATTAAATTTAATTCATTGTATTAAAGCCATTTGTTAGACTAGCACAATGCGTAGACAATAATTAAATAAGCTCACTCATGAATGCACTATTCGCAAAAATATTTTTTAAATTTCTTCCCAAGTGTCCTCAAACTCCAAAAATTATGGTTTTATGGAGAGCTTATTCCTAAGCTGTATGCATGAATTAGTGATGAGTATTCGAATTCCCAAATATTCGGCCACTTCTAGACATGTACTCGTATTCGTTTAAAAAAATATATGTATAAAGAAATTCATAAATCGAAAACAAAATTTAAATGAATGGCACACAAATATTAGTTTGTAATAATTTATTTATTTCTTGTAATAATAAGCCTACAAGGCCAATAAATTATTACAATTTAATTTAAAAAAAAATTATTTATTTCTGTATTTTTACTATCCGATTTTTGCCAAATATTCCGCATTCATGACTGAGCAATATTTGAAACACCAAGATGAGAATTGGCATTAGCCTCACGGGTGCTTTCACTAGTGTCTATAAGTTAAGTCGTCGTATATTTCAAATATCTTGAAGATACTCCGTTTGGCCATCGTCAAATAAATCTAAAATGTTCGTGAAACTAACAAAAAAATTATATCTTGGATTAATAAAGGTTGCCGTTGCCGTGGTGAAAACTATTTCATTATCTAAAAGACAAAATTTTTTAACCAGTGCACTTAGCGGGAGGGCTTTAAACATACACATTTGTTGGGGTATTTTGGGAGATCATGAGTCAAACTGATGTCCATTACGAAAGATATGTAGTATTTATTTTCCTAATTTTTATCCATTCTGCAACATTAAATTTTCAATAGATAATATTTGCTCATTTCAAAAAATATTCCTTAAAAATACCTTAAAATTAGAGGGGCAGACAATGTAGTTCCTAGCCACTGTTGTTTTGTAAATATTTGTTTTTGTTCGGTTGTATAAAAAATTAAAATAATATCCTTATGAAAATACGTCTATGTATGCAAGTTTCCATTAAGGCATTGTTGCCTCAAGTTGACCAGCAAACATTTTAAAACTTGATAATTGGATATTGTCATGCACATATATGGAAGAATATATTTTTTTAAGTTTCCATGGATTTAATGTTAATATGTATATGTTGCAGTTTGATGTGGAAAGAAGTTTTATGTACATATGCTAAAAATATTTAAAAATGCAAATGGATAATGATGAGGAATTGAGAATCATGTAACCAGTTTGAATACAATTTATTTAATTTATTATAACAATTTTGTATAATTTTCAAATGTTATTTAACAACCATTAAATTTTTCGATAGTTTTCATAAACTTTAATGTACGTGGTATCCAGTATGAAGTTATTTTCCATAAATTTTTTTTTAATTTTAAATGTCTATAAGTTTCACATGCATTAGAAATTCGCGTATTCATGAATATCATTTTAAATATTCGTATTCACGGGTATCGTTTTAAGTATTCGAATTCACGATTACCAAAAATTGAGATTCGGCACATGTATGTATGTATACATACAACACTACTGATGCACGAATATTCGTATTAGTATTCGAATTGCCGAAAATTTGGCCATTTTTAAATATTCATATTCGTATTCGCGAAATTTAGGGGTAATTCTTCTTCCTAAACGAAATTTAAATAAATGGCTAAAAGTAAATTTTTATTAAATTTTTTATAGATATTTGTGCTTTGTATCACTTTGAAATATTATTTATTGACGATCATTAAAATTTTGGATAGTTTTTATTAACTTTAAAGTACACCAGCAGGAGTATGAAGTCCTTTTTCATAACAATTTTTTCATATTTCATTTTGCAGGCGTAAATAGAACACCAATTCTATGTCTATAAATTTCACATTTAATACTTGTATTCGTATTCGCGAATATCAAAATTTGACATTACCCTATCGGAGAATGTGTAGTTGACTACAAAAATAGTTAACTTATAATTAACTTTTCTTAGACTGACTAAAAGCTAACTGCAATGTTATCCAGAACAAACCCAAAATTAATTCCTAAGTTGAGTACGTAGTCGAATTTGATGAGAGCCAAAAAATTTATTCTCAGCTACATTGAAACTCATTTCAGTTTTATGTTAACATTTTGCTGTTGTTATTTTAGATGGGAGCTTAGCTGAGTGGTAGCGCGTTGAGTACACAAATTGTGATGAGACATGTTTGAACCCTAGAAAATATTTTTTAATTTACTTATTACAAGTTGGTTTTAAAAAGTCAACTTTAAGTTAGCTGAATGTAATGCAGAGTGAGCCAATTGACTATAGCCTAGGACATCGCAATGTTAAAGTTGTCAGTTGATTACATTGCGAAGTAATCCAAGTGTAGTCAGTACCACTTGCGAAATAGTTAGCTTAAAGTTAGCCAAATTTTCGACAGGGTAGTTGCATCACTAAGACATACATAATATATTTAGGTAACACGTATGATCAATTAGATAAATAAGTGAGAAAAACATACTTATTTTTGTACGAAATTACTAATTTTTTCTGTTACGTAACATTTTCAAAGACTGCCTCCTCCTCCCCCCTTTTAATAGCAAATCGTAACAAAACTCGAATCCCCCTCCGCCCTAGAGCATGGCAGGCTTGCTCTAGGGGGGCAGGCTTGCGCACAAAAAATTGAGTATTTATCACAATTTAAGTCGTCCTAGAAGTCAGGACGAAAGGGCACGAAATCATCATTATATGTACATGGTAGTGGTTATTGATTGTATCCGAAGTGTCAAACGAAAATTTTATGTGCTGCCCGTAGGGGCAGCTATGAATAATCTTTAAATCAAAAACTGTCGATGGTAAGTCGAAAAATTTGCCACAAACCCATGAATGAGAAACGAGAATGAATATCTGTTACAATAACGTTCGACCGCCTGAATTGACTTGTTGTCATATTATTAGTCGAAAACAGTAGGGCCACATAATGTCTCTATTCAACAAAAAACATTTAATTTCTTTCATCAGATATGCCATTTGTTATGTTTTCTTCAACTTTCGATTACGATTTCCTTCCCACATTTACTTCTCTATATGAAACTCGTGGTTTAGAACTTTTCTCCTTTTTGTTTTGTGCAGTTTTCTTACATTTTTTCACAAAATGTTTCTTTAAAAATGTATTCATACATACATACATATGTAAGTATAATAAACAAAATGCTACATACGTACAAACGTTCAACTAAGAGTGCGGCATCCTTTATTTATATGCGTGTGTAAAAAAATTACACACATGCATGCAAACATCCTTCCACATAAAGTCAGTTATAAAAAATCATGTTATATTTATCCGGTTGTGTGTGGTGGTGTTTTCGTTAAAAGTGAAGGCGTTGGTTAAGTACAGCAGCATTTTTTCTGTTTTCTCAAAGCCCTTCCTCTTTACCATTAAAATTCTTTCTTAGTCGGAAAAAAGAATAAAAATTATCAAGAGGCACGTGCACTTGTATGTGTGGAGTAGAACCAACCATTGTTTTGTGTTGAATGCTGCTGCCTTAGATGTGGTTGGTTTTTTGTTGTTTGTAAGTTTTGCAGTTAATGTTGCTGCTGCTATTTCATTTCTTTCTTTCCTTCATTTTTTTCTACCTTGTGGGATTTTTATACAGGAACATTTTTTCGCGTACAATTTTCCCTTTTTTTGTGTTAAATTTTTTTCTAAAACTTCTTGAAAAAATCGAGCGATTGCGCATAGCAAACTAAATTGAATTTGATGTCTGCTTTTCTCCTTTTTGTCATTATTTTCATACCTTTTTTTCATGATTCTGTTGGTATTATATTTAAAGTTTTTGTCACTTTATTTTGGGGGTTTTTTTTTAATTAAACAGTCCAGGATATTAATGATAACTGCAAAAAAATGTATGCAGGTACATACTAAACTACATACGTATATATATATATACATATATATATATATATATATATATATATATACATATATGTTAAATCAAGCAGATTGTAAAATGTTAAAACATTTTAAAAATACTTTTCATAAAAACTATATATATGTATAGTTTTACTTTGCCTACCAAAGCCCGGGAGTGTTTTGAATGTTGTAAGGGTACAATTTATAATATCTCAACACGTATGCACATACATATGTATGTACATAACTCTTCTTATTACAATTGAAGCTCATTGTAGAGAAGAAAAACGTTCATCATTTAAATAAAAAGAAAATTTTGATTTCTAAGACCAAATTGTTTATTCGATTATTAATTATTATTTCTAGTTTTTTATAGGTCAAAGATATACACAAAAATGTCTTTAATTTAAGCGAGTAAGCATATCTCTGGAGTTTTAATAACAACAAAAAACTTTTGCTTATTTTATAAAGAAACTGCTCTTTTATTCAAATCTAGGGATCAGCAAAACATGTACATACATATATTAGGTATCAAATGTTATTCGTTTTCAAAGGTACATATCTAACTCTTTAAGAAATAAATTTAATTTAAAGCTTTTATATTATTTAATTCAATATATTTATTAAATAATTATTTAATTTTAATATTTAATCGGATAAGCTATAAAATAAAATTTTGAAAGTTCATTAATTAATTAATAAATATAAGCTTAGAAAATCGCTATTATTAATAAAAATCCCAGTTAAAAAAATATTTATGGATCATATATTTTATTAAATGTATGGTTCGAATAAGAAAAATAATATACCCAGTTGATTTGAGATTCGATAAAAATTAAACGAAGAAATTTCGAGACAAATTTTTTCGATATATGCAAGCAAATCTAAAAAAATATAATGTTCGCTAAAGCTTCGAACTTCGAACTTCTCTCGATAGTTTTTCAAGTCGAGTGGATGTGTGCTAGCCTCTTAGTCTAAATGTACCAAGTTCAAACCCTGACAGCAATGTAAGTAAAAGAAAGAAACACATACTTACATATGTGTTTATGATCTTCTTAGACACTTACAAATTGCATGCGAATGTTACTATGTAATGCATTTTCGATGTGGAAATTTATACATAGCATGACAAAATTTTTTAAAAATTCAATCAATCGAAATAAGGCCCATTAACAACTCAATTTTATATATGTTTGCATATCGAATAAAAAAATAAAATTTTGTGACATTTTGAATAATTTTGAATAAATACGAAAAAATCAATAGATTTTAATAATCTATATCTCATTTTGTTTCTATTACATGTAGCTTTGTGATAAACCAAACAATTTTACAATTCTTTACCATTTTCGATTTATCATAATTTTTTTCTAAACACGTAAAAAATATATTTTTGTGAGACATTTTTAGATTCTTTAATTGATTGATTGATTGAATCCAAATTGACGATTTAGAGCAAGGTTGGAAACCGAAACCAGTAACGGTATCGGTATTGATACCGGTACAACTATTTTTTAAATTTCGGTATCGGTAACGGTATCGGTATTTTTTCTATTTCGGTATCGGTATTACCGGTACATACCGTTACCGGGTTTATATTACCGGTATACCGATATAACTGCTAAATTTATCGACATAGCAAAAAATCTTTTTTTTTGTTAAATTTCTTCTTTTACATTAACTCAAAAGTATTTAAACTTACTTACATATATGTTTCTATATACTTTTTTATATTTTTATTAAACAATAATTAATTAAAAAATTAAAATGAGAAAACTGCAGTTGAAACTTTACATACATAAAGTGTACATTTTGGTTAATTAAACAAAATAATAAAAATAAATACATACAGTGTATGTATCAGTGATGCCAGAATCCCTTCACCAAAAATGGCTAAATGTAGACAAAAAATGGCTAAAAAATAGCTAAGCACCATCGAATGCAAACATCATGAACTTTATGCAAAAACAAGATTGTATTTCATATATTATTTTTTAAAGCCAATCGGGATCTTTTTTAAAGTAAATAAAAACAATAAATTGAAGTAATAAGTTAAATATGTTTCTTTTAGGTAATCAAGAAACTGAGCATTGAGTGCAAAATTGCAATACTTGCATTACACCCTCTATTAATTTGAACATTCTGCAGAATAGCATGATATTCAGTCTTTAAATTTTTGGGGTTATTAATTTTTTTCATTTTATATTTTGTAAACTTTCATTTAAAATTTTATTTATATTTTATTTTCACTTGTGTAAAGCAAAAATTACCCTTCTTTGATTGATATTGTAAGCCACCACCTACACCCGACAACTTTAACAATATTGCAACGAATATAATCTTATTGTTACCAATCTTTCATATAAGCTTTTTTAGATTTGCAATTTTTCTTGCAGCAGTTCTCGTATATGGTTGAGAGTATTGAAATAGAATTGGATACATAAAAAGTTTCTGCAACAAATATTGCAAGTTTGAACGGAAGTTTATTGATATTAATGCTAAAAGAATAACATATTGCTCTGTTGTGTTTTTATAAAATTTAATAGTTTAATATTATATATATGTTTTCTTTGTTGCGAGTTCAAATTTTTATAAAAAATTAAACAAACAAATTTCATGTTTGGAAAAATAGCTAGAAAATAGCTAGATTAACATAAAAATGGTTAAAAAAATAGCTAATAGCTAAACTCACTTTTCTTCCGGCTAAATGGGATCAAAAATTGCTAAGTTTAGCCAGAAAATGACTAAATTGGCATCACTGGTATGTATGTACATATATGTAATATATGTATACACGAAGTACATATAGAATTGTATGCACTTAGTAAATGCGAATATTCGTATTCGAATTCCCGAATACTCGACCGTTTCTACTCGCCAAATTCAGACGAAATTAATATTTCAATTCAAATTTTTTGTAATTTTTTTTTGGAATTGCCGGGAACTCAAAAGCAAATTCTATTTGTTATTACTTTCTGTGTATTGATTGCATCATTTTCTACCTATGAAAGACTTTTCAGCCGAAAATATTTATTGGGAAATGTTATGTTTAATGTTTAATGTTAAAATTTTGTTCCCTTATTCATAATAAGTTTCATTTTCTAAATCTAACAACATTTGACTTCTCCATTAGAAGTGAACAAAGGTTGGTAAAAAGCCAATTTTTTTTAATTTTTTCTCGAATACTTCCTACACTGCAAGCGAAAACACATAAATGTAGGCGACTTTTTTTAGCTTTTGTATAGAAAAAAAATCCACTTGGAAAAATCTTTTTTATCTGATCAAAAGCTTGGCATCGATTTTAATTTTTCATCAAGCCAATTTTACCTATTTTGGTGCTTTGTGGCCCTCCCATTTTATAGATATATAGTCTAAATTTCAGACAATCGGACAGCTAGTTTAAAAATTGCAGTTATTTAAAATTTAAAAAAAAATCCCAAGGGGCGCCTAAGTACCCGTGGGGTACCACCAGAACGCATCGTCGGATCGAGCTAAAAAATTAAGGCCGCATTTATGGCAGCAAACCTCATATTTTAAACAGCGCCCGTATATCAATTAAAGAAAAAATCTTTGCATACATTAAAAAAGCACTCTTTAAACCTTTAAATCTCTGCATTACTAACTTTCGCGATTTCATATACATAGCTGTGGCTTACAAAGGCTTTGCTCTTTTCACCAATTTAAAACATTTATATGTCTAGCGATAAGTTTTTCGTTCCTAAAGGCATTAAGCAGCTCACGAATTTTGTTAATATTTCGCCATAGTGATGATTATGATATGATTGCGCTTTCCGGTTGACTAAAAAAAACAGTGCGGCATAAGAATCTGTTAAGGCGAACAAAAATGTGTTTATATAAGAAAGTTAATTGAAATATATTTTTGAAATTTTATTTTTGGTGGGAATCGGTATACCGGTACATACCGGTATAGACCTAAACGGTATTCCTGATACCGGTATTTTCTAACCGAAATGGATTTCGGTATCGGTATCTATACCGGTATCTAATTATAGCGGTATTTGAATCGGTATCGGTATTTTTACGACACCGTTTGCCAACCTTGCCTTAGAGTCATGGAATGCACGTCAGACTAGCAAGCCCGGATCACACACTTCAACTTTTGTTGATCAACTCGTAATTCAACTGTAAGAAAGACGGAGAAATACAAATATCTCTATTTTCTTCCAGCTAACAGATATGAAAAATCTCTTAAATTCTGGTAATTTTGATAAAAATTAACGTAACAAAACTAATCTTCAGTTAAAATTAATGTAAATATGTATGTTTAATTTTTGTTTTTTACATAATGCATTATATAATATGCATTGAAGGTTAGTTTGTTTGAATAAATTATAATTTTTAACCTCTCATACATATATGCACATAAGTAGGTATGTGCGCTTGAGTAGTATCGAGTACCAAATAGAAAAAGTATCAAGTAGTATTGAGTATTCATATTCCGCTTTTTAAGACACTAAAAAAACCGAAGATCGACATTTACTTTCGCTCACATGACTATAATACATTTTTTCAGGTGAGTATTAGGGCCGCAGATGTCAACATATTTACTAACCGCAAATCGGCAATCGGCATTATCACAATCACAACCGAAAAGGAGTAAACTCTTGGTTCGATGTAGATTACAAGGATATGGTTAATGATTACGCGGTACATGGCAAAATTAATCTTGTACGGGTGGCGGCCCACTATGGCGTTATCAGAAATGAGCGTGCAAATTGATTGGCGAAAAAGGCCACAGCGTTACAAACAATAACTCGAAGATTGAGTTACCAAATCGGGTGAATATGACCAAAGAAATGATGGTGATAGTGATACTGTGCGTAATATAAGCAAGGTCTATGGGGTGACCAGGAAGAAGCCAAACTAGGGGCTTTGGAAATTAAACAAGCACAAGCTAGGCATGTTAATCGGCTAACTTACCAGGTCGCAACAAGTGCAGTGCATGCATGGAGAACATCGATACAATTCAGCACCTTTTTTGTCCTTGTCCAGCTTTCGCCCAGCCGCATTCCCGTTATTGTTGGGGATGACACCTTATTGGACACATGAGAACACACAACAGGTTCACACTAGCCTATGTGTATATCCTCTCACATAAACGCAATGGCTCCTCTCTTCAACCGTACTTTACCTTACCTACGGCCCTTTTCACAATGTACAATTAAAAGCTAACAAGGACTTTAACGGCAAGTTTTGTAAAAAGAACTTGCAGTTAAAGTTCAGGTTAAATCTAAATCTTAGATTGTGAAAAGCGACACTATCTGGATAATTAATTGCTTTCGAAGTTAAGTTCGGATAAAATATCCAAAACAAATGAAACCTGAAAACCAAATAAAAAGCTGGATAAATTGAGCTTTTTGATTTCTTGAAATTTGCCAATTTTAAAAGGAAATGGTTTTCAGAATTCGCCCGTATAGTTCTGCATAAAATACATAATTCAGATGAACTTTTTTTCCATGAAATTTTTTTTGGTGAAATTTTTCACTTGTCAATTGGAGGCCTGGAGAAAAAATCTCATAAAAAAATGCTAAAAACGATTCAGAGGTTCAAGTTGCATAATTTTTTTTTAAATCTTTTTCTTCTATAGCGCTGCAATTAGCAAATAGAAAAGGTTTCGTGCAACAAATTTCATAGCAAGAAAAAAATATTCGCTTACTAAGTCCCGGTCCAGACTTGCAATTTTTGTTGCAGTGATTTTTTAATATGTGTGAGAGTATTGAAATAGAAATATATACTTTATGTATTTCTTCCTTATTTCTTGCACATAAAAATAAAAAGTTGCTGCAACAAAAATTGCAAGTCTGATTAAATTTTTAATAATTATGCACAAAAAAAAGCCAAAAAAGTGTGAGCTCCGAACTTTGAAATTAATTAAAAACCGGTATATAAAAACAAGTGCTATCACAATTTTTAAATTTGAAGGGATTATTGTAATACATTAGATATCTAATAATTGAAATTTATTTGCTGGTGGTTTAGCATGGCATGGTACGCATTTCATTGGCGCTTGAACCAAATCATCAGCAGACTTCAACCACAAATTTTGCACAGTCACAAACCTCTTACTTTATGCACAGACTTTCAAAAAATATATGAGAATTCATTAAATAATAATATTCTTGAAAATCACTAAAGAAAAAAATAAGCTTAGTAGGTCTTGAAACTGATAAAAAAAACCCAGCAAACAATTTATATTCAGGTGAACTCATTTTATTTTTCTTTAAAGTATATTAGATATCATTAAAAATTATTTTGAATTGAATTTCTTATGACATGTCCTATGATGTTATTACAATAAGAAATTCATTGGAAAAACTTTTTTTAAATGATAAGTTTGTGTTTTCACTAGCAAAAAGGATATGCTAAGTACAAATTCATTTTGGATACATCCCGTACACTTGGCTTTGGTCGGAAATCATAATTTTTTAATTTGAGTGCACTCTTGGCCAACAGTGTACTAGTGCAGTAGCCTGAGAGTCATAGGTTCAATTCCTACTGAAGGTTTCTACTCCAGGAAGTCGTACACACAATGAAATCAGCAAAATCGTAGACTAAAAGTGCGACAAAGAGATAGTAACACAAATAAAGACGCAAGTCTGGTTGCGAAGTTGCATTCAAGTATGTCCCAGAAATATATCAAATTGTATACATACTATACATACATATCTACATACTCAAACAACGTCATAACGTGGTGAAGAATTAATCTTCCTATCTCTATTCATATTGTGTAAAAATTTCATACAAATATCTTGTTTGAAAACAAAGCATTAGGCTTTACCTCATAAAATAGAACAAAATTAATAAGATATCTCTATGGTATTTTTTCAATAAGGAAATCTTATTAATTTTATAGAGAAAACCTTTTTGAAAAAATCAAGAAGAAATCTTGTAGTTTTTATTAGGTTATCTAATTGATTTTTTCAAAAAGGTTTTCTTCTTGATTTTATTAGGCAACCTAATAGAAAATAAAAAAATTGTACTTATGTATTTTGATTTAAACTCTGTACTATATACATATGTATGTATGTAGTATATTTAGATGTTATTTATTTATACACACATACGTACACATTATATTATATTCTTAATTAACTAACTCACAATACATATATATTTATTATTTTGGAGGATACAAATATTGAACCAGCAACCTTCTGACTGATAACCAATATGCTAACAAGCAGCCTGAATCCGCACTGAGATTATTGTACAAACATGCTTATACAAGAAAGAAAAAGATCATGAAAAAATTGTCTCTTCGCAGCTAAAAAAATATGTATGGAGCATATATGATATCCCATATATGGTTCGGATCCGAAAAATGAGGATATATGGGCATATATGATTATATATATTGATACATTTTCATACATGTATGTGTAAATTCCCTCCACAGTATGGAAAGTTCGTATTCATACACTCTTGATTCACAAAAGCGCACTGCTGTGCAATATATTAAATTACTAAAATAAAATTTTTCTTAAGACTTGGGGTTGTATTTAATGAAACAATTAATTCAAAACGAACTAAAAGTCATTTCATTCATCAAGAGGTGAATCAATTATTTAAAAAACACATAAATCATATTCGTACATAACATTAAGCTTAAGAAATCAGATTTAAAACTAATGCAATTAATTATAAAAGAACAAATTATCCGTCTAACAATAGTTTTCAATACAGTAAAATGAACTTTGTTTCTTATCTAGAGAATTTTGTTATTTTATAATTATTCTTTTGATTATTTGATATATTAAATGGGGCCACAATGTATAAAATCATACAAGAATGGTTTTTTTGTAACAAAAAGTTTTTCTTTTTTAAACGTTGAGGGTACGCATACAAACTTTGCATACCGTATGTATTTTCTAATGGATTTCCAATTCAGCAGTGATAAAATTCCAAGCTTTTGTGATTGCAAAAACGATCTTATGTGAGATATCATGTATGCATACATTCTTATATGGCTCCATATATAAAATCTTATATTTATATATGGATCCACATATGAAGAGCTTCATAATTAAATTTTCATATATGAGCTCATACATTTCATATATTAGTCCATATATTAGTTCATATATAATAGTTTTGATATATATATCCCATATATTTCCATACATGAATTCATACATATTTATATATAGTTATATACATTCATATATTAAAAATATATGGACCATATGTAATTTTTTTAGCTGGGTATGTTTATTTATATGTAGATATCGCACCTTATCAACAAGAGGGTATTAACTAAAAATTTTTAAAATTTCACGTTTTGTAAGAAATCAATTAACAACATCAATATCTATCTACTGTAAAAATTTTAATGTATTTTGACCACTCTTTTGTTGATCAAATTTGTTTGACTTTATAATTTTAATTCGAAATGTGACTGTTTTTATAATAAAATTACTAAAATTTTGTTTGAGTTATGACTCTTTTCAAAACGTAGATATTCTTCCCCAATAATAGCAATGTTTTAAAATAAAAACAATGGAAATATCAAATGGAATTTGCTTACTATGATGTAATCGAATTTTTATATTTTCTTAAAATATAACTACAAACAGTTTTTCATCTCTACTGAAAATTTTTAAATTTTGAGTTAATACCCTCTTGTTGCGATATGAAATAACAAGAAACCTAATAAAAACAAGAAATTTCCTCAATAAAAAAATTAATAAGATGCTTTACACATAATCATATAGGAACCTAATGAAAACAATAAGGAATATCTTATTGAAAAAATCAATAAGGCAAACTAATGAAATCAATAAGGAACCCTTTTTGAAAAAATCAATAAGGCAACGTAATATAATCAATGAGAAATCCCTATAGCTTACAATTTATAAGAAAATCTAATAGAATCAAGAAGATTTTCTTTATGGATGGTTTTTTGGTGCCAAAAATAACGGAAATTGAGATTTAAGATTTCTTCGTGATTTTATGTGGCTTTCTTCTTGATAAAATTAATAAGATTTACCACATAAAAACAATAAGGAATCTCTATGAAAAAATGTTCGCTTCTTTCTGCTGGGATATTATTATTATTAGCCTAAAAACGTTTCATAGAGAAAATCTTCTTGATTTTATTAGGCAGTTTTTTTCTCTGTGTAAAAGCAAAATAACATTTAGTTTTTCTATTAAATTGTGTGTGAACTTAAAACTTCAAAATCGTTTTCTGGCAAGCGTCGTTTCAGTAAATGAGCGATATGCAGATACATATCTTCATATGGATGCATGTATGTATGTACATATGTATAAAACAAATACATATATTACTAAAATAATAAAAAACTGAGTGTAGGACAATGTTTGACTTGCTCGGCAAACTATCACTATTTTTTGTAAAAAATTAGTCATATAATCACATAATTATACATATACTTAAGTATGTGTATAAATATGTAGATGTACATACATTTATTATGTATTATTGCTAAGTATCACCAGTTATCATTAAAAGATTGTCAACAAAATAAAATATGTTTAGCGCATAGAAAAACCAAGGCGTGTACGTATTTATTTTCGCAGGGCTTTCACAATTTATGATGTTCCCCTTCAAAACTCATCTTTTACGTTGCCTTCTGGAACATCGCCAATGAATGTTTCCTGATTCAAATACTGAAACTTGCTAGATTTGCAAATATGCTTTTGACTGTACTCCGCCATGTACTACAACACAACTGTACATATCAATGCAATGGACTTTTTACCATCAAAAACATATTAAAATGCTAAATTAAAACTAACAAGCTTTTCTTACCAGATACTTGGTTGGCATTTTATTCAAAAAACAACCCTTTTCTAAAATTCGAAAACAAAGTTCTCAAATAAACAGAAACAAGTAAATGAAATAAAAAAAAATACAATTTGTAATAACAAAAAACTAATGATAATATCCTAAAAAAATTTTATATTTTTTTGTTAAAGCAGATGTCCAGTTAAAAAATAAAAAAAATTATGGTCAAAAATATGCAAAGCAAGCAAACTATTTTCAATTACTAAAACTTTTATACAAACGCACTCACACATAAATATATATATACATACATACATATGTATATTCTTTATATATACATAAATACATATGTATGTAAATATCTTTTACTATTTACTCTGCATGCAAAGGAGGGTGATAAAAAAATCCCTTAACTTGATTGTTCTATTGTAAAACCATGTTAAAATAGACTGCTTTTTTCCTAAAAAAACGAAGGAAAATATGTTGTCACAAAAAGTGTTAAGCGAATTTTAACTTTATACAGAACTCTTATTTCCAAGATCCGGTTTTCAACGGAAAATAACGCATTATGCCCATTAACACGCACACGGCAAACTTGTTTACCTTCCCAGCATAATTATAAAGAGCACAAACGGTCTAACACTATAACTTTTTAGGAATTTAATTTTTGCATAATTTTTATAATATTTAGCATTATTTTCAGCTAGACATAAAAAACACAAACCAGTTGAATAGAACAAATCATAAATAAACCATAATTTTTGAAGTACAAGAAAACAAACCAACTGACCACTGGCAAACTCACAATAAAATTTACAGATTGCGGCCAACTTAGCCTTGAGAAAAATTTAATGCTCGCAAATTGAGACATAAAAAATAAACTTTTAGGCAAAGTTAAGCTTTGATTACTTAAAAGTATATTTTTAATAACAAAGAGTACTCAAATCTTAAGTAGAGGACCGACCAGTGTTGGACATAAACTTAATAATGGTAATTAATATCACATAAATGTCGTACTAAGCACAAAAAGCACAAAAATATCTTCAAGAAGTGTCCCTATTTTTTTAAAGGGTGTGTCCAGTAAAGTTCAAAATTTTACGAGCAATGCAATGGGGTGAAAATAGCATTTGGGAACAGCGATGCCAATTTAGCGTGCTTCGCGGTAGATTTAGCGCGTTTTACTATGCCAAAGGCGCTTTTTTTCGTCTTGGCGCTTTTTATAAAAAATTCGCTAAGTTAGCGCGTTTTGAATAAAGTCGATAACCTTATTTGAGTTCAATATTTTGTTAATTTTTTTGTATAAGTTTAACAATTTTAGGGTATCAAAAACTCTGATAAAAATGTTCAAGTTGGTTATCGACAGGGAAACCACAAATATGCAATTGCATGTTTTTTCTTGTCTGATATATCAATCCGGAATTAAGATATTTATCCGTTTCAGAACTTTTAATGAATTCTGGCATCGATTTGTTAGTGCATATTTTTGCATATTTTACCCTTTAAAGCATGTTTTTGCATACTTCAGACTAACGCGCATATTTTGAGCATTTTTCACATTTTTAGAGCATATGTGGCGTTTTTAGGGCATATTTTGGTACTTTTTAAAAAAAATTATTTTAATATTTAAAAAAAAAATTTTTGGTAAAAATTTCTACTTTTTTCCGTCAAAATTTCATTTTGTAGTGAAAGAAACAGTAGTATGGGGAAGCAATATTTTCCTACCATTATGATGTTAGACTTCATAAAAAAAAGGGCATTGTGCATGTTCTGGGGGCAAATTACGGCACTCGATATCGCTCGAAATTTTTAAATATTTCCATATAAACTCTATTGAAATACTTCGTAATTTCGTTCGTTAACGACTGCCGTAATTTGCCCCTGGCTTCCGAATCCATTTCATACGTTTTCTTGTGAGTTGTGATGTTAAATCACATGCTACACGTGTTTAAGTTGAAATTTAGAATGTACTAATTATTAGTATGTGTTCTAACATCCAAATTTAGAAAAAAATAAAATTTTTTAATTTTCACTCACTCGTAAATAGTATTGTGAAAGAAAAACGAAACAAGAAAATTCAAAAATTTAAATCTTAAATATCCAATTTTTTTTCTGCTAAATTTTAATGCTGAAATAAATACTATTGATTTGTATATTCCAAATTTCAACTCAAACAGGTGTAACATGTGTTTTAACATCCTCACTGGACGTTAATTTCAATAAAAGCTTGGTTTGGTAATTGTGACGCAAAAGAACATTTTCAATGTATAAAAGTTTATTTAGATATGACCGGCGGCGATTTTTATTTAAAAAGCTAAGTGAAGAGTTTTTGTTTATTGCAATAACAATTATAAAAAAATTTATCTTATTCTTCAAAATACAGTTCGTGATCGCTTTTGAAGTAAAGTTAAATTTTCGCTCTTAATTAATTTTTTTATTGTTTCCTTCTACTGTTTATTTTATTTTTGTCTTGTTTTATATGTAAATTTTATTGAATTGCTGAATTAAAATTAGTTCTTCATTTCCAAATAATCCAATTTATGTTATTTTTAAGAGCATATTTTTTGAGTTTTTAGTGCATGTTTCGATGTTTTTAGTGCATATTGAATGCGCATAAAACACTTTTTTGGGAGCATATTTCTGGTTTCCCTGGTTATCGATTTAGCTGTTGCAAATAAAATTACATTGACTGTGGTTAGAATTAAAAACGCATTTTAATACTGTTAATGGCAAATGTTTTAGAAATTTCACAGCTAAAAATATGTATTAATGAACCAAAAAGTTCACATAACTTATTAAGCATCTATTCTAGCTAAAATACAAATAGCATTTGAATCGCAACAAAGTTACAAAGTTTGACAAATAAAGTTAAAATAAAAACTAAGGATTTCGATTATTTGGAAAGTGATTTTGATTCTGTATTAAATGAGTTTAGTTATTTAGGATATAATTTCGAAGAAGCTATATTGAAAAATCTAAAAAAGGGTTACTAAAAAATTTTATTTGATACATACATCGACTTTTGTTAAATATTAATTTAGCGCGCTAGCAAATAGCGCGTTTTGGATATAAATAGTTGACAATGTTGTAACTTAGCGCATTCTAGCGCGTTTTGAGATGGGCAAAAGCGCGTTTGGGTTGTAAATAGTTGACACCGCTGTTTGGGAAACTGGCACACCAGATGGTAAATCAACTGTATACACAACAATCGTTTCTCATATTCCGTTTCATTGTAAATTTAAGTTATATAGCTCATGTTAATAAGAATCTCTACCCAAGTAGATTGACTAGGGTGCTGATGAAGTGCGTGGCTGCACAGAAAAGTATCGGTATTTCCCCCAGCTTAAAGTCTGACTTTAATTTTTTTTATCTTCTTTAGAAACTCACATTAATTAATAAAAATATTTCATTCAATAATAATTGAAATTACTAAACTTGAGCCTGACTATGAATTATTTCTGATTAAAATTCACTACAGTTCAATTAAAGAATCTAAAAATCAAAAATTTTTATCAGAGTTTGTTTAATTGTTAAACTTTTACAAATTAAAATATAATTTTGACAATATGTTGAATAATAAATTTCTTAAATGTTAAATTTTAGATTTTATTTTTAATTTTGCAATTACTATTATTCTTATACGATGGATTTCTAATTGTATAGAAGTGTAGAAAAATAAAATAGATTCATATCGAATATAAATTATTTGCTGGGTTTTCTATAAGTTTCTAAGCCTACTATGCTTATTTTTCTTTTGAGATTTTAAAAAATTTTATTATATGCGAATTCTCAAATAGTTCTTTAAAGTCTGTGCATAAGATAAGAGTTTTGTGACTATTCAAAATGTGTAGGTGAAGTCAACTGATAATTTGTTACAGCAACAATAAAATATATTTATGTATATATATAGACCAAGCTGAACCACTAGCAAATAAATTTCAAATTAACTTAGACAAAAAAAGTAAAAATATTGAACTGAAATGATGTTATTGGCTCCATTCAAAACTCGCTAATTTAGCGCTTTTTTTAATAAAAGCGCTAAGACAAGAAAAACGCGTTTGGCATAGTTAAAACGTGCTAAATCTAGAGCTAAACTCGCTAAATTGGCATCGCTGCAGCCAATATTGCAATAAATGCTAAAGTAAGAAAGTAAAAAACATGTGGCTTATTGAGTTTTTTTTCAACTTTGATATTATTATGGACTTCTCTTTTGTTTAAATGGAAGTTTAACTTAATATCTCTAGTTCTTCTAACAAAGTTTTGGGTAAATGTTGCCTGAGGATCTGCATTAACAAAAGTGAAATGTGCATAGGATCTACCTGACCCCTCAATAATCAGTTTCAATATATTTTTAATAAAAAATATTAATATTAAATATAAATTTGAAATTTATTTGCTTGTGGTTTAGCTTGGTCTATATACGTATTTCATTGGCGCTTAAACCAAATCATCAGTAGACTTCAACCACAAATTTTGAACAGTCACAAACCTCTTACTTTATGCACAGACTTTCAAAAACTATATGAGAATTCATAGAACAACAATATTTTTAAAAATCACAAAGACAAAATAAGTTTGGTAGGCTTTGAAACTCATACAAAACCCAGCAAATAATTTATATTCGATATGAATCTATTTTATTTTTCTACACCTTCATACAATTAGAAATCCATTGGATAACAATAAAAGTAATTACAAGGCAAAATGAAAAATAAAATCTAAAATTTAACATTTAAGAAGTTTATTATTCGACATATTGTCATAATTATATTTTAATTTGAAATTTATTTGCTTGTGGTTTAGCTTGGTCTATATACGTATTTCATTGGCGCTTAAACCAAATCATCAGTAGACTTCAACCACAAATTTTGAACAGTCACAAACCTCTTACTTTATGCACAGACTTTCAAAAACTATATGAGAATTCATAGAACAACAATATTTTTAAAAATCACAAAGACAAAATAAGTTTGGTAGGCTTTGAAACTCATACAAAACCCAGCAAATAATTTATATTCGATATGAGTTTCAAAGCCTACCAAACTTATTTTGTCTTTGTGATTTTTAAAAATATTGTTGTTCTATGAATTCTCATATAGTTTTTGAAAGTCTGTGCATAAAGTAAGAGGTTTGTGACTGTTCAAAATTTGTGGTTGAAGTCTACTGATGATTTGGTTTAAGCGCCAATGAAATACGTATATAGACCAAGCTAAACCACAAGCAAATAAATTTCAAATTAAAATATAATTATGACAATATGTCGAATAATAAACTTCTTAAATATTAAATATAAATATTAAATGCATATGAATAATTTGGAATTATTAGTGCGTTTAGCCACTGTTCCTTTTTTTATGAAGTTAATTGAATATATATACTTGCAATTCTTAATTAGGATCATTTATTTTGTATTTTTAAATAATAACAATAATATTGTCTTCATATTGCTGACCAGATACTTTTTGAACAGAAAAATGCATTACCAACATGTATTTGATCTTTTAAAAATAAAAAAGGAAGCGATAAGTGTCTTTGTTTAACATTGAATTTAAGATTCCCGTCTTGTGTTATGCTAATATCTGTCACTGTAGCTAGTTATAGCAAAACTTCAGATTCTTTCAAACATTTCCATTCAGTTGAATATTTCTCACTGACTTGAATGCATAAATAGTTCTCCATTAACAGCCGTTTGACTACTTTTCGTTTATTTTTTTTATGCTTGACAAATGGTCAAGCTTTAATTTAGTACTTTACAAAGAATCCTGTTCTTATTAATATGCCTAACAGCTAGACAAGTTTCTGAAGCGGGAAAATCAAGTGACTCAAAAATGACCCTTCTTATGCACAAACAACCCCTGTTGCTTTTCTTGAAAATAAAAGGAACCAAATAAAGGAAAGCAATGAAAAGAAAAACTACCAAAAACAAAGGGAAGGATCAAGTGAATTAGCAAACAAAATCCTAACGTACAGCGCTCCTTTACTACAGTGAGTGCAATAAGCAACGGTGGGCTTTGAAACAATTAATTAGGACCAACAATGAATAACATATTTATAGAAAAGACATTAAAGCTAAATTAAAAATTTTTTTTTTTGCTTGAAAGCTTTTTCTTATCCACTGCTAGCAGAGTTTCTGGGTGATACCTTGGTGCCTTTGCTACCAATAGGTCGAACAGCTCGAAACACAAAACCAGAGGGAACTTATTTGGTGTAGTGGGAGCACAAAATTCTATATTTCCAAAATTCATTGATGTCTGATGAACCCGGATAGTTGAAGAAAATATTATATATTGTTCGGTAAAGGAAGCGGCCAGTTTATGTGTTTCAGAATTATTGTATTGTTGACAAAAAAGTTTGTAGAGTCAGAGATTAAAGCTTAAATATATGTATACCCCAAATCTGTAGTTTCAAGAAAACTAAAGTTTCTCTGAAATTGTTTACAATACAGTGTAATTTATTTTCATTAACAAGTAATAAATATTACAAACATTTCTTAATTAAGTTCAAACATACCGGCATTTTTTTTAAATATAAAAAATTGGATGGAGACAAGCTTAAATACATTTTGAGATAATGCTTTCTTATGAAATAAAATTTCATAAGAAAAATAAAAAATTTTAAGATTGGCACGTGACAAAATATGTTCATTTGGCAATCACTGTTCACTTGGCAATCACAGTTTCAGAATGCTGGAGAGCCAAATATAAACTGTGAAAAAGCAAAAACAAAGTTAACATAAAGCCACTACAATAATACTTACATGAAAAAAATGGAAAAAGAGGAAACTAATAGTGATATTTATAAATGTGTTTACCAAAGGTAAAGCAATTGTATAAACAACAATCATTTCTCATATTCCGTTTCATTTAAAATTTAAGTTAAATAGCTGATATTAATAAGAATCTCTACCCAAGTAGATAGACTAGGGTGCTGATGAAGTGCGTGGCTGCACAGAAAAGTATCGGCATTTTCCCCAGCTTAAAGTCTAAGTTTAATTTTTCTTCTCTTCTTTAGAAACTCACATTAATTTATAAAAATGTTTCATTCAATAAAGAATTGAAATTACTGAACTTAAGCATGACTAAGAATTATTTCTGATTAAAAATAACAAATTTAATATTTTGCAATTCTCGACGCCAGCTTGTTAATGACGTCTAGGTGTTATTTCTTGCAATACGTTTTTAATAGCACTTTTCACAATTTCTTTGCTAGAAATTTCCTCCTTTCTAACCCAATCTTCATTATATCAATATCATATTCTATGGCATTGTTGTCTAAGGATTTGGGAGGGCTATAAAGTTGTTGTAGAGCACAATAAAGTAGCAACTGTTTCACCAAAAGTGCCGTGTGGTTCGATTCGTTGTTTTTCTTGGAAGATCCAATATGGTCCATTCGTCTTGCATCGATACAGATTCATTATTACATCAACCAAAGCCAAATTTCCAGCTGCACCTATCAGTGATGCCAACCCAAAATCTTTCTTAGATGTAGATTCCATGTGAAAAGGAAATAGTTTCCAACGAATCTTACTTTGAAAAGATATAAATGTACCACTTTTATATTCAGGGTATTTTTTAACGTTGATTAAACCTTTCGTTGCGATAAAAAATATTTTACAAGGAATCTTATGACAAATCTTAGTTGTGGATCGTTAATACTAGGAATGCCAATCGGGACTGGTTTTTACGATCCCTGGACTTGGAATTTCAAAAATCAAATCCCGGGACTTCGGGATTTTTCTTGATCTCGAAATTTTTTAAGACTCAGGTATTTTTTTTCGGGACTCTGGGTTTTTTGAACATTAAAAGATACATGCTTTTTATAAAGAAAAACATCTTTGAAAGAAGTTCACAAATAAAAATTTTAAATTTTTTTTAACTTAAACCTGAATAAAAAATTATTTCTGATTAAAAGTCACTACAGTTCAAGTAAATCTAAAAATTTCTCATTTAAAAATTTTATAATTAATTTCATATTGCATACATAGTTAAATATAATTATCTTATAGACATATATAAATATAACAAAAACAGTGAGAAATTTTTAGATTCTTTAATTGAACTGTAGTGAATTTTAATCAGAAATAATTCATAGTCAGGCTTAAGTTCAGTAATTTCAATTCTTATTGAATGGAATATTTTTATTAATTAATGTGAGTTTCTAAAGAAGAGAAGAAAAATTAAACTTAGACTTTAAACTGGGTAGAGATTTTTATTAACATCAGCTAGTTAACTTAAATTTACAATGAAACGGAATATGAGAAACGATTGTTGTGTATACAATTGATTTACCTTTGGTAAACACATTTATAAGTATCACTATTAATTTTCTGTTTTTTCCAATTTTTCATTTTTCTATTTAGGTTAGCACGAAATTATTTTACTCTACCTCAGTATGTTTAACTATTCTTGCTTATCTTTTACGATCATCACATTAATTATTTTTACTTATTCGATGTACCATCGGTACATGCATGTAAGTATTATTGTAGTGGTCTTATGTTACTTGTTGTTGCATTCTACAGTTTTATTTTAGTTAGGTATTTCCCCCAGCTTAAAGGCTAAGTTTAATTTTTCTTCTCTTCTTTAGAAACTCACATTAATTAATAAAAATGTTTCATTCAATAAGAATTGAAATTACTGAACTTGAGGCTAACTATGAATTATTTCTGGTTTTTGAAAATTTCAAGAGTTTACCTTTTACGATTTCCAAGATATAGCAAGTTGTCAAAATTGTATTAACTGATGGACCACCCTTTAATTTTAAATTTTTAATATTGTAATGTTAATTGTTGTAGTGTATATAAAAATACACTAATTTTATAAATTTCAAGTGTCAATATAAAATTGTATGTATATTACATGGGATTTTAGCATTTTTCGTTGCTCGTTTTGGAACACCCTTTAATTTTTAACTCTTATGTATTTGTTGTTGTAGTGGCCAAGGCTCTACATACTGTGTCCAAATTTCAGGTCCGTAGCTCTTACGGTTCCTGAGAAAATACCGTGTGACGGACAGACGGACATACGGACAGCGTATCGAAAACAATAGGGGTCCTTTCTCACCTTTGGTGTACGGAACCGTATAAAAACGAGTATATATGCTACCACTTAATTGTAAATAAATTCAGAATTAATGGAATAATTTTTAATAAATGTGGCTCATTTTATTTATAACAAATGAATGTATCACAATTAATAATAAAATATAAAATTTTCTTCAGTTTAAAATTGTAATGAGTCTTTTAAAAACGATTTTCTCAATATTTTTTTTAAAAATTTAAATTTTTTTTTAAAACTTTTTGAATATCTCCGAAACTATATGGTTGTAAAAAATAAATGAGGACGTTATTTAAAGGTCAATTTGTTTTCTACCCTTCTGTGTATTTTTTTATTTCATCAAAGTACTGGTTCTCAAGTAAATGCAAATTATGTGATTCAGCATACTCTTTTTTATTAATAACGGAAAATCTCCAGATGCAGAGTCAATTCAAAAAAAAGTAGTTCATAGGCATTGGAGCTCAGTATCATATGCACAAAAATTTAGTATCAAAGTACCGACCTTAAAAATCGTGTTGACCTGTGTTATTTGAAGTGTAACTCAGACTGTTACAATGTTGACATTAAGAAAAATTTTATTAAAAAAATTTTAAAGTTTATGTATAGTTTTATTTTTAACTTTAGTTGTATTTAGAAATTGTTACACACTATTATATACATATATTCTGAATTTTTTATTTAATTTCACCGTATCGTTTTTATATTTGACAATAAAGTCGATGAATTGTTTTCTGTTACATAAAACAGTCTTTTATTTATAATACTATGATATGTTAGTTGTTCAATATAACGGATAATTCTTGCATGACGATTTTTCGAGGATTCTTTTAAAAAAATTTTCAATTGATTTTTTTAGTGCGATTTTATTTGAGAGTCAATTGAAAGGGTAACTCGTTTAAACGGGTATTTTTCGATGTGTTTTATGTGGAACATTTTCATTTAATGTTCTTAGAGCAATTAACCAGTTAAATCAATTAAGCGGGGAGCAATTAAGCGGAAACTACGGTGCCCCAAATATTGGTAAAACTATTTTTTAAGTGTTCCCAAACTCCAAAAATTATGGTTTTATTGGGAAGCTTATTCCTAAACTGTATGTATGGATTTTTAGAAAATTCCTATTCATTAAAAAAAACATATAAAGATTTATGCATAAATACAAAACGAAATTTAAATGAATGGCATAAAAATATTAGCTTCTAATAATTAAAAAAAAAACTAATTTTTATATTTTGCTATCTACTTTTCCGCCAAATAGTCTGCTATAGTTTTTCGTATTTGAAAAACTAAGATGATAATTGGCATTAGCCAATTCTTTGTTGTTATACTTGACAATACTTACCAGAAAAACAGTAACACTTCGCAAGTATTTTTTTTCGTCACATTGTGACAATACAATAATTACAATACAAATAGAGTTCTCACAATATTTTATTAGTAATAACAGTTGATTCCGTTCATTTCTAATATTTTGAATATTTGTAGACACAACTGAATTAAATATAACCCAGTAAAAAAAGAGACTCCAAAAAAGTCATGAAAATGTAGAGTTTGCGATCTGGAAGTAGTGAAAATTTCGATCCGATCTAATGATTTTTACATAGGGTTGTCATTGCAAGAAGTTTTCTTTTTCGATGCTTGGTCACTGAAATGAAAGCGAGATTAAGAAAAATTCACTTTTTTGTGTTCTATAATAATATTTTTATCTAGAAAAAATGGTAAACAGTTGCCTTTTTTAACAGTTCGTTTCTTTTTATATGAATTTAAGCCCGAAACAGCGTTTTCATGTAAATTTAAGCAAATAACTTTTAAGTTTTAGATTAAAAATAGTTCATAAATTTCTTTAAGAAAATACAATTTTTTTAAATTCTGGTGAGTATTTTTGAACACTATGGAGGAGTTACAAGGTTTTGTGTGACTAAAATAAGCTTCTAGATGGTTTTTTGCTCACTCTCGGCAAATTAAAAATATCAATTTCTTGGAAGCAATGAAAATGACTTCCATTTTTTTTCACTGGGAAGTTAGAAAGTAACATGACTGAATATTGGCTTTTGAAATTAAAAAATTTATTCTTGTAAATAACATTTAAAATTTGGGTATTGTAACTAACTAATCATTTGCCACCGTAATGAAATTGTTTTGTAATATAAAAGAAAAGAAAATAAAATGCAATATTGATATTCCTCACCGAATAAAATATTAACCCCAAAAATTTTTTATTCTGAATACATTTGTGATAAAAATTTGGGGAATGTAATCAACAAAAAATAAAAATTAAATGGAAATGTCTTATACAAACATAGAAATATCTTTTGCACAATAATTACACAAATTCTGTATTTAACAAAAAAAGGTAAGGACATTTTCATATATATCGCAAATTGTTCAAAGTGTTATTACTATTATTCTGAAGTGAAATTATTTGTGCAAATAATTTGTAGTTTCTTGATAGGAAAATGTATCTGTGTAATAAAGCCGAATACCGACAAGGGATGTTACATTGCACTACATCGATAAAACATTTGCACATTTCACTTCAGAATATAAGCAAAATATTAAGAATAGTTTGCGATAAAGATAATAATGTACTTACCTTTTTATTCTGCACAAATTGTTTTTATGTATGTATGTGATCAATGCCTACCAATGATTCCTTTAGAAAAATCAATTATATTGGTTGTGTTTTCTGTTGCAATAACCATTTCATTTTAAAAATTCACGTATTGCTAATGAAAAATTGGTGCTTAGAAAAAATAAATTCGTTCACTACAACAGAATTGTGTGTTAGTTGTTGTAACCGACAAAATTCGAGTGGCTACAAATTCGGTTATCACAACAAATCTGTTTTCTCTGTGCAATTCAACATTTACAAGAGGGATTGTTTTCAGTGGAACAGCACTAAAAATGTATTAAGGCTCAGATAGCCGACTGTAATGTAATGTAACTGCAACGTAGGAAACAGCATATCGATATTTTTATATGAAAAAAAAAGGTTACGTTACATTGCGTCTCTATAACCATTTCCATTACTTTTCACATAAGAATATTGATGAGCTGTTTCCTACTGTTGCAATTACTTTAGATAACAGACGTGTAACTGAGCCTTTAGTGCAGTTCTACATTTAAGCATTTTCTCTTTTTGATGTCCACTAAAGTAAATGCATGCGTGTGTATATCTATAAGCGGATAATCAAAACTTTTCAGTTTGCGATCAGTTCAAACTAATTTTTTAAAATTAAAATATTCTTAAGCTACGAGTAGCTACAAATGCATAATTCAAGAAAATCATGAAAGGATAAATCAAATTAAAAGTTAAAGAATTTTGTGTTTAAAATATATTACACAAGATACACAATATATTATAAGACATTATGCTGCAATAGCACAATGGTATCCTTTTACGTCTGGGAAATTAACAACAAGTACTTATTTTATTAAAAGTGTAAGCAGTTTTGCAAAAGTTTTAAGTAACATTTCAAAAGAACTTAGAGAATAAGTTTCCTACGTCACTTGTATATACATTGATTGGAGTGGCCGTTAATTGTATGGATACTTTTTTTTTATTTCTTCTACTCTCACCCCCGAATCAGTTCAGTTTCATGTAAAATAATATACAAAAAAATTTCATACTGATAAGTTGCGTTTTGGGGTAAGTCCAGCCCTTAAAGTTGGCGTTCAAACCCATTTTTCAAATTTACAATAATATGAAAAATGGCAATATTTTAGCTCTTCAAGTCAACAATATTAGTCTCAAAGAAAGTTTTTTGCTAAAATTAATATTTTAGAAAATAATAAGGAAAGTAACAAACAAAATACCAACAATTTTATGTAATAAAATTATATATATATATGGAATTTTTTTATTTTAAGGATGTACAATAAGAACTTATGAATATAAATTATTTCATACATATACATATAGTCAAAATAAAACTTAAAAAATTACACTGAATATAAAGGCTTGAGGGCCAACTTTGAGGGCCGGACGCACCCCCTTAAAACACAACTTATCGGTATAAAATTTTTTTGTATGTTTTTTACATAAAACTGAAACGGTTTGGGTGGTGAGAGTAGAGGAAATAAAAAAAGCAATGTGAGTCCGATCACAGGGGAGATGTGTAAACATCTAGTAATGAAAGTTTTTTTTAAGTTGAAAGTACTTATGCTTTTGGTATTTTAAGTTAATCATTTCAAAGTATCAAAACTTTCAATATTGTAAATACTGCTGGTTTTTGTTTGTTTTATTTAATTTATTTAGTTAGTAAATTGGCACATTATATGCATATAATATGTACTGCATTAAAAATTGCAGTAAGCAGTAAATTTACTGATTACTGAAAAAACTTAATAAATTTTTACTGATAATGAAATTTAATTTGCATTACCAGTAAAATCGTAGGGCCGTTTTCATAATATAATTGTAGCAAGTGGCAAAGTTTTTTTCATTAAAATTTTTAAATTTGTGCATGAAAAAAATTTAGCCACTTGGTAGAATTTCATTATGAATAGGAGCATTAATGATTACTGAAAATACAATGCCCCTCATCATATAATGAATCATTTAGGCACTTTATAAATATTGCAAAAAAAAATTTAGTAATCAGTAAAAATTTACTGGTTAAAAATTTATTTTTACTGAAATTTTAGTAGTACTGCAAAGTGCCCCTCTATGGTAAATGCCTTTAGTACAAACAGTTAATATTGGCTTATGGTAACTAAAATAAGATATATAAATGTTTGACTCTACTGTATTTAAAAATTTTTGGAAAACTGCATCTATAGTAGTGGAATTATCCCCATGGTTTGTGGATAATTGCTCATATGCAAGTGGAAAACGTGATAAAGCTTGCGACTGTGGGTTTGCAAAATTTTTATTAAAATCTCCAGCCATAATAATTATAATTGGCATAAGATAGAGATTGATACTCAATTGTCGTGCACCAGTTTCAGTGTACAGCAACAGTACGTAATGAAGATATGTTATAATATAATGTTATAAATTCTTTAAAAAGACTACTATATATATTTTAAACAAATATTTGACATTTAAAACGCTCTTTTAATCAAAAGTTTATATAGACTTTATTTATTTTATATTTTTCAACTTTTTAACAAAATTATCCCCACTGGCAACACTATTAATTGCACTTCACAAGCAATTTCTATTAAAATTAACTCCTCGAGTTATGCTTTAAAATTCGGCTGAGTTATTTTTATGCAGCTGTAAAGTTTCTTTGCACTTCTTGTCAGAGTTACCGTTGTAAAATTTCAAAAAGTGGCACAAAATGGGTATTTTAAGGAAAAAGGGGCAACTTTAAAAACAAGAAAAATTAAAACAAATCTGCTTATTTTTAAAAACATGAAGACTAAAAAATACTATTTTAATGATAAAATAGAGCCAAAAAATATAAAAATAATTCACATGATTTGTGCTATTACTTGAATCTTTTGAAAATACATACATATATACTTTTAATGCTTTCTTAGCATTGGCTCTTATTTACAAAAAAAAATTAACTCAGCTTATTTATTTATTTTTTAATAAATATGTGAATATTGAATTCTCAAGAAACAGGCACAAGACAATTCTGCAAATTTTTTATACATTGCATTTTGGAATTAACGGAAAAAGGTCGATTTGAAAATTTTTAATAGTTATTATATGCCTATTTTTTGAAATGAATATTTTTGTACTTTTGAATAGGTTCATCATTTGGAATCTAGTCTTCAAAATCACTTTGCTCCAAACTTAAAGAAGATAACACGGTATAACAGTTTCAACTTTCAGCCCGTTCGATAATTTATTTTCTAATGATGAAAATTTAGAAAAAGAACCGCTCAGCGGGAAGAAACTAAAGATAATTATGTATATAAAGCAAATGTAATAACTTTGGATAGAAATTTTTATCCAAGCAATTTGAGAACTCTCTTACAAAAACATCAAGTCCACTTATTATATTACTAAAAACGGAAGCAATTTAACAAATACTGCGTCTAAATAAATACTTAAATACAATCAGTCTTTTAGCGCTTCGCAATTTTTTTAAGTATATAAAAGTTTAGTAATGACTTTTTTTAATCGGGAATAATTTCTTAATCGGGGTTAGGTTTAGTATTTTCAATTATTATTAAATGATATATTTTTAATAATTAATTTGATAAGAAAAGAAAAATTAAACTATACATTTTAGGTGGGCGAAATGCGCATTTTTCTGTGCAGCCATGAAGCTGATGAATGTTTGTCTACGTGGGCAGAGATTGTTATTAATATCAGCTATTTAAATTGTATTTTTAATGAAATGGAACATGAGAAAGAATAGTGTATACAATTATTGATTTACCTTTGTTAAATACATTTGTAAGTATCACTATTAATTTTTTATTTTCCCGATTAAGAAATTATTCCTGATTAAAATTTACTATAGTTCAACGAAATTTGTTTAATATATGTACATTGAATATACCTACATACATCTGTAAATATGTATGTAATTATATTTACATACTCATACAAATATAATCAAGCCTGGGCATATTAATTATTCGAAAGATATTCATAATCTAGATACGCATCACAAGAAAAACAATGTCTTATAAGCTTGCTTACAAGCCAATATATTAAAACAACATAACTTATATATTTATAAAACCGATAGTAGGAAAAAGTACATATTCATTCAGTAAAAGTATCAAAAAGAGGCTAAAATTAGAGTAGCACAATAGTATCTAAGCAGTCGAAAAAGTGGCAAATTGCTACTTTAGTAGCACCAACAGTAACGCTGCTTCTTGTTCGTATGACTACACTAATACATACATAGCTCACACCGATTTGACAACGCGGTGTGATTGATCTTACTCAAAATATGTGATTGTATTGTGAAAAAGATTTTTACACATCAAAAAATAACGGCCACCCTAATATACATATGTACATAGTAACACGTATGATCAATTTAATAAATAAATGAGAAAAACATACGTATTTTTGTACGAAATTAATAAATTTTTCTGCTGCGTAGCATTTTCAAAGACCCCCTCCCCAACCACAACAAATCGTAGAATAACTTGAAACCGTCCTTCCCCTAGAGAATTACGTAATATGTGAATGGCCCCCCAAGGGTAAGTTCATTGTTTTTTATTGACTGTGCATACATATTTATTCCATTCTCATTTATGTATATGCTGTTGAGTGGACAGTGACTCCTAAGTACATCTGTATGGGAATGCATATGTTTATACATTGTGTGGATCATTGCGTAAGTACTTTTTAGGGTTCCCTAAACCAAAGGTGAAAAGGAATCCTATTGTTTTCGCTACGCTTTCCGTCTGTCCGCCTGGCCGTTTGTCTGTCTGTCCGTCACAGGCTATTTTGTCAGGAACCGTAATACCTACCGACCTGCAATTTAGACAGAGTCTCTAGAACCTTGGCCGCTACAACAACAAATACATGAAAGTTAAAAATCAAAGGGTGTTCCAAAACGAGCAACGATAAATATTAAAGTCCCATGTAATATACATACATACATACAATTGTGTGTACATATGTATATTGACACATGAAATTTGTAAAATTAGTGTTTTTTATACAGAATACAACAATTAAGACTATAATTTAAAAAAATTCAAATTAAAGGGTGTTATGTCAGTTAATGTAATTTTGACTATATAATTTTGACAACTTGCTGTACCGCAAGAGGCAAACTCTTTATTTTTCAAAAACGGTAAAACTAAAAAATCCCAAAACTTTACAATCGTCAAACCGAAAAAAAATCGCCAAAATTTTTAAAAATTCGCCAAAACGAAAATATATTGCCAAAACTAAAAAAAATTCTAACACTAAAATAAATCGGCTAATTCGAAAAAATCGCCCAAATGAAAAAAATTGCCTAAATGAAAAAAACGCTAAAAACGGAAAAATATCGTCAAAACGAGAAAAAAATGATGTCTAAAAAAATCACCAAAATTCAAAAAAATTCTAACACTAAAATAAATCGGCTAATTCGAAAAAATCGCCCAAATTAAAAAATTGGCAATATGAAAAAAAGACGCCAAAAACCGAAAAAAAATCGTCAAAACGAGAAAAAAAAAGTGATAAGACTAAAAAAAATCGCCATAGCGCGAAAAAGGCGCCAAAACTAAAAAAATTTTATATATGAAAAAAAAATCAATCAATATGAAAAAAATCGCCAAAATGAAAAAACGTCAAAAACCGAAAAAAATTACGCTTATATGAAAAAAAATCGCCAAAATGCAATAAATTCAGTGAAGTGCGACCTTGACCCGCACACGAAGGGTTCCGCACGGGCACGAGATATGTAATTCAATACGAACAATATAAACTATAGTTTTGGCATTTTTTTCGTTTTTGGGTTTTTTTCGGTTCTAAGCGTTTTTTTAGTTTGGGGGTTTTTTGAATTTATTGGCGCTTTGTGAGTTTTGGCACTTTTTTTTCACGTTTTGGCGATTTTTTTTTTGGTTTTTGAAGTTTTTTTAATTTTGGCAATTTTTATTATTTTGGCGTTTTTTTTATTTTGGCGATTTTTTTAATTTTGGCGATTTTTTTTCACATAAACAATTATTTTGGTTTTGGCGCATTTTTCGCGTTTTGGCGATTGTTTTTCGGTTTTTGGCGTTTTTTTCATATTGGCGATTTTTTTTCGTTTAAGCGATTTTTTCGAATTTGGCGATTTATTTTAGTGCTAGAATTTTTTTTTAAATTTGTCGATTTTTTTTAAATTTTTGGCGATTTTTTTCAGGTTTTGGCGATTTTTTTTGGTTTTGCGATTTTATAATTTTCGGATTTTTTAGTTTTACCGGTTTTGAAAATTGCAAGAGTTTACCTCTTACGGTTTCCAAGATATAGCAATTTGTCAAAATTACATGGTCAAAATTGCATTAACTGATGGACCACCCTTTAATTAAAATTATTTAATATTTTAATGTTTATTGTTGTAGTCTATATAAAAATACACTAATTTTACAAATTTCAAGTGTCAATATACATATGTACATACGATTGTATGTATATTACATGGGATTTTAATATTTTTCGTCGCTTGGTTTGGAGCACCCTTTAATTTCTAATTCTCATGTATTTGTTGTTGTAGTGGCCAAGGTTCTACATACTCTGTCCAAATTTCAGGTCCGTAGCTCTTACGGTTCCTGAGAAAATACCGTGTGACGGACAGACGGACAGACAGACAGCGTACCGAAAAAACGAGAAAAAAGTGCCGAAAAAATGCCAAAACTTAAAAATATCACCGAAACCAAACAAACGCAAAAAACGCGAAAACGCAAAAATCTCCAAAACTATATTTTATACATATAGGTTAAAGTTCGTATTGAATTACATATCTAGTGTCCGTACGGAAGGAACCCTTCGTGCGCGGCCCAAAGTCGCACTTCATTGGATTTATTTTATATCCTGTGTACTGTGGTGAGAATGCTATGACATTGAATACTGATTTCAGTGTGGTTGAAAGCAATACATGTTATCATGCAGTTCATTAATATGTACATATACATACATACATATGTATTTATACCATAGCTGCCCAGAGAAGCGCCATAGTGCGAACATGAATCGGCTTTTTACACAAATCTCTCGGTTTTATACATATCTCTCAGTTTTATCTCTCTCTGTGGGCAGCTCTGATTTACTGAATAAAACATCATTATTTATCAATTTGAAATGTTACTTTGAAAGGTATCCTATTAAAAGTTAAAACCGAAAAGAAATTATTACAAACACGAAAAAAAGTACTTATTAAAAAGCTTTCAAGAAGAAAAAGAAAACCCAACCAACTGTCTTTGCTTTCATTAAGCACCGCTGAACTTTTTTAATTTAAGAGAAATTATTAACACATATGCTATGTACATACGAGTGTGATGAAAGTTTGAGTTCTGTATTGTAAAAGTCAGAAGGGAGTTAAGACCTTGTACAATTTTTATTTCAACTCATTGTAATTACGTATGCCCCAGGTATGTATGTACATATGTACATATTTATGTATGTCTAATTGTGTCAAAACTTAATTTCTTTAATGTTTTCTATATCAAAAACGTTTTTATTTCTCTTTGATGTATTTTTTGTTTCTAATTCTGGCACTTTCTCAGATAGAAGTACAATGCACGCTCTTATACTGGGATTCTTACTCGTCTATTGTTAAAATAGTATAGCATGTCAGTGTTACCAGAAAATGATGATGAGAGAATGCCAAATCAGTAAGCAAAATATCTGCTAAAATATTCTACGATATTACACGGAAAATAGTATTCTCAAATTAATGTTTTCAAATAAAAATTTAATTGATATTAATTAATTTGACTGGAAAAACTCAATGGATGTTATCAAATTGTTAATAGGTGAATATTTAACTAATTTTTTAATTGATATTAAAAATATTTTAATTGCAATTGCAAAATAATTCATATTATGTACTTTTTCGTGTGTATATTGCTAAATTTAAATTTTAAAAATCTATTGAGAACGCTTTGAATTTCATGTTTACACAAATTTATAAGTACCCAGCTAAAAAAATTATATATGGTCCATATATTTTAAATATATGAATGTATATAACTATATATGAATATGAATAAATTTATGTATGGAAATATATGGGATTTATATATGGCAAAACTATTATATATGAACTAATATATGGACTAATAAATGAAATGTATTATAACATATGAGCTCATATATGAAAATTTAATTATGAAGCTCTTCATATGTGGATCCATATATAAATATAAGATTTTATATATGGAGCCATATAAGAATGTATGCATACATGATATCTCACATAAGATCGTTTTTGCAATCAAAAAAACTTGGAATTCTATCCATTAGAAAATTCATACGGTATGCAAAGTTTATATGGGTACCCTTAACGTTTGAAAAAGAAAAACTTTTGTTACAATGTGGCCCCATTTAATATATCAAATAATCAAAAGGATAATCCAGTCATTAATTTTATAGAAAATAACAAAATTCTCTAGATAAGGAACAAAGTTCATATTACTGTATTGAAAACTATTGTTAGACAGATTATATTTTCTTTTAAGCTAAATGTTATGTGCGAATATGATTTATGTGTCTTTTAAATAATTGATTCACCTTTTGATGAATGAAATGACTTTTAGCTCGTTTTGAATTATTTGTCCAAACAAATGTTTCATTAAATACAACCTCTCTCGCAAGTCTTAAAAAAAATTAATTTTAGTAATTTAATTTATTGCACAGCAGTGCGCTTTTGTGAATCAAGAATGTATGAATATGAACTTTGCATACTGTAGAGGGAATTTACACACATGTATGAAAATGTATGAATATATATAATCATATATGTCCATATAACCTCATGTTTCGGATCCGAACCATTAATGGCATATCATATATGCTCCATACATATTTTTTTAGCTGGGTATTTATATTTATTGCACATACATAACATTCATAGTTACATACATATGTATTTGTTTTTATACATAGTTATTAATATATGCATATGTAAAAAATATAATGTGTAAAAAATGTTTAGAAAACGAAGTTTGTGTGGATATTTGTTTAATAGTCGTTTTTTAATCCTGAAGTATTTTTTATTAATACGACAGTAATTATATACATACATATGGTATATATATGTTCATTGTATCTATACCCTGAAGGAAGCGTGTAGTTAAGTGCAATTCACCAGTTTTACATATTATTATTGTTACTGGTGCGTAGAAAACATTTTGTCGGAAATAAGATTTTATTACATTTTTGAAAATACAAGTGGCATTAAGAAAAATTCAAGTTTTTATTAAAATTCTTTACGAAATCAAATCATCAAAAACTCCAGTACTTAAAAAACTGAACATAGTGTGAGAAATACTATTAAAAATATTTGAAGATTAGATTTTTATTGCATTCCGACTGTAAAAGTAACAATGTTCCACACTATAGGACACGTTTCTATCCTTTAAGTTTTTTACGTAGTCGGGTTTTTTGATTTTGTTTCATTTATTTGTTATTTCCATAATTTCGATACCCTACTCGATTGGTTAGTGTAATTTTACTATTAACGTAATTTAATGAGACGTCCCAGCCAGTTATCCAGAAATTTTTAAACCAACTTGTTATTACTAAATATATTTTTTGAATAAAACACCAAATGTAAACAAAATATGCAATTTTCATTATCAAAAGTATAGAGTAGAATTACTAAAACTTGCTAGTGACCATAATTTTCCAATGTCTCCATATGGTCCCAACTACCTAGGTAGTAGCACCAACGTCAATAGCTGCTTTTCAATGACAAGCACATGTTAAACGCCTCTAGAAAAAAACATTATCTAGGGTCATTAAAGTCAGTAATACTAGTTAATGATGCATAATTAATTCTATCATTATTATTTATATTGTGTAAAATTTTTATATAAATGCCTTGGTATACTCAGCTCTTGAGAGAAAAAATATAATCTTCTTTTTCCAGTAAGTTGTGTGTAAATTGAAAATTTTAAACTCATTTTCTGGCGAAATACCTTTTTTTTAATTATGACGTTTTTTGAGTGAATGAGCGATAGGTATTCTTACTAGGAACACGCTTCTATATGTATATAAGTAATATATATATATATAAAACAATTAATAAGCCAGTGAAAAAATTGGAGATAAATATTCAGGAACTACTTTTTCTCTACTTCCAAAGTATGAATAAGTGTGCATTTTTACTTGTCTGTAATCAATTACTAGAAACATCTAGATGTAATTTCACTAGGCAATTTCTATTTGTTTTTATTTTCTGTGTATCAATAGCATCATTTTCTACCTAAACGGGCATTTTCAGCCGAAAATAGTGATACAATGAATCACGAGGTCTAGGATAATTTCTAAATAGATAACAAAGCTTATAATTAGCTGGTATGTGACGTATTGATCCAGATATTCCCCTTTATGAATATTTTTGGCTGAAAATAATCGTCTATGGAAAAAATTTTGCAATTCATACACGAAAAGTAAGAAATAAATAAAATTTCCTTTTTTTTATTGTTTTGCTCTATTCTTCTTATTTTTCTCTGGGTGCAGATAATATTTTTGGAAATACCTAAAAACATATTTTGTCTTAAAGTGACGTGATAGCTCTTATAGTCCCAGATTTAGAATTTGGGAAAAATAGGTATTAAATTTGATATATTTATGTAACAAAAATATGTCTGTTTTGAAACGATCTGGTTCCTTCAATAACGAAAATTTTAACAAAAAATTTCCTTGTAATATTTTTTTTAATATTACCTTTTGAATACGTTAAAATATGTCGTTGGCATTCTTGCAAAGTTTTATTATAATAACGAAATAATAAACCCACTTTTTTCTGCGAAAAACGGAAAAAAAATTTTAATTGTGTATAAATTTTGATACCAAAAGCAAATGCTGAAATGTTAAAAATTTTTGTTTAATATCTATAGTAAGTTTCGTTTTTAAATCGGATAAGATTTGACTTTTCCATTAGCAGAACAGTGGACAAAGGTTGGTAAAAAAGCCAAAGTTTTATTTTTTTCCCAATATTTCCTAGGCTGCAAGCAAAAACCCATAAATGTAGCAGACTGTTTTTGGCTCTTTGATCTAAAAAAAATCCATTAAAAAAAATTTTTTTTTTGACCAAATGAATCATCCTAAGGTTGCCCGCCCAGTTTGGGGCTTTGTGGCTCTGCCCCCTTTAAAGATATACTAAAGTTGAAATTGGAGACTTAAGTTCAGGAATGCTGTATGAAAATTCATGACAGTCTGTCGGCCGCTTTAGAAACTGAAGAATTATTTAAATTTATTTAACAAAATCCCCCTTTGTGTGCCGGGTACTTTAGGCACAGTCGGATCGAGCTAAAAACTTAAGACCGCATTTATGACAGCAAAAGTCATATTTAAGATAGTGCAAATTTATATTAATTAAAGAAAGAAAAATTCGACCCATCTAATATATAATATAAGAATCATTCTCTATATTGAAAAAATGTTAATGCTTTTTAACTATCTAATGAAAATGCCAGATCTAGCAGTGAAAATGCTAAAATGGCAACAATGCATTTAGCATACAAACGTACACATATCCACATGTACATATGCATGTATATGGATCTAACATCTCCATATATGGATATTTCAAACAGTATGAGCATTATTTCTTTCTTAATGGCCTGTGTAAAAACTAACTCATATGAGTGTTTCTTTTCTTACTCATGTATGCATTACTTATGTATGTATGTATGTACATATTTAAGTGTGTTCAATTGCCTCCCAATTTAAACAAAGTAAATCTTATACAGGAAAATTTAAAAGTTACATACTCACTACAAATTTACATATGGGCATTTCCAAGATATAGAAAGCAACACTAGCTCATCTTTGAAGTGAACAAAAACAGGAAGTTTAGATACTTATTTCTTGTTGCCGTTTTTTGTTAACACGTTAATAACACTATGTTTAATGCAAAACTAAGATTTCATTGATTTCTGGTTTCTGACATAGGTGCCCTTAATTATGAAAGTGGTCATATGCATTTTTACTTCGAAATATTAAATAAATATTTAAAAAATTCAACAAATATTGAATAAATATTAGCTGAATTTATATTACTCGAGACTAGTACAACTCTAAACTAAAATGTTGCATAATATAAAATAAATTTTTAGTTTGTTTAATGGTAATCAACTAATTATCTCGATAAAAGAAATATATGACTTAGACCACTTTCATAATTAAGGCACATATGTATGTATGTATGTATGTATAAACAACAAAACTCGGTATAAAAATTATAAAATCTGAGAATTCTGACATAATTTTTACAGCGACTTTCTTTAAACTAAAGTGGAATAATGTAGCGTTGTATTGATAGTTGTCATGCTAAAATACTTGTGTTGTTCCTTTTTTTAAACAACTTTTAGTATGATTTAGTACGGAACACTAAGAACGGGATGTACATATATCGTCCCTACCACGTCAAACTATCCAATATGCAAAATTCGTATTTTAGATTTGTTATCTTGCTACCCTAATTTATACGATTTGCTTCGTTTCAAATTTACTTCGTTTCAAAGTGTTGAAATTCTCGTGGACGACAGATAACTCAATAAGAAATATTTTAAGTCTACCACTTTTAGGAATACGCAGACTTTAAATTCACAATTGACGGGTCTTCGCGCTCTTCTGAAAAGTTAAAATTTGCATATTGGATACTTTGACGTGGTAGGGACGGTATGAGAGACTAAAAATACTAGTTTTTATGTTGGGTTTAAACTAGGGTTTTTCGTTTGAATTCCAATTTTTAAACTTCCCGCAGAAAAAATCCCGGGAAATAATAAAAAAATTTTGACAACCTTACATATAGAAAACTACTGTTTTCAGTTTGGCTTTTGTGAAAATTTATTGCTAGCAGCGGTTTTTCTAACAAATTTTACATTCAAAAATATATTTTGTTACATAGATTGATGTTTTAAGCATAAACATAACATAGCATAGAAATGGCGTAAAGTTTTTATAACCATATATGAATTTAAATAATGGTAATGACCATTGTCGAAATCAAATTTTATATTTCGGTTATCACTACAATAATACATTTCGTATTTTAGATGTAATTGATGCATTTCCAATTGGTTTTCAGGGCAAGATGTTGAAATGTCTTTGGAAAAGTTAGCAAAACGGTCATAACAATGTATGTACATCTCACGATAATGGTTAATAATAACCTAAAGTAGATAATTTTCTGTTTTGTTTTACATGGAAAACTCAACTGTGTGGACGTTTTTTACGAACAGATCTACTGATGTTTTTCCATCTCAAACCTTGAGCATATTTATGTTTGTTTTTAATAACTATTATGTTATTACTTATATACAGCTCAATCCGCAAACGCTTTATCCGCCACTTTTTTGCAAATGAGCAAACCAGTTACTTCCCATGTATCGTATGCCGATGCTGCTAAGACATATTGTATTCCCATACGCAAAGAAAAGATATGGTTGTAGAATAGTTGAGGAAACAATATTATTGTTATTGTCACTTTAAATATTATTTTTTTGTTATGGTAAACGAAGTTATGTTAGAATTTAATAATTACATTATTATATTCATAAAAAAGTGTGATGTGGTTAGAGTATTGTTAACTGCAACATAATTTTTATTATTATTTAAAAATAATATAATGTAAATAACAATATAATGTTATCCAAAACCATAATATATTAAGTATAAAAAAATTTTGTCAACCTTAATGTAATTATTAAACAGGCTGCTGAATATGCTCCCAATCGCAGAGGGAGTTTAATAGAATTTATTCTATGTATAGTGAACCTCTCGTATATGAAAGAAAGAAGAGCTAGAAGGCGATGGCAATAACACAGGTCATCTCAACATAAAATAAGACTTAAAGACGTTCCAAGAATTGCTTGCATCTGAAAAAACTGCATCTCTTAGAAATTATCAGGAAAGTCTCTATGTGACACCAGCATCTGATTACTCCTTGTGGCGCGCAACTAGAAAGCTTAAAAGACCTGTTGAGTTTAAACCGCCTCTGCGCATTTCAATCGGAGATTGGGCAAGAAGAGATACGGAAAAAGGTAACATATTTGCTGAGCATTTAAAGATCGTATTTACCCCAAGTACGTGTACTGGTGTTGCTGATTAACCGAGTATAGTTGTTCTTCCCCTTGACTCTTAAAGTTTAAGATGCGTGATGTACATAAACTAATTGCTGAGCTGAACTCGAAGAAAGCTCCAGATATTGACGGAATTAGTAACAAGATGCTGATGAATATGCCTCGCACTGCAACTAGAATCCTGCTATTTATTTTTAATGCCATATTATGACTAAAATATTATCCACACAGCTGGAAGCTTGCTAAGATCAAAATGATTCCAAAGTGAGGCAAAGATCTTACCAATGCTGAATCATATAGGCCAATAAGTTTACTGTCAATAACGTCAAAGCTCTTTAAAAACTGGGCATGACAAAACTGTCCCCAATCCTAATTGGTAGTGGATGCATCCCAGACCATCATTTAGAAGCCAACATAGCACCATTGAACAAACTCATAGATTAATTCAATTTATAACAAGAACTTTTGAAGAGAAGAAGTATTACTCTGCGCTGTTTATACAAGTTCCTCTAGGATTTGATGAAGTATGGCATGGAGGCCTAATTTCAAAATTGACGACCCATCTACCAATAAACATTCTAAATCTTTTGGAAAGTTACATTATTGCCTGGAAATTCACTGTTTTGAAAGGAGACATTATGATTATGCCTGAAACTTTCTCATCCGGTGTGCAGCAGGCGAGTATACTGATGCTAGTTTTGTATTTGATTTATACTTGTGATATGCCTTTGGGCAGTAATATCCTCACATCTACATTTGCCGATGATACAGCCTGCCTTAGTATGCACGAAAACTCTCACGAAGCATTCCGATATCTTCTGAAACATATTACCCAGCTGGAACTATGGTTAAACTTATGAACTTATGGAGAATTAAGGGAAATGAACAAGTGTGTTCAAGTTCATTAGAATCAATAATCAAATTTTTCCTCAATATTCATATGTGAAATATATTGTTTTACACCTTGATCGACGGCTGAACTAAAACTAACTTGGGTACATTGGCTGACTGGTAGAAATTCAACCGACAGTTTGTATTGCAAAGTTTTGATATACAAGTCGCTTTTGAAACCTATATGGTGCTAGGGAATTCAACTATGGGGCACTGCTTCAGCTTCCAATGTCGAGAGAATTCAAAGAAGGCAAAACAAAATTTTACGGATAATAATATCGGTTCCATGGTACATAAAAAATTCAAATATACATCGAGATTTAAATACGCCACTAGTGATTGAAGAAATTGCAAAATACGCAGGCAAATATTTAACAAAACTCGAATCACATCCTAATCCGCTTGCTCGTAATATTTTGAACCTTACTGTACTGAACTGGGCTCTTATACTCAACACTCCAGATTGAGTACTTGGAAATACAAATATAGACGGGCTAATGATAAAGCTATCAACTCTAATATTTTGTATAATTCAAATAGATACGATAGAAGTTTAAGTAATAGAGAACTTCGAAACAAAAATACCAGAAAATTCTGGTGGTTGGATTAATAGTGTTCTATAGAACTTTTTATTTTTTAAATTTAGGTTTTATTTTTAAGTTTAGACTATAACCTTTTATCCTAACGTCATATATATGTAATGTTTTTTTATATTTTTTCATTACAAATTTATAAAATCCCTCGTTAAATGCGATTTAAATATATTTTATTTCAAAACAAAAAACCACCTATGTATATAAAAAATACTCGAGTGCCCGTTCTCGGGCCAATGTATTTATGTAAATAATATGTAAATATGTATACTATTGTTTATTATGGTGTAAGCATATTATAAGTTGTAAATAAATAAACGAACTTAAAAAAAAAAAAGTACTTGGAAATACCTTTTTCCTTTTACTTATGTATTATTAATAACTATCAACAAGTTTATGTCCGACGCTGGTCGGGCCTAATAATTATATTTAAGATTTGAATAGTTATTGTTGGTTTATATTTGAAGATACAATAAATAAATACATGTATTAAAAAAAATTAAAGGGTCCGCCAGATAACTTTTTTTTTGAAAATGCTATAAAAAAAAACTACTGAAGCTTCAGCTGTGTGGCATGTAGCGCCGTCTTGTGTAAACTAAATGTTTCCAATACCCTCCTCTTCAATTTTTGTAAACAAAAATTTGTTCAACATGGCCCGATAACGATCGCCAATGACTGTAACGGCCACTTCTTGCTCATTTTCAAAATTATGCCTCTGGACCAAAATCCGCACCAAACAGTGACTCGTTTTGGGTGCGTCGGCTTTTCAATGTATGCGTGCGGGTTTTCTGTGCCCCAAATGCGACAATTTTGCTTGTTTACATACCCGCCAAGATCAAAATGAGCTTCATCTAATAAGATGATTTTTTTGGAAAATCGGCATCTTCGGTAAGTCGATCGCAGGCCCACTTAGAGAAGCGAAAACGCATTGGATGGTCAGTTGGCTCGTTCAGCGGAAGGATAAAATGAATTATCTGTCTAATCAGACATGAGCTTAGAGTTACCATTCACGAAATAAGCACTAATTGAAAAATATGTTAAATGGCGGACCCTTTAATCAAAGTTTTTCGTGTTGGAAAAAACCTTTAAGGAACTAAAAAATAAAAAAAGTTTTTGTTTAAAAACCCAATTTGAATTAGCATACGATTATTTATTATTACTGAATTGAAAATAAATAAATAAAGATGTGCTTAAGTTAGTGTTTTAAGAATTAGAAATCTAATAAAATTTGTGATAATGCCTGGCAAGTTTAATGTTTATTATAACTATGGAGCGGATTCCCGGGATGTATAAAAAATGAAAAAGTCCGGGGAAAACTCTTTAGTTTTAACTCATATCCACATAGCGGTTTTTAGGTCAAATATTCAAAACCGAAAACCGACAAGAAAACCGTCGATTTTCGATTTTTTACTTCTTGTTATTTTAACATTTATTTTTATAAATCATTAATAATGATTTGTGAGCTCAAAGCTGCTTGTGCCAAGCAAGAACTTGCTCAACATTTTAATCTCACTACTTTTGATGGCCGAAATTTTGGATAGGAACTTTTACCTTTTTTTACATTTATGTTTTTGTGAGAATGGCATTTCACATGAAATGTTTAGCGGTGTACCAGATTTTAGGGCCAAGGTACGACTGGGTTGATTGCCTAACATTTTGTAAATTTGTTTTCAACTATTATGTATACTTATTTTAATATGCCTGTTTCTGTTTTAAGAATTTGTATATGTCATAAATTTATAAATGTTTGCTCAATTCAAGACGATGTACATATGCAGTACATCTACGTATATGTTGGAGTGTTGCATATTTACACAAAAGTAGCAAGATCATTTCTGTGTCTTCTTAGTATAAAGTAAAAATATGCTATGCCACTTTGCAAAAGCCACGATTCAAGAACATTTGCACATGATTGTGAATTGTGCTACGAATATTATGTTATAAAAATTTAAAAATTTTTAATCAGGAATAACTTCTTCGGGCTTAATAATTTAATTTAATAGTTTTTAGAAAAAAAATTATTTGCTTATTAACATAATAATTTTCGATCCCAGTGGACCCTTCTGTGGAAATGCCCATATGTGAATAAAAACGTATGGTTGTAAGGATGAGAAATAGTTTGTTGGGAGAAAAAGGTAGAAAGAAAAATTAAATATGAAGAAAAGAAAAATTACAATTACTCTTTTGAGGGATGTACAGCAATATTTTTCCATTTTTCTCGTAAGTCTTATAAGAATAAGGTAAGCATAACGGTGAAGAACAGTATGTGTGCAAGAAAACAAATAACATTCAAATACTTTCTGGAGTCGAAATAAGAGTGTAAAAAATTATTATTCAATAATCAAATTGATTTTAGAGAAATCGCAAAACATTACAAAAACCGTGAAAGTTAAAGTTTGCTCGCATTTTTAGGGTGCATTAAAAAGTGTCTACTGTATTAAATAAAAATTAAAAAAAATGCATGGAATCTTTTGTGCTGATTTACAAGGGCATAATTATGCTGGCATAACATGGCAGTTTGTTGGTTTTGTGGTTGGCATAATTTTTCAACCAGATACAACCCCGCATCAGCAGCACAAAAACCAATACACACACAACTTAAAAAACAGCATACGTTAAATGAATACGAATAACACTCACACACACAGCTATGTATACGTATACATTTTATGCCAGATTAATTAGGCTTGTGTATTTTAGAAAATAACAAAAATTGTGCGGCTTAAAAATCGTTCTCGTGTAAACTACCTCATTAACATTAACTTATTATTGCCATGTGCCACACAAGCATAAAAACAGCGTATCCCCTAATTACTACTGAAAAGCCTTAGGAATTTATGTATGTATGTATAATTATATACATGCATATATGTATGTATGAGTATGAGTATGTATGTATGTATAAGTATATATACATGCATACTACATAGGCATGTAATGCAAGCCGCAAATGCTATGACTAAATTTATTAAAAATGAAGCAACATATACAATTTTTTTTTTGCATTCGACTACATACACACATATGTGTGTATAAATGTACTACATACATATGTATATATTTACATAAATACGTGCATACGAGTATATATGAATGTACATTTGTATGTACGAATGTACATACACAATAACCAGTGATACCAATCTATTAATTTTTTTTATATTTTATTTATTTATACAATTACAACAATCCAGTCTGGATGGCATAATCGAGTGCGACCGATTACTACTGTTAACATAACATTCAAAATACAGTTTTCAGGTACTAAATACTATTTAAGCACCTAAATAAATTTTAATCAAAGAATTTTTTTAATCGGGATCAAGTTCAGTATTTTCCAAATTTAAAGTAATTACTAATTATTGTATATTGATAATACTACATCAGTGAACGTTTATAAAGTTGGTGTGAATTACATACTTCATAATAAATGCCCGAAATGCAGCAGCAAATTGGTCATGTAAGAGTAGCTAGAAGGCTCCCGACCATTCAAAGCAATTATTAATTAAGAACTAAAAAGTAAAAAATAAAAACTTTAAAAAAATTAAACCGAGTTTTTGCACTAGAAAGTTAAAAATAGCAAAAGTATTTATACGTTACGTTAACAATTGTGAATTTTTGAAATGATATGATGATATGATGACATCATCATCTATTTTATTTATTTATTTTAACTTACTTGTTTATTTATGTTTTTTATCTTTTTAATTCCGTAACTTACTGCTGCGGCCTTGAACATGGTACCTCCATTCAAGCAGGCTAACACACATCCACTAGGCTATCGTGGCAAATTATTTTTCATTCAATTATTGGACATATGTAGGCAGGGTGACCGATGACATTTTTCAAAAAGTGGCACCAAAAGAGGATTTATCAAAAAAAAGGGGCAAAATAAAAAAATAAAAGAGAAAACTACACTAATCTTTTTATTTTTAATGTATTTTTATATAATTCACTCTAAAAAAGGGAGGCAGGCAAAAAGTGGCAAGGCAGTCGAAAAAGTGGCAAGACAGTCGAAAAAGTGGCAATTTGCCACTTTAGTCGGTCAAACGGTCACGCTGTATGTAGGTATGTGTTCTTACTATATTTTTAACTTACAGTGCTGTCATGTTTCGAACTTGGTACTTCTTGAATAATAGGCTGACACACATCCATGAAAACATGAACAAGCACAAACACAAACTAACATTCTTTTTTTCATTAAACAAAGTTAATTCAAATAAATTCAGTGAAGTGCGACTTTGACCCGCGCACGAAAGGTTCCGTACGGGCACGAGATATGTAATTCAATACGAACATTATAAACTATGGTTTTGGCATTTTTTTCGTTTTTGGGTTTTTTCGGTTTTAAGCGTTTTTTTTAGTTTGGGGGTTTTTTTGAATTTATTGGCGCTTTCTGAGTTTTGGCACTTTTTTCACGTTTTGGCGATTTTTTGTTTGTTTTTGAAGTTTTTTTAATCTTGGCAATTTTTATTATTTTGGTGTTTTTTTTATTTTGGCGATTTTTTTATTTTGGCGATCATTTTTAATTTTGGCGTTTTTTTTCATATAGGTGATTTTTTTTTGGTTTTGTCGATTTTTTTTAGTTTTGGCACTTTTTTTTCGTTTTGAGGATTTTTTTCGGTTCTTGGCGTTTATTTTAAATTTTGGCGATTTTTTTCGTTTTGGCGATTTTTTTTAAATTTGGCGATTTTTTTTTAATTTTGGCGACTTTTTTCATTTCGGCGATTTTTTTTTTCACATAAACAATTATTTTGGTTTTGGCGCATTTTTCGCGTTTTAGCGATTTTTTCGGTTTTTGGCGTTTATTTCATATTGGCGATTTTTTTCATTTAAACGATTTTTTCCAATTTGACGATTTATTTCAGTGCTAGAATTTTTTTTTTTAATTTTGTTGATTTTTTTCGATTTGGCGATTTTTTTTAAATTTTTGACGATTTTTTTCAGGTTTTGGCGATTTTACAATTTTCGGATTACCGTTTGAAAATTTCAAGAGTTTACCTCTTACGGTCTCCAACATATAGCAAGTTGTCAAAATTACATAGTCAAAATTGCATTAACTGATGGACCACCCTTTAATTTGAATTTTTTAATATTTTAATGTTTATTGTTGTAGTCTATATAAAAATACACTAATTTTACAAATTTCAAGTGTCAATATACATATGTACATACAATTGTATGTATATTACATGAGACTTTAACATTTTTCGTAGTTCGTTTTGGAGCACCCTTTAATTTCTAATTCTCATGTATTTGTTGTTGTAGTGGCCAAGGTTCTACATACTCTGTCCAAATTTCAGATCCGTTGCTCTTACGGTTCCTGAGAAAATACCGTGGGACGGACAGACGGACAGCGTAGCGAAAACAATAGGGTTCCTTTTTTCACCTTTGGTGAACGGAACCCTAAAAATCAAAAAATTCCTTGAATTTTTAATAATGCGTACAAAAGTTTAATATTCGTCTGTATGTTTGCATATTTGCTAACATCCATACAAACATTAAACTTTTTTATGATTTATTTGAAAGGGCTAAAGTTCGTATCGCTCTTTTAAGCCAAATTACATGTGATAATTATTAATGAACAAATAACATCAAAGTTAGTTGTAAATATTCTGACAGCACATCATCATCAGCGTTCTTCTGTGTTGGTCCACTGTGTGTGGTGTCAGTTGATATATATTTCTGCCTTATATACGAAACTTTCTTGCAAATGGAATACGCGAATTGTTTTGATTCATCGTATTTCAATTTGCTGAAACGTGTTTTGTAATGAAAGCCCAAATTTACCATCTCTAATTTACAACAGACTTACCTTTGTCGTTTATTCTTTACTAATTATGCACATGTTAGTTAATTTGCTCATTTTTTGTTCTACTTAAGAAAAACTTTTTTGGTTTGTTGCTATTAAGTATATATATTTAATTTTTGCCCCTGGCTATTAATTTAAGTTAATTTTTAATTATTATTTTTCGAACTTGTTTTTAATCAACAAAATTTAATTGGAACAATTAAAAAATTTTTTGAAACAGCACTAATTGATTTAATTGGAAGCATTTTGGCTAAAATTTTTTCTGTGCAGGTACATACCCAGGAAAAAGTTTCAAAAAGGGTAATCGAGCTTGGAATTAAGCATTTTTCGTGGATTACCAACTTAATGATTTTAACAAGGCGTGATACTAAAATAATCGATTCTTGGGAACAACTTACATTTTTTTATTTCGCAACTTGTTCACGTAATCTGTTTAATCTAAAAAAAATCATTCTCCTCATTTAGCAAATTGTACATAATTTTTTTAAATTTTAGGTAATGTGATTTGCAAGCGAGTAATGAAATTTGGTAATCACAAAAATAAGTCAAGCAGTTCTGATGGTAATGTGTAATTTTTTCCTGGGTATGTATGTTATTCAGCGTTTCTGTTACTAGTCATAAGCTATAGGTACAAGCAAATCAGTACTCCTCCTCTTTCTTCTTTCCTCTCTCTCTCTATCCCATAAGTTCAGACTTGAGCCAAGAAAAACAATAGAGTCTATAACATGACTAGTAACAGAAACACTGAACAACATATGTATCTATCTGTAAATTCTAGAACCAACAAACGTAAAACTGGTAAAAACAGGTATATCTGTGCAGACCTATAATACATACATCACATCACTGTCCACAAATGTCACGTAAGCTCGTCATGAAATTATATTTTCTACAGATTCTGACATTACAGCCACGTGAGGTTTCAGTCATATAAGCATTTTCATGCAACAGATTCGATCAGCTGATACATTTACTTTTACAGTTCTACATTGACGTTCGGGTAACTCTGCCTTAACCATTTGCACTAGTGTTTGTTTATTATTTCTTACACTAACGCTCACACAAACGATTGTGCCGGGTAAGCAAAAGCTAATTTCAAGTGGCATTCTGTTTTGTCAGGAAGTCAGACATTCCAATGCCTTTCACCGCCCACCATACCTGCTGTTGGAAGTATAAGGTATTCTGCACTTGCAGTTATTCATGAAATGGCATTGGCTAAGTATGTATGGATATGTGCAGGGTTGTTCTAGGAGAATGCGAAACTTTCGTTTACATTGCCAACATCTTTTATTTTTCTTACTTCAGTATACGGCTTTTGCATATAGTTTTTGCACAATGAAAAAATATTGCATTAAGAGAAACTAAAAAAAATTAGATAAATAATGTCTACAACTTAAAGTTGAAGTACTGGCTGGTGCTGTAGGCTTTTTAAAATCAAATAATAACAGTCTGTAAAAAAACAATTTAAAAAAAGTTTAGATGGGATTTTTTAATCAGTAGAAAAAGAGTTTCTTTTGCAAAGATAAGTTTATGTATTTCTGGTAAGCAGACATTAATATGTTAATATACTTGGGAAGTAGTTGGTGTCATGCCCCCTAACATTCACGCTCTATTTTACATATTTCTATACACACCATATCTCATTTAAATAGAGAATATTCTAAATGAACTTGAGAAAAAAACAAGAACCTGGTCAAAATTTTTATCTCACTCCTTTTGATAGCCGAAATTTTGAATATGAACTTGGTCTTTTTCACATTTATATTTTTGTCAGGATTTTGCATTTACACTTACCCGACCATTTAATTTGTTTGCAGTTGTGCACTTTATCGCGAATTTTCTCTAATTTTGAAATAAAAGTTATTCAATTCTTTGTTGATTTTTTGTCGCAGTTTTAATGATTTTGATATCTTTTTGATATAACCAAGTTTTTGCGGATTTTCGTCATTGTCGCAAATTGTAGTGGGCTGATCAATAAGTCCGCGACTTTTCAAACTTCCCTCGTATTTGTTTGAAATGCAACACTGTTCGCATCAAGTACTACCTGTCAGTAGACTACTACTGTAAAATTTTGAGCAAGTTTATACATTTCCTTTGCGTTTAACGCTGTTAAACACATGTATTTTTCTAAAAATGGAAAAAGTGAATTTCGGGTGCTCATTAAACATTATTTTTTGCGAAAAAAAAACCGCCAATCAAACCAAGGAAAAGCTCGATGAATACTACGGGGACTCTGCACCATCGATTTTAATCGTAAAAAAGTGGTTTACTGACTTTCGTTGTGGTTGCACAACCACAAATAACACTAAACATTCTAGATGGCCAACTGAGGTCAGTACACCTGAAAATGTTGAAAAAATGTACGATATGGTGTTGGCCGACCGAATAGTAAAAATGAGTGAGGTTGTTGATGCCATAGGCATTTCAAATGCAGTGTGGTTTCGATTTGAAATGATCAGCTGGATTTAAGAAAGTTGTTCGCAAGGTGGGTGCCGCTTTTGCTCTCAATTGACCATAAACGTAGAAGTGTGACAACTTCAAAGGATTGCTTGGAGTTGTTTAACCTCAATCCGAATGAGTTTTTGCGGCGTTTTGTAACTGTAGAAAAAAACATGTATCCATTACTGTACTCCGGAGGCCAAGCAGCAGTCTAAACATTGGGGTTCTCCGGGTGAACATACTCCGAAGAAGGCCAAGGTGGGTTTGGGATGCACGAGGGATAATCCACATCAATTAACTTCAAAAGGGAAAAACAATAAACAGCGAATATTATGCCAACTTATTAGAGCGATGTAATGAGTATTTAAAAAGAAAACGACCCCACATGGCCAAGATAAAAGAAATTTTTCATCAAGATAATGCACGTGTGCAGTCTCAATGGCAAAACTCTATGAATTTTTTGTTTTGCACAAAAAAACTGTGTTTCATTCAAAAGTTACGGACTTATTGCTTAGCTGTTTTTAAACTAATTTAAAATGTTAGACTTTATGACACTTAAGATACCCCGACCATATTTTAAAAGTTTATGTAGTATTAACATTTATATAAAGTAGTTAAAAAATAGCAACATTTTATATTAAATGTAATAATTTAATTAATAATGTAAAGAAACTCCGAGTACATAGCGCCTCTAACAAACTAAACTTAAATTTTTTATGTTTGGTTTTGATTACACTAAAGTTCGTATATATTGTGATGTAGTTAGGGATTTACTGAAAAAGACTATGAATTCTACCTACTCGAAAAATCGCCGGCGCTGAAAAACGCCCCTGGCAAAAGAATAAAATATATACTGGCAGTTAATAATGCCAGAATAGAAAGTAGTTAAATAATAGAAAGCTTAAAATAAAACAAAGTTGTTTTGTGCCGATTCAAATCTAAACTTTTAATTAATTCCTTATTTTGTAAATCAGGCGTTTGTATACTAGATTAACGGGATCAAAACATAACAAGATTTTTGGTCCTTAAACTTAAACAACTCTTATAAATATTCCTTAAATTACAAAACTACACAATAACTTAATTTAATTTTAGGCACATATTAACAAAAAAAATTATTTATATTTCCAGTGAGTTGTTAATTAGTTTGTAATACATGGTAGACTAGGTAGATAGCTTACAATATATTCAGAAACACAAACTGAATGTGAAAGTTTTTAAAGGACAACTAACACTAACGTTAATTGTAAATACTCTGACAAACCAAACAGACCAATTCACCAGTAACATAAGTAATACAATTATCTAGTCATTTAAGCACAGCTTCAAAAATTTATTGCTCGTCCTTGACATCAGAGGCGCATTATATTCGTTATAAACAGGTAAGTGCATAGATAATTTTTTTGTCAAAAATTTTCAAGGATCCAGTACTGCAAATTGAAACAAATACAAACAAAATATAGTGGGGGAAAGAAGACAATAAACATAGCGCTATGTTAAACATTCTCAAGGATTTTCAGGGATACTTAAAAAGAGAATTGGCAATAAATTGTCTGTGCAACATCCTTTTCCCATTTAAATAATTTTTGTATTCTTGTTTCTGTTTCTAACTTAATATAATAGCTCTTCCCTCCAGGATAGCAAAGATTTAGCATTTTTCATGTCAGCATTTTTCATTTCCTTGTGTTTCTTAGTTAATTTTTGGTTTTTTTTTTATTTTGTTCCTTTTAATTCATTCATGTTAGCCAGACTTAATTATTTTAATATCCACCATTATCGTTACTAGGAAGAAAGTGATAGGATAGGCAGAGAAACTTAAAATTTGTGCATAATTATGACTGTAGTCGTAGTTTTGCGCAGGAGGCAAGTTGATTTCTCTTGGATAAAATAACAAAAAATTAAAATTTGTAAATCTTTAATTTTTACTAAAATACTTCGTTAACTTTTCGCTTAAAAAGTATTGCTGTGGGTTTTTTTTACTACTAATATTCTCATAATTTTAAATTACGGAATATTTTAAATATTCAAATATTAAAAAATCACAAATGTATTGTGTATGCAGCGTTACCGCTGGTATTACTAAAGTAGCAACTTGCCACTTTTACGACTGTTTGATACTATTGTGCTACTTTAACAAAATGCACCCGCATTTTGATACTTTTTGAATGAAGATTTACTTTTTTGTTGTACTCTCGGTTTAATTAATAAATAAGTTATGCTTTTTAATAGGCAATAAGTCTCTAAAAGCTACTAGTATAATTACTAGAATAGCAAGAACTAGTGCAAAGAGGGTTAAAGTTCTTGTGTAAAATTACTAGTGCTGATGAGCAACACATTGCAAAATAAGTTTTGACTGTCTAATAGAACCCTTGCACTGTATGAAAATTGGTATCATATGATTATTAAAATTTTAGATTGATCTAAAAGTAATTATAATTACCCTTTGTATTTTTGAATTTTGATAAATAATTACGAATTTTAACTAGCAGTTGTATCTGAGTAACGAAGGAATAGAAACACAAATTTTACAAAAGAAATGGTAATAAACAGGGAAACCAGAAATATGCTCCAAAAAAAGTGTTTTATGCGCATTCAATATGCACTAAAAACTTTGAAATATGCACTAAAAATTCAAAAAATATGCTCTTAAAAATAACATAAAATGGATTATTTGGAAATGAAAAACTAATTTTAATTCAGCAATTCAACAAAATTTACAAAACAAGACAAAAATAAAATAAACAGAAAAAGGAAACAATAAAAAAATTAACTAAGAGCGAAAATTTAACTTTACTTCTAAAGCGATCATGAACTGTATTTTGAAGAATAAGATAAGGTTTTTTTATAATTGTTATTTTAATAAACAAAAACTCTTCACTTAGCTTTTTAAATAAAAATCGTAGCCGGTCACATCTAAATAAACTTTTATACATTGAAAATTTTCTTGTTCAACCTCAACTGATGTAATCGGAACAGCGTTCGTCACAATTACCAAACCAAGTTTTTATTGAAATTAGCGTCCAGTGAGGATGTTAAAACCTGTTTAAGTTGAAATTTGGAATATGCAAATCAATAGTATTTGTTCCAGCATTAAAATTGGATATTTAAGATTTAAATTTTTTTAATTTTCTGGTTTCGTTTTTCTTTCACAAGACTGCTTACAAGTGAGTGAAAATTAAAAAAATTTTATTTCTTTTGTTCTAAATTTTGGTTGTCAGAACACATACTAATAATTACTACATTCTAAATTTCAACTTAAACACGTGTAGCATGTGATTTAACATCAGAACTCACAAGAAAACGTGTGAAATCGATTCGGAAGCCCAAACATGCACAATGCTCTTTTTTAAAGTCTAACTTCATAATGGTAGCAAAATATTGCTTCCCCATACTACTGTTTCTTTCACTAAAAAATAAAATTTTGACGTAAAAAAGTAGAAAATTTTACCAAAAAAAAATTTTTTTTATATATTAAAATAAATTTTTTTTAAAAAGTACCAAAATATGCTCTAAAAACGCCAAATATGCTCTAAAAATTCGAAAAATGCCCAAAATATGCGCGTTAGACTGAAGTATGCAAAAATATGATTTAAAGGGTAAAATATGCAAAAATATGCACTAACAAATCGATGCCAGAATTCATTAAAAGTTCTGAAACGGATAAATATCTTAATTCCGAATTGATATATCAGAAAGGAAAAAACATGCAATTGCATATTTGTGGTTTCCCTGGTAATAAACTAGTCATAAAGTAATACCAATGGTACTACTAGTTATCTTAACACAATCATTGCTAATTTGAGCATTAAGATGCTATAAGAAAGTTTACAGTTAAGAACTAGTGGTGGTGATTTCTGTACTAGTAAAATACCAGTTGAACGCTAGTTCGATCTCCTGCAGGGTATAATTACATACGAGTACATACTTACATATGTATGTATGTAGAATATACATACATACATACATATGTATATTAAAAACATTTTGTTGAACTATAATCAGGAATAATTTCTTAATCGGGAAAACAGAAAATGGATAGTGATACAAATGTATTTACCAAAGACTAATCAATAATTGTATATACAATAATCTTTTCTCATATTCCATTTCATTAAAAATTCACGTTAAATAACTGATGTTAATAAGTTATTAAACCTCAAATATGCAATTGCATGTTGTTTCTTGTGTGACGTATAAAGGCGGGGATAATATACATATTTATCCATTTCAGAACTTTTTATGAATTTTGTCATCGATTTATTAGTGCATATTTTTGAACATTTTACCCTTTGAAGCATATTTTTGCACATGTATAACAGTCATACACGCATATTTTTTAGCATATTTTCGAATTTTTAGAGCATAATTTAGGCTTTTAGGGTATATTTTGATACTTTGTAGTATTTTTTTATTTTAATATGTTCACAAGGTTGTATTGGTACAAATTTTCATTTATATTCCTCGCCATCTAAATCTTATTTCCAATATTTCATGTAATGTATAAATTTTTCTAATACAAGTAACTCAGTAATTATGGACGTTAGTTTCAATAAAAATTCGGAACATTGTCAATGTATAAAAGTTTATTTAGATGTGATAGGCAACGATATTTATTTGAAAATCTAAATCAATATTTTGTTGTTTATTGCAATAAAAGTTATAAATAAATTTCTAGTTCTATTTATCCAAAATACAAAAATTAATTTGTATTATTTGCTTCATTCCAAATATGTATGACTATTTTGTTTTAACGAGCACTTCAAACCCAAATCATGTTTTTTAATACGGCAGTTAGTTTTTGTTCATTTTATTGTTGTTTCCTTTCTTTATTTATTTTATTTTTGTCTGATTTTATATTTTTACATCCTTATTTATAAAAATTATTATGGCTTTATAAAGACTTTTTAAAAAAATGTGTGTGGAAATTTGTTCACATAGGTTTGTCATTCCGTTTGTAATTTCTACAATATTAATAAGCGACACATAAAGTATATATATTCTGGATCCTTATGCATAGGGAAAACGAACAAGCGATGTCAGTCTGTCCGTCTGTCTGTACGTGAAATCGGTTTTCCCAAGCTCCCAGAAGAGAGACTAGAGACTTCGTTCTTGGACTGGTGTGTCAGAAATTTTCCGAAAAATTTTACTATTGGAAATCAGCAAAATCGGGCAGACGGTTTCAGAGCTGGAAAACTCAAACTCTATTTTCCCATAGAAAATAACTACCGAAAACAAGTTTTTATTACTTTTTTATTAAATTAACTTATTTTACTTCGGTATGAATAAAATTGATATTCATAATTAAAAAAAATTTAATAATTTAACAAAATAAAAAAACGTTTCCAGGGTTGGAAAACTTTAACTTTTTTCCTAATAATTAAACATATTTCATTTTTTAGGAAGAAGGCTATTTTCTCAGGAACGGTAAGAGCTACGGGTCTGAAATTTGGACAGTGTATGTAGAACTTTGGTCGCTACAACAACAAATATAAAAAAGCTAAAAATTAAAGGGTGTTCCAAAATGAATGACGAAAACTTTTAAAATCCCATGTAATATACATACAATTGTATGTATGTACATATGTATATTGACACTTGAAATTTTTAAAATTAGTGTATTTTTATATATGCTACAACAATTGAAACTAAAATTAAAAAAATTTAAATTAAAGGGTGGTCCATCAGTTAATGCAATTTTGACTTCGTAATTTTGACAAATTGCTATATATTGGAAACTGTAAAAAAATCGCTATAGGCTATAACAATTAACACTAAAATTAAAGGTTGGTCCATCAGTTAATGAAATTTTGACTATGAAATTTTGACAAATTGATATATCTTGGAAACCGTTTGAAATTTTCAAAAACGGTTAAACTAAAAAATCCGAAAATTATAAAATCGCCAAAAATTTAAAAAAATCGCCAAAACGAAAAAAATCGCCAAAATGAAAAAAAACGCCAAAAACCGAAAAAAATCGCCAAACCGAAAAAAACGTGTCAAAACTAAAAAAAAAATTTCCACAATGACAAAAAAACGCAAAAAACCGCAAAAATCGCAAAAAAAACCGCAAAAATCGCAAAAACAAAAACCGCCAAAAATTTAAAAAAAATCGCCTAAATGAAAAAAAATCGCCAAAACGAATATAAATCGCCAAAATTAAAATAAGCGCCAAACACCGAAAAAAATCGCCAAAACAAAAAAAATTGCCTATATGAAAAAAATCGCCAAAAATTAAAAAAATCGCTTATAAGAAAAAAAACGGCAAAGTCAAAAAAATCGCCAATATGAAAAAACGCCGAAAACCGAAAAAAATCGCCAAAAAGCGAAAAATGCGCCAAAACCAAAATAATTGTTTGTGAAAAAGAAATCGTCAAAATTAAAAAAAAATCGCCAAATTTAAGAAAAATCGCCAAAACGAAAAAAATCGCCAAAATTAAAAAACGCCAAAAACCGACAAAAATTGCCAAAACGAGAAAAAAGTGTCAAAACAAAAAAATTACCACAATGACAAAAATCCGCAAAAATCGCCAAAACAAAAAAAAAATCTTATATGAAGCAAAATTGCCAAAAATTGAAAAAAGTCGCCAAAATCAACAAAATCGCCAAAATTAAAAAAAAACGCCAAAAACCGAAAAAATCTCAAAAACAAAAAAAAAATTGCCTATATGAAAAAAAAATCGCCAAAAATTAAAAAAAAACGCGTAAATGAAAAAAATCGTCAAAATCCAAAAAATCTGCCAAACCGAAAAAAAATCGCCAAAATTAAAAAAATGCATATAACCAAATAAAGCGCCAAAACAAGAAAAAAGTGTCAAAACTAAAAAAATTGCCAAATAGAAATGTAAGCGCCAAAACCAAAAAAAAAATCGCCAAATCAAAAAAAAAATTGCCTATATGAAAAAAAATCGCCAAAAAATAAAAAAATTGCCTAAATGAAAAAATATCGTCAAAATCAAAAAAAAATCGCCAGAACGAAAAAATCGCCAAAATTAAAATAAACGCCAAAAACCGAAAAGTCGCAAAAACCAAAAAAATTGCCCATATGAAAAAAAAATCGCCAAATCTAAAAAAATCAGCAAAATAAAATAAATGGCCAAAATTTAAAAAGCACCAAATTAAACATAATGCCAAAATTCTAAAAATTGCACTAGAGCAAAAAGTATGCATTTTTTCTCAAAATTAATATGTACCTACACATCTTTGTGCTTCTGTATGTATCTCTATACTACATAAACGCACTTTGGTAAAGGGTATATAAGATTCGGCACAGCCGAATGTAGCACTCTTACTTGATTATGTAAATGTTGTAGAGTTTTTGAATTAAAAATGTATTTTCATTTATAAATAAACCAATTTATTTTATTTTTAATAGCATATTTTTTGAATTTTTAGTACATATTTTCAAGTTTGTAGCGCATATTTAATGCGCATAAAACACATTTTCACAACATATTTCTGGCATTTCCTGTTAATAACAATCTCTGCCCAAGTAGATAAACATGGGTGCTGATGAAATGTGTAGCTGAACAGAAAAATGCGCATTTCCCCCAGCTAAAAAGTCTAGTTTAAGTTTTCTTATCTTCTTTAGAAAATCACATTAATTAAAAAATATATTTCATTTTATAATAATTGAAAATACTGAACTTGAGCCCAATTAAGGAACTATTCCTGATTAAAAAAAGTTATTACGAAAACTTTTATATAGTTGAAAAAATTGTTTTACTTAAAATTCTTTAGTGTAATTTTGTCAGAAATAAATAGAAGCGATACAAGACTGATTGTATTTAAGTATTTATTTAGACCCGGTATTTAATATAATAAGTGAACTTGGTGTTTTTGTAAGAGAGCTAAAGTTACGTGTATAAGACAGCTAAGCAAATAAAGAAAGCTGTGATGCAATTTTCAAAATATCTCAATTTGAAATGTTGGTAAGAAAAAATAAATTTCTCAAATTGCTTGGATAAAAATTTATATCAAAAGTTACGAGTATGTACATTTGCTGTATATAAGTATGTATGTATATCTAGTTTCTCCCGCTGGGCGGTTCTTTTTATAAATTGGCATCGTTAGAAAATAAATTATCTAACGGGCTGAAAGTTGAAACTTGACATACCGTGTTGTGTTATCTTTTTTAAGTTTGTAGCAAAGTGATTTGGAAGACTAGAATCCAAATGATGAACATATTCAAAAGTACAGATACACACTCAAAAAAAAAGTATATATACATATATATATATATATAAATTTCTAAATTTAAGTAAAAAAGCAATGTCAGTCCGATCACAGAGGAGATGTGTAAACATCTATTAGTGCATTTTTTTAAAGTTGGAAGTACTTTTGCTTTTAGTATATTTTTTTAAATTAATTAATTAAATTTGAAATTTATTTGCTTGTGGTTTAGCTTGGTCTATATACGTATTTCATTGGCGCTTAAACCAAATCATCAGTAGACTTCAACCACAAATTTTGAACAGTCACAAACCTCTTACTTTATGCACAGACTTTCAAAAAACTATATGAGAATTCATAGAATAATAATATTTTTGAAAATCACAAAGACAAAATAAGTTTGGTAGGCTTTGAAACTCATACAAGAGGTAAGAGGTTTGTGACTGCCCAGCTAAAAAAATATGTATGGAGCATATATGATATCCCATATATGGTTCGGATCCGAAAAATGAGGGTATATTGGCATATATGATTATATATATTCATACATTTTCATACAATTCCCTCCACAGTATGCAAAGTTCATATTCATACACTCTTGACTCACAAAAGCGCACTGCTGTGCAATAAATTAAATTACTAAAATGAAATTTTTTTAGACTTCAGAGAGAGGTTGTATTTAATGAAACATTTGTTTGGACAAATAATTCAAAACGAACTAAGTCATTTCATTCATCAGAAGGTGAATCAATTATTTAAAAAAACACATAAATCATATTCGTACATAACATTTAGCTTAAGAAATCAGATTAAAAACTAATTTAATTAATTATAAAAGAAAAAATAATCCCTCTAACAATAGTTTTCAATACAGTAATATGAACTTTGTTTCTTATCTACAGAATTTTTTTATTTTCTATAAAATTAATGACTGGATTATCCTTTTGATTATTTGATATATTGAATGGGTCCACAATGTATAAAATCATACAAGAATGGTTTTTTTGTAACAAAAAGTTTTTCTTTTTTAAAAGTTGAACGCGTATAATCTTTGCATTCCGTATGTATTTTCTAATGGATTTCCAATTTAGCAGTGATAAAATTCCAAGCTTTTGTGATTGCAAAAACGATCTTATATAAAATCTTATATTTATATATAAAATCTTGTATTTATATATGGATCCACATATGAAGATCTTCATAATTAAATTTCCATATATGATTTCATATATTATAATACATTTCATATATTAGTCCATATATTAGTTCATATATAATAGTTTTGCCATGTATAATCCCATATATTTCCATACATGAATTCATACATATTCATATATATTTATATACATTCATATATTAAAAATATATGGACCATATATAATTTTTTTAGCTGGGTGTTCAAAATTTGTGGTTGAAGTCTACTGATGATTTGGTTTAAGCGCGAATGAAATACGTATATAGACCAAGCTAAACCACAAGCAAATAAATTTCAAATTAAAATATAATTATGACAATATGTCGAATAATAAACTTCTTAAATGTTAATTAATTAAAAGTATCAAGGTTTTTAATATTGTAAATACATAGGAATTTGCTAGTTTTTGTTTGTTTTATTTAACTTATTTGGTTAGTAACGGTACTGCATTAAAAATGCAGGAAGCAGTAAATTTACTGATTACTGAAAAAATTTCAGCAAATTTAATTTGCATTACCAGTAAAATCGTAGGGCCGTATTCATAATAAAATTATAGCAAGTGGCAAAGTTTTTTTCATTCAAATTTTGAAATTTTTGTATGACACAAATTTAGCCACTTGGTAGAGTTTCATTATGAATACGGGTATTACTGATTACTGAAAATTTAATGCACCTCATCATATAATGAATCATTTAGGCACTTTATAAAAATTGCGGAAAAAAGTTTAATAAACAGTAAAAATTTACTGGTTAAAAAATTATTTTTACTGAAATTTTAGTAGTAATGCAAAGTGCCCATCTATTGTAGATGCCTTAAGTACAAATAGTTAATATTGGCTAATGGTAACTAAAATAAGATATATAAATATTTGACTCTACTTTTTTAAAAAATCTATGCAAAAACTGCATCTATAGTAGTGGAATTATTAGTTGTGGGGGTTTGTGGAGAATTGCTCATATGCAAGTGGAAAACGTCAAATAAAAATTTTGATAAAGCTTGCGACTGTGGGTTTGCAAAATTTTTATTAAAATCTCCACTCATAATAATTGGCATGAGACGGAGATTGTTACACAATTATCTTGCACCAGTACGTAATGACGATTTGTTATAATATAATATTATAAATTCTTTACATAGCGTCTGTTACTGCGATTAACTCTGACATAGTATGTGAGAAAACATCGACAGAATAACAAAAATAAAATGTCGATATTTCCCTTCATCTTATACAAGAGGACAACGTAATTTAACTTTTCTTATAACATTTTATTTTGTAAAAATTTTCATCGTTTTATTTTTGTACAAATAGTTATTTTATTTATATATATTTTGTATAATTAGTTATTTTATTTTCACTTTTTCACACAGTCTTTAATTTATAAATCAATTAAACACATTTAAACATATAAAATCCCAGAAATATTGTTCAAAGCATAGTTTTTAATTTATTTTAATAAACACTCACACATGCACATTAATTTGTTTTCATGTACGTGTGTTTTTGACAGTCCATCGTATAAGATTGTTGTTATAGGATTTCTTATAGCAAGGCTCTCATGAAAAATCGTATAAGATTGAGATAACACTAATTTGAAGTCTATACGTAACATAATTCTCTCCGCGATTGAATTTGACGCTCTCATTTTACATATTATGTTAGGTGTATACTCCATGTTATAAAGACTGCTATATATCTTTTAAACAAATATTTGACATTTAAAACGCTCTTTTATTTAAAAGTTTATATATATATATTTTATTTATTTTATATATTTCAACTTTTTAACAAAATTATTCCCACTGGCATCACTACTACACTGCACAAGCAATTTCTATTAAAATTAACTCCTGGAGGTATACCTTAAAATTCGGATGACTTTAGTTCTATGCAGCTTTTAAGTTTCTTCGTACTTCTTGTTCGTATGATTACACTAATATACTCATACATAGCTTACACCGATTTCATAACGCGGTGTGCATCTCACTCAAAATTTGTGATTGTATTGTGAAAAAGTTTTTTACTCCCTAGCGTATAGATTTTTACAAATCAAAAATTTCTAAGCTTAAGTACTTTTTTCTAAGTTGAAGTAAATTTTTACAAAATCCTAGTATAAATTACTTAATTTGAGTCAAAAATAAAAATTTCATATCCTTAAAAATAGTTCATAATAATACACACAAAAATCGTCACATTAAAGGACAAGTTTACTGGCCTAAAGGAAATACTTACCAAAAATTGGAAAATGGTTTAAAAGTTTAGAGAAATTCCATCCTAAAAACTAGTTAATTTCGTTTTAAACCAAAAAATTAATTTTAGGAAATGACTTACTCCTGATTGGCTCATCAAATTTGACTTACTTGAAAGATATAAAAAGTTATTTTAAATTTTAGAACAAAATATACCACTTTAAAGTATTTTTTCTTCAAATTATAGAAATATATATTTTTTGTTATTTGCATTAAGCAAAAAATCTAAATAAATTTTTCACATTTCCGAGGAATATTTTAACTTGAATTATAATTTTTAAAAAAATTAAATTTAAAAAACTCAATAATTGCAAGGTTTATTCAGGCTGCCCTGTTAGGCAATTGGTAAGAGTGTTTGCCTATCAGTCAGAAGGTTGTTTCAATACTTGTCTCTTCACAGGGAATTTATATGTATGTATGGTGAATGGTGAATTAATGAAAAATATAATATGAAGATAAATAACATGCCATTTGTTACAGAATTTAATTAAAAATTAAAATAAGTTCCAGAATTAAAGACTTGATTTTTTTTTTGGAAAATTTAACAAATTAAAATCAAAGATCAGCAATTTTTTGCGAAGCTCCGAATTTGAATTTTATTTCGTTTTAGAAAAATTTTACTTAAATATAAAAATATAATTCCTATAAACTAGTTCATTAATGAACTAGAAATTTAGTAAACATGTACTGTTTTCAAGTAAAAAACAATTTTGGCGCCATACGACAACTTTTTTTACTGAAATTTAGAACATTTTCCTAACTTTTAGTTAGATTTTTTTTTGAGTGTACAGTTAAAAAAAATAGGAATTTAATAACTATTAAAAATTTTTCAAAACTACCTTTTTCCGTTAATAAGAAAATGCAATTTAGAAAAAATTTACAGAATTGTCTTGTGCCTGTTTCTTGAGAATTCAATATTCAGATATTTATTAAAAAAGTTAAGTAAATTTGCTTTAAAAAATAAGTTGACTTAGTTTCTTTTTTTTTTGGAATAAGTGCCAATGCCAACAAAGCATTAGAAATATATATGAATCTTCAGAAGATTTAAGCAATTTATTATTATAAGCACAGATTAATTATTTTTATATTTGTGGCTTTACTTAATCATAAAAATAGTATTTTTAGTCTTTAGATTTTTATTCTTGATGTTTTAGAAATAAGCAGATTTATTTAAATTTTTCTTGTTTTTAAGGTTACTCCAATTTTTTTTTGTTAAAATCCCCTTTTTACTGTAACATTATTTTTAAATCGCCTTTTTGTGCCACTTTTAAATATATCTATGTGTCTAATACATATATACATTAGACCGTATCAAAAAAAATATTTTTGCCGAACGTAGGGGTCGTTTTTTTAATTTTTTCGTTATATCTTCCATATTTACAGTCCGATCTTAAAGTTTGATATAGTATTTTTTTTTGTCTCAGAAGTGTACTTACCCCCTAATGTTAGAAATTTAACAGTTATTGCACTGGTAAATCGAAAATCACTGCCAAAATAAAGTAAGAGAGATAAGTAACGGTATTATAACTACACTAAAAAAAATGTGATAGGTAATGGTAACAGTTCTCGTGGTACCTTCATAGCGAACAGTCGATTAGCGGAATTTTTCCTTACATACCAAACAAACAAAAAATTATACAAAAAATATTCGTAGTACATATTATTCGTAATAGGTACATACTGACTTTAATAAATAAGCTTTATTGTTTTGATCATATTTTTTACATAGTGGAAATAACAAATACAAAAAAAACCCGAACAAAAACAATTAAGAGTGCTATATTCGGCTGTGCCGAATCTTATATACCCTTTACCAAAGTGCGTTTATGTAGTATAGAGAAACATACATAAGCACAGAGATATGTATGTAGGTACATATTAATTTTGTGAAAAAATTCATACTTTTTTTCTAGTGCAATTTTTAGGTTTTTTCATATTATGTTTAATTTGGTGCTTTTTAAATATTGGCGATTTTTTTTCATATATGCAATTTTTTTTTGGTTTTGGCGATTTTTTTCGGTTTTTGGCGTTTTTTTTTTTAATTTTGGCGATTTGTTTCGTTCTGGTGATTTTTTTTGATTTTGACGATTTTTTTTCATTTAGGCGATTTTTTTATTTTTTAAATATTTTATTTGTTTTTTTATTTTTTTGTGGCAATTTTTTTAGTTTTGACACTTTTTTTCTCGTTTTGGCGATTTTTTTCGGTTTTTGGCTTTTTTTTTAATTTTGGCTTTGACTTTTTTCATTTTGGCAATTTGTTTGATTTTGAAAACTTTTTCATTTAGGCGATTTTTTTATTTTTTGGCGATTTTTTTTTTCATATAGGCAATTTTTGTTTTGCTTTGGCGATTTTTTCGGTTTTTGGCATTTTTATATCTTTTTGGCAATTTTTTTAGTTTTGACACTTTTTTCTCGTTTTGGCGTTTTTTTAATTTTGGCGATTTCTTTTCATATAAACAATTTTTTTATGTTTGGCAATTTTTTTTAGTGTTTAGCGTTTTTTTTTAATTTTGGCGATTTTTTTTCATATAGGCAATTTTTTTTTTATTTCTGTGATTTTTTTCGGTTTTTGGTGATTTTTTTAATTTTGGCGATTTATTTTTGTTTTGGCGATTTTTTTGATTTTGGCGATTTTTTTTCATTTTCGGCGATTTTTGCGGATTTTTGTCATTATGGGAATTGTTTTTTTGTTTTGACACTTTTTTCTCGTTTTGGCGATTTTTTTCGGTTTTTGATTTTTTTTTTAATTTTGGCGATTTATTTTCGTTTTGGCGATTTTTTTGATTTTGGCGATTTTTTTTCATTTAAGCGATTTTTTTTCATTTTTGGCGATTTTTTTTCATATAGGCAATTTATTCTCGGTTTGGCGATTTTTTTCGGTTTTTGCCGTTTTTTTTTAATTTTGTAGATTTATTTTCGTTTTGGGGATTTTTTTGATTTTGCCGATTTTTTTTTTTTCATATAAGCGATTTCTTTAATTTTTGGCGATTTTTTTTATACGGCATTTTTTTTGTTTTGGTGATTTTTTCGGGTTTTGGCGTTTTTTTTAATTTTGGCGATTTATTTTCGTTTTGGCGATTTTTTTGATTTTGGCGATTTTTTTTCATTTAGGCGATTTTTTTTCATTTTTGGCGATTTTTGTTTATATAAGCATTATTTTGATTTTGCCGATTTTTTTTTCATATAAGCGATTTTTTTAATTTTTGTGCAATATTTTTTTGATAAGGCAATTTTTTTTGTTTTGGTGATTTTTTCGGTTTTTGGCGTTTTTTTTAATTTTGGAGATTTATTTTCGTTTTGGCGATTTTTTTGATTTTGGCGATTTTTTTCATTAGGCGATTTTTTTTCATTTATGGCGATTTTTGTTTATATAAGCATTTTTTTGTTTCGGCGATTTTTGCGGATTTTTGTCATTGTGTGAATTTTTTTTCGTTTTGACACTTTTTCTCGTTTTGGCGATTTTTTTCGGTTTTTGGCGTTTTTTTAATTTTGGCGATTTTTTTTCGTTTGGCGATTTTTCTGATTTTGACGATTTTTTTCATAAGCGATTTGTTAATTTTTGGCGTTTTTTTTCATATAGGCAATTTTTTTTTGTTTAGGCGATTTTTTTAGTGTTTTTGGCGTTTTTTTTTAATTTTAGCGTTTTTTTCATTTTGGCGATTTTTTTCGTTTTGGCGATTTTTTTTTTAATTTTTGGCGATTTTATAATTTTCGGATTTTTTAGTTTTACCGTTTTTGAAAATTTGAACAGTTTAGCTCTTACGGTTTCCAAGATATAGCAATTTGTTAAAATAACATAGTCGAAATTGCATTAACTGATGGACCACCCTTTAATTTACATTTTTTTAATTTTAGTGTTAATTGTTGTAGCATATATAAAAATACACTAATCTTACAAATTTCAAGTGTCAATATGCATATGTACATACATAATACAATTGTATGTATATTACATGGGATTTTAAAAGTTTTCGTCACTCATTTTGGAACACCCTTTAATATTGAACTTTTATATATTTGTTGTTGTAGCGACCAAAGTTCTACATACACTGTCCAAATTTCAGACCCGTAGCTTTTACCGTTCCTGCGAAAATAGCCTTCTTCCTAAAACATGAAATATGTTTAATTATTAGAAAAAAAAGTTAAAGTTTTCCAACCCTGGAAACGTTTTTTTAATTTGGTAAATTTTTAATTTTTTTTTTAATTATAAATACCAATTTTATTCATAACGAAGAATAAAATAAGTTAATTTAATAAAAAAGTAATGAAAACTTGTTTTCGGTAGTTATTTTCTATGGGAATATTGACTATGAGTTTTCCAGCTCTGAAACCGTCTGCTCGATTTTGCTGATTTTCAATAGCAAAATTTTTCGGAAAATTTCTGACACACCAGTCCAAGAACGAAGTCTCTAGCTGTTCTGGGAGCTTGGGAAAACCGATTTCACGTACAGACAGACGGACAGACGGACATCGCTTGTTCGTCTTCCCTATGCATAAGGATCCAGAATATATATACTTTATGTGTCGCTTATTAATATTGTAGAAATTACAAACGGAATGACAAACCTATATATACCCTTTTATCATTTTTTGGTAAAGGGTATAAAAACATAAACAGTGACATTGAGGAATAGTCTATACTAGTACCTCAAAAACAGACAAACAATCATAAAGTAGAAAAACAAAAAAACCGTAAGCAAAAAAAACACAAAAAGTGCCCTTGAGGAATACTCTATATGAGTGCCTCAAATACAATAAATTATGAAGTGAGTTCTAACGGCAGAAATGCCTATTTTACTGTGAGTTCTGAAGCTCTTAATGAAAAAAATAGAAATAATAAATCTAATGAAAGTGTTTTTTTAACGGCAAAGCTAATTTTTCGTCGCTTTGTCCAATGCCAAATAGTAGTGATTCATTAACATTACAATTGCCCAGTACTTCTTCATATAAGTCAGTAATATCATCCCCTTCAGGCTTGTATTCGTTACTTAACAAAGTTAACACTACAGATAACAGTAGCTCAAAGCCCAAGGTGCAAGTCGGTATGGACAGATATATAACCGTGGTAAAGCGTGGGCGAAGCCCGAATTCTTCAAAGATTTCATCCGCTCCAAAGATGTCTAGGGATAACAGCGCATCCTCAACTAATCGCCAAAACCGTTTTAAAATTTTGCAAGATGAGAACGACAAACCCGATGTATCCTCGAATAAAACATCCAAGCCGCCACCAATCTACTTGAAAGAGAAAAATTCATATGCCCTTATTAAAAAATTAATTTCGGTCTTTGGTGAAAATAAATTCCACATTGTCCCAATAAAACGTGGCAACATCGATGAAACGAAAATTCAAATTTATGACGAAAAGGATTTCCGCAAAATGGTTTCTGAATATGAAACAAATAAAACAAGCTTCTACACATACCAGCTTAAGAGCGCTAAAGGCCTGCAGATCATATCGAAGGGCATAGATTCTTATGTTGTTCCTGAAAAAATAAAAGATGCACTTGTCCTCCATGGATTTAAGGCAAGGAATGTATGTAACATAATGAACAGAGAAAATGTACCCCAACACCTGTTTCGTGTTGAACTGGAGCCTAATGATATAGAGTTGAAAAAAACGAGACTCATCCTATTTATAGCCTAAAATACCTTTTATACAGAAAAATCACAGTTGAAGAGCCACATAAGCGTTCAGGTCCCGTGCAGTGTCATAATTGCCAAGAATATGGCCATACAAAAGCTTACTGCAATTTACCTACAGGGTGTGTTATCTGCGGTGAATTGCACGGTACTGCTAGTTGTACTAAACCAAAAGACACAAGCTTTAATTTCAGTCGCCTTGAAGCCACCATTGAAAATCTTGTGCAAACTATCAACAACTTTACAACATATATGACTAGCATGATGCAAGAAATGCTGCAAATGCAGAATACACTGCTTCAAGCATTATTTAACAAGCCATGAACACGTTAAAAATATGTTTCTGGAACGCAAACGGCATTCGCCAACATAAAAATGAACTTGAGCACTTCCTTACGGAAAAAAATATTGATATAATTTTGGTTTCTGAAACTGATTTGACTTCGGGAAGCATCTTTAAAATGATTGGCTATACTATATATGATACAAAGGACCCTAGAGGAAGAGCTTGCGGTAGATCAGCAATTCTAATAAAGTCAAGACTCAAACGCTATATTCTTGACAACATTTGTGAAGAATTTACTCCCCTCCCAGATTTTCAATCACTGAGAATCAATATGAGGATTTCTATAAATCCCTTGCACCTTGCTTTGTAGCAGCTGGTGACTAGAATGCAAAACGTACGTACTAAGGTTCGCGCCTGGTAACACCTAGAGGACGAGTGTTGCTTAATACAATTTCACAAATGGGCTTAGATGTTAATTCGAGTGGGGAGCCTACTTACTGGCCTACTGACGTACGAAAAATTTCGGATGTTATAGATTTTGGAGTCACAAAAAATATCCATAGGTACTTAATTCATGTGGAGTCCTCCCTAGATCTCTCCTCCGATCACTCTCCCACAATAGTTACAATTTTCAACCCACTAATGAGTGATTTAAATAAATCATATGTGAAAATGATTAATGGGGTTAACTGGCTAGGATTCAAAAAATATCTTAGGAGTCACTGCAGTGAAATCATTCAGCTAAGATAACCTGATGATATTGAATTCAACATTGCTAAAATTAACGAAAATAATAAACAGGCTGCTAATGCCAATACCTTCAGTTTGCAGACTGGCTTTTATAGAATTTATTCTACGGGAATCAGACTTAAAACGTACATCTAAACGACTCAGAGAGATGCTATCGTAGGAAAAAGCTGCATCACTGGAAAAATATTTAGAAGGTCTCGATGTAACGTCAGCATGTAATTACTCTTTATGGTGCGCTACTAGAAATCTTAAAAGACCAGCTGATCTTAAATCACCACTGCGCACTTCGACCGAAGGCTGGGCAAGAAGCGATAGTGAGAAAGGTAACTTATTTGCTGAGCATTTAAAATCTGTATTCTCTCCCAATTCATGTACGGGTGCTGCTGATTTACCAAGTGTAGTTTCTCTACCCCCTCGCGCCTTAAAGTTTAAGATGCGGGAAGTACAAAAAGTAATTTCTGAACTCAACTCAAAGAAAGCACCAGGTATTGATGGTATTAGTAACAATATGCTGATGAACTTGCCTCATATTGCAATAAGAATCCTGCTATTTATTTTTAATGCTATTTTAAGAATGCAGTATTTTCCTCATAATTGAAAAATTGCCAAGATAAAAATTATTCCCAAGCCGGGAGAAGATCTTACCAAGAGTCAAATAGGCCTATAAGCTTACTATCTACAATCTCAAAGCTTTTCGAAAAGCTGCTCATGACTAAATTGTCCAAAATTTTATCTTATAATGGGTGCATCCCGGACCATCAATTTGGCTTTAGAATTCAGCATAGCACCATTGAACAAACGCATAGACTGATTCAAGTTGTAAAAAGAACATTTGAGGAAAATACGTATTGTTCTGCTCTCTTTATTGCTGTTTCTCAGGCTTTTGATAAAGTATGGTACGAAGGCGTATTCTTAAAATTTAAGACATATTTGCCAATAAACATTCAAAAATTTTTGGAAAGTTGCATTATTGATAGGAAGTTTACTAATGTAGAAGGAGAGTTCACGAGTGTTCCCGAATCTATATGTTCTGGTGTGCCACAGGGTAGCATTCTGAGTCCTGTCTTGTATTTAATATATACTTGTGATATGCCTGTGAGCATAATATCCACACCTCTACATTTGCCGATGGGCCTGTATGAGTGTGCACGAAAACCCTTTTGAGTCACCCCGCAATCTTCAGGAACATATTACCCAGCTGGAAATATGGTTGAACTTATGGAGAATTAAAGTCAATGAACCAAAGTGTGTCCATATAACGTTTACCCTAAGAAGAGATACTTGTTCCCTTATTCGAATCAATAATCAAAATATTCCTCAACATTCCCACGTGAAATACCTTGGTATACACCTTGATCGAAGGCTTACATGGAAACATCATATTGACTCTAAGTTAACTAAGATGAAACTCAAATATATTGGTTGATTGGCAGAAATTCAAGACTCAGCCTAGACTGCAAACTTTTACTATACAAGTCGCTTTTCAAGCCAATATGGTGCTACGGAATTAAGTTATGGGGCAGCTTCCAATGTCGAGAGAATCCAACGAAGGCAAAACGAAAACATCGGTTCCATGGTACATCAAAAATTCTAATATACATCGTGATTTAAATATTCCACTAGTGAGTGAAGAAATTGCAAAATACGCAGGCAAATATTTAACAAAACTCGAATCACATCCTAATCCTGATTCTGAACTTTATTGGACACATCCGCCTGAAAAAGAAAGACACATGGGCTCTTATACTCAACACTCCAGATGGGACTACTTGACAGTGGTCGGGCCTAATAATTATGTTTTAGATTTAAGATTTGAATACTTATTGTTGTTAGTTCATATTTGAAGAAATAATAAATAAATACATTATTAACAAAAAAAAAAAAGGTTTTATTAAGTAATTTCAGGAAATACAACGCACTACTTAGTGTTTTTTTAGTTTGACACTAATGCTCAAAATGTGGCGTTTGGAGTTTTCAAAAAGCACTAAAAATAGTGCCAAAAGCACCAAGTTGGCATCGCAGCCCGGCACAACACAACTTTATTTATTTATTTATTTATTTATTTGATTAAGTTATCCATTTCCTGTACAACAAGATTATTCTGATATTTAAAGTACAGGAAAGCATGGTTCAATCATTACATTTTCCACAGATTGTTATATGAATGAAACAGGAAAAAAGATGCGATACATAATAATAAATACAAATTAATGACATGTGAAATTTTCAATAATAGAAAATTTAATTAGAATTAAAAAAAATAAAAAAACAGAAAAAAAGAAAAATTAATTACAAAAATTTGTTAAAAAAGATAAATAATAATTATAGGGCAAAAATCAAAATATTTAAACAAAGTCTTTCTTTAACAGAATCTGCTGGTTGGAAATATTGTTTGCCTTTACTTCTCTAAAGCGACTTAACACTTATGGTACGTGGCCAAATGTATTGTTGGACGTTTTTTTCCGTTACACTAGTACTTTGGTAATTAATTGCAATTATCTGGAATGGAATCAATCTTGTATTTGTTTTTTTTTTATTTCGTTTATTTCTTTAAAGCAAAACACGTACACGTAGCTAGGATGAATGTTAAAAGGCAATTACTCGCCCATTTGCAAAGTGTGTTCTTTCATTTTGAAAAAAAAAACCTGTCAAAGTGTTTAATTACGGTGTGATAAAAACAAGCAATTCAAATATTACAAAAGGGTTTGGAAAAGCCGCGAAATTGTAAAAAAAAGTGCAAATAAAAAGTGAAAAAACAAACACGAAAGTACACAATGTACAAATCGTGAACAGGCGTCGCACGAATACTCAGCTACATCTTTTAGAAGCTAATTTATATGGAGCTTTTAATTTTTAGAAATAATCACTGCTATCGTGAACATTTTTTTTGCATAAAATATTACAGTTTTCCCTTTTTTTTTTGCAATAGTGAAATATATTATTACGAAAATATTTTCACTTTTCGGACTGAACAAATACATTATGTGAATATAATATTTTTATTCTACCAAAATATTAACGTTTTTAAAATAAACATTTCTTTTTTAACTTTAGTATATAAACGTATTATTTTTTACTTCCCGCCTTAGGAAGTTGCTGATTTTACCCCATATTTCGAAAATCCCGTTTCTAATTTCTAATTTCGCGATCATGTCAATATGTAAGTGTGTTTATGTATGTACATATATAAACATCTCATAACTTAAGAACATGTTAACAGATCGGGTGAAAACTTGATGCATTCAAAAGATGATGATCTCGAAATCGGTTGATTTCGAAAATTTTCAGAAAAAAATTTCAAAACCGGTTTTCTTAAAACAATTTTATCAAATAAATTGGGTTAAAAATCTAATCAGCACATATTCTCAAAAATACACGCCATTTGCTGCCAATTTGACTAAAATCGGGAGAATCGATCGCGACATTTCCTTGGTGAAAAATTTTATGTATGTATGTATGTAAACATATCACAACTTAAAAATGGGTCAACGGATCGGATGAAAATTAAACTCATCTGAAAGATGTTGTACTCAGTTAGATGTCGTAAGATAATGAATCGATTAGGTTCAATACACATCGGAAACTATTGAAAATAAAATTTTCACGAAACGGGGTTTTGAAACAAATTTTAAACCATAAAAAGCATGACGATTGCTGGCAATTTGAATAGAATCGAGAAATATCGTTGATGAGAAATTGCAAAAAATCGTTCCCTCCAGTCGTAAGTACTTACAATTGACTGAATACCCAGCTAAAAAAATTATATATGGTCCATATATTTTTAATATATGAATGTATATAACTATATATGAATATGTATGAATTCATGTATGGAAATATATGGGATTATACATGGCAAAACTATTATATATGAACTAATATATGGACTAATATATGAAATGTATTATAACATATGAGTTCATATATGGAAAATTTAATTATGAAGCTCTTCATATGTGGATCCATATATAAATATAAGATTTTATATATGGAGCCATAAAAGAATGTATGCATAAATGCATAAATGATATCTCACATAAGATCGTTTTTGCAATCAAAAAAGCTTGGAATTTTATCACTGCTGAATTGGAAATCCATTTATATTAGTACCTTCAAAGTTTAAAAAAGAAAAACTTTTTGTTACAAAAAAAAACATTCTTGTATGATTTTATACATTGTGGCCCCATTTAATATATCAAATAATCAAAAGGATAATCCAGTCATTAATTTTATAGAAAATAAAAAAATTCTGTAGATAAGAAACAAAGTTCATATTACTGTATTGAAAACTATTGTTAGACGGATTATTTTTTCTTTTGTAATTAATTGCATTAGTTTTTAATCTGATTTCTTAAGCTAAATGTTATGTACGAATATGATTTATGTGCTTTTAAAATAATTGATTCACCTTTTGATGAATGAATTGACTTTTATTCGTTTTGAATTATTTGTCCAAACAAATGTTTCATTAAATACAACCCCTTTCGCTCAAGTCTAAAAAAATTTAATTTTAATAATTTAATTTATTGCACAGCAGTGCCTTTTGTGAATCAAGAGTGTATGAATATGAATTTTGCACATACATGAATGAAAATGTATGAATATATATAATCATATATGACCATATACCCTCATTTTTCGGATCCGAACCATATATGGGATATCATATATGCTCCATACATATTTTTTTAGCTGGGTAACCCATTATTTTTCTTCGAGAAGTTCAAACATATGCAGTACCCTATACTTTTTGCCTACAAACATCAAAAAGTTAATGGGTTATTTTTTGCTAACATATATGCAAAATTTTTTAGATTACTTTTTGTCTAAAATTATTCAAAAGCTAATTGGCAGTTTTTTCCAATAAAAATAAATGGAATTTTGTAGCAAAATTTTGAAACTTGCACCTTTTTCGGGATTGTTAAAATCCATAATTCTACATAAACATTCGTGAATATGTATATTGAAGAATATGCAAAATTGCTTTAAATGTGTAATAAAAATTATAATAAACCAAAAATTATTTTATTGTTTTCGAAGCTCATTTTCACGATCATTTCATTTTACTAAACATATGTGTCAAGTATTGCCGATTTAATTTAGTTCGTGTGATAACGTTATCTAAGTTTTTTGAAAAAAGAAACTTCAAGATAGTAGATATAATTTCAGAAAAATCTCACTGATCTCACTTAGATCTCATACCCGAATGAGCCGATTAGGCTCAGTTAGCCTTCGAATTTTTTTTTCGAAAATATGTTTGTGCTACTTGATCTGTATGTATCCAAAATATTATCTGATCTTATGCTAAAATAATTTTTAATTTCATTTGATTTCATTTATTTATTCCATTTATGTAATATATGTGGCCTATTTGCCATTAAAAACTATTATAAGGTTAATACAATCATATGAACTGTAACGTACTGTAAAGATTCAAAATTAAAATAAAATCTAAATACATTTATATTAATGCCATATTTATATATTTTGTTATATGTACAATAAACTTATATGATAGAAGTTTGTACTATTTCATGATATATACACTCAAAAAAGTTTTACATTAACTGAATGTAAGTTATTTCAGAAGTTTTCGGTGAAGTTTACATTAAAGGAAAATTTAGTTATTTTAACAAGCCATGTCTATTTTAACATTTTTTGTATGTTGTGTAATAAACAAACTACAATATAATAATGATTTTCTGTGCAGTCAATATAATCAATTATTTAGAAATGTACATATGTACATACTTAGTAAAATTTAAGAAATGTGCTTGTCCTGAAAATTTTTTCATTTAAGTTTTACTGATGTTATTTTCTTTCAAACGAACTTCAAAAACATTTGAAAAACAAACTAAATTAAAAATTCTGGAATAATTAAAAAAAAAATGTTATATTTTTGCGAATACAGAAAACTTTGAATTGGTAAGTTAATTAATATTTGTCATTGTGTTACATAGTATGTACAAACGGAATGCATCTATTTTTATTTCAAGGAACGTAACTAACATAAAACCTTAAATATATGTATTTATATAAAAAGGAAATAAATGGTTAGAAGATATAAGTATCTATAATACAAGTACATGTCGAGAAAATTTTTCAAGAACACTTTATTATTATTTACTTTGAAGCGTTTTAGTTTCTCCTGTGAAAAAATTTAAAAGTTTAGTTACGTCCGTTTGCATTTAAGGTGACATATATGCATACACATATCGCACACTAAATCATACACAGTCACAACTCAAAATGAACAAATCTCTGAATACCGAAATAATTTCTTTAGCAATACCGTCTTCTTGAAGAATAGAAAATACCGTTATGCTCGTTTTTATGTTGCGTACTTCAGTTATTTGTACAGTATCAACTTTTCCAGTTGTAACTGTTTGTGATTTGGCGTGCGATATGTATATAGTATGTGTGTCATGATGTGAAATTCTTGAATTACATAGGCTCTGATCTAATTAATACATTGCATATTCAGCCAAATACATATAAGTATATTTTTGAATAAAAAAAATTGCATATTTTTTAACTAAATTTCATTCAGGTGTATTACATATTTTTCTAGCCGCTCTACTTATTTCTTCGTTTTGCATTCAACAAACTAAAAAAGGTAAGGATATATTATATACATACATTATGATAGACACTCAGTCAAAAAACTATAGGTTTTTGGCTTTTACTACTATACTATACGCCTCCGCATTGTTGAATTATTTCTTTTTTGGTTGGTTTACGCAGCTGCCTTCTTTACTTACGCATCAAGTAGAATTTAGACGATTCCTTTTTGAATTTAGTATAATAATTTTTCAAATATAAAGAAATAATGCAACAATATGCAATCAACACAATATGCATCAAGACTGTAGTACAACGTAGCAACAACGAGTAGCACTGCAAGCTGTCAAAAGTTAAAAACTGTTGTTTTAAAGGGAAATAAACAGAATGCGTAGTTTGGTAGTCAGTTGACTGGCGATTTCCAATAATTTTTAGGGCTTGCGTCCGATTTTGCAACTTCTCGCGATTTTTTGCAAAGTTCGTGATATTAGTGACTTTTGCATGTTTTCAGGTTCTTGACAGCTTCCCTGATATTTAAACAATATTAAAAAGCAGTTGTTTTTAAAGTTTTGGGTAGTAAATTTACATATGTTAAATAAAACAATTGAAAAATTCAGTAGTTTTTACTGTTTTTGTGAGTTGTTTTCAGGCTGTTAAAAAAATTAAAAACAGTAGTTTTAAATGATATGTAGGTTCTTTTTTTGTAGTTTAAAATAAAAGAAAAAACATTTGTTTTTACTGAAATTGCACGTTAAAAAATTAACATTCAAAAATAAAAAATCGTTTGATTCAAATGAAATGTTAGTAATCCGGTTTTTAACTGAAAATACTATTGTTTTAAATGATTTTTCATTTCAATTTACCTACATAATATTTTGAGTGTACAAAACAAATAATATTTAAAGAAACAAATTAATCAATTGTAAAGTTTACATTTAAGCAAATTTACAGTTAGACAATTAAGCAATTTAATGCTATAAACCCAATAAGTAGCTAGACGTTAGGAATGTTAAAATATATTATTAATCGCCGCTGTGATGTCCTAGACTTAGCGAGTTCCATAAGCGAGCTGCACGTACGACGAATGATTTTTCATAAGTAAAATTGTATATACGAAGTATGAAAATTTGCGACTACAATCCAAATATCTGATAGAAAAAGATAAGAAGTGCGTGAAATATAAAATTAAGTTTTAATGGGCATACCTTGGCCCATTTTTTATATGCCAAATTTTGTGTTTTTCAGGGCTTGTGGTGTGTCTTAAGTTTTGTAAAAATTCGGTAAAGTAGAACCACGTTAAGTAAAGTATTAAATTTTATTGGGCGTGACTCCGTCCATTTTAAATAAAAGATCTTGTCTATTTTAGATCTCAATTTGTGTGGTAAGTTTCGTAAAAATCAGTTAAGTAGAACGACGTGAAATATTATAAAAAATTTAATGGGCGTACCGCCGCATATTTTCTCAACTTTTAGATTATGTGATTACAAGAACCAAATGTGTTTTATAGGTTTTGCAGCAATCAAATAAGTAGAATATCATAAAACTATTTTCAGAGTGTCCCCGCCCACTTTTTTAAAATGGAACCAATGGGTCTTCTCAGACAACATAAAAATTTTTACAATCGGTTCAAAATGTACTAAGTTATTATGATACACACCTAAAAAAAATATAGACGAATTGTAAACCTCCTCCTTTTTTTGAAGTCGTTTAAAAATAACGGCCGCTATCACAAGCTTGACAAAAATCAATTCAATCAAAAAATTCAAAAAATTTGTATATTGCAAGCAATCTAAATGCCATCAGCAAATTTTTTTGTAATATTTTAGACGTTTTTTAACTTTTGTACACAATAATTTAAAATTTGTTATGACTTAGGAAAATGACTGTCAAAAATTTTTTAAAAGGAAAAATACGTGTGGCACTTGGGGACTGCCGCGGCAAAGCTATTGCTTAGCATTTATTTTTTTAAATAAAAAATTTTCTGTTTGTTTGTGCTTATATTTTTTTGTCAACCACGATTGCTCTTAAGTACGCCACATTGTGTTTTCCTACATGTAAAAATCTGTTGTAGCAATACTGTATGTTATTGAAATCAATAGCATACTTTAGGGGATAACATACACTGGGCGATTCAAATAAAAATAGTCTTAGATTTTTATTTTTTTCTTTCGGACGACACACTCAAAACCTGCGATAAAAGCTATGCAATTGCTTAAAAACCTACGAATTGTCTGTTTGTTTATGTTTATCATTTTTTGTCAACCACGATTGCTCTTAAGTACACCACATTGTGTTTTCCTACATGTAAAAATCCTATCTAGCAATACTGTATGTTAATGAAATCAATAGCATACTTTAGGTGATAACATACACTGGGCAATTCAAATAAAAATAGTCTTAGGTTTTTTCGTTACGGAATTTCTTGATTGGGTCGACCGACACCCTCAAAGCCTGCGATAAAAGCTAAGCAATAGCTTAAAAAATCGTTTCTTTCTATTGTTTATATAAGAAATCAGAAAATATTTGGTTCATAATAGGTCTGTTCATTTACTTTCCTAGCAGAAACTTGCAACGAGAGAGCAAGGCAGAAATTTACAAAATTACTATCCCAGATACGAAAAAGTAAATTAAAGCTTTACTTGTAAAAACTTGCAAGATAATTGTATTTATTTTATTACAAAATTTTTAAAAATCGACAAATAATATGAAATACTTTACACATTTTCAAGTAATATTTACTATTTTTATGAATTTTTCATTATTTTTTAATTTTATCCTATTAACAAATACAAAAAAAAACCTTTTCCATCTCTGATCAGATATGATAAACAAAAAATTCTTTAACCATAAAATTTAAATTACATATTGGCGTAATGCAAGAAAAACAGTAAATTAAGAAAATATGCTTCCTTTTTAGTTGTCCTCTCCCAGATATTTTTGAAATAGTTAATTTGAAAACAAAATTGGATAATTCTTGCCAGTAAAAGTTTTACTAGTAATAATCTGTGATGTAAACTTTTTTGGCATAAAAAGCACATCACAATTTTAAAAAGCGTAAAAAGCATTAACGTTAAAAACGAGTGAAGATTGAAACCAGTGAAGTTTAATAATTACCGTGAATCTCAAGGGAATAAATTCATGGCAAATTTTTTTATTCCCATGAGCAACAAATTGGCATTGCCAATTGTTATGGAATAAAATAAACATCTGTTGCGAGTCTAACATGCTATTGTGAATTGATGCAATTGTATTTTTTACGTGTATTTTTATAATTTTCTTAATAAATTGTTATTATTCAGGAAAATGAACAGCATTTTGCTCAGATTTATGCTATTTTTATTGGAAAAAATAAAGAGAAGAGATTTGAGAGATGCATTAATTTCACTGTGCTTATCGGAAGTAATGTGCATATTAAAGTGAAAAGCATGAAGAATTGTTGGCCGGATATACTATAATATTAATATATGTATATGAATGTATTATTAAACATATGTATAGGTATACTATAATTAAATAAATTCATGCATTTTCACTCCTATTAAAAATAAAATCAAACAAGTTTAAAAAACAATGAGAAAACTACTTACATTGTGCTTCTTTTTTTATTCCCAAACAAAACTTTTGTGAAAAAATACGTATTTTTTAGGGAAAAACTCACTGGAATAAAAATCGGCGATGCCAATTTTTGCGAACATGCGAGTTTTTGCACGTGCAAATAATTCACGATTGCAACTTTATGGAAAAGGGAAATATTTAGAGGGAATAAATATTCACGATAGGGGTAAATGTTTACTATTTTCTAAGCTATTCTCTATTTCGGCAACAGTATCATCTCTAATGAAATATATCAGACAAAAAAGGTATGATTTACACTGAAAAAATTATGTACACCAAGTTTTTATTAAAGTATTTGTGTATTCCTTAAAAGAACTTCTTAGTGATTTTTGTTAGTTTGGCCCTAACGCTCTAAATTTGGCTTTTTTAGTCCTTAAAAAGCTCGAAAAATGATGCCAAAAATACCAAGTTAGCATTGCTGGTATTAATTTGTAGGTATTTTTATGACTCTAAATTTTTTTGCTCTCTTTCGACGCTCTCTCCCTGCAAATTTTTTTAGTTATTGAACATTTTCCTGTGGCAAACGTGACAAAATCATAACAATTTTTAGTAAATGGACAAACCTAAAATATCAAATATATCGCAACAATTTTTATATTAAAATTTAAAATATTAAATGTATTAAAATGTTGTGGAAACGCAAAATGCATTAAAGAAAATGAAATCAATAAAATAAAAATTATATGGAAAGTAGGTTAAGTTATATTAGATCTATATAACCATTTTCATTACTTTTCACATAACAATATCAATCAGCTGTTTCCTAATGTTGCAATTATATTCCATTACAGTCGGCTAACTGAGCCTTAATGCCTAATTTACTTTAGGATAAAAAAAGCCTATTTTGGCAACTGGTATCTTTTTATGCAAGCTTAAACGCACAATTTTAGTAAATAGTTCAACAAAATTCATATGTATAAATAAATCTTAGTTCATGTTTCTTATAAAAATAGAATTTTTTAAAACAATAACGGAACTATAAATTTTTTCATGACTTTTATTAATTCCAGGGATCGCAAATAACGATTATTTAACAAATGTAAACTGAAAAAATCACACTAATAGAGAAGTTCTACATGCAAAAGGAATATACCAAGATACTCCATGTTACATGGACTACCTATAGATACAATGATTTTTATTTTTTTATTTTTATTTATTCCTCACAAAATAAGATTTTTTTTATTCCTCACAAAATAACAGTTATTTATTGATTTTATTTATTCCTCACAAAATAACTCTTATTTTGTGTCTTTTATTTATACCTCACAAAATAACAGTTACTTTCTGATTTTTATTTTTTTGATCAAAAAAATTTAAATTTTAAAATGAATAAACTATAAAAAAATAAATTTAATTTAACATATAATAATCTTTTTTACAGACTCTGGCGATAAATTCAATTTTAAAACGGGTAATATTAATTTTAAACCAAAAATTACACTTTCTAAATTGTATAAATTAAGCAAAAAATAAATAAAAATCAAAAGGTAACTCTTATTTTGTGAGGAATAAATAAAAATCAAGAAATAACGATTAAAAAGTAATTTTTAAAATAAAAATTATAATCGGTCCCTGATTAATTCTGGCTCGCTATATCTTTTCTTAAATGAGATCCAATCGTAAACTTTCAAAACTCGCAATTATATTTTTGGTACCCTTTGCTGAAATTATTACGAGTAGCTGTAACTTGTTATTCATGCTGCATATAGAGTAAAAACACCGTTGAACACTGACTCTGATTATTTAAATTTTTTCGTTGATTTTTTCAATTGTTTCTACTCACATTGTTTGCTTTTTTTCGTGTTAATACAATTTCGTGTGTGGCCTTGAAAGTACTTTTACAGCGATTACCTCAGTGTTGTTATTTACACATGTTAATTAACATGACTTTGTGGTCAAGTGTAGTGTTGTTGTTGTTATATATTCGCTTTCGATGTTAATACACACATATTAATGCGCGGGAAAAAGATGAAAAAATAAATAAATAAAAATTTCAGTTTAAGGATTATGTTTTCATGTTAATCGCAATTTAAGTGGGCAAAATGGTGGAAAATGTTGTTAACGGTGCGGGGCACAAACAAAAGGTCGAAACACCAAAATGAAATTTTGTTATTGAATACTTAACTGATTTGTAGATGATTTGGTATTTGAAATAAAATTTAGTTGTTTATATTGTATTTGCACGAGAGGCTATTGTAGCTTAGTATACGAGTATTAAATGGTTGTTTATGCATATTTAACTTTTATTAAGTTTAGATCGAGGTTATGCTGTGCATTTGTACAATTTTTTCATGTCTCCTGTTATTTTCACAAGCTTCCTTTTGCCCCTGACAATGAAATCTTTAAACATTCCTTTAGAACAAAACACATTCGTAGATTATTTCTAAATGACATTCTTTTTATGTTTATCGTGCTGTGCCGGCCCACTTACCTTACCCTAATAAATTGCTTTTTTTTTAGCAAAAATAAAACCAGGTTCACGAATAGATTGAATTTTTTAAATTGGTCGCTACTACTGACGAATTTCTTTACGTTATTATTATTGTAAACACATGATTTTGTCATTGATTGCAAAGACCCAAGATGTGCGGTCTTCTGTCTTACCCGAATATTTTCATCATGGCAAAAAAGTAATATGTGTGCAAAGTTTAATAGGAATCAGTTGAGAAAATGCACAAAATATACATATTAGTTCAAATTTTAAAACGCTCAGCCCACCTACTTCTCTAAACGGAAGACTTTGCCATTAGAAGATGTTAAGGTGCGCAGAAATGTGTACATCATATGCAGTTGTATTTTAAAATTTAAATTCAATAGGCATGGCCATGTGTACTTTTCTAAACTTCATATTCAGTCACTGCACGAGCTCAAGGCTTTTGCAAAGTTTCGGAAGTATCGGTTGAACAGAAAAACGCAATAAATTTATGGTTTTTTTGTATTTTGGAGCAAGATATTGGAAATCAAGTTGAAAATAAGTGTGTGAATTTTTGTGCTGAATTGCAATTGACGTTGCTCTTCTTACTTTTAAAACGTAATCTGGCGTAATTGTAAGAACTAAGCGTGAGTGTGAGGTCATACGAAATATTTGGTTGAATCTTAATGGCCGTAGTCTTTCGCACTTCTGCAGACATTTGCTCCTATGCAAAAACGATTGTTAAAGTTAAAGCATGTGTTAAAACCGGTTTTGCCACACAAAATTCGTTTGTTAAACCAACTTTAAATTTACCAATCGTTTTTGCATAAGGGGGATTAAGTCGCGTTGTATACACTTTATATATAATGCCAGACACCAATTGAGTTAGCTTAATGCTACTTTAAAACCTGGTCACACTGAGTATAATTAATTGTAAATAACAATTAGGGAAAAACTTCGCTTTAACATGGCGATCAAGTTTCCTATAAGAAAAAAAAATTATTATAGTTTTTATTTCCTTTATTCCTTATTTTTGTCGATTCGCTTGTGCTTAATTAAGGATTTTAACCCTTCTTTCTCATTGCTTACGAAACTTTTAAATACTACTACACCCTACCAGATGACGCCTGTGTTTGTATTTGCGTACATTAACTCTTAATATTCTAGAAAAATGCTCTTTTATTAAAATGAGAAAAATAGAAAACAAATAAAAACCGCTCACTTTATCTGTCTTTCTTGTTTTTTGTATGGCTCGGTCTTCCTTTCGGCTTTTTTTAGGGGTAAAAAGCAGAAATAAAGTAAAAGTACATACATATGTATGTATTTATGTATTTGAGTGTTAAATTCACAAACATTTTTCATTTACGTTGAAGTCTCTACACGTCAAAGTAAAATTATGAGCTGTTGATTGTAAAAGTGCCGGAAAAACAGAATTTCACGCATATACTTAAGCTTTTCTTATTTGTTTTCGATTGCTTATCACATAGATGTGCAAATTGTTAAAAAATAAATATTTTAAGTGGACTACAAACAAAAATCAGACGCTGTTTCTATTTAATGTTATTTTTTTAAACGCGCTCGCTTGAAATATTTGCCTTGAATTTCTAAAACAAAACATTTTTAAATGACTCAAAGTTTTACGCAGTGTAAGGGAATATGTTTCGTTATTAAAAATTATGGTACATGCTTAATTTTTTATATTGAATGCTTACCTACATATGCACATACATATGTACATATCGATGGTCTCAAGTAGAAAAGCCCTAATTCGTATTTTTTACGAAATTGAATTTTTCAGTGATCCCAATACGTTTCACACAAATGCAAAACTTCGCAAGGATTTTTATTGCAATAGTGTAAAAAATAACGATTTTCCAAGCAGTGCACAGTGTTCAATTTAAGAATTAAGGACGACAAGAATAAAAATTTTAAAATAATAGAATACCAGCTAAAAAAATATGTATGGAGCATATATGATATCCCATATATGGTTCGGATCCGAAAAATGAGGGTATATGGGCATATATGATTATATATTCATACATTTTCATACATTTATGTATGTGTAAATTCCCTCCACAGTATGCAAAGTTCATATTCACACACTCTTGATTCACAAAAGCGCACTGTTGTGCAATAAATTAAATTATTAAAATTAATTTTTTTTTAGACTTGAGAGAGAGGTTGTATTTAATGAAACATTTGTTTGGACAAATAATTCAAAACGAACTAAAAGTCATTTCATTCATCAAGAGGCGAATCAATTATTTAAAAAAAACACATAAATCATATTCTACATAACATTTAGCTTAAGAAATCAGATTAAAAACTAATGCAATTAATTATAAAAGAAAAAATAATCCGTCTAACAATAGTTTTCAATACAGTAATATGAACTTTGTTTCTTATCTAGAGAATTTTGTTATTTTCTATAGAATTAATGACTGGATTATCCTTTTGATTATTTGATATATTAAATGGGGCCACAATGTATAAAATCATACAAGAATGGTTTTTTTGTAAAAAAAGTTTTTCTTTTTTAAACGTTGAGGGTACGCATATAAACTTTGCATACCGTATGTATTTTCTAATGGATTTCCAATTCAGCAGTGATAAAATTCCAAGCTTTTTTGATTGCAAAAACGATCTTATGTGAGATATCATGTACGCATACATTCTTCTATATGGCTCCATATATAAAATCTCATATTTATATATGAATCCACATATAAAGAGCTTCATAATTAAATGTTAATATATGAGCTCATATGTTATAATACATTTCATATATTAGTCCATATATTAGTTCATATATAATAGTTTTGCCATGTATAATCCCATATATTTCCATACATGAATTCATACATATTTATATATAGTTATATGCATTCATATATTAAAAATATATGGACCATATATAATTTTTTTAGCTGGGATCCTAAATTTTTTTTATTTTTATATTAAATTCTTTTTTATTAAATATATATATATATTTGGGGTATTCACATAGTATATACTTTAAACTTATGTTCAAATATCGCTCATTTACTTCAATAGTGGCACAACTCAAAAACACCAGTTTTGCAGAAAACGTGTTTTAAGTTTTCAATTTTCATACAACTAAATGGAGAAATGAAAAAAAATTTCCTCTCAGGAGGTGATGGTACAAGCTATTTGTATGAAATTTTTACACAAGATAAAATACAAAATGCTGCATCTTTCTGCTTTATTAACTCAAAAAACCCATTTTTTGAGTTATGCCACTATTGAAGTAAATGAGCGATATATTTTATAATAATAAAAGAGAAAGAAATTTCATAAATTAATAATAATATAATAAAATAATAATAACTCATTCTGAGTTGTTGTTCATATTATAGTTTTGAAAAAAAAATTAATGGGGCAGTTTGGGGAGGGATATTTATACAAAAGAATTTTATATAAAAGCAAGTTGAAAGATTACAGAAACGTTTATGGATGTGACAGAATATTGCATTTAGCAAAGTGGCTGGGGGCGAGCCCATTTAAATTTGATGTATTACTCCCTTTATTTTTTGCAATATTTTGCTTTTGCTATGATACAAAATTGCAATGTCTCATTTTGTTAATGTCATGTCAAATTTAAATTTTTTTGTGTTAAGTTTAATGTGACATTGCATAGTGTTGCTTTGCAGTGCTGTAAAAAAGATATCCCACTAATATTATAATTAAAATGTATGTATGTTTGCATGTTTGTTACCTGCTATCGAACGAACCGCAGTAAGGATCTTAATAAATAAATAAATAAAACATACGCTGGTTATATACTGGATTGAGGAGCCATAGGATATCTTTTACCACTAAAATGGCACAGAATAGACCTTTATGGGTCAATCAATTACATATTTCGGTTACAGAAATAAAAAAAATTCTTTCAGAAAATAGTTTTAAGATTAATCGATTACTGGCGAGTAGTATAATACAAAAGAGTTTTATAATATGATGTCAGTTTGTTTCTGGTTGCAAACGAAGTCGTGGGAAGATGCTAGTGAAGGCATAATAGTACGACTTTAGAAAAAATGCAACTCTGATCTATTGAATTGCTATTGTCTGTTGAAAATTTGCATAAACTCTATCACACCTGGATTGTATTTACTCAAAAATGTAGGACATGAGTTAATGATATTCTTAAAATAAAAATTTAAAAAACCATGATATTTGTGACTTTGACGCCCCTTGTGGCATAAAAAAGAAACAAATATAAATGTAATTTGTGTATTGTTTTTAAATTGAGTTAATAGGTGAATAGTGCGTTTTAGCTTTATTTTATTGAAACCGATGAGCAATTCGAACAAAAAATAAAAAATAAAGTCTTGGTAAAAGTTGGATTCTTAGCGATTTCTCAATTTTTAAAAAACTGAGGGACACAGGGCAACACTTTTTTAACTGGTGGCCATTTCGTCAGCTGTCAATGATTTATGTTAAGTTTGGTTTGGCATTTCAACATGATTAGACTGACGCCTGAATAACCCTTCCAAATTGCGCAAATTTATTTTGAAAATCATGGATCTGTTCGAAATACGTATCACATACTACGTCCATTTTTCGGTCAACATAATCGTCCATTACAGCAATTATCTCGATTAACTATAAAACGTTTTCGCACCACGTTTACTCTAAATGACAGTACTCATCTAAAGGCACATCGTACAGTGCATCCATAATTCTTTAAAAACGATGCTGGCCAAAACGTTGCAGTCAATGAACAACCTTGATGTGTTGGAGCTGTGGTTTCAATAAGACGGTGCAACATGTCGACCAGCTCATTCCAAAATTGATTTGTTGAAGGAAATGATTGGTAGCCGCATATTTTTACGTTTCGGATCCGTGAATTGGCATCCAAGTTAGCGCGATATAATGTCGCCACACTATTTCCTCTGAGCATATGTAAAGTTGCTTGTCTAAACCGATAAAGCCGAATCAATTGACTACTTGGAGGACAACATAGGCCACATTATTGGCAATATACGGCCACAAATGTTGGAAAAAGTCATCGAAACTATCACCTCCATACCAGACTACATCCGAGCCAGCTGTGGCGGTCATATGCCAGAAGTAATATTTAAGTTATAATTCCAGAAAGTAAATTTCATGTAAATTTAAAAAAATCATCTTTGTTTTATTTCATTTCAAACCTCTATACCTCTATAAAAAAACAGCCTATAGATACATAAAAATATCATTTTCTGTAGTGAATTCAAGAAATAAATTTAATTTTCATTTAGTTACTTTTTAGTAATTCCTTTGCAAAATTTAATTTAAGGTCAACATAAATAATACGAGTAACATAATAAAATACTCAGTTTTCGAATACATAATGTGAAAAAAAATCTATTCTAATAGAAATATTCAGTTCGAATAAATGATTTCTTAGTTTTACTTTTTCACGAAAAAATTGGGCATATAACATACTCGTATATAACAAACACTTACTAAATTACAAAATATAAAAAACTTAAAGAAACCAATAAACATTATAAAGCTTTTATAAAGTTATATTCAAGCCCGGAAGTTCACTGTTTCGGAAGGAGTCTTCATAAGTTTGTTTGCATTTGCTATATGCTTGTGATATGCCTGCGAGCAGCAATATCCACACTTCTACATTTGTCGATGATACAGCCTGCCTTAGTATGCACGAAAACCCTCACGAAGTATCCCGACATCTTCAGGAACATATTAATCTTCTGGAACTATTGTTGAACTTGTAGAGAATATAAGTAAACGAACAAAAGTGTATTCAGGTAACATCAACGCTACGAAGAGATATTTTTTGTTCCCCCATTATAATTAAAAATCGAATTGTTCCTAAACATTCAAAAGTAAAATACCTTGATCGACGGCTTATATGGAAACACCATATTGAGTCAGTCTAGATTGTAAACTTTAATATACACGTCGCTTTTGAAACCTATATAGTGCTACGGAATTCAGAAATGGGGAACTGCTTCACTATCTTAGATTCGTTACCTTGGTACCCATATTTCTAGGATATGCCTAGTTTCAAAATGCTAAAATACTCATAGACGATAGATATCTCAATAAGAAATATTTTAAGCCTGGCATTTTTAAACTTTTTGAAAGTTTGTGCATAAGATAACAGGATTGTAACTTAAAAATTTGTGGTGGAAGTATACTGATGATTTGGTTGAAGCACCAATGAAATGCGTATATAAACATGCTTGGCCACCAGCAAATAAATTTTATTTATTGTAAAATATGCTTAATTAGTTTTTTTATGGGAATTGTTACAATTAAGTTTAACATTTGTGACTGTTCAAAATTTGTGGTTGAAGTATACTGATGATTTGGTTCAAGCGCCAATGACATACGGATATAGACCAAGCTAAACCACCAGCAAATAAATTTCAAATTAAAATATAATTATGACAATATGTCGAATAATAAATTTCTTAAATGTTAACGTACTAATAATCCCAAATTATTATTATACTTATTTAATAAAATATTTTTTTATTTAAAATGCATTGAAATTTGTTATTGAAGGGCTGAGTGGATCCTATGCGCGTTTCACTGTTGCTTCACTGTTGCTTATGCAGATCATCAGGGAACATTTACTTTAGACTTTAAACTAATACTAATACTAAGTTGGAAGATTTTTGAATATAAAAAATTATGAAACGAAAACGTTTGCTCTGTTTTACAGTAAATTAAAAAATTTTTAAACACACCCCTGTTTAGAGAAGATTTGACGGTCATTTTGCTTGCCAACGAAAAAAGAAATATCAATGAAAAAAATGCCACACACGCACACTACACAAACAATAATATATATATACCCTCATTTTTAGAATATTCTTACTCATATGCACTCTCACAATTAAACACCCTTCTGAACTTTAAATAATAAACAGGCCAGGTAACACTGGCGCTTCTATGAAGGAACATGCATGCATACCTTGTGAGATAAAAGAATTCTTTAGGATACCTCCATTTTTTCTTTTCTCAAATACGAGGGTCATAAATAAATTTTTTTATTTTGGGTAGGTAGGAGGAGTTACAAATATGACCGTCTGTATATTGCCTGAAACAATTAAGGGCACACGTACACATTCGAATAACTCATATATTCATGTTAACAAAAAAAAAAAAAAACAGCAGGGTACTTTTTTTTTAATAATTTTTCTGAATGTGACAAAATAGTTTCATAGTATCTGTTTCACGAGTTTAAAATGAAAGAAAATAGAACCAGAACAGAATAAATTAATGTTGCGTCTTTTAAAAGAACAGCCTGTTTAGTTTTTTTATTATACAAGTATTTCAACATTTTTATATTACTTTTTACTGTATTACAATTGTATTCTTAATTTTTCTGATAGCTAAGAGTAAAAACAATGTTTTTTTAACTGATTTTTAATTGCATAAAAACCAATATTATTCAACTTAAAATAAAAAAAACTTTTAAGTTTAATAGAATATTAAAAAGAAACAATAATATGGTCTTCTGTTTATTTCCTGTTGTTGTTTACTTGTTATATTTTCTAAAATATTGTAAAAAAATTTTTGGAACTTTTCCCACAACTTTTAAAAATATGCCCAAACCATCGATTTTGGTTCAAATTTCTCCACTTTGCAAAGAGATTTAACAAAAAAGTAAAAACATTCAAAAAAATGAAAATGATTTAACTGTTTGCAACAATAAACAGAAAAATAAAAAATTTTAATAAAAAAAAAGATTGTGCTCACCTTTTTTACGCTACAAGAGGGCGCTGAAGTCACAAATTTAGTAGTTCCATTTAATTAAAAATTTACGATAAATAGCTAAAGTTAATGACAATCTATAGCCAAGTAGATAGACATGTGTGCTGATGAAGTTCGTGGCTGCACAGAAAAATTAACATTTCCCCCGAGCTAGAATGTCTAGTTCAGGTTTTTTTCTCTTTTTTTTAGAAAATCACAATAATCAATAATAATATTTCATTCAGTAAGAATTTAAATTACTGAATTCAAGTCCGATTAAGAAATTATTCCGGATACAAAATAAAATATAATACACTAAGGGCCATTATTATAACTTGTCTTTAGCTAAAGGTAGGATGTTATTGGATGGATAAACACTTTTTCATTATTAGAACTTCATTTTAACAAAAAGTGAGCGATAAGCTAAAGACAAGTTCATCCTACCTGTAACTTTTATTGCGAGGTATAGTCATTTGAACTTACAACATTTTCGCCACTTGCCACAGTTTCTACTTTATAAAACAAAATTAAATATATTTGTTAAAAATATGGCATAAAACAAAAACAATACAACACAAAACACATAAGAATAATAAAAAAAACAAAATAATTGACAAAAATATTTTCATTATGTTTGTAATTTGACAAATAAGCAAAAGCAAGTTGCCACTAGTAATTTTTAACAAACAATATCCACAATATCCACAGAAATGTTGCCACCAACCAAACATTTTATTATTTATTTTATCGGACAGTTGTAATAATGGAAAATTTTAAACGTCACTTTATAGTTAAGTTTTGCTAAAGTTAGGAATAACTATCCGAAACTTTATCGTTAAGTCATAATAATGGCCCTAAGTGTTATACCTACTACGTTAAAAGTGTTTATTTTTTGAAACTATGTTTTTTGACTTATGCTGTTATTGCTTGCGGGCACAGATATTATAGCACAATGGAAAAAACTGTATTTATGCAGCGTTTGGTTTTGAAGACTTCGCTACAGTAAAGCATTTTAAAAATCCCTTAAGTCTTGAAACTTCTTTTAAATGGTATTATGCAGGGCTCTAATATATATATATATATATATATATATATGCACCTGGTTATGTACGTAAGTACGTTTTTGTTTAAAAATTATTTTTTATTTAATACAATGGAATTTAACCCTTCAAAACTTTTTATATAATATTTTTTGTATTATTATTTTCCTAAAGTTTTTTGATTTATTTTCTACATAACCTTGAGTTTTATTTATTACTCTACTTGAAGAAGCAAGAAATGTACATTCAGCAAGAAACACGTAACATTTCATATAAGCTTAAAGGTTGCCAACAGAAACCAAAGACTAAGAATATTAAAGAGTTTTGAGACGTCGTCAGTTGTAACCATAATCAATTTTTCACTATCTCAGAATACTTTTTTAAACTTTTTAAATTATTTTTCTTTGCTTTTAAAATCTTAGTAATATATTTGAATTTTTTAACTATCACCCTTTTTTCTTAAATCAAACATAACAAAATATCCAACCCTTTGTAAGGCAAAAACAAAAAATTCGTGTGAAAGTGACTTCTGTAAAACCAAACCAACCTCACCCCCTACAAAGTGGTCAGAGAAATTATTTAAAAAAATATATACATATATATTTTTCACGAAAAACAAAGAATGGAAAAAGTTTCTAAATAGTAAGTATGAAAGACGCGAAGTATTTAACTGTTTTCTGTTATCCACCACCACCAAAAATAAAAGTTTTTCCACAATAATTTTTTATATATTTTTTCTGCTTCATACTCCATAATTTGTAGAAAAACTTAAAGAAAACTTCAGTCAAAAATACAATTCCAGCGCTGACTGCAGAATGTTTTTAACCGAAACGGCTGGTAACGAAATTTTATTTCCTATTTCAATAGACAAATCTTATAAAAAATCTTTTATTAAATTAAAAAAACCCATTTATTAAAAATTGTATTTTTCAAAAAGCCACGACGGGTTCCGTAAGGAAACGATATATGTACTTCAATACGAACTTTAGTAGCCTATATAAAGTATAGTTTTGGATTTTTTTTTTTTGTTTTTGACGTTTTTTTAATTTGGGCGATTTTTTTTATTTAGGTGTTTTTTTAATTTTGGAGATTTTTTTTGTTTTGGAGATTTTTTCGCTTTTTGGATTTTGTTTTCATTTTGGCCATTTTTTTAGTTTTGAAATTTTTTCTCGTTTTGGCGATTTTTTTCGGTTTATGGCGTTTTTTATTTTCTGGCGATTTTTTCGTTTTGGCGATTTTTTTTAATTTTGGCGATTTTCGGTTTTTGGCGTTTCTTCATTTTGGCGACTTTATTCATTTAGGCGCTTTTTTGTAGTTTTGACACTTTTTTTTCTCATTTTGGCGATTTTTCCCAAATTTTGGTGATTTTTTTCATTTGGACGATTTTTTTAAATTGTTTAAGTGTTCGAATTTTTTTTTAATTTTTCGCGATTTTTTTCGTTTTGGCGATTTTTTTTTAATTTTTGGCGATTTTTTAATTTTCAGATTTTTTAGTTTTACCGTTTTCGAAAATTTCAAGAGTTTACTACCTCTTACGGTTTCCAAGTTATAGCAAGTTGTAAAAATTAAATAGTCAAAATTGCACTAACTGATGGACCACCCTTTAATTTAAATTTTTTTAAAATTTAGTGTTAATTGTTGTAGTCTATACAAAAATACACTAATTTTACAAATTTCAAGTGTCAATATACACATGTACATACAATTATATGTATGTTACATGGGATTTTAATATTTTTCGTTGCTCGTTTTGGAACACCCTTTAATTTTTAATTGTCATGTATTTTTTGTCATAGCGACTAAGCTTCTACATACTCTGTCCAAATTTCAGGTCCGTAGCTCTTACGGTTCCTGAGAAAATAGCGTGTGACGGACAGACGGACAGCGTAGCGAAAACAATAGGGTTCCTTTTTTCACCTTTGGTGTACGGAACCCTAAAAAGAGATAATTTCACATAAAGTACCCTTCATAATGAGTACTTTTTTTTCTTAAAAGTATTCTTTCTGAAAAAGAGGTATAAAAAAGGCGTGTTCTAAGCATTATCTCTCATAAGAAAAGCACATTTCCTAAAAAGCAGCTGTTTTGCGTTTTCGAAAAAGGTAGCTCCTACAAAAAGTGCATTGAATAAACATTATGTTTTATGCTAGCTATTCCCGCGGCGTTGTATGCTCGAAATAAATTTTTGACTGCCTACATATAAGCTTAAAAGGAAAAATGGAAATGCCACTTACTGTGCACAATATATTCGCGAGTCGTATTTATAGATACAAGGTTACGTCAGCGTGACCATATTAGCTTATTTTAAGCTAAATTTTGCTTATTTTTTCTGGATTTAGCTCTAAAATTTTCATTTAGCTCTTAGCTTATTTTTTAAGAACTCATTTAGCTTTTTTATCTTAATTTTAATCTAAATTGCGTGTTATTTAAAAATATATTAAGGACATAAAAAAGTTATAGATTTTAATAAGTTTTTAATATTTAAATGTATTTTTTTATTGGAAAATACATAGTTTTACAACTTGTAGCTTTGTAGTTTTTACCAGTATTTGTAACTAGTATTCGCTAGTACTTTTCATTTTCAAAAATTTTTTGTTTAGACGTATGACGCGCCATTAAGACCCTAACGTTCCAAAAATTTTAAAACAACAAGAAGTTTCAAATATTTAGTCTAAGAAGCCGCTGTTTCGATTTCGGTTAAAACCGAACAGCAAACTCTAACCCCCTTATGCAAAAACAATTGGTAAACTTAAAGTTGTTTTAACAATCAAATTTTGTATGGAAAAACCGATTTTAACGCATGCTTTAACCTTAACAATCGTTTTTGCATAAGAGCATATACATATAATTAGGGAATTCACAATGAGGATACTAAAATTTTAATGTGGCAACATTGTGTCATCTTAAAATTTTCATTGTGAGCAGGCAATAAAACGTAGTATATTGAAGTATTAAAATAACAAAAAAATTTTAATCAGAAATTATTGTTGGATAATTTTATCAAAATATTTTTTATTCTACAAAATCCTTAAATACAAATATTTTTTCATCAACTTTAGTTTAATATTAGCATGTTGCCATATTGAAAATTAAATGCTTTTTATACTTTAAAATTTGCCACCTGGTAATAAATTTAATTTACACACAAAACAAAAACAACAAACTTGCCAGCCCCTATTAAAATTGAAAAGGTAAAATATTAAGACATATTTTAAAACGCTATTTTGAACTCCCTAATTATAAACTCGTTATATTATAAAATATGTAATAACTTTTATAAAAAAATAAAAATTGAGTTTTCAATAAACGAAAGTCAAGAATAGAACATCTGATATTTCACGGGTATAATGTTCGGTTCCTTCGGAAAACGTTAAATTTTTAGAAAATTTATTCTACCACGCGCAACGTTTTCGTGTATTGCAAACATTTTATTAACCGCAAAATATTCTCATCGCATTTCGCTGAAACCGAGTAGATTCTTGTCATATGCCCAAACTGTTATAATGAAATGATCTTCAAGGAAAAAATACATTATATCCTTTAAAATGCCCTTTTGTGTCGTTTTAACCCTTTTTTTCTCATGGTGATATTGTGTTTGTGCGTGTGTACAGAATTATTCGTGCATGAAACTGCTGCTAACGCGCAGTTGTGTATGGTTTAAAAACTGTTAATTTTTTTATGATTTCTTAACTACTTTTTCGAAAATGTTACAACCGCAACTATAATTTTGTTATGACAATTAAGTCTGAAATGTTTAGCGATTTTAGTTGTACAAACGGTTTGTAACAACTTTACTCATATTCATAATAATGGGAGCAGAGTGTAGAATTAAGGTTAACAATTGGATATATTAGGAATTAAATAGATTGGAGTCTGTGGTAAAAGCAAGTGCGTATTAAGCCGATGGATCGGATAAGAAGATCAACATACCGATACCCACCGATATTTATTGAAATTATTGTTCAAGTCGATCCCTATTTATTTATTATCAGAAACGCGACTGAAAGGATCTTTTGTGCAGGTCAAAGTCAACCCCTTTGTTGAATTGGTATTGTTTACCATAATTATGAACTTGCGTTTATTTGACTTTCAGGACTCTTAACCTCAAAACTTGTAGTTGACAAAAGAAATTTCTGATAATTTTCAATCATATGATGATCTACCACACAATACGTAAAGTATACCGCGTTATAACGTATATGATATAAAACCGTTCCACATCATTAGCCCAATAACTACCCAATACAATACAAAAGCAATAACCACAATTTACATAATTTAGGCAAAATATTAATACTAAAGGGTGTTTTGTATAGCGTGGCACAAGTTTAAATCATAATAAAACGAAAAAATATATTTTTAATATCAATGAAACGGGCTTTATTAGAAAGAAAATTTTATGAAGGTAATGATAAAATATGATTTCTGCCATGTGACCGTCAATCTGAAACACTTATTTTTAACAACTTTTCGCAGCATTTGCCCCCGTATTTCGGCGATAACTTTTCGGATGTTGATTTCCAGGTGTTTAATTGCTTGTAGTTTATCGACGTAGACAAGCGACTTAACATAACCCCAAAGAAAATAATCCAATGGGTTTAAAGCACACGATCGAGGTGGCCAATTAGTTGGGCTATTACGTGAAATTATTTTTTCATCAAAAGTTTCTTTGAGTAAATCAATTGTAGTGCCCGTTGTGGCATATCCATCCTGTTGGAACCACATATCAACAAGATTAATGCCCCGTAATTGAGATACGAATAAAATTTATGTATGACTCGTAGGGCTTGGAACCAACATTGAGGATATTTGATATGTGCAAGAGAACGTGTAGCTATGGAACCAGATTTAAGGTTATCTAGGCGCACGGCAGTGCGCCAGGATAAGTTCCGGCCAATCCACGCAGTGTGTATATTTACAGGAAGCCATTCGAGCTGTTTTTACCCCCCTCATAACTTTGTTCCCCGCAATCGTAAAATTATAAAATTTAAAGCATAATGAGAATCAATTCAAGTAACCTTATATGCGAAGTTTAAAAGTATACAATGAAAGATTCCGGAGATATGGAGGTGCCAAAAGTGCATATTTTAAGACATACTCACTGACTCACTGACCTACTGACGCACTCATCAATATTATGAAGCACTTCCGCCATAGCTAGAGATCTGAAATTTGGTACACAAGTAGATCTAGGTGTGCGATGAACTAGAAGAATCTCAAAGCCCAAAAATTTTAAACAGGGGGGCAGGGCTACGCCCATAAGAATTAAAATTTAATCTAGTGAGCTGAAATTTGGTACACAAGTAGAACTAAGTTAGTACTCACCTAAAAAAAAATCTGAAGACCCAAAAATTTTTACCAAGGGTGCGGGGCTACGCCCATAAAGCTCAGAATTATAAAAAATTTCTATGGCGTTTAACTCAAGCGATTTTATTGAAATTTGGCACACATGTTGCAGTAATACAAGGCTCTAAATTTTTATTAAAAAAAGTGGGTGTTAATACGCTCATACAATTTAAGCCTCCTATTTCATGTGTTTCGGGTCAGCACTTTTAAATGCACTATTTATGTATTTACTATTATCCTTTTCCAACGAAACTAAACAGGAAAGATAAGAACTAGCCAAAAAAAATTTGGGGTTAAAAAAGTAGGCGGGAACACGCCCATAAGAATGAAAATTAAAATTTGCGCAAGTGAGATGAAATTTAATAAACGAGTAGCTACAGATTAGCAAAATACTAGAAAAATCTGAAAACCCAAACATTTTACCTAGGAGGGCGGGGCTGCGCTCATAAGGCTCAGAATTTAAAAAAACTAAACTAAGGCGTTAAACTTAAGCGATTTTATTGAAATTTGACATACATGTTGCTATAATACAAGGATATAAATTTTTGTTGAAAAAGTGGGCATTAACACGCCCATATACGCCTCCTGTTTCATGTACTTCGGGTCAGCACATTTAAATATGCTACATATTTATATATTTATTACTATCCGTTTTCAACAAAACTCGACAGGAAAGATAACTAATGGCACCAGCAGGTATCGAGATTTAAAGAGTGGGCCCATAAGAAGAAAATAAATAAAATGTACGCTAGTAAGCTGACATTTGATAAACAAGTAGGTCTAGATTAGCAACTAACTAGAAAAATATGAAAACCCGGAGATTTTTACCAGGGGGGCGGTGATATTCCAATAAAGCACACAATTAAAAGAGCAAATTTAAAATATTTGTCTCAAGCGATTTTATTGAAATTCGGCACAAATGTTGGAATAATGCAAAGTTATAAAGTTTCGTTGAAAAAAACTTGTGTTAACACGCCCTTACAATTTAAACCTCCTATTTCATGTACTTCGGATCAGCAGATTCAAATATACTATTTATTTAAAATTAATATCCGTTTCCAACGATACTTGACACGTATGATTGGCACTGGCAACAAAATTTATTTTAAAAAAGTGGGCGGGAATACGCCCATAAAAATTAAATAATTAAATTTGCGCTGAAATTTGGTACGCAAGTACCAAAGGTGAGAAACCAAATAGAAAAATCTAAGAACCCAAATATTCTAACCAGGAGTGGCAGGGGCCGCGATAGTTTTGTACTGAAGCTTTTACCTGAAGCTTTAGCTTAAAGCTATCATCTTAAAAAGGGTTAGATGATAATTGAGCGCTGCTCATAGCAAAACATTGAGTTTAAAAAAGTGACGGAGAGTGGGGGTAACGGCCATAACATTTCAAGCTAGAATTTGCACTAGAGTGCTTAAATTCAATACACAAATAAATCTAAATTAGGGATCACCAAGAAAGATTAAAAATCCTGGAAATTTCAATTGGGGGGCATGGACACGCATGCTAACTTGGCAATATTTTTACTCTTCTAAAAAAGGAGAAAATTATGTGTATTTGTTCATTTCTTTATACCGGGAAAAATGTTGTCAAGTAAGCACATTATCTAGAAATTATGTAACAGCCTTACGATTACAAATTTATATAATGTATACCATATTGCAGTGATAGGTATTGTACCAAACACGAACTTGGTCAAAATTTTTATCTCACTACTTTTGATGACCGAAATTTTGGAAAGGAACTTGGCCTTTATCACATTTATATTTTTGTGAGGATTAAAAATATCACGGTATATGGTATATCAATAATTTATACAGCAGTATTGCATTGAATAATGACAAAATGTTGGTAAGTTAATGATGATTTTGTAAAATTTATACTGGAATGAGAACTGAGCAGTTCAGCATAGTTCGTTCTACTTTACTTTATTTTCATTCAGTTCTACTTAAATTGTGTTCCATCTGCATTATTAATCGTTGATAGCCAACTGTGATTTAACTTTACAATTTTTGTCTATTCAATTAAATTTATTCGACGTCATCTACCACTTTCCAATATGTTTGGATGTGTCAGTGTGTGTGTTAATGCTCTTTTTGTGGAAATTAATTTACAACGTTGGGATTAGGGGATGAAAATGTCTGATAAACATATTTTACATGTGTACATATGTACGTACATACATATGTATGTAGGTATGTATGGATTGGTCACGATGAAACGTTTAAAGGAAAACCATATTTGCATGCGCAACTGGCTTAAAATCATTTAATTTAAGATACAAAATTAGAATTATAAAAAAACACCTTAAAAATAATTAAAAATATTTTCTTTAATTAACATACCTTTGTATTGTTGCTTCTGAAGTTTGTAACCCAGCAAAAAATAATGTGTAAGCCACTGTAAACAAAAAAATAATAATTTACCACCACTAATGAGGTGACGGTAAATTTTACCCCGACTTAATGTTTATTTAATTGCGCTCTAATAATTTATCTTTTTAAATATCTTTCTATGTTGTCGTCCTTCATACTTAGTTTTATATTAGTGATGTTGTTATAACCTGATCCGAAGTATGTGTATATATGTATCAAGGGTTAAAAATTACCACACGTATGTATTTACACCCAGCAAAAAATTACACATTACCATCAGAACTACTTGCCATGGCTTACTTACTTTTCTGATTGCCATATTTCATTACTCACTTACAAATCGCATTACATAAAATTATAAAAATTATATACCAAATGATAAATGGAAATGATTCTTTTAGATTTAATATATTATAATAAATTCAGTGAAGTGCGACTTTGATTCGCACAGGAAGGGTTCCTTACGGACAAGAGATATGTAATTCAATACGAGCTTTAGCCAATATAAAATATAGTTTTTGCATTTTTTTTCCTTTTTCTCGTTATGGCGATATTTTTTTGGATTTTTAAGTTTTTTTAATTATGAAAATTTTTTTTATTTTGGCGATTTTTTCGGATTTGGCGTTTTTCTTTTATTTTGGCACTTTTTTCTCGTTTTGGGACTTTTTTTCAGTTTTTGGACTTTTTTTTAATTTTGTCGTTTTTTTCCTTTTGGCGATTTTTTTTAGTTTTGGCGATTTATTCATTTTGGCGATTTATTTTCATATAAACATTTCGTTTTTTTTTTAATTTAGCAATTTATTTTAGTGCTAGAATTTTTTTTTAGTTTTTGCGATTTTTTTCGTTTTGACGATTTGTTTAATTTTTAACTTAGCCTAGCCAAAATTTTAAAAAAATGTAATCGGGTTTGGAATCACTTACTTTTTAGGGTTCCGTACACCAAAGGTGAAAAAGGAACCGTATTGTTTTCGCTACGCTGTCCGTCTGTCCGTCAAACGCTATTTTCTCAGGAACCGTAAGGTCTACGGATCTGAAATTTTGACAGAGCATGTAGAACCTTGGCCACTACAACAACAAATACATAAGAATTACAAACTAAAAGGTGTTCCAAAACGAGAGACGAAAAATATTAAGATCTCATGTAATATACATACAATTATATGTACATATGTATATTGACACTTGAAATTTGTAAAATTAGTGTATTTTTATATAGACTACAACAATAAACATTAAAATATTAAAAAATTTAAATTAAAGGGTGGTACATCAGTTAATGCAACTTCATTATGTAATTTTGACAATGATATGATATGAAAAAAACGCCAAAATTAAAAAAATCGTTAAAATAAAAGAATTGCCAAAATAAAAAAAACGCCTAAATAATAAAAATTGCCAAAATTAAAAAAACTTCAAAAACCAAAAAAAATATCGCCAAAACGTGAAAAAAAACTGCCAAAACTCAGAAAGCGCCAATAAATTAAAAAAAAACCCAAACTAAAAAAAACGCTAAAACCGAAAAAACCCAAAAACGAAAAAAATGTTAAAACTATAGTTTATATTGGCTAAAGTTCGCATTGAATTACATATCTCGTGTCCGTACGGAACCCTTCGTGCGCGGGTCAAAGCCGCACTTCACTGAATTTTTTTTCATTTGGACGATTTTTTCGAATTTTGCGACTTATTTTAGTGTTCGAAATTTTTTTTGAATTTTGTTCGTTTGGGCAATTTTTTTTTATTTTTGGCGATTTTTTTTTGGTTTGACGATTTTATAATTTTCAGATTTTTTAGTCTTACGGTTTCCAAGATAGAGCAAGTTGTCAAAATTACATAGTCAAAATTGCATTAACTGATGGACCATCCTTTAATTTAAATTTTTAAAAATTTTAGTGTTAATTGTTGTAGTCTATACAAAAATACACTAATTTTACATATTTCAAGTGTCAATATACGTATGTACATACAATTATATGTTTAATACATGGGATTTTAACATTTTTTGTTTCCAAAACGAGGAACACTCTTTAATTTTTAATTCTCATGTATTTGTTGTTGTAGCGACCAAGCTTCTACATACTCTGTCCAAATTTCAGGTCCGCAGCTCTTACGGTTCCTGAGAAAATAGCGTGTGACGGACAGCGTAGCGAAAACAATAGGGTTCCTTTTTTCACCTTTAGTGTACGGAACCCTAAAAATCAAAAATATAAAAATCATTGCATCTATAGGTAGTCCATGTAACATGGAGTACCTTGGTATATTCCTTTTGCACGTAGGACTTCTATATTAGTGTGATTTTTTCAGTTTAAATTTCAAAAATAATCGTTATTTGAGGGATCGCAAATAACGATTATTACATTACATTTGGTTCAATTATGCATCATTTAATAATATAAAAATCAAAACATCACATACCAGTTTATCATAAGCTTTGTTATGTATTTGAAAACCATCCTACAGCTCTTGATTCGGTGAATATATATAAAAAAAATACACAAATATAGACGAGAGGAAAATATATATTTCTCTGAAAACTTTCTTTAACTACTTCATAATTACAATAAACACTTTTGATTATATTTTAAGGAAAATTATCTGAGTCTAGGCTGCAAAAAATTAGAAAAATGTGATAAGAAACCCACATACAAGAAAAATTATGAAAAAAAAAACAAAAACAAAAGGAAAGGAGCAACAATGTGCTAGAAATCATTACAAAACTTGCTTTATAGCACACACTCGCATCTATCTTCATTCGTACTGCAATCTGACATCGTTTGAAAGTTCATATAAGAAAACACAAGCACTGCTTTGTAGCGCCATCTTATATTATAGTTTCGAGCAAGCACTATGCCATCAGCCTTAAGAGCTGCTTAACTTCCAATTAACACAGTTGTTAACCGGACACGGATGCTTCAGAGTAAACCTTTTCAAGCATAGTGATTTGTGCTCAAAATGCATAAATATAATGGAAACCGCGGATCATGTTTTCTTTGGTTGCTCATGATATGAGACCCAGAAAGGCCATCAGAACCCAGATCACGCCAGACAATCTCGTTGATCGGATGCTATCATCAATTGAAACTTGTGATTATAGTACGTGTGCACATTGGTTAGCCGAAGAATAAGTCTTGCTGCGAATCGAAAGTCTTTTTATCTTTTGAAGATTTCCTAACCTTAGCTGGTACACTGAAAAAAATATTTTTCATAAAATCAATGAATGAAACTCTTTGACGAAGATTCACTAATATTTTTCTACAAATACGTTGATTCAATGTACTCATACATTGTTTCAATGAAAATGTTCATTGAAATTCAATATGAACTTTAATGGACGTATAAACGATACGTTTAAAGCATTCATTAAAGACAAATATCAAAAGTTTGAATGAACCAGTTCCTTAACTCAACATACTACCGGTATTTCATATTTTTACATATAGAAACTCATACTTAAGAAAGTTTGTAAAAGCAAAACAAATGAGGAGTAAAAACTATAAAAAAATTGCTTCTTCATTCAATGAACTTTTTCATTAACTCAATGTACTCATACATTGTTTTATAACGGGAATTAAATAAAAAAAGCAAAGAAAAGAGAAACATAAAGATAACTAGTTTGCAGCTGTCATTCAACAAGGAATGTTGTATTTGACTAGTTAATTTGTCGTTCATTATTTTGGAAAATAAAGAATTAAAAATACACCAAAAATTAGTCAATTAGTATAAATTAGTATAAAATATAAATTTAAAAAAAATATGTTTTATAAACCTTTTAAAACTCAAAAATATTTTTAAGTAATAATGCTATGTTTAATGTAAAAGTACATTGAGTCAAATTATAGCTTCACTTAACTCAATGCAAAAGTTCATTGAAACAATGTATCAGTTCATTGATATAACGAACAGTTTCATTGCACCAATGATCTTATGCATTGATTTTAAAAACAGTAAATTTTCAATGAACGGCAGTTCATTGATTCAATGTACCTGTGTCTCAGGTCAAAATTAAGGCACAAATTCATTTAAACAATGAACTTATTCACTGTTTTCATGTACATTTTTGGTTCAGTGTATAGCTAAAAAGACACATCCACACGGACATCATCGTTAAAATAGTCAGAATCGACTACCAGGTCCTCAAAACTTTCCATAGCCAAAAATTAAATTCAAAGTACATGTTGTATTTTGTATGCTTGCTGAGTCTAGGCTTCCAAAAATTTTTGCTATTAAATGCAGTTAGGCCTCGATTATTCGTGTGAACCTGGAGCATTGTGGATAATGGATTTTCCCGTTAATATGATAACAGCTTTTATTGATTTTTTCATATTTTTCATTCATATTTTTGTATATTACTTACACATCTTTCTATATAGCACATATAATAAAAGGAAAATTCATGGATTTCATGATTGTGTTTATTTAATATATACTACTAGGTTTTACCCGCGACTCCGCTCGCGTTCATCTGATATTTTTGAAACCATACTCAAAATTAATGAATTTGTTGTTATTTGTTACTCACTGATAATGTTAAAAAGGATAATAACCGAAAAAAATATATATAATAATATAATATATAATAATATAATATAATAATAATATAATATATAATAATATAATATATATATATATATATATATATATAATGCCCTTAAATAAATAAATTAAAAATAAATAAATAATTCAATATAATATACCACATACCACTCTGTATAGTAAATGTCAATGTGTTACAAAAAATTATTTTTTTTCCTATAGACAAGGAAACGTTGTTATTTACGTGTTTTCTCGGCAATTGGTAGCTAACGTAGTTGAATTTTGAATTAAAATTTATTTGCTTTAAAATTAATTGTTATAAAAAAAGAAGAAAAATATAGTATTATTCGGTTCAACAGTATATAGGACTCAAAGAAAAAATAGAGAACAATACCATATATTATAGTACGGTTGGCAACGCTAGCTGGGTTGCTGCTGCTCAGTGTTGCCAGTTTTTTTCCAAAGCTTATCCCCAGTTTTTGATTTGTCATCCCCGAAAATCCCCAAATTGAGTTTTTTTAATCCAAATATTTTCTTTTGCGAAAAAAATTTAATTTTTTAATTCTATTTAAAAAATAATGACAAAAATAACACATTTATTCAATAAAATTCATTTATATCGATAGCTGTATTTACATTCATATTAATTTTATTTGTACTTGTATAAAACTTGTAAAGAAAAATTTTTACTTAGTTTAATATAAACAAGTGTAACAATTTGTTTGACCAAAGTTTACAATTTCAGAAACTTTGTTGTATATAGTCCTAGTTTACACAAGTCGTATTGCATTTGGTTACGCATTTCTGTTTTGCTAGTGTTCATTACTAGTTAATCTGCCTTGATACTTGTTTTTTATTAGAAACCAATCACTATGAATATTAACACATATTTCTAGACTTACCAGACGCACATTTCTTAGCTCAAAAATCATTCTTGCTACGATCAGTTAAAAAAAATTCCCGAAAAATCCCCTAAAATTTGGTTATTATCCCCAAAAAACCCCTAGATCACCAACACGAAATTTTCATCCCCAATAGCGAAAAAAATCCCAAATTGGGGACAACCCCCCTAAACTGACAACACTGCTGCTGCAGGTCCACCATTTGAAAACTAATGCCGAGTACAAATCTGGCATTTCTTTGTGATGTCAGTTTGAAAATATGTATGTGCAACAACGTTTGCATTATGTTTTTGATATGGAAATCAATGCCACACAACGAAAAATACCGCAAATAACAAACGTTGTCACCAGTACACACACAATACGGTGTACACTCGGCATAACAATAACAGGCAGTTGCGGATTTATGCTTGATGTCGCCCTAGGCCACGTGAGATAGCCACACTTTTTTCTTTATGAAGAAAAGCTTTTTAAAATTAATTAGCCAATTTATAAATATTTAAAGTGCAAGAGTAAAAAATTCGCGCGCTCCTGACAGTAAAGGTTCGATAGTATTACCGAAAGGATGTAAGCCCCTTTACTCAGTTTGGCAATTTTGGTGACCAATTAATTTTTATGAACCTCCAAAGATTTCGAAAATCAATGCGCCCCCAAAAGAATGCTGTTATTATTTTTTGGCAAATTCTGACTAAGTCATGTTTTAGACTCGGCAGTTTTTCTTTGATCAAGTCGAAGTGTGTGGGAGAAATAGGAAAGAAGAAAGAAGAGGGGTACAGATTTGCTTGTATCGAAAAGTTACTTCAATTCGCCTTTGTCGTTTCATTCGCTGCATTAAAACAATAGGAAAATTGCACAAGAAACCGTCTGTGTTTAAACAAATGAGCAGTTTTAAAACAGAATTCAAGGGAACGGCTACAAGAAAAACTGCCGAGTCTAAAACAAGCCTTGCTGATAGCGCTTTGCTATATATGACAATAATATAGCTAAGAGTTCAATAAATACATCTCGTTAGTATTTTAGGCCGAAAAAATTAATTCTTCATATACTTTTTTGTGGAAAAGTAGAGTAAACCTTTTTTTTATTTCCTTCAGAATAACAGGTAATCCTAATTTGTTGTTAACAATACTTGGCAATATAATCTGAATGTGTCTAGACACGCTAATAGGTCACAGAGACCAATTTTTAACTAAAAAAATTTCGTTTATAAAAATTTTTCGATTCTAAACTTTTCTTTTCGAAAATCATATAATTAAAGCACACTTTTTCTCTATTGAGTTTCAGTTTCGTAGAGAGAAGCAAAAGCAATTACACAAATCAGAAGTTTTTAAACGCTACTTTTCAATACCTCCTAACTGGAGTGCGCTCTGGTTTCGTAAATAAACATGTTTAATACACTTGCCCGAGCTGTCATTAAATCTCAACAATGCACAATTATCTAATCAACTGCTTTAAAATACTATCATATAAATCTAAAAAAAAAATCAACATTGCACCGATAAATAAACTGGTAAGGTCAGAATTACATATATTCTAAAATTTTAATTGATATAAAGCAAGAGAAATTCACAAAAATGATCAATTTCAAACTACATATTAAAAATGTTAATTCTTAGGGTTCTTAAAATTTTGCCGCCCCTAAAACCATGCCGCCCTAGGGTCGGGCCTTATTGGCCTATACGTAAATCCATCACTGATAACAAGATGACCTAATCATTAATGCGAACGGAAAATTAAGCAACATAGATCTCATATTCGTTATAAGGGGTAACTTTTCTTTTGTTTGGATGTGTGTGTGTGTGTGTGTGTTTGAATCATAAAATATTGTCTTATATTTATCAGTTTTTTTTGTTTAATATTTTTTAACCAGCACTCGCAGCATTTGGAATATGGAGTAATTTTCTTAATTTTCTTTCTTCTAAAAGTTGAATATTTCTTTTTGATTTTCGCACAATTAAACAAGCAACAAATAGCCCCATTCAACTTCTAACAAAATAAATAGCAATTTGTTTTCTGTAAGTATGTATGTATGCATCTACGTATATATACATGTATATCGCTCATTTACTCAAAGAACGTCATAACTCAAAAAACTAGTTTGCCAGAAAACCAGTTTAAAGTTTCCAATTTAAACACAACTTAATGGAAAAAATAAAATATAGGTTTTCTCTCAAGAGCTGAGTAAACAAGATATTTGTATGAAATTTTTACACAATATTAATAAGGATATGAAGATTAATTCTTCATTACCTCAAAAATCGCATTTTTTTTTTTGAGTTATGACGTTCTTGAAGTATATGACGATACTTACATTCTTACATACATAAGTAGGTATGTATATACTTACATTTTTCATTTTATTAACTTTTTGGTGCCTCAAAAATGTGTCCGTACATTCTATGTTGCATTTAGCCCTGTTGTTGTCATTTTGATTTGCTTTTTTTCTTTTTGTTGATTTTTCTACTTACCACACTTCGTCTAAATTAAATTTTAAAATGTTGCTTCTAATATGGTTGGCACTTTTCTTAAAAAGTTGTCCTTTTTTAAATTTTCTTCCATTTTCTTCTTCTTATTTCCGTTTAATAGGAAGGAAGTATGCTAAGTAAATACAGATACATATATATTGGGTGTAAAATACTCACACCACTCTCCCTTGCCCACTAAGGTTTTTTTTCTCACAGAGTATAGAAAAATATAAAAAAGGTACAAAATGGACTTTTTTAGAAAATTTGTTGTTAAGGAAGTGAGCAGGCGTTATCATGTCTTTTCTTGACTATTAAAGCAGAGCCGTGAAACTTTATTCACAAACAGTTGTTTTAAAATAATATAATATGTAGTTATTATTATATAATAAATAATGTTCGCATGTACATACAACTATGTGGGTGTACGTGGAAATAAAATAATTTAATAAAACAAAATTGGAAATAATAATTCAAAAACAACTTTTTTTTCTCTACTTTCAAAGTATCAATAAGTTTTTATTTTTTAATTTTCAGGAATCAATTACTAACAACATCCAGATAATTAACTCGGAAGTAATTTCACAAAGCAAATTCTATTTGTTCTTACTTTCTGTATATTAATTGTATAATTTTCCACTTAATCGGGCATTTTCAGTCGAAAATATTGATGTCATAACCAAGCTTATACACTGAATGAAAAATACGTCTTTCTTTAATACAACGGCAAATTTCATTAATAAAATGAAACATTATATTATATTGATGTAAATTTGATTAATAGAATGAAACATTTCTAATGCTTAATATTTTACATTTCGTAGTCTCATTAATGTTACAAAATAATTTTCATTCGGGTAATGAAAAACTTAAATACATGTTTTTATGAAGAATTCATACAAAAAAAAATATTTTAATTTGATTAGGTAACATAAAAAAAAGATCAAAGTTCAAAGGAAAAAGATGAAACCACAGTTATAATAAATCTATTATTAATTAATCTTCGTTGAAACTTCAATGAAGAAAACTTCATGCTGCTGGCTAGTAGGCAATGTGCAAGCCTTGTAGTTGTAGGTTCGAATCCTGGAGACAAGTTAAAGTATTTGTTTTTATTATATTTATTTTTATATATAACTTTTTTAAATATAACTTTTCAAATAAATTGTATGTTAAATGGTCAATGAAATAATTTGAATTAAAATTTTATTAATAATTAATATTTAGAGTGTGTACATAAAGAATATTAAGGGTTGTTGTGGCTGCAGTGATAAGTGCGTTGACTACGCTGACACGATGAGTTCCAAATTCAAATCTTGGTCAGGGAAGCCAATTATTATATAATAATACATGTCAAAAATTTAAATAATACGTGCAAGTGCGTTAGTGTTTTTTTTTTAAATTTTTGCATTATTACAAAATCAAGTAACAAACAGATTCAAAAGTCGTTTGTTTCAACGCCGATACCGTGCCTTTGTTTATGTTATATGTCTTCGTCTTAAACCGGTTATAAGTATTGAATATGCTTAACGTATTGGATAATTTTTCATGTGAGCCATGTCTGAAAATTAAAGATATTATCGTATTTTTTTTTCCTTATCTTATTTAAATCAACTACTTAACCCCCGTCTGTTTTCAAAGACCGGCACGGCCACAGTGTACATGCAACTGCTCTGCCGCCGGAAGACAACGATTAATGATGCATGATGCAAGTCTTTATACATATTAGTGCCCTACATAAGACCATAAACCATAAGCAACACTGTTGGCAAGACAAACAACTGACACAAATGTCTTGTCAACAGTGTTGTTTAGCGTTTGTTTTAGAATACTTCGCTGTGCTAAAGCACATGTCTTGAAATGTCTTATAAATGGTCTTGTGCAGGACTTTCATACATATGTATATAATATAGGTCTGCACAAATATACCTATTTGCACCAGTTTTACGTTTGTTGATTGGTTCTGGTATGTACAGATATTGTTATTATTATTATTATTATTATTTAACGTTTTTGTTACTAGTCATAAGTAATCGGTACAAGCAAATCAGTACCCCTCCTCTTTTTTATTTCCTCTCTCTTTCTTAGACTTGAATCAAGCAAAACAATCGAGCCATATGTATCTGTACATACCAGAACCAATTAACGTAAAACTGGTGCAAACTGGTATATCTGTGCAGACCTATAGTACATAATAGTCTGAGTGGTCCTTAAGAAACATTAACGTAACGTCTAGTAATGTTAAAATTTCTTTTTTCAATATCATAAATATTAATTTACAGTATTTATTAATTAATTTTATTTATTTTTAAATATTTTAATTACAATTTATCTATTGTATTTAAAGTGATTGAGTTAATGTGACACATTTTTATTTTTAAATTGCAGCTGTTCCCTGAGTGCATGTTTATATTCTTTGTTGCCTATGCTGATTTTGTCTTTGTAGCCCAATTAAAATAATATCTATCCCCCATATGCAAAAAAGTTAACGTATGCTTCGAGTGTTCGTTAAACCTGTTTTTGTATGGAAATTTTTTCTTAACGTACACTTCAAGTACACTTTAATTTTTTTTTTGGATATGGGGGTATTTCTTTAACGACAATGAACAAATACAGTGTTGCCAGTATAATAAAAAATGTTGAATGAATGATATCTTTCAATTATTTAATATTATTTATTAGAAATGGCATCCCGAAAATAATAAATTTAATATTTTTTATATTTTGAACGTGATATAAGTATATTTCCAAATAGTATTTTAATTTTTACAGATGCGATATACATATGTATTTAAGGTGGCAATACTGATATGTACATTAGAGTGGCCGTTATTTATTTTTTTTTTCTTATGTTCTCTCCCCTCAAATCGGTTCAGTTTTATGTAAAAAAATAAAAAAAAAATGTTATAGCGATAAGTTTTGTTTTAGGGGGTGCATCTGCCCCTTAAAGTTGGCCTTCAAATCCATTTTTCAATGTAGTTTTTTGCATATGTCTATCTTTTAAAAAAATTATTTTACAAGAATACGATTTATGGCAATATTTTAGCCCTTTTAGTCAACAACATTAGTCTCAAAGAAAGTTTTTTGCTTAAATTAATATTTTAGAAAATAACCAACAAAATATCAAAAATTGTATATACCAAAATTATATTTATATTGAAATTATTTATACTAAGCATTTACAATAAGAGCTTATATCTATTAAATTATTTCATACATATACATACATATGGTCAAAAAAAAACTTAGCAAAAAATAACGAAAAAAAAAATTACATAGAATAAATGGGCTAGAGGGCCAACTTTGACGCACCACCTAAAACACAATTTATGGCTATTAAATTTGTTTGTATTTTTTTTTACATAAAACTGATATCGAACAAAAAAATTCTCCATACAACTAACTGCCTCTCTAATGTACATACATACATATATGTTCTTGAGCTTGAACATCAGGTGCTGAAGGTGCTGCTGCCGTCTCCAAAACGATTAAGAAGCTGGATACGAGGCAACAAATGCAGCCAGCGGCATTTGAAGTCGGTTTTCGTGTAGCCTTCCGCGGTGAATGGGTTTAATGCATTATACTAAAAAGATTGATAAAAGTATATTCATTTGGAGTAGAGAAAATGATGTAACGTTTTTACAGCGGGAGATATGAGGAACCAGTTCGATATGTATAAAAAATTAGTGATGAAACTCGTAAAAATATAAAGTAACTTATATAAAGTAACTTATAACTTAAAAATATAAGTAACTTATTTCAATAAAAATGGAGCGCACCCTGTCGTGTGAATTACCAGCACCCCACTACATACACGAGTATAGTTACAATTAAATTACATTTCAGTGAAATTCATTGACGTGCCATCAGTTGGCGATTTCAGCATGTTGGTTGTTTTTAATTTTCCTTATTTTTCTTTAGGTGTTGGTTATCGTGTGTAATAAAAAATTAATTCCATCAAAATAAGAGCACACTCTCAAGCGTCCATATGTATGTACGTACAAATTTGTTAGGCTGAGTTTACATCAGGCATTTCTTGTGTGTCATTTGCCCAAAAAAACGTAACCAACTAATTACTAATGAAAAACTGTTTGATTCAGACATGTATGTATATATTGATTTAAATATTTTGCAATCATTTTGGATTCTATAATAATTGTCTATTAATTATGTATTAAACTGTTTAACTTAATAAATACATGTCTGAATCAAACAGTTTTTAATTATTAATTAGTTGGCTACGCTTTTTTTACGCTTGTGTAGCATTTGGCACACAGATGTAAATCGGCCTTAGTTTGTTTTAGGGATGCCAAACTGGAAATTCAAAATCCCGAAATCCCGGGATTTTTAGGATTTGGCAAATCCCGATTCCCGGGATTTGTAAAATTTAAGCCCGGGATTTCAATTTCGGGATTTCTTGGCAATTTTTATATAAAAACCATTTATAAACTAAAATTTACGTTGATTTAATGGTATTTTTTTTATAAAATATAAAAGTTCCATAAAATTTTTTACGTGCAGTTTTAACAATTTAATGACTTTTCGTGACATATTTCTTAGAAATTAACAGTAAAAGCAAAATGAATTAACTATTTTTTCACTGTTATTTTCATCAAAGGTGCTACAATATACAACTAACAATTATTTTGAAAACAAAAGGAAGCATGTGAACTTTGGAAGGGAAATAAATTTATAAGTTTGACAAATTTTTTCCCTTCTTATTCTATATTATGAGGGCAATTATGAAAAAAATAAAAAATTAGCACTTATCTAGTTTTCGCTAACAATTGAGTACTATTGACAGCTCTTTACAGTTGAAGTAGAATACAATACAAGGCAAGTGCAAACTTTTTGTTGTCGGGTTGACGTAAACGTGAGAAATTTTTACCGAATAGTGCGTTACGTTTTTCAAAAAGTCTATAGGTATGTATATATGTTCGTTTTTGTTAAGATTATAGAAAATATGTTCATATATTGAGAAAAAAACAAATTTTCATATTTAGTTATGGTTTTCAGTATAAATTCTTAATTAACTTAAAGTTTTAAAATGCACAAAATTTGTTATTAAAGTAATATTTATTAAAAGAATAATTTACTTTACCAAAAAATGTTAGATCCCGAAATCCCGAAAAATCCCGAATCGATCCCGGTTGGCATCCCTAGTTTGTTTGTTTCTTTGTGGAGATGTACATACATATGTATGAGTGTTCGTTTGTATGTATGTCCATGCCCTGAAGGAAACGTGGGGTTAAGTGTCCCCAAGTCTCCACTTTTGTCGACTATTTTGGTGCCATTGTCAACAGTGCGTCTATTAGTATTGTTCTTAATGCGTAGAAAACATTTTTTCATATACAAACAACTATGTTTCTTCTTGTTTTATTGGTGTGTTGAAAACAAAAGTGACGTAAAGCAAAATTTAAATGTTTATAAAAATTAGTTTAAGAAATCAAATTAAAAGGTGAATTTAAATGTATTGAACAATAACTTAAAAAAATACATAAAAAGAATTTATTGTAAAAAAAAAAATTTAAAATTAAACAAAGTGCCAATTATGGAAATTATTTTACCCTGTGGAAGATTTTGTGCCATCAGTTAAAGATTTGTCATTCTTGCAGATTCATTCGTAAATGATTGATTTTACTTATTCAGCGAAACATAAAATTTTTGATCAACATATTTTATTTAATAGAGATGGCAAACAAAATCCCTAGTTGCTGGTGATATGCTGAACGAATAAATGAATTAATCCCGGTTATTGCATGTTTTTTAATTATAAGTTCCATTTTTTATATATTTGTTTAATAAAAAACCAAAATGTGGCTATCTGTTTCCAATGTATTCATACGGTCCCTAAAGAACTATCTAATCAGTAGTTCCAATGTCATTAGTTGCTTTTCAATGACACGCACATTTTAAATGTCTATAGCAAAAAGCATGGACGGGGGTATAATTAGCCAGTAGTACTGGCGACAAAGTCAATAGTGAATCAGTAATGATTCACTAGTGACATTTCCTGCAGGGTGGTAACTAAAATGATTGATTGCCCCAGAAGTATCAACAAAACATTTAAACAATAATTCTTCTTATGCCAAGTACACATTATGGCATTTTGTGACATCGCAGTAACAAGGTTTGTTATTTCCGATATTTATCGTTGTGTGGCATTGCTTTCCATATAACAAAAAACATAATGTGAACGGCGTTCACACATATTGAAAATGACTACAAAAGATATGCCAGGTGTATACTCAACATTAGCTTTCTTCTTAGGGTTCCGTACATCAAAGGTGAAAAAAGGCCCCCTATTGTTTTCGCTACGCTGTCCGTCTGTCCTTCTGTCCGTCACACGGTATTTTCTCAGGAACCGTAAGAGCTACGGACCTTAAATTTGGACAGATTATGTAGAACCTTGTCCGCTACAACAACAAATACATGAGAATTAAAAATTGAAGGGTGCTCCAAAACGAGCGACGAAAAATGTACATACATGTGTATATTCACACTTGAAATTTGTAAAATTAGTGTATTTTTATAAAGACTACAACAATAAACATTAAAATATTAAAAAATTTTAATTAAAGGGTGGTCCATCAGTTTATGAAATTTTGACTATGTAATTTTGACAACTTGCTATATTTTGGAAACCGTAAGACTAAAAAATCTGAAAATTATAAAATCGTCAAACCGAAAAAATCGGCAAAACCTTAAAAAAATCGCCAAAAATTAAAAAAAACGCCACTTCGAAAACAAATCGCCCAAATGAAAAAAAATTTCCAAAATGAAAAAAGCTTCAAAAACCGAAAAAAATCGCCTAAGCGCGAAAAATGCGCCAAAACAAAAATAATTGTTTATGTGAAAAAACATCGCCAAAAAAAATCACCAAAATTAAAAAAAAGCGCCAAAATTAAAAAATCGCCAAAACGAAAAAATCGCCAAATTTAAAGGAAACGCCAATAACTGAAAAAAAACATCACCTATATGAAAAAACGCCTAAATTAAAAAAATCGCCAAAATAAAAAAATCGCCAAAATAAAAATAAACGCCAAAATAATAAAAATCGCCAAAATTAAAAAAAAAAATTAAAAACAAAAAAAAATCGCCAAATTAAAAAAAAGTGCCAAAAATTCAAAAAACCCCAAGACTAAAAAAACGCTTAAAACCGACAAAAAACCCGAAAACGAAAAGAAACGCCAAAACTATAGTTTATATTGGCTAAAGCTCGTATTGAATTACATATCTCGTGTCCGTACGGAACCCTTCGTGCGCGGGTCAAAGTCGCACTTCACTGAGTTTATTTTAATATACTGACTACTAGGTGATTTAAAAAAATCAACTTTAGTTAGCTGAAAGTAATACAGAGTGAAACAATTGACTGCCGCCTAGGACATCGCGATGTTAAAATATTTAGTTGATTACATTGAAAAGTAATCCAAGTGCCTGTCAGTACTAGTTGCGAAATAGTTAGCTTAAAGTTAGTTTAAAGTTAACGTAATTTCCAACAGGGCTATAAACGAGAAAATATATACATATGTATGTATTTATTTAAAAAAATTAAAAATTAATAAAACATAAATTTGTTTTATTTTTCAAAAAAACTGTGTTGCTTCCGCAACACGTTATACTTTATTCATGACGCAAAAACTTACGTATGCCTAACAAAAAATTATTATTATGACATATGTACATACATATAAAAAAATATGGTCAATAATTCTGGCCAAAATACATATATTACGTCTGTCTTCTCGTGTTTTAAATACCTAACTCGGTAGTAAGAAGTAATAAGAAATCTTTTTTTATCTTAAAAAATTAAATCAATTCATAACTTCTTTCTTTTCGTTTTAGCTCGGCATTAAAGCAACTACATACATCCAGCAGATCGCAGCAAACTCTTCGAATAAAAATAAAAATTATTAATTTATGCTAAAGGTTAATCAGAGCCTCAGTGCACCAGTTATTAACCCATTTAATATGCCCATCGTGTGATTTCACAATTTATTGCCCCATAAGACAATCGAGAACAATATTGTGCTGATTTGCCTCAATCAAATGCAACTCTGGTGCGGCAAATCGTGAGAAGGGTTAATAGACAACTATGCCATAATAAAAATTTTGATTAAAATGTTATTGAGTTTTCGAACGGCAATCAAAGTAGCCAGTACACAACAATTTCTTAAATTAATATATTTTTTCGTGTTAGCCAAGTGTTTTCATAAGTACCGCAAACTTTAACTTACTTTATATGTTCTAATAACTTATTTGAAATGATAACATGGAATTGTGAGCCAATCTTTAACCCATATATTCAGATTTTATTTTATATATTTAATGAGCAAATAAATATACAAAGAGGCAATTTGATTTCTTTTAAATTAATAAACCGTTCAAAGCAAAATATACGTAGAAAATATAACAAACAAAAAAATTATTTAATAAAAAAAACTATTCGCACGTAAAACAAAACAAACTAAAAATTACAACAACAGCTGTTTGTTTGTGCTGCTGCACGTTAGAACAATCGCATGACAGAGCTGCGGCAATTTTTGCCGCAAATTCATTCTTCGCCAGTTTCCGCAGTAAAATTTTTATAAAATGGAACAGTCATGTGATTGCAACTTTTTTTTATTGGGACAATTTTATTATTTATTTTATGCACCCATTCAGCACAGTAAAAATTGGGTAAGATTGGTGTATATGCGGCAATCGTGTGATCCTACCTTAACACTGGACTATTAAGTTAAAATGATTACAAGCAGACAATTTTATATATTTTTGAATGCTTGAATACTATTTCGACCTCGCGGTCGCCGAGCAAAAAAAAACTTCGAAAAATGCTTCTGAAAAGCACTAACGTCAGGCGGGCTCTCACAAAAGTTACATATTATTACTTCTGTGAAGCACTTTAGTAAGGCAAAGTATTTTATGGCTTTTTGGAAGCTAAATGTATTGCCTCTAGCAGGCTCATCTCGAACGAAAAAATCCTTATTCATGGGCAAAAGAAAGTGATTCTGTAAGATTTTCTCCTTACAAAAACACTTCTGGTGAGCAGTAATATTTGCTGAGGAGTCTTCTCTTTTTGACATGATGGTAAGTATTGTCAATGTGAACGCATGTTTCAAATTCTTCCATGTGTTTCTCTAAAATGTGTGACAATGTAAAAAGCCTATTAGGTGCAGTTTACACATAACAATCAGTCAACTCGCCCAGAAAATGAGTATGTTAATAAAAAAAAATTAGTGTCTGTTTGTGATATGGAAACTACACCGTAATTTTTAAACTTTCATTCTAAAACACTTATTTTGATTAATAAATTATATAAGCTATATTAAAAAATCTGAGTTTGCCCTTTTCTTGAAGATGGTAAGTTTTAACAATTTTATCCTAAAATACATATTTACACCACACACACAGTGGATTAAACAGAATAATAATTTTTTTATCCGAAGAACACGTGTGATATATAAAAAAAAACAAATTTTTTCATGTTCTAAACTAGAAATGACCAGGCTCATAACGAAAAAAGTGACAATCAGTTGACCTTGTAGGCCATTCCTGAATTTTTCCGCTAAGCCAGGGATTTTCGTTAAATTTCCGGCATCTTATGTCTAATTTTCAAATTTCAGTGAATATATAAAATCAATTGATGAAGAAGACTTTTAAGGATATTAGAAAAAAAGCAATTTTCAAAATTTTTCGTCAGCGATATCTCTCGAACGAATCACCCATTTTTTTAAGTTGGGAGCAGCGTATAAGTGCATGTTTTTTGTAGGCATAAAAGTACAAAATAATATACATTTTAAATTTAATTAAATGAAATACAAATGAATTGTTACATACATAACATTAATATATATCGCTCATATACTCAAACAACGTCATAACTCAAAAATTTAACTCTTAAGTTGATGATGCAGAATTAATCTTCATATTATGTAAAAATTTCATACAAATATTTTGTTTACACAACTCTTAAAAACAAAATAAAATTATCAGAAAAAGTATGCGCCAAATTATGTTTTCAATTGAGAACTTAATTGGTTCAATTAAATTTTTAATTGTATTAATTCATTTGAGTGAAAGACTCAACTTATGTTATCAAATTGCTTATAGGTAAAAAATTTAATTAATTATTTAATTGATATTACAAATATTTTAGTTGATATTACAATATAACTCATATAACTTTTTGTGTGTTTTTTCCATTAAGTTGTGTGTAGGGTTTGGGATTTCCCGGACATTTGCACTTCACGGGAAAAGGGAATGAAAAAGTCAAGTTCACGAGAAAAGCTTATTTTTAAAGTTAAGAACATTTATTAAATTAAATTTGGCGAAATTTCGATTATTTTATTAAACTTTTTAAATAAAAGTTAAAACAAAAACATTACTAATAAGTTTTTAATTGACTTCAAGCAAATAGAATATATAGGGCTATTACTTAGTAATAGATCATATAAAGACTAATTGACGACTGTTACAGCAATTAGAAAACAATTTTATAATAAGACTTGCATAGCATTTTATTAAGAGTTTGCTTTGCTTGTTTCGTATTATGCTTGAAAAGTATCCAGGAGGATTCTTATCGTTAAGTACTATACAAGCAAGACACAGTACTATACTCAGCTGCACCAAGTTTTAAATACACACAGTCTGTATAGATTCCTTTCAATTATATATTATTACTCCCAAAACATTTCATTCAGGGTTTCACTAATAGCGTCGACTTATAATAAATTTAAGTATTGTCAAATCAGAGTTTTTACAGCTTCTATGTGCTTAATAATTTTACAAGACTTTCCATAATTTGTTCACTAATTCGGACAAAATCACTTTAAAATTATTTACTTAAGAAAATGGTTTGATTATTGCAATCATTGATACTTATACAAAGTATTCCACTGTTTCAGACTATATTATACAACTATTAATACTTTTGACTAAAATGTCTCACTGATCTAATTTCAGTTCAAAAAAATTTCAAAAAAAAAACTACAACTCAGCATGTCAAAGTTTCATTTCCCACAAAAGTATTATAGCCTGAACCTGAAACAGTAATGGCCGTCTTGCATCTTGCATGATGCTTTCGAGTCAAGCAATAATTTTTTCTAGTAGACGAACTGGGAGAAATGGTATGACTTCAATTTCCGTATAAATTTGAACAGCTCACGTTTTGATTTTATATTAAAAAAAATTTATGGACATTGTACTGCTTTCTTATCGTTGTCGAAGGAATTCTACAGTTACATTTGAAACAAAAATTAATGTATTGGTTTGTCATTCCATGTGTAGTTTGCACGATATTAATAAAGTAAGACCCATAAAGTACATATATATATATTATGGATCCTTATGCACAGGGAAGACGAATAAGCGATATCCGTCTGTCTGTACATAAAATCGGTTCTGCAAAGCTCCCAGAATTTTTATTTTTTTTTTTAATACATATATATTTATTTATTGTATCTTCAAATATGAACTAACAATAAGTGATCAAATTTTAAAGCTTAAATATAATTATTTAGCCCGACCAGTGTCGGCCAAAACTTAGTGATAGTTTAAATAATACAAAGTAGTGATAATCAAAAAGGAAAATTAAATGTATTTTCAAGCATTCCCATCTAGAGTGTTGAGTATAAGAGCCCTTGTGTCCCTCTTTTTTAGGCGGATGTGATCAGTAAAATTCAAAATATTACGAGCAAGCGGATTAGGATGTGACTCGAGTTTTGTTAAGTATTTGCCTGCGTATCTTGCAATTTCTTCATTCACTAGTAGCATTTTTAAATCACGATGCAAATTTGAATTCTTAATGTACCATGGAGCAGATGTTATTAACCTTAAAATTTTGTTTTGCCTTCGTTGGATTCTCTCTACATTGGAAGCTGAAGCAGTGCCCCATAACTGGATACCGTAACACCATATTGGCTTCAAAAGCGACTTGTATATTAAAAGTTTGCAGTCCAGACTAAGTGTTGAATTTCTGCCAATCAACCAATGAATTTGAGATAACTTAAGTTTCATCTGAGTTAGCTTAAAGTCAATATCATGTTCCCATGTAAGCCTTCGATCAAGGTTTATACCAAGGTATTTCACTTGGGAATGTTGAGGAATATTTTGATTGTTGATTCGAATGGGGGAAGAAGTATTTCTTCTTAGGGTAAACGTGGTATGGACACACTTTTGTTCATTGACTTTAATTCTCCATAAGTTCAACCAGATTTCCAACTGCGTAATATGTTCTTGAAGATATCGGGAAGCCTCGTGCGGGTTTTTGTGCATACTAAGGCAGGTTGTATCATCGGCAAACGTAGATGTATGGATATTGCTGCTCAAAGGCATATCACAAGTATAGATCAAATACAAAACTGGCCCCAGTATGCTCCCCTGTGGCACACCGGATGATATAGATTGCGACAGACTCATGAATTCTCCTTCCACAATCGTAAACTTTCGGGTAGTTATGTAGCTTTCTAATAAATTCAGAAAATTTATTGGTAAATATGATTTTAATTTTAAATTAAGGCCTTCATGCCACACTTTATCAAAGGCCTGAGAAACGTCAATAAACAGAACAGAACAGAACAATACATTTTTTCTTCAAAAGTTCTTCTTATAAATTGCACCAATCTATGAGTTTGTTCAATTGTGCTATGCTGACTTCTAAAACCAAATTGATGGTCTGGGATGCACCCACTATCAGTTAAAATTGGGGACAATTTTGTCATGAGCAGCTTTTCGAAGAGTTTTGACATTGTTGATAGCAGACTTATTGGCCTGTATGACTCAGCCGTGGTAAGGTCTTTGCCCGGCTTTGGATTCATTTTGACCTTAGCAAGCTTCCAGCTTTGTGGATAATACTCCAGTCGTAAAATGGCGTTAAAAATAAATAACAGGATTCTAATTGCAATATGCGGCAAGTTTATCAGCATATTGTTACTTATTCCATCAATACCTGGAGCTTTCTTCGGGTTGAGTTCACCAATTAGTTTCTGAAAATCACGCGTCTTAAATTTTATGGGTCGCTGGGGTAGCGCAACTACACTCGGTAAATCAACAACACCAGTACATGTGTTTGGGGTAAATACGGATTTTAAATTCTCAACAAATATGTTACCTTTTTCAGTATCGCTTCTGGCCCAACTTCCGGTAGAAGTGCGCAGAGGTGGTCTATATTCAACGGGTGTTTTAAGCTTTCTAGCAGCTCGCCACAAGGAGTAATTAGATGCAGGTGTGGCATCAAGATTTTTCAGATAATTTTTAAGACATACAGTTTTTTCATATGCCAGCAGCTCTTGGAGTCGTCTAGTGCACTCTTTAAATCTAATTTTATTTTGGGGTGATCTGTGCTGTTTCTATTCCCTTCTAGCTGTCCTTTTTTCACGTAAAAGACGTTCAATGTCTGTAGAATAAATTCTATTAAACCCAGTCTGCGGATGGGAAGTAGTGGCATGCTCAGCAGCCTGTTTAATATTTTCGTTAAAATTTTCAATGTTAGATTCAATATCACCTGGTGTTCTTAGGTTAATATTTTCCGTACAATGGCTACTGAGGTATTTTTTGAACCCCAGCCAGTTAACACGGTTGATCATCTTTACATATGGGACAGGGAAGTCACTTCTTAGTGGGCTACAAATTGTAACAATCGTGGGAGAGTGATCGGAGGAGAGATCTACAGAAGCTTCAACATGAATTAATTCCCTAGTGATATTTTTCATGACTCCAAAATCTATAACATCCGGAATTTTTTGTATGTCCGTAGGCCAGTAAGTGGGCTCCCCACTTGAAATGACGTCCAAGCCCATTTTTGAAATTGTGTTGAACAATGCCCGACCTCTAGGTGCAATAAGACGCGAACCCTAGAACGTACGTTTTGCATTATAGTCCCCAGCTGCTACAAAACAAGGGCCAAGAGATTTGTAGAATTCCTCGAATTGATCCTCAGTAATTGCGAATCTGGGAGGGGAGTAAATTAATGATATCACGAAATTTGTAACAAAATTTTCGACACAAATATTTGTTGCTTGTAGATGTTCTTCACAAATGTTATCAAGGACATAGTGTCTGAGTCTTGACTTAATTAGAATTGCTGACCCACAGCATGCTCTCCCCCTCGGGTCCTTTGAATCATATAGAGTGTAACCATTTATTTTAAATAAGCTCCTTGAAGTCAAATAAGTCTCAGAGACCAACATTATATAAATATTTTTTTCCATGAGGAAGTGCTCAAGTTCATTTTTATGCTGGCGAATGCCGTTTGCGTTCCAGAAACCGTTTGCGTTCTCAGAATAGCTAAAGACTTCAGTCTTAGACGGTTGTGTCAGAAATGGTGCGAAATAGATTGGTATTGAAAATCAACAAAATCGAGGAGACGTTTTCAGAGCTGAAAAATGTAAACTTTATTTTGCCGTATAAAAGTAACTACCGCAAACTAATTTTTATTGATTCAATAAACTTATTTTATACTTCAGCACGAATCAAATTGGTACTAAAAATAAAAAAAATTAAAAAATTAAAAAGACGTTTCCAAGACTGAAAAACTTAAACTTTTTTGGTTTTATAAAAGTAACATACTAAGATTTAATTTTTCATTTTCTCTATAAATTCAACATATCTTGTACTCTTAAATGAAAGAAATTAGTGTAAGAAATCATAAAAATCTAAAAGGATGATTCCAAGGTTGGGAAACTTGTACTTCTTGTGATATATAAAAGAAACTAGGTCTGATTAATTTTTCCTTTTTCTTCATAAATTATATATATTTTATGTTTTGAAAAGAAAAGTTTGGTGTGGAAAATTATAAAAATAAAAACCACAGCTCCAGAGCTGGAAACTTCGAATTTTTTCTGGATATTAAAGTAGCTAAATTAAACAATTTTTTTAAATTTACTTTTTTCTTTGTTCAATTAGCATACTTTATATATTTTTTTTAAGAACTACCAGATTGATATAAGGAATCAAACAAATCTAAAAGGATGATTCCAGGGTTGGAAAAGAAAATTTTTGCATATAAAAGGAACTAGGTCAAATTATTTGTTTTCCTTTAAGTTTACAAATTAGTTATACTTTATGTTTTAGAAAGAAATAAAAACTATAAAAATAAAAAAACAAAGCTCTATACCTGGAAAACTTGTTCTGGTATATAAAACTAATTAAATAAATTTAATTATTTTTTGACAGTTAAATATCTGTGGCAATGAGCACAAATGCTCTTATGCGAAAACGATTGCTAAAGTTAAAGCATGCCTTAAAACCGGTTTTGTCATACAAAATTCGTTTGTTAAAACAACTTTAAATTTACCATTTATTTTTGCATAAGGGGAAAGTGATTAAGTCGTATAGTGCTGTTTTGCAGGAGAACACTTTTAAGCGTTCAAGTCGATTTGGAGAAATATGTATATTTCTTTTACGGTCAAATTGGAAAATTCTTTATTAATCTATATTTAACATCGTTCTACACACTACAAATAATACATTCAAGTTGAAATATACCAAAGTATAACCTAAATTAAGCTAGTATTACAAATAATATTAAAAATCTAAAAGAAATAAGCCACAAGTCATTTTGCTACAACTTTCTGAAAAATTGCACAAATTAATTGAGATTTTTCCCAGAGGTACTTTAAAATAACTTTCAACTCAAAATCAGCTTATCTCGACTTGAGCTTTTTTTCCACTTTGCCATAGATATATTGCATATTTTAGAAAGCAAGAAATTAGTATTAAAAATTAGAAAAATCAGAAAAAAATAGGTAAAAAAATAACCAAACAAAATTTTTTGAGTAATGACGTTTTTTTGAGTGAATGTGTGTCTGCGTACATATGTATGTATGTATGTATATGTACACATTTAATACCCCTGAAGGAAATGTGGGGTTAAGTGTCCCCAAGTCACCACTTTTGTCGACTATTTTGGTGATATTGTCAACGCACGCCACATATTAATATAGTTTTTGATGCGTAGAAAATATTTTTTCAGATACACACAACTATGCTTCTTCTTAACGTTTTATTGGTTTGGTGAAAATAAAAAGTGGCGTCATGCAAAATTTAATTGTTTATAAAAATTAGTTTAAGAAATAAAATTAAAAGGTTAATGCCTATAAGTGTATTGAACAATTCGTATTCATATTATATATTAATAAAAAAATTTAAAATTAAACAAATTTTAGTGAAAGTGCCATCAGTTAAAGATTTGTCACACTTTGAGATCCATACTTAAGTACTTGAATTTACTAACTCAGTTAAATATACAATTTAAATTAATCAATACAGTTTTACTACGGAAATTTCCCATAGTGTGGTGATATCGGCAATAGTAAGTCAGTACAATCTTACTATTGACATTTTCGCCATATGGTCCCACAAGAACTACCTAGTCAGTATTGACCCAGTCTAGTGGTAGATTTCATAGGACAAACCTGTGTTAAATGATAATAGTAGATAGCATTAGTTGGGGTATAATTTGTCAGTAGTACTGGTGACATTGTCAAAAGATAATCAGTATAATTTTACTATTGACATTTCCTGCAGGGACGTTTTATAACATTTCGAAATTTTTGTTTTGTTTTCGGTTTTTGGCTTTCGCTTAAGATCGGATATTTAACTCGTTAAAAACAATTATTATTCTCACACATTATTTCCTATATTTCAATATTGGTATGTATTAAGTAAATGTAAATCATCTTCTGACTTCGGAGTGCATGAAAATTAATCAAAGGATATTCCTCTAAACAGAGCATTAGGAAAGCATGATATTTTAATTATTTTGTGAGAAGCTGCTGCTTTTTTAAAGTCGACAAAAACTCTCTTCGCACACGCGATTAATGCTGACTTTCCGTAAAACGTGACTATAAGCAATTCACAATTTTTCCTTCAGTTTGCTAGACAACACTAAAAGTGTTGTCCAGATGTGTACTTTTTGCACACCAAAGACAATCTAACAGAGTACAATGGATCAAAAAATAATTATAATAAAAAACTGCTACTCGCTCGTCAGCATACAATAGGATTCATCTGCATCATATTAAGCGAATACGTATAAAATTCAAGGCCTTACTTTTACCTTTTGATTCACAATTTAATAACGACTACGAAAATTATGCTAATGAGCAGCATACAGGCAGCACTATCCGTAATATTAAAGTCCATCAAACGGAAAAAAATAATATTGAAGTTCGGCCGTTGAAAGGATAAAGAAAAGAGTCGTACGTAGAGGACAATTCATAGTTTTTCGTACAGCTTTTCAAACACTTTAGTTATTCCTGCTTTTGTTTGTCCTGATGTACGAGTATGTGCCCAACCCTTCCGCGAACGCTTGTTATTTTTCTGTACATATGTATATTTTTTATCTTGTTTTTCTTTTGTAAATGTAGATTTGTTTGGACGTAGATGATGAATAAATAAATGAATGTATCAAAAAATTGTGTTTGTCATTGTGTATGCGCGCGCGAATTATTAATGTTATACGATCCCAAAAAGTGTAAACGATCATGAGATGGCCATCCTCAGGGGTACCACGTAAATAACATAAATTAAAATTAAATCCTAAATGTGCCGACCTTCCTGTCGTTTACCTGTCCAGCAGCAATTAAACAGCCGTTGTTTATCTTGGTTCTGGATTTATTTCAATATTTTACTACATGCTGCACGTGTGTGTTTCTGCATATGCGTTTGGGTGTGTTTTTTTTCCTATCTTAATTATTATTTATTTTGAATTATTTTTTGTTACTTTACAACAACAAACTAGATATGTCATATTTTTTAATTTCATGTCTGCTTTCTTACTTTGCTTTGGATATTATGCGTACGAGAGTAAAAATAAATTGCCAAAACAAAAGTTAAATGTGTGACACTCCCTTCATTGGGAAATATCTCAATTGAAATACTGATATTCAATACATTTAAGTAAATATGTATATAATTTGGTCAAGAAAAATAAAAACAATTACATAAACAAGACATCACATTTTTTCTTTCTTTTTTAACGTTCTTAACTAAGGTTTCTTATGAACCATTGATTCCCACGGATATACAGCGCACATGCAATAAATAAATCTCATTGATATCTCAAATATTTAAGCAAGTATTTTTTTTTAAATATGACAAAATTTTATATACATACATATGTACGAGAATATTGTGAAAAAAGTATTCAAAATTTGTTGTAATATTTAAAAAAACTATCAAGTATTTGATATAGGTAACCTTTCATTGTTTCTAAGGGAAGAGGTCTTAAAAAAGACTTTGAAATCCGTTTTTTGAGATGTTTACTGGTGCACGCTTGATCGAATTCTGTAGTTTTTGTTTTTTGCAAAAAATCGAATTTTTGGATGCGGCAAAAAAATTGCACGTTTTTTTTATTATAGCTACATAAACTTATTGCAAGTAACTTGTAAGAAACTCTTGACATCATACACAAACTATCTCATCCGGTGTGCCACAGGGGAGTATACTGGGGCCATTTTTATATTTGATTTATACTTGTGATATGCCTGTGAGCAGTAGTATCCACACTTCTACATTTGCCGACGATACCGCCTGCCTTAGTATGCACGAAAACCCTGATGAGGCATCCCGAAAACTCCAGGAACACATTAGCCAGATGGAACTATGGTTAAACTTATGGAGAATTAAGGTAAATGAACAAAAGTGTGTCCATATAACATTTACTTTACGAAGAGATACTTGTTCCCCCATTCGGATTAATAATCAAGTTGTTCCTCAACATTCACATGTGAAATATCTTGGTATACACCTCGATCGACGGCTTACATGGAAACATCACATTGACTATAAGTTAACTCAAATGAAACTAAAATTAACTCAGGTACATTGGCTGATTGGCAGAAATTCAACACTCAGCCTAGACTGCAAACTTTTAATATACAAGTCGCTTTTAAAGCCAATATGGTGTTACGGTATCCAGTTATGGGGCACTGCTTCTGCCTCCAATGTAGAGAGAATTCAACGAAGACAAAACAAAATTTTAAGGTTAATAACATCTGCTCCATGGTACATTAAGAATTCAAATATACATCGTGATTTAAATATGCCACTAGTGATTGAAGAAATTGCAAAATACGCAGGCAAATATCTAACGAAACTCGAGTCACATCCTAATCCGCTTGCTCGTAATATTTTGAACTTTACTGGACACATCCGCTTAAAAAAGAGAGATACAAGGGCTCTAATACTAAACACTCCGAATGAGTTGCTTGAAATTTTTTATTTTTTTTTTGCTTATCACTACTTATGTATTATTTACAACTATCACTTAGTTAGGTCTGGCATTGGTCGGGCCTATTAATTATATGTTAGATTTAAGATTTGAATACTTATTGTTAGTTCATATATGAAGATACAATAAATAAAAAAACATGCATAAAAAAAAAAAAAAAAAAAAAAAAAAAATCATACACATAAATGTAGGCAGGAAAGGAGTATTTCTTAAAATGTTAAAAATTTTCTGAGGCAATTTTCTCCCAGTTTAGCTTTGCAAACTGAAGAAAAAAAATATTCTTCTACCTTGAATAATTTTCGAAATATTTAAAATCAAATTTTGACTATAAAGTTAAGTTTTCTACATTGTTTCTTTTGGCCTAAATTATTGATCTCATTTTCTTTGCTTCAAATGTTTCTTGGTTTTTTCTATGTAATCACAATAGAATGCGTGTAATATCTATACCTTTGGAATTATATGAATCTTAAAATGTATACATAAATAAATAAATATTTTTGAGATATCAAACAAACTTTCTTTCATACGAATTTGAATGAAGCCTTCTTTAAAAGTCAACAAAACAAAATAATTTTTTAAAAATTTTAAAGTTAAAATTCAACTGAAGAAAGCAAAACCAGTGTAACATAATATCCACTACAATAAACTTTTATGTACATATGCACCGTTGGTACATCGAATAAGTAAAAATAATAAATATGATGATTAGGGAAAGGGATTTCATGTAAATACATGCTTTTTGTAGCTGGTCGTAGTCCAACGTAAATAAAATATTCTATATTTTTTTTTATGCATGTTTTTTTTATTTATTGTATCTTCATATATGAACTAACAATAAGTATTCAAATCTTAAATCTAACATATAATTAATAGGCCCGACCAATGCCAGACATAACTAAGTGATAATTGTAAATAATACATAAGTAGTGATAAGCAAAAAAAATTTTTTTCAAGCAACTTCATTCTGACTGTTTAGTATTAGAGCAATTGTATCTCTTTTTTTTTTAAGCGGATGTGTCCAGTAAAGTTCAAAATATTACGAGCAAGCGGATTAGGATCTGACTAGAGTTTTGTTAGATATTTGCCTGCTTATTTTGCAAATTCTTCAGTCACTAGTGGCATATTTAAATCACGATGTATATTTGAATTCTTAATGTACCATGGAGCAGATGTTATTAACCTTAAAATTTTGTTTTGTCTTCGTTGAATTCTCTCTACATTGGAAGCAGAAGCAGTGCCCCATAACTGGATACCGTAACACCATATTGGCTTTAAAAGCGACTTGTATATTAAAAGTTTGCAGTCTAGGCTGAGTGTTGAATTTCTGCCAATCAGCCAATGTACCTGAGTTAATTTAAGCTTCATTTGAGATAACTTAGAGTCAATGTGATGCTTCCATGTAAGCCGTCGATCGAGGTGTATACCAAGATATTTCACATGTGAATGTTGAGAAACAACTCGATTATTAATCCGAATGGGGGAACAAGTATCTCTTCGTAAGGTAAATGTTACTTGAACACACTTTTGTTCATTTACCTTAATTCTCCATAAGTCTAACCATAGTTCATCTGGCTAATGTGTTCCCGGAGTTTTCGGAATGCCTCATCAGGGTTTTCGTGCATACTAAGGCAGGCTGTATCATCGGCAAATGTAGAAGTGTGGATACTACTGCTCACAGGCATATCACAAGTATAAATAAAATATAAAAATGGCCCCAGTATACTCCCCTGTGGCACACCGGATGAGATATTTTCAGGCATACTCATAAAGTGTCCTTCCACAACTGTAAATTTTCGTGCAAGAATGTAACTTTCCAAAAGATTTAGAATGTTTATTGGTAAGTATGTCTTCAATTTCAAAATCAGGCCTTCATGCCACACTTTATCAAATGCATGAGAAACATCAATAAACAGGGCAGAACAATACATATTTTCCTCAAATGTTTTTCTGATAAATTGAACCAATCTATGCGTTTGCTCAATGGTGCTATGCTGGCTTCTAAAACCAAATTGATGGTCCGGGATGCACCCATTATCAGTTATAATTAAAGACAATTTTGTCATGAGTAGCTTTTCAAAAAGCTTTTGACATTGTTGACAGTAAACTTATTGGCCGATATGACTCAGCCTTGGTAAGATCTTTACCTGGCTTTGGAATCATTTTAACCTTGGCAAGCTTCCAGCAGTCTGGATAATACTCCAGTCGTAAAATGGCATTAAAAATGAATAACAGGATTCTAATTGCAGTACGAGGTAACTTAATCAGCATCTGGTTACTAATTCCATCCATTCCGGGAGCTTTTTTCGGGTTGAGCTCGGCAATTAGTTTTTGTACATCACACAAAAATCCAGCACTGACTGATATAATTTATGAGAGCAAAAAAAAAAAAATAATAAAACATTAGAAAATATTTTTGTATGAATAATTAGTTTTTTGTTTCGAGCTGTTGTTGCTGACCAAAAATATACCCATATTTAGAATATCTATTTTGACATTTATACACAATAAATGAGATTTGAGTATAAATAATTATACATATCCATTTATATGAATTTCCTTAACCTTGTTCTTTGAATTATTTTTCCATTATTTAATTGTTTATATTGAATTGGTTTAATATTTTTAATTAATCTTTTTAGGGTTCCGTACACCAAAGGTGAAAAAATGAACCCCATTTGTTTTCGCTACGCTGTCCGTCTGTCCATCACACGCTATTTTCTCAGGAACCGTAAGAGGTACGGACCTGAAAATTGAGCAGATTATGGAGAACCTTGACCTCTACAACAACAAATACATGAGAGTTACAAACTAAAAGGTGTTCCAAAACGAGCAACGAAAAATGTCAAAATCCCATGTAATATACATACATAATATTGTATGTTATATTGGTTCCAATATAAGAAAGGGATATAGCGAATAAAGGGGAAGATATAGATGAAAAGTTTTTTTTATGATAAGAGAGAATAAGAGAGAATAAGAGAGAAGAGATGTGGGTCAGAAAAAGGTCTAGTGCCCTATTTCCGATGACTCGGATAGGCTGTTGAAGAATATTCTGCGAAAGGAAGCACAGACGGAGATGTTCTAAAGCGTGGCAGAAGAAGATGAGATGCAAAGTGCTTTCCTCCTCTTCTTCATCATTGCAACTGTAGCAGTAATCATTGTATGGGAGACCCATATATTTAGCGTGGGTTCTGAAAGAACAGTGGCTGGTTAGCGTGGCCAAGGAATTCTTCAAGTGCTCCATAGTGAAGCTAATGAGGTTTTTGGTTCGGTAGACATTTTGGCGAGGCTAAAGGGTTCTCCGATGTAACGCAGGTAGGCTCATTGCCCCATTTAACTTGAGCTGAATTGAGAAAGGCAGCATCAAAGCGTCTCCAGCAGAACGAAAGAGAGAGCCCACAGACATTCTCAAATTCGACTGCTCTGGGTAGGGTTCCCCTCTTTGCCAGGGCATCCAAAACTACGTTGCCTGAATTAGTCCTGTGTCCACGCACCCAATAAAGTGTGATGGATGAGTGCTGCGCAAGCTTATGCAGGACTGTGCGACATTCTTGGACAAGGAAGGACGTGGAGTACAGACCTACGAGCAACTTGATAGCAGATTGGTTGTCCGTTATTATGGGGATATTTCTATTATACATCCGATAAAAACTCAGCCAGTGTGTTGCTTTTTTAATGGCGGACATTTCAATTTCGAATCCTGGTATATATACGCCTCCTCCAACTCTTCCCCACCGTCTTGAACCGTCCGTAAAAATTGTCGTGAGGGGAAAAGTAAGGGGGTTTGGCCTTACATGAAGTATTTTTGGTAGATTTTATCCTTCGTTTTATGTATTTTTTCTCCTTTTTAGCCTCATTTTGACTTGAGGAGTTTTCAATTCAACTTGTCCTGTCACACCGAGATCATGAACTTTTTCCCTCAGCCTCTAAAAGTTAGGTGGTCTAGCGCTTCGAAGTCAAAAAGTCGTGTGCTATTCCATGCATACATACATACATATGCGATTTCGAGCTTACTTGCTGCATAATAGAAAAATATTGTAGCACGGCCACGAAGGGTAATTGCTATTTTAGCCACTTACTTTCCATTGTATGTAAGTTTTAACACTTTTATTTAAGACGTGAGACTTGTTCTTATACAAATATATTATTCTGGTGTACTGTTTTTTTTTATTAAACGTAAACGTTCTAATGTATGTATGTGAATGGTTTTTGTTGCTTCTTGAAATAAAATTACACACTTCGATAGGTAACTGGTTCACAGATGATTTGTTGCCTTTCAACTTTGCACAATAGGTAATTTGAACCGGAATCTTGGCCAAAAATAAATGTTTGCACTAACAATAATAATTTTTATTTGTAATGAAGTTCGATTAAGAATATATCAAAGCAAATAACTGCATACTCGGTTTTTGAAAAAAAAAAATATCAGCCGATTTACGGGCAATCGAAGTTGACTCTTGCAAGTAACGTGGTCAGCGCAGCATAAAAAGTGTAATTTTTATAAGAAATTAAAACGTTTTTTATCAGTTATTAAACAAAAAGAAGGAAATTGTGCACAGTATAGAGAGTTGAGGTAATAGTAAGTAAATAAAAACCAACAAAATATTTTGGGGGACGTTATTGCTTTTGTTAACAAAATGTGTAAAGGTACGGTCATACTTGCCAAAAATTTTCCCAAAAAGCGTAACCACTAAATGCTAATGAAAAATCTTTTAATTCAGGCAAAAGTTTGTCAAATTAAAGAGTAGCCAATAATGTTGGATTCTATGATATTATCTATTAGATGTGTTACACAGAGAAAACAGTGCCTAATAAATACCTCATAAAATAGAACAAAATTTATAAGATATCTCTATGGATTTTTTCCCAATAAGGAAATCTTATTAATTTCATAGAGAAAATCTTTTGAAAAAAATAAAAGGAAATCTTGTAGTTTTTATTAGGTTATCTTATTGATTTTTTTAAAAAGGTTCCCTTTTTGATTTTATTAGGCAACCTAATAAAAAATAAAAAAAATTGTATATCTTTATTATTTGTACTTATGTATTTTCATTTAAATTCTGTACGATATATGTGCCTTAATTATGAAAGTGGTCCTGTTCAAGATATTTAAAAGATTACATATGAACAAATGTAAAAATATTTCTATATTATGCAACATTTTAATTCAGAGTTGTTCTTGTCACGATTAATATAAATATTTTTAATATATATTAAATATTAATTGAAGGTTTTTTAAGATTAATTTGATTTTTTATAACAAAAATGCATATGACTTAGACCACTTTCATAATTAAGGGCACATATGTGTCTATGTATACATACATATGTACATATTATATTATATTCTTACTTAACTAACTTAATTAACCAATATGCTAACAAGCAGCCTGAATCCGCACTGAAATTATTGTACAAACATGCTTATGCAAGAACGAAAAATATCATCAAAAAAAAATTGTCTCTATGTTTATTTATAGATATGAAATAACAAGAAACCTAATTAAATCAAGAAGATTTCCTTATTAAAAAAATTAATAAGATGCTTTACACGTAATCATATAGAAACCTAATGAAAACAATAAGGAATACCTTATTGAAAAAATCAATAGGGCAACCTAATGAAATCACTAGGGAAAACCTTTTTGAAAAAATTAATAAGGCAACCTAATGAAATCAATAAGAAATCCCTATAGTCTACAATTTATAAGAAAACCTAATAGAATCAAGAAGATTTTCTCTATGGATTGTTTTTTTGGTGCCAAAAATAACGGAAATTGAGTAAAAAAAGTTGTAAATAATAAGATTTCTTCTTGATTTGATGTGGTTTTCTTCTTGATAAAATTAATAAGATTTACCTAAAAACGTTTCATAGAGAAAATCTTCTTGATTCTATTAGGCAATTTTTTTTTCAAAACTTTTTTCATTAGTGTTTCTTGGTTACGTTCTTTTGGGTAAATGTTTGACAAGTGTGACCGTACCTTTATTTCTAACTTAAACTCAAATCAATGAAACGTTCCATACATAAAAATTTGGCATAAGCTTTTGATAATGTTGGCTGTGGGTGGCTGAATGAAAACTTTAAAGTAAATAGTTTTGATTTGAAATTTATTTGCTGGTGGTTTAGCTTGGTCTATATACGTATTTCATTGGCGCTTGAACCAAATCATCAGAAGACTTCAACAACAAATTTTTAACAGTCAGTTGAAGTCTACTGATGATTTGGTTCAAGCGCCAATGAAATACGTATATAGACCAAGCAAGACACCAGCAAATAAATTTCAAATTAAAATATAATTATGAAAATATGTCGAATAATAAATTTCTTAAATGTTAAATTTTAGATTTTATTTTTCATTTTGCCTTGTAATTACTTTTATTGTTATCCAATGGATTTCTAATTGTATAAAGGTTTAGAAAAATAAAATAGATTCTTATCGAATATAAATTATTTGCTGGGTTTTGTATGAGTTACAAAGCCTACTAAGCTTATTTTGTCTTTGTGATTTTCAAAAATATTATTATTTTATGAATTCTCATATAGTTTTTGAAAGTCTGTGCATAAAGTAAGAGGTTTGTGACTGTTAAAAATTTGTGGTTGAAGTCTACTGATGATTTGGTTCAAGCTCCAATGAAATACGTATATAGACCAAGCTAAACCACCAGCAAATAAATTTCAAATTAAAATATAATTATGACAATATGTCGAATAATATATTTCTTAAATGGTAAATAGTTTTGAATTACTTGTATTTTTATAAATTTTTGTTACGGTTTTTGATTAACATACATATATCTTTTTCTTTCAGGCAGCCTCAACTTAAAATGTAGTAAACTTTTTAATGTTCGGATTTGGGAAAAGAATAAAAAGAAAACATAACTTATGCTGCTTACAATTTTCTTATCATTAAAATTTGAATAACTAATTTAAATAATGCTTAAAAACAAAATTTTACTTCGTTGATGAAAAAGTACAAACTTTTTGTAAAACTTTATCGGAAAAGTAACTACTTTTCCAAACAAGATTTTGTTAGCTCGGTTACGTATTTTCAGCGTACCGAATTTGAAAAATATGCATCCGTTCTTTTCCAAAAATTTTATTTTTTTAACTTGTTTTCATATGTTAAAAAACTTAAAAATTGGCAATATTACAAAAATTAAAAAAAAACAGCTGTGCGAGTTACATACCCATCCCCTAAACTAATAGTATTGGCTGGTCAAGTGTAGGGAACCTAATAGTTCCAATTACATTTTTAAATTTCGTTCCCACATTTTGCCAAACAGGATCGTCAGCATTTATGTTTACCTTGCGTATTTAATTCTAAGTAAAATAAATATACTTTAAGTTTATATGTATAAATAAAAATTTTTATATCAGTCTTAAGATTCATTCCAAATAATAAAAGCAACAAAACTTAAGTTCGGTTGTATAATTATTACATAATTTGCGTGCTCATGAAAAACTCTTATATGCCAAATTTCAGCCATATCGGACCAAAACTTTGGTAGAAATTAATTTTGACCTAAAAAGTAGTTCAAATTACCCAATGTGCTTTGGAACGTTTGTGTTTTTCTGTTATACGCTCAATTTACAGTTTCCTTTGTTAGTTGGCCAAGTTCGAAGTAAGAAAGAAAAAAAAAGGATTTCTTATATACACATCTGGGTGCGAGTAGTTGGGTCAGTAGCACAACATCTGCTAAAGCCTGGCCACATACATAAGTTGTTTGTTTGGTAAGTAAATTGAAAGTACAACTTGTAAAAGCACAAAAACCAACTTGCAAACGCGTAAACACATGCTGCTAGCAAGTTATCTATGAAATGCGCTTAAAACAAAATTTATTGGTAATAATGATATTTAAATGAATCCTCTCAGAATGCGATACTTTCAGTTTGATATGTTTGCAACGGGTGATTTTTTCGAAACTTAAATTTTAGTGTTAGTGAAGTTTAACGTGCCACTTAGAACAATCACATCACAAATGTATGTACTAGCGATGCACGAATATTCGTATTCGAATTGTCTCAACATTCGGCCATTTTCAGGCGAATACGAACGTATTCGTATTCGATAAATTCAGGCGCACACGTATACGAATATTTTTCCAGAGAAATTAATTAAATAAATGCATAAAACCTAAACGAAATTGAAATGAATGACTAAAAATTTTAGTTTGTGGAAATAAATTAATTTTTTATAAAAATTTGTGCGTTGTATGATTTTCAAATATTATTCAATGATGATCATTAACATTTTGGGTACTTTTTATTAACTTTAAAGTACGCCAACAAGAGTGTGAAGTCCTTTTTCATAACAATTTTTTAATATTTCATATTGCATATACTATTCGTATTCGTATTCGTATTCGCGAATATTGTTTCAAATATTCGTATTCGTATTCGCGAATTTCAAAATCTGACATTCGTTACATCACTAGTATGTACATATGCATGCATGTAGTTAAATTCGTACAACCCTCATGCAATATACTACCTGAGTAAGCGGAGTAATTGACCTAGTGGGGGTTGTAGAGGATATAAAAAAGCTGTTTTAGAAGATTTTGAACCACACTCAAAATTTCCAGTTATTTTGAAAAACAAATGTTTTTGGGAGGGTCGTAATACCTCAGTACATTTCAAAATTTTAAACAGTTTTGGAAAGGCAAAGAATTAGGTTCACATAAAATTAGATATTAGGCATGTTGTTATCGAACATTTCGCATTATTTCGTAATTCTTCAAATTCATTAACGGCTATTTTTATTTTTTTCTATCAAGACGGATTTATTCTCGCACATAAGGCTATGTGTAAATAAAATTTCCCATAGAAAAAAAGGAGCCAAAATCGGTTTATATTTGCACAAGTTCTTAAACTTTTTCTAAGGTAAAAATGTTGCGATTGCAGACTTTTAAGTTGATAAGATAATTGCCAAAAATAACAGTTCTCTGGTTTATGGAACATTTCATGATGCCAAATCATATTTATAAATACTTTCGGGTTCATGCAGTTTGCTAGATCTATATGAGCAGTTAAGAGCTGTTTTGAAACGTGGTTGTACAGTTATTGAAGTAAAGTTAAGACGATTCCTTTTTCAAGCATTTTCCATTCAGATTAGCGTTTGCATTGCGATTATAATCGTAACCGAAATCTCCATTAATCGCATCTTTTATTCGTAATCCTTCGATTACGATTAAGCATTTTGTAATTTTTCAAAAATTAAATTTATGTGAAATTTGTATAATTTCAACTGCAACAAACTTTAAATTCAAAGTTCTTATATAAAATATATACATTTTGACTAAATATTTTTACTTGTTCCGGGTTTATCATGTCTGTAGTCAAAAATTTTTTTTTATTGTTTCGCAATAGCACCTTCAATAGTGTCTGGTTGACTGCCTTACAACCAATCACTAGCATTTATATAATATTGTGGAAACCAAGACTATTCTTCCAGCAATTTTGGCAGCATATACAGCCACTACGTAAGATTCATCGTGATATCGCACAGCGAGTGTGATTACTCACACCCACAGTGTGTTCTCGAAGAAAATCCCTCACCAAGTACTGGTACAGCGTTACTACCCAGCAAAAAAAATTTGATTTGGAAGCACTAACAACTGAGCGAAGCAATGTATTGCTTACTTGATAACAAAACCTTCAACAAATTTTTCTGAATAACGTAAGGCGGGCTCTCACAAAAATTATATATTATTACTTCCGTGAAGCACTTTAGCAAGGCAAAAAAAAATTCATGGCTTTTTGGAAGCTAGCTGAGTCATTTCGAACAAAAAAAAATTTATTGGTGCGCAACAGCAAGTGGCTCTGTAACATTATCTCCCTTACAAAAACGCTTCTGGAAAGTAGTAGTTTTTGCTCGGTACTCATATTGGGGTTGGATCGATGCATGCCTCAAACACCATCATCTACTTAGTGCCGTAGGGTTAAACGAAGCCCATCGTTAGCTTAAAGTAACGAAGCTTTCACTGTTATCATTTTCTGAACTCAGGGCAGTTTCATATGACGCTGCACCTGTAAGGTATGGCAGCAATTGACTTCGTTTTATAAATATGTGCACAGCTGTTACTCTGTTAATTCAGAGAATGGGTAGTAATACATAAGCTTTGTGTGTAAACAACCAAAGCAATGCCTCACCAAAAATTAGGTTGTCGGCATTTTCACATCCCTAATCTCAGAGGAGAAGCACAGAATACTGCGACCGAAGAAGATTTATTGTATACTTCTTCGTATATATGTGACTTCAAATTACAATTGTCCACCTTAAAAAAAAAGATCCGCCATAAGAGGAAAGAATAAATGTACTTTTATATTACAGTTGTTTTCTGGTGCAATCGCAATTACGATCGCATTTTTATTAACGTTTTGTACTTGAAGCAGCATATGCACTAGTTTTAAGTACATTTTATTTTTGTTACTGACTGACTCACCGACATTCATTGTTTCGGTTAATATCAAACGGATGATCATAAACTATTCCATTATTTCTGTAAACTACGTGGGGAATTGTAATTGATAGAAATAATGTTGCAGATAACAACGGCACCAGATACAATGAAGTAGACATAATAAAGAGTTGTTTCTTTGCATGTTGCAATTGAATGATATCTCCTGTTCTCTTACGTACTTTTGTGTGCAAGGAGCTTATGAAATTGTTTTGCTTGAATTTTGTATAAATACTTAATAAAAAGGACGATTTATTAAATTAATCGTTAAAACTCAATGTCGTTTCTATCCTGTGATGTGATATTAATAAGAGAGTTTTCTCAAAACATAAATGTTTAAAAAAAATTAGAGCAAACAGTTTGTTTGCTGTGGACTTAGCTGGGCATTTCACCAGCAAAAGTGCAACCACATTCCACTAAGCATAAAAACCCTAAATGCATATGAAAAAAAAACTCGCAACAAATATTTGACAATTGTCTGTATATTGTATACGTATATACAAACATATCAAAAAATTAGAAAAAAAAATTAGATTCAAGATGTGTCTTCTATTTAATTTTTTACTAGCCTTTTCTAAAACTCGACTATATACAAAATATCTGTGGTTTTCATTAATAACTGCGTATGTCAAAAATTTTAATTTTAATTTAAACTGCGGTTTCAGTATCAAAATTTTTTAAATTCTCTTTTACAATATCATGTAGATATAGGTAAGGAAAATATTTCAAATAATTTTTAGGAAACATTTTCTTAAGGATCAGATCCTAGAGAAATAAAAAATACGTGTGACACTCGGCAAATTTATTTTTTATTTATGCAGTATTTTGTTTTGTCTGTGATATTAATTCAAGTTTTTTCTTTGATATTAATTCAAGTTACACTTCTAGAGCATGGTGACCTAAAATCAATAGCTTTAGGGCTTAACATACACTGGGCGAATTATATAAAAATTGCCTTAGGTTTTTATTTCCGTTACGGAATTTCTTGATTCGGTCGTCACGCTCAAAGCCCGCGATAAAAGTTATTCAATAGCTAAAGCACCTACGATTTTTTTTTGTGTTTATCATTTTTTGTCAACTATGATCAGTGCTGCCACAACCAAAAAATTTTTACAACCAAAATTCGCTTTAAAAGTTACCAAATGAGAAAAAATATAACCAAATTTCAATATTTAGTATTTTTATTAAATAACATTCCAGCAAAAAAAAGACACTCCAAAAAAGTTATGAAAATGTAGAGTTTGAGATGTGGAAGTAGTGAAAATTTCGATCCGATCTAATGAGTTTTACATTGGGTTGTCATTGCAAGAAGTTCTCTTTTTCGATGCCTGGTCACTGAATTGGAAGCGATATTAAGAAAAATTCCCTTTTTTGTGTTCTATGAAAATTTTTTTATACGAATTTAAGCCCGAAACAGTGATTTTATGTAAATTTAAGCAAATAACTTTTAAATTTTAGACTAAAATTAGTTCATAAATTTATTAAAAAAAATAATTTTTTTTTAATTCTGGTGAGTATTTTCTAACACTATGGAGGAGTTACAAGGTTTTGTATGACTAAAATAAGCTTCAACATAGTTTTTTCTCACTCTCCCTTGACACAAACCTTGTGCTTTAACAGAGCTCTGTTAGCGTGTTAACATACCTTTGTTAAGCTATAAAAATTCGAATAATGCTTTTCCAAAGGACTTTTCCATTAAATGATGCAACCGAGACGGGAATAATTAATGCAAATTTATAGATAAGGTGTTTAAAACCCATGAATATATTTCTGAAAAACATGAATTTGAACCGAACATCGTCAAGTTTTCAACTTATAATTTTCTGAGGGTTACGAACTTTTCTTGGGAAGGAGGCGATGCGGGCGGACAAAAGTGGTCACCTATTATGGACCACATAGTACTCTAAAAACGTGCAGACTCAGAATTACTGGAAGTTCAAGTTTTCAGGAGACTCTAAAAACTTTAAATTTGTCCAACTAATTTAGATTTTCCAAGATGTGACCAATTTTGTTAGGAAGGAGCCAATACGGGCGGACAAACCTGGTCACGTCCTATGAACCACATAGTGTTCTGTAGTACAGAGTTGCGACCATTTAGTTAAATTAAAAGTTGTTGATAGTGTTGTAAAAGAAAAGTATTGTGAACAAGTGAGTAGCAATCAAGGCGAATTCATAACAGGTGGCTGCACTAGCGACCTTAGTCACAGCTGTTTTATTTTCAGTTGCCTTGGTAGCAATACTAAAAATTGAAGAACATAAAAGCTTAAAAGTCTTTTGCAAAAAAAAAAATTGCCAAAATGAGAAAAATATTCACATCTCCACATTAAAGAAAAAAAATAACCACTTTTGGTTAGAAATAACAAAAACGGCAGCCCTGGCTATGATTGCTCTGAAGTACGCCACTTTGTGTTTTCCTACATGTAAAAATCTATTCTAGTAATACTGTATGTTAATGAAATCAATAGCATACTTTAGGGGTTAAACTACACAGCGCGATTCAAATAAAAATACTCTTAGGTTTTTTTCGTTACGGAATTTCTTGATTCGTTTGACACCCTCAAAGCTTAAAAAAAACAATATATTACGACATAATTTTTTTTTGTTAAAAAATAAGATATATAAGATTAAATGTTTTTATGTACCTACATGCGGGATATAAATAACATAATACTTAAAATAAGGATAACCACAGCATATACATTTATTTTCCAAGCATCTAAATTAAAAAATCGTTTCGACTTTTTTTCTATTAGCCTTAGTATCTGGCGTTACGTTATATGGCGTTTCGTTACTTAAATTTCTACTTGATATTTTTTTGGTTAAAAATTAAGAAAAAGATACCCAAAAGATTAACAAAACTATATTTGTTATTTATAAACACTTATTAGCTTTATCCGCGGCTCCGCTCAGGCCGATAAAATAAAATTAAAAAACAGAATAAAAACCGGGCTTAAGACTGGTTAAACTATCCAAAACCGAATCGAAAACTACCCTTACCAAATCCGTACCATATCCAAAAAAAACGGTTCCGATCCGGATACAGAAAATATGATATGTTTGACGCTGGTAATGTAGCTTTCCATTCCTGAAATAATTTAAAAACTGGTTTAGCGGTTTGGTCGTGAAACACAGAAAAATGTAAAAACAAGATTCAATTAAAAAAACAAAGATTCAGTTAAAAAATTAATTAGTTTTCAACCAATCACGTAAACTGTAGTATTAACTCATCCATTTTAATTGAAAATTTTTTTGATTTTTTCAATTAAAAAAATATTATATTAACTAAAAATTTAATTGATAGTTTTTTAAAGAATCAATTTAAATTTAATTGAGATATTTTTAAATATTTAATTAAAAAATTAATTGAAATATTTTTAAAATTGAATTAAAAACCTACTTTAAATTTTTTAAAGATTCTATTAAAATAGTAATTGACATATAGAAAAAAATCAAATAGTATAAAAAAATTTATAAAAAATCATGTTATGTAAATATGTATGTATGTATAAAACATTTAAGTATTTGTGTATTGTACCAAAAACCTAACTGGCTTTTGAATTTCGAATGGTGCACAAAAGTACAATGGCCATATTCGTTGTTTGAGAGTCTTGCGTAAAGGTAAATGCAGAATATCGTAGCCGTACTTTGAATTGTGTGTGTATTTTGTGATTGGATTTTAAAGAAAGGCTACAATATTTTCCATATACTACATATACATACATACATACATACTTACGCAAGACCATTTGCATCGGACCCCAAATATCGGCAATATACTAAGATTACCATTCACATTTGGTCTATATTATAGACTCTATGGACTCTATAAGCTTGTGTTTCTTATTATGATCTGATTGTTGAGTCGTCGTCCATACAGTGAAACATTTGCTGCAAAACATTTTTGTTTTCTCTTTTGAAACTGCATTCGTGTCCACATTGTGAAGTTTTTGTTTTGCAGGTTAATACATTTTCTCATATATTTTTCATAAGAATGAGGCGAGAATGACGTACTTAACAAGAACTTCGTGTACATGAAACAAAGTACCCTTTGCCATTCCTCTTTCCCCTCTCGTCCACAAACTCAAATGTTTTGCAGCAAATGTTTCACTGTATGGACGACGACTTTAAAATAAGGGAACAAAATGAATTTCTGTTTTTTTTTAATATTTTATTTTTTATTCCACGCATGTCAAAATTACTATGAATCAAAAAAAAAATATATAAGCTGAGTAGTTTTTTAGTTTTTAGTTCAAAACCAATTAAAAGATTAATTGGGTAATTTAATTGAAAATATTTTTTGAAAACAATGTGGCATACCATAAAAAACAGCTCGATTTTTACACATAAAAAGAAAAACTATAATATTTACATACCATAATTGTTAACCATATCATTCTATTCTGAGTTACACTCTGTTGATAACAATTTTTTGATAGAGCAGTAAGATCAATTAAAATAAACATATATTCAATTAAAATATTAATAAAAAATATTATTTTTTCTAAGCAATAACTTAATTGAAAAAAATTCAAGAATAATTTTTTCTGTGAAGCGAAGAAAACAAACGAACAAACTCAAAACCAAAATTTCAAGTAAATTTCAAACAAACATTGTTCTATTACAAAAAAAATACTCGCAATCTTGCGTTACATTACACACTTTTGAATATATTATTATATTAAATATTTGTTGTATAAACGATTTTTTTATTATTATCACATAAGCTAATAACACTTTGTTAACATACAAAATTGCACGCACTTGCGATCGTCAGCGTAGAGATAATGAAAATAATTGCTACTTTTCCTGACGTTACGTTACATTGAAATATCATATTCAGAAAACCTAAACTTTACGGTTAATTGATATATGTATAATAGTTTTCTCTTCATTTGTCTATGATTAGTTGTTGTTGTAGCAATAGTATTGCAATAAAAGTATTACTATGCAATTGCTCCTAGAAGTATAAAAAGTAAAGAGAAAATAAAGAGAAAAAATGAAATTAAGTAAAACTTATCAAAACGAGAAGCCTAACTTTGTAGCGTATTATTTCGCCATCACAACTTAGGAAAGCTTCGGACTCTTAAATTTAGTTAATTTTAAATATTTCTAATCTATAATACAAGAAAACAAATCTGTTGGTGAACTTTAAATTTTTCCGTCATGGTAGACTTGTTTTTGAAAGTGCCCATATGTATATTGAAGAATTTTTTTTTAGTAAATTAAAGAATTGAAAAATTTAATTGGCTAGATATCTTAGAAAAATTTTTAAAATCTGAGGATTCCATTTCTATGATCCTAAGTTTTATTTTATGTGTTTTGAAATTTTTCAAATAATTAACGAGTGATAAAATACCATAATTTGCAAACGTCTCAGATGTTTGTCTAAAATACTGTAACGTAATCGATTTCTTGGATTTGTGAATAACCAGGCTGAGAAAATATCTGTATGATACTTTTAGCCTGTAAGTGGGCAGACATCATTTGATTTTTATTTTGGGCAACGAAAAAACCACTCCGCACAACTACATATTTAATACTTGGATGTTCTATTATCAGAGTATTAAGTATATTGAACATGCAAACGTCACAAACATCACGTCCTTATTGGGAAAAATAATTTTAGCTGTCATATTATAAACATTTATTCATTCGTTTATAATAAAATGACAATGCAAGCCCTTTAGGAAGGTTGAAAACGCTTTGCAAATCAAAACTTACAACAACAGAAAAATGGTTTGGTTTTCGGCAGTCTACGTCAGGTTTCACTTTAAGGCATTTTGTTTAATTTCAGTGAATATCGAATTCTTCGATTCCCGGATCCGTTGGATTATTTTTTATTGAAAATTGTACGCATTGGTCCTTTCTAGGCTTTCTAAAGGACAATTTAAAATTGTTGTTGAACTGATCGCTACAAAATCTTTCCCGAAACGGGGTTAGAGGGCTGTTGCTCATTACTATTTGTTTTGAAATAAAAACTTAACTTGATCTAGTATATTTTAAATTTATCTTCAGACTCGCAGGAAAAAACATATTCTACAGAAATACGAATAGTTTAAAAAAATTACTTAAAGCTTAAAAGTGCCCTCCTGAAAAATTGCGAAATTGGGCTCAAAAACTTTTTCTTTATCGCCACAGGTATTAGCTTACTACAATATTAACTGCACATAGAGCAAAATGTCCATCAGTTTCAAGATTTTGTACTGAAATTTTGTAGAGCAAAACAGTTCTATTTTCAAGGATATAGAGCAAAAATCAGCAACGACAGGAGATAGCCAAAAACGGAATGCAGATGTCCTTAACTCAAAATTGCTAAAGTGGCGTATAGAGTACATAAACACCCGGACGACGATATGTAGTTCTTTTGTATTAAATTTTATAAATTGACTACTTGCGCATTCCAAATTAATGCATAAATTTATATCCATTTTCGATATCAATATCAATTTGGGTTTTCTCCATTCAAAGAGTTCATTAACTTTTAAGTTAGTGGTTCGCGATTTCTTTAAATATTAAATCATTGCTTAAGGGATGCCCAGTGAATATTTCTAGTATACCGCAAGGATGAGTTTCCAGTGTTCAACACTGGACATTCATTTAACAATGATTAACAAACAGCCTTATTTATAAAAATTATTAAGGCTTTCTTAAGGCTTAATAAGCAAAATCATGTGTGGAAATCTGTTTTAAAACCCCTTTATAAAGCTTCAAGCATTTTTATAATAAGTCTGTTTATATTCAAAGAAACTGCTAACAAATCTGAAAGAACGTATATAAAGCAGAAATCGACACCAACTGACACCACACACAGTGGACCAAACACAAAAGAACGCTGATGATGAAGGTTTAGTGGCCTTCGAAAACGGCTAGCTGTTCCGTTCAACTATGTGTTGTCAGAATATTTACAACTAACTTTGATGTTATTTGTTCATTAATGATTTCACATGTAATTTGGCTTAAAAATCGATACGAACTTTAGCCCGTTCAAATCATAAATATACAAATTAGTTTTTTTTGTTTGAGGCATATATTTTGTCCTTAATACACAATAAATGCGATCTGAGTATTCATAAATACATGTTCATATATAAATTTCCTTTTACTTTATTTTTATTAATTTTTTTGTAAATAATTCTTTTATTGTTTATATTGAACTTTTCTTATTGTTTTTATTGAATCTTTTGTTTAAATGGTTTTCATTGAATTTCTTGATAAATAAATATTTTGAATTATATATTCATGAACGAGTATGTAAAAAAGCTTAGCCGACACATTTTTTGCACCTCGTTTCATTTTACGAAAATCGACTATTTACGATCGCAAATGATCCATTTTGGCCAAAAACCTAAGTTCGAAATTTATGTCGCTTAAATATTATTGGCGGTTATGGCGCGATGTGTTAGTGTGTGTATTTATTTTAAATATGGAATATTTTGGAAATATTTGCAGGCAAAAATATCGATATATAAAAATATCGATGATATAAAAAAATATAATGTATCGATACTGTTCAAAAATATCTATACGATATATATCGATACATTTTTTTTATTTGCCCATGTCTAGTCTGTGTTGCCTTTGTTCCGAATATTAGTACACAGTACATACACATGTCATATAATTAGTCTGGCAATGCTGGTTATATATATTATATCAGCTATTATACCATTGTACCGTTATCCATAAAAATACATGACAAATTTTGTAAGATCGATTTTATACTATTGGGTCAATAATACTGGGTTATAGTGTAAAACGCGCACGTGCAAGATCATGTCCTCTTTAAATCCTTAGATGCGTGCAATGTTCTGTAGATTGGGATTAATCTATCAAAATACTGGAAGTTATTATGGTATCTAGTGTAATAAACAGTGATGCCAGCGTTTTGTTAACAAAAACTACGCTACAAATCAAAAAAGGCCCTAGCCCTAAGATTATTTTTAACTTATTGTAAGAAATATATGTATGTATAAGCGAAAATACTTTTTAATCATTTTGTTCAAGATTTTTGTTTACTAATTTCGTGTTTAAAAGATTTATAATGATTTATTCGAGTGAAAGAAGCTTGTTACAGAATCCGAGCATATTTTCTGTATTATGTTGTGTAGAAAAAGTGGTTCTAAGTTCAGTTTCTTTTGAAGACGATTTTTGGAAACTCTATTCAAAAATCGTATGGCTTTCTTCCTATTGCACTTGACTGTACCTGAAAGATATTTTGCTATTGTCTTTACCATATTCTTTAATTTGTGTATATAATTACGATTTTGCCTGCAACCAGATTTCGAAGCCTACCATATACATGCATATGTACATAAAAAATGTTATACATACATCTACATACGTAGATACCTTGGGTCGTGAAGCAGAGCGATTGTACCCATACATATATGTATGTGTACACAAATACATATTATATCTAAGGCAGCAGAAGGATAAAAAAGTTTGAATTAATTGGTACATTTATTATTAACGGAATGTATATAATTAAAGCCTCTAATTTTTAATGAAAAAATATTACACCCATATATATACATACGAGACATAAATGCATACATATGTATGTATTCCAATGGATTTATTATTGTTGATCGGTGACGCCATTGGCGATACCGTCTCGGAGGATGTTTGTGAGTTTATAAGATACCTTTTTTGCCATTTACTCTGGTAACGATGCTGCAGCTTATGCCGCACGTAATTGTCTGCAGCCAACGTTATTATAATTGCTATATATATTTATATAATTATATATATGTGTGTATTTATATATATATATATATATATATATATATATATATATATATATTATCCATATATTTTTCCTCTTTCTTTTTTCCTTTGTTTGGTCAGTGTCTGTCTGTCTTATTAACACTGCAACTGCAAGTTGTATTGCACTTGGCTGTTGTGCGCAAGCTTTTAAAAATATTTCAAAGTCATCTTGTAACACCCACTAATAAGTCCACATTAAATTTATAGAAAATTATTTGTTGCAAAATTAATTATTAAACGTACTAAATTTTAAGCAGACCGTAATTACATATAACTTGCTCAAAAATACTTATGCTGAATACACACACATCTGGCATTGCTTGTGTTGTCATTTTATGGTGTCATTTTAAAAATGTGTGCAACGCCGTTCGCTATATGTTTCTTACATGGAAAGCAATGCCACGCAACGAAAAATATCGGAAACGACAAATATTACCACTAGTACACAGTATGGGATTTTGTGACATCGCAAGTAAAAATTAAAGTGTGTACTAGTGGCAACATTGCCATTTTCGATTACAGCATTACCCTCTCTTAATCAAAATCTAAAACGTGCAAGATTAGATGAAAGTAAAGATACGAAATTAAAAAATATAATATATATCCCTGAAATATACGATTACAGCACTTATGGATAACGTGACCAAATGGATTTGCAAAAAGCAGGACATGATCAATCAAAAAGCGGGATTTTTAAGAAGATACTGCCAAAAAGGAGTATTTAAAAATTAATTATATTAGAAAGCTTGATATATATACATATACACCTCGAACTTTAAAGTCGTTTTCTGGCAAACTATATTTTTTGAGTTATGATATTGTTTTAGTAAATGAGCAATGTATGTATATTGTTTTCAGACTGTATATTTACTTTATATAATAAATGCCTGATTAAATATACTTTTGTACAACGTCCAACGCAGGCATTTATAAGTAGGTATGTAATAGAAGTGAGCACAAGCGGTAAAAAAGTGCACAAGTATTGTATTTTTTTCGAGAGCGAATATTATTTGTAGTAATTGTGATCGTAATTGAGTATAAAGCAAAAATAGAGAACAATGAAACAAAAAAAGACACAAAACATTTGTACAACAGTTGAATCGACAAGTGTGTGTTGTGCAATATTTTTATTGTACTCTTCATAGTGCAAAATACTTTATTTCACAAACATTTTAAAATTATATCCATTATGAAAGATATAATTTTTATTTTATTATATATTTTTTTTATTTTTTAGTTTTAAATTAATAAATTATAAAAAAGTATCGGATAAGAACTAACACGCTCAAATAATCTACGTTGGTTGTTTTTTTCTTTTACACATACACATATTTTTACACTTGTGTGCTCATTTTACAATTGTCCATTCGGTGTGTACTAGTGAAATATGCTTCGACACTAAAATAATTAATGCCCTTGTGTGGCAGATAAACAAATGCTGTTGCATACCTTTTCTAAAAGAGAATACCAGTCTTAGTGTTCAAATTCAATACTGTACACCATGAAGATTAACCATGCAAACATCGTGTGCTCACGTCTAATATGTAAGCATGTACACATGTAAACAAATGCATTTTGTTTCATATGTGTGCAATATAGACAAAGGAAATGTTAAAACCTCGTAAATTTTTTACGGCTGTTATACATATGAATTAATTTTAAGTATTCAAAAAATTAAACTTAACTGAGTACCTCAACGCCAGACAAGCAGTATATACATAAAAATGAACCTACAAAATGCTCTCAAAAGGCAATTCCAGCGCGTCGTTGCAGTTTCGAAATTTGCATTAAAAATGCAGCCATACCCAGCTAACCAGGAACTGCTTAATATACGATGATTATATGTAGTGTGGTTTTGTCCACTGCATGCTTAACTCTCTCTTATAAATCTTCCAATGTTTAATCGACGATGCCTTTATCTAAAATATGTTTGCTCTTTTTTATTTTCGTGTTTACTGTTATAGATTGTTATTTTTTCTTCACTTCTCGCTGATGCTGTCATTTAAATTTTGTTTCAATTATTATTTATTTACTTTTTATAAAAATTAAGGGCCTAATTTTGTTAAACTCAACGCTTGGAGTTGATAAATTTTGTATGTATGTTTTTTTGTAATTCAAATTTTTTCCATAAAAAAATTGACAACGCTTGGTTTTGCGTTTTACAAAATTAGACCCTAAATGTGTACACATATGTATATTAAATGGAAGTGTAAATTTAATGTGTTTGTTATTTTACATCAAATATGTATATTATTATTAGTATTTATATATATATATATATATATATATATATATATATATATATATTAGTATATATATAAATTATAGCATGCAGCCTTTAAAATAATCTAATTCTCAAGTTTATTGAATTTTTCATTGATCTGTGCTATTAAAAATTATTTCAAAGTATTGATTCTATTATTAACAGATCGCTGTGGCACCATTTTGTGTACGCCAAAGATGGAATCAATATACTTTTAAAACAGCTAAACTCAACATAGTAATCAAAATTTTTTGAATTTGTTTTGTATAAATTTATCTTTTATTTTGTAAGTTTGGAAACCATTTTCCGTTTTAGAAAGAATTCCAACTTTTCCTTTTTAAATAAAGCATTAATCATTAATGAAAAGTTTTTTTAGTAACAACAAACAAAAGAGTAATGTGCATAATTTTGTAATATGAATTAAAATATTTTTAATATCAATTGAAAATATAATTCAATTTGATAATATTAGTTAAGTTTTTCCACGCAAATTAATTAATAAAATTAAAAATTTGATTGAGTCAATTCAGTTCTTAATTAAAAACATTAATAGATGAATAATTTTTTCTGTGAAGTACTAAAAAAACTAAATTTGTTTTATTTTCACATTTAACTCGCAAAATAAAAAGCAAACTGAGTATTGTACGATTTCCTAAATCATTATCGAATATTCTTGTACAACTCTCCCAATGGCTCATATCTAGGTGCACGGTAGTGCGCCAGGCCAAGTTCTGGCCAATGTGTATATTTACAAGAAGCCATTCATCGTATTTTTACCCCCTGATAACTTTGTTCCGCGCCGTCGTAAAATTCTAAAATTTAATTCATAATTAGAATGAATTCATGTTACCTCATATACCAAGTTATAGAACAAAATGTTCCTGAGGTGCAAAAAGTGCATACTTTAAGACATACTCACTGACTCACTGATCACTCATCAAATTGATGAAGCACTTCCGCTATAAATTTGGTACACAAGTACACCTAGGTGAGCAATTAACAATTAATTAAGTGAGTCATCACATAGAAAAATCTGAAAACTTGAAAATTTTAACCAAGGGTGCGGGGCTACGCCCATAAAGCTCAGAATAAAAAAACATAGGGGGCCGGGACTGCGCCCATTAGGCTCAGAATTTTAAAAACTAATGTAAGGCGTTTAAATCAAGCGATTTTAATGAAATTTGGCTCGCATGTTGCAATAATGCAATGTTATACATTTTCGTTGAAAAAAATTGGCGTTAATTCGCCCACACAATTTAAGCCTCCTTTTTCATTTAAATATTTAACTTTTATATACTACATATTTATGTTTTTATTACTTTCCTTTTCCAACGAAAATCGACAGGCCAAAGAAAATCTTGAGATTGAAAAATTGGGCAGTATCATGCCCATAACAATGAAAAATTAAAATTTGCGCTAGTGAGCTGAAAATTGATAAACGAGTAGGTCTGAGCTAGAAACTAACTAGAAAAAACTGAAAACCCGGTAATTATATCCATAGGGGCGGTGTTACGCCCATTAAGTTTAGAAATAAAATAAATTTAAAGTTATATCTAAATTTGGCATACATGTTTGAATGATGCAAGGCTATAAATTTTCCTTTAAAAAAGTGGGCATTAACATACCCATAAATTTGAGCCTCTTATTTCATGTACTTCAGATCAGCAGATTTAAATATAATATTTATTTAGTTATTAATATCCGTTTCCAACGAAACCCTACACGTATGATTAGCACTGGCAAAAACAAAAATTTCTTGTAAAAAAGTGGGCGAGAACACGCCCATAAAAATGAATTAATTAAAATTGCGGTAGAGAGCTGAAATTTGATATGCAAGTATGTAAAGATGAGAAACGAACTAGAAAAATTTAAAAACCCCAATATTTTAACCAGGAGTGACAGGAGCCACACTAATATTGTACTGAAGCTTTTAAGTGAAGCCTTATCTTAAAATTATCATCTTAAAAGGTGTACGATGATAATTGAGCGCTGCTCACAACAAAATCTTGAGTTTAAAAAAGTGTCGGAGTGTAGGGGTAACGGCGATAGCACTTAAAGCTAGAACTTGCACTAGAGAGCTTAAATTCGATACACATATAAAAATATAAATCAGAGATCACCAAGAAAGGTCTAAGAACCTGGAAGTTTCAACCAGCGGGCATGGGCACGCACTTTAAATTCGAAATTAAGAGTTTTAGTAAGGGGTGAGTTTTTTTTTTATTTACATATTTAGCATAGATGCTATTAAAATAATACAATTACTATTATTATTAGATAAAAAAGAATTTTTTACATTAAAAAATACGTTTAATATAATGTATTAAATTTCTTTTAAATATATAAAAATTTGTTTAATTTTTTAATTCTAGTGGAATTTCATTAAAAAGCTTAAGGCCTTTATATAGTAGAGAATTTTGACTAAAGTTTGTTCTTCTAAAATTTATTCTAAAATCGCTAGAGTTTCGCAAATTGTAAGGTTGAACATCAGCTACATAAACCAATTGCGTTTGGATATACCTTGGCATCATTCCACTTCTTATTTTATAAACAAACAACAGAACATTCATTACAAGTCTTTGGTTGACCGTTAGCCATTGTAGCTTCTGCAGCATATCCCTGATGTGCGTTAGTCTATGACAGCGTAGAATGCATCTCATACCCTTGTTTTGCAACTTTTGAAGTCGGTTTTTCATTTGTGAAAAATCCGAAAGCACTGATTGTTAAATTTGGGATGTATGGCCACTTTTTTAAAAATTTGGTGTAGTATTATACGGTAAGGAACTGAAATTTTGCAAAAGAAATAATAGGCTTAGGCAAGTTACCAACTAGAAAAATTTAAAACACAACCTACTCTATTGAAATTTTGTATGCACATTTCACTTATTTTGGCATTTAATTTTGCGTTTTCAAAAGTACTTCGTCTGAGCAGACTTTAGAAAATAGGCGGGGTCACTTCCACTAAAATGTACACTTTATTTTACATATTTCTACTCTGATGATTCTTTAAAAATTAAGTACATCAGCCGGTCCTTGTAATGACACAATGGTGCAAATATCCCACTAAAACCCACGCAGTCCTTATAAATATATTATAAATATAACTATAAAATACTAGAATTTTAAAGTTTAATAAACTTTATTAAGAAAACCTTTCAAAAAGTAGTCAGATCCTCACAAAAACATAAATGTGAAAAAGGCCAAGTTTCTTTCCAAAATTGCGGCAATCAAAAGTAGTGAGATAAAAATGTTGACCGAGTTCGTGTTTGGCACAATACCTTTCACTGAAATATGTTATGCATTATATAAGTTAGTAATCGTAAGGGTGTAGTATAAGTCTAGATAATCTGCTAACTTGGCATTATTTTTACCTTTCTAAGAAAGGAGAGAATAATGAATTTTTGTTCACTTCTTTATGCAAGGAAAAATGTTGTCAAGTAGGCAGATTATCCAGAATTGTATGACGCCCTTACGATTACTAATTTATATAATTCTTAGCATATTTCAGTGATAGGTATTGTGCCAAACACAAACTTGGTAAACAAATTTATCTCACTACTTTTGATGGCCGAAATTTTGGAAAGGAACTTGGCCTTTTTATCACATTTATGTTTTTTTGAAGATAAGATTAGCATTGGGGAGCCTCATACGATTCTCTCCTTTTGCGGTTCTTGTATTCGAATTGCTGCAGGTAACAGTTTCTTCCGTGTGAAACATATTCCACGATTAAAACACGATTCCCAACAGACCCTTCTGCGATTTAAAAGGTTAGCTGGGTACATGCCAGCGCTAAGAACAATCAAACAACTACCCTTAAAAAATATGTGCAATTTTTTCGGTTGCATTGAAAAAAAACTGCATTTACCAACACATAAACGCATTATATAAAAATTGTTAGTTAGGGCAGACATTCAGTTGTTAAAAAAAAATAGCAGAAACAATAATAACACCAACAACAAACCCCGGGTATGGTTTATGCAAAAAGTGGTCTGCAATTTCATTTTGTTGCAATGTTATACAATCATATAAGACATACATACATACATATGTACATACATACAATACATACATACATATGGTATATTGTAAAACATACTCGCCGGTAACAAAGGATTAATTTTAGGCCAACCAACATAAAATGACTGAGTTATGCAATAATGAAATGTCACAAAATGTCACAATCTGTACTCAGCATTACAACATTACATACATGTCACATAATTGATTGTTTAAAAACTTTACACCATCTATCTTTAGTGGAGCTGTAGTGCGACTCAGCAGGTTTTTTCGAACCGAAAATCATCACATCTATCAATATATTTATTCGTTTGCAGTATATATAATGTTAATCTGCAATTTATTTCTTATTATAGTGTACATGTGTGTTTTACTCACTATTAGAGCTTTTCTTTCCCTGACCTTTTCATAAGTCACCGATAAGTCGATCCCGCTTTCCCGGGAATTCTCGCCGAGTGCAAAACAATACAAAAAGTTTTTAATTTAATTTATTTCAACACAAAAACAAATTATAATTCCTGAGATCCATCAAATAATAACGTTTTATAAACACATTAGTCAGAAATAAAACACCGTTTAAGTTTTTTATATAAAACTAATGCATAAATACCAATATTATACGTGAGGAGTCGCAGAACACAACGTGCTTTTTTAATTTTTTAGGAAAATTTTTTTTAATGTCTTTGCATTAATTTGGTTTGAAACATTTGGTCTTTAAAAAATTGATGCAAAACAAAACGTAGGTTTTTTATAACAATTTATTTGTGTTTCATTACAACTAGAAATGGGAAAATGTCGAAATTTTCTCGAATCACGCGAATCACACATTTGATACTTTTATTACTTTCTTGGTTTTTAAATGAAATAGTTGAATCAGGTATACAATAATTTGCAATCATTTGATTTTTATCTGGTATTTGAAAGTTGTTAAATGTAATATACAGCCTAAAAAATGCAGGTTAAATATGGATGAAATACAAAAAATGGGTTTAAATTTAAATACTGGAAAACGAAAGAAGCATAAATTAACAAAAAAAAATCAACAGCGGTAAACATATGGAGTTATTATTAAAGATTTTGTTTTAAATATGTAAATATACGCATACCAAAACGTTCTTTTTGCATTTTATTTTAAACAAAATCTACTTTTTTGTTTTATTTTAACAAAACGTGCTATTTGTATATTAAATGTCCTTTAATTTTGTACATCGTTAACATTTATTGTTGCAACTTATTGTGGTCTGATGCATTTTAGAATAAGGAAGGAACTTGTTATATATTCTCGGTTCATGCGATAAAATAAAAGGGTAAAAAAATAATCTTTGATTTTCCAACATTTTGAAATAATCAAAAAGGCACGTCTTGTTTTGCGACTCCTCATGTAAAGCATTGATGTAACGCCAAAGCATTGATATAACGCAAAATATAAAATAATATTTATATAAAAATATTTCTGTAAAATAAGAAATAAGACTTCAGTATATTTAAAGTATTATATTATATTTAAAGTATTAATCGTTATTTTTATCAAAGAGAATCTGTAATTACATATTTTGAAATTTTTCTTTTATTGCCTTGCGCATTTCTGTTTTTAATTTTATGAATTGTTTTAGAATTAAATTTTGAACGCTAAGTTCCGCTTTTGACAAATAAAGGCCTTTTTGTCTCAGAACACATGTGTGTCAGATGTAAGCTCGGCCTTAATTGTTGTAAAGTTTTAGCTATTCTGCTAATGTCATCATCTTATTATTGCACCATCGCATTCATATAGTGAATAACGACACTCATCAAGTTGCCATATTAAAATCAGGGAAATCCCGTTTGGAAAACACTAGTGTACATACAAACTGAGGTTGCCATAACAAAATAAAAATATTCTGGGAATCCCCGCACAAATTTTTCGAGATGAAAACATTACTCAGCATCTACATCATGTCACATATCAAAATACAAAATGTTATAAATAGCAAAAATCACAATGAAGAAAAAAACTAAACGAATTTGAGGTAGTGATTTTACTGTTGTTCCTTAACCGACAGCGAATGTTCTTCAGATACATATGTATGTTACTGGATAGAAAAGACTGCACCAACAAGACCGAAACAAGACTGGGACTAGAAAAAGAACTACATACTTATGTACATATGTATATATGTATGTATAAACAAACTAAACTCTATTTCGGTTTAACATACCTTATTATGAGCTGAAAAACTAAGTTACATACCCTCATTAAACTTAGTAGTAAGCGAAACCCATTAATTTTATTCAGGCTTACAATTTACAATTGGGTCCTGCCTTCTACTAAACTTAGGAAAAAATGTTTAAGTCGAAATAAGCTAATTTTGAGTTAATAGCACCCCTGTAATCTTCATATTCAAAAGTACTCCTGCAATTACTTTTTAAGATGTTTCTGCAAGTTATACTGGAATGACTTGCTGCTTCTTCTTTTTTCGACTTATAATCTTATATGTAATAATAGCATAGTTAAGCTTATATGTTGGTATATTTCAAACTAAATTTTTTTTGGTTATAGTGGGTATAACGATGTTTTCCTGAATAAAATCAAGTGAACACCAAATTTTCTAATTTAATGTTAAATAAATAAAGTTCTGAAAATCGGCTAGAAAGTTTAAAAGTGCCTTTTCTCTGTTGCAACAGAACTGATGTTTTAAGCTCATAATATACCCCTCATGCAAAAAAATATTTTATTTAACCCTAAAAGTTCATAGTATTTGCTAAGCACTTTAAGGCTAACATTGCTTTGTTAAGAAATTTTATGCAAAACACAACTTTAATTATTTTGTTATTTAATAATAAATACTGGTAACACCACCGCGTTCAACAACCACTTCACAACTTATGATGTACAAAAGCGAATACAATTTCATTTGGGTATTCAAATATTTTTTTATTTTATTACACAACTTTTTACTATCTTGAAGTAAAGCAACATTATTTAAACAATATGAGCTTCTGACATGGTAGGAAAACAGATAGACATTTCTATGAAGTAAAAGTAAATAAACATGATGAAGAAAGAATATTTATCACAATTTCTTTTATTCGAATGAAATGGGTATTTGAATATCTAAAACATCGTTGTACAATTGTAATTTTAATATTTATTTATGGATTTTACCATGTATTTTGCATCAGTTGGATAATTTGATGATGTTTTCCATTACATGCCAGAAATAGTAAATCTAAGCTTAGAGCTGACAATTATAGCTTCATTTTCAAATAAAACAAAATCAATATGTGCTATATTATCAAAAATATTTGAGGTACAAAGTACACATTTTGAAATATCAACTTAAAGTAGTGTTAATAAACGTGGGTGCCTACTTTAGAATTTTGATATAATAATTTTTTTAGAATAAAACTTTACTTAACATTGCTTTGCAAAGCTTTGTTAAGTTTATTTGCATAAGATCCACAGTTTCTAGATTAAACTTGTTATCAATTTATTATATTTTGTTTTCTATTCTTAATCCAGTATGGTCTTGTCAACTGCATTTCAATGCACTAATGTTTGATTTTTTTATGTTTCTTACTTCAGAAATGCGCTATTCTTTAAAACAGTTCTTCTTCTGATAGAGAAGCTAAAGATACCGTTTGATCTCATTGTATTGTCAACAAAAAGAAAAAGTCCAAGTAAGCTTTGCATTACATTTTACACACTTCTAACGAACCCATTCCCTTAAAACTCCACCATTTATAATAGAGCGCCAAGCTACGTCCAAACTATTTCTATATTGCTTTAGAAAGTTTAGAAAGGTTGTCGGTGCCACATCATCCATTGAAATTGAGTATAAAATTTTAGTTACTTCTGCTAAATCGATTTACACTAAACGTCGCACACATATCTCTCTCTCTTTCTAAGATATTGGTTTTGGAATATGAAGAAGTGTGAATGTGTGAAATCACATTTGTGCTACGAGTACCATATTTTTATTTTAGCTATTTTTGCAAGTGTATTGAAATTTTTGTATACCCAGCTAAAAAAATTATATATGGTCCATATATTTTTAATATATGAATGTATATAACTATATATGAATATGTATGATTTCATGTATGGAAATATATGGAATTATACATGGCAAAACTATTATATATGAACTAATATATGGACTAATATATGAAATGTATTATAATATATGAACTCATATATGAAAATTTAATTATAAATCTCTTCATATGTGGATCCATATATAAATATAAGATTTTATATATGGAGCCATATAAGAATGTATGCATACATGATATCTCACATAAGATCGTTTATGCAATCAAAAAAGCTTGGAATTCTATCACTGCTGAATTGGAAATCCATTAGAAAATACATACGGTATGCAAAGTTTGTATGCGTACCCTCAACGTTTAAAAAAGAAAAATGTTTAATCTGATTTCTTAAGCTAAATGTCTGTTTTTTAAATAATTGATTCACCTTATGATGAATGAAATGACTTTTAGTTCGTTTTGAATTATTTGTCCAAACAAATGTTTCTTTAAATACAACATCTCTCTCAAGTCTAAAAAAAATTAATTTTAGTAATTTAATTTATATCACAGCAGTACGCTTTTCTGAATCAAGAGTGTATGAGTATGAATTTTGCATACTGTGGAGGAAATTTATACATACATGCATGAAAATGTATGAATATATATAATCATATATGCCCATATACCCTCATTTTTCGGATCCGAACCATATATGGGATATCATATATGTTCCATACATATTTTTTTAGCTGGGTAGGGACTAAGCGATAAAATTATAAATGAACATTAACAAATATTTTACCCGAATTAAACAGTAGACAAAATATAACACTATTATACATTTCGAGCCTTTGCGACAAGAGATTCATAACTCAAGAAACTAGATATTTTTAGTTAAAATTACACAATTAATAGTCAAATCGTTGAAAACATATCTTGTATACTATCTAACAATTTATCTCATTTTCTGTAAAACGAGTTTTTTTTTTCAATATTTATGATTTGAAAAGTTCGTATCGCTTCGTAAGCCAAAGTTTTTTTTTCATTATCAGGCCTGTTCTGAAGAATCACGGTGAATTCAAATAAGATGACTTCAAAAACAAACTATTAACAGCTGACTTGTTTGTGGGTTTTTATTGGCTTTAAGATTCTTTGCATTTATAATACATACATATAATTTTTTATTCCAATATCCGACCCTCTAAATCGCACAATTTACAAAAGCAATGACTGAGCTTTTAATTAATTTTTTGTAATCACCGTAATTTGACAGGTCGTTATTTGCGGAACAGTTCCGTATGACTCTCTTCTAGCAACGATTATTCTACTTTTTCCAGAAACCGGTTTTCCAATAGTACGAATATTTGAAATTATTAAAAACCCAGTTTCGGTTTTTAAAATTCAGGAAAACCCGGTCAACCGGATTTTTATGTAAGAAAATTATTGTACAAAGGATGAGCCCATCAGTATTCTCTTTCCAAAGCAACTGGAACAGTTTTTTCATCCAATTAATTTGGCTGATTAGAAACAGTATTTTAAAATATTTAATATTCATTTTTAAAACCTCTTTTTTATTTTCTCTAATATTTTTTGTTTATTTGACTCCAATATCATATTTACGTTTTGTTTTCAATTCTACATTATTTAAAATTTTCAATTTTAATTACATCATGTTTTTGTTTTTTTTTGTTTTGTTTCTATTAGCATTGCGCTTCCTAAAATTCGATTTAATGGCAATGAACGTGGAAGTTCCAAAGACATAGCAATGAATGTGGTCAGGATCCTCGCTAAGTATAAAAAGGTCTTAAGGTTGTGCATATAAATGCGCAAAGCATTTATAATAAAGTCGACGAATTTAAATTTATTTTTGAGAACTCTGACATTGATGTAGTTTGTGTTTCGGAAACATGGCTTTTAGAATCAACACCTGATAGATTGATATGCCCAAATGTTTTTAAAGTTTTTAGATGTCATAGGGGAAGCCATGGTGGCGGTGTTGCCATATTCGTAGGAAATACTATTTCGTTCAAAATATGCTGCAAATCATCTATTGTGCTTAATTTAAATGAACTAAGAAGTGAGTCTATCTTTATTGAAATTTTATCATTTGAAAAAAACTGTTAGTGGGTTGTATATATCGTCCTAATAAAAGAATACCATTTTTGCCTTTGTATTCCACACTTGAAACTTTTGCCTCAAAATAATATGATGTTATCATTACTGGTGACTTTAATTCGAATATATTAATGGTGACGAATCTTGCTGACAATATGTTGTCATTTGGAATTTTTCCCGTAAATACTACATATCCGACACATCATACATCCACAACTAGTACACTAATTGACCTTTACTTTGTGTCTAGTACTGCGAACATAAATTTATATGATGTAATATCTGCGTCATGTTTTTCCAAACATGACATTATATTTTTAAATTATAACTTTATCGTTCATGATGTTGAGCAGAGCTTCAGTTACCGTGATTTTAATAGCCTTGATTTTAGTAATTTATGCGAATATTCATCAAACATTGCCTGGGGTAATATCTATTTTATGCCAAATACTGATGAGTAGGCCCATTTCTTAGAACGCAACATTCAATAATACCTTTTTGATTTAATAGTACCGATCAAATTTAAAAAGATATCACCTAAACATAAACCATGGTTCTCAAATACTATAAAAGAAGCTTGGCATATGCCAGGTGTAAAAGGTATAAAACTTTCGATATGAAATTGCTATACACAGCTGCTGGAAACAACGTTAATAAACATATAAGACTTGCTAAAACCAAATATTATTCCACACGATTCAGTATTCCAGTTGATTCTCGACAAAGCTGGAATACTATTCGCGAAATAGGTATTGGCAAGCAGTTGAACAACATAGACATAAATGTAATAAAACGTTCACTAAAGCTCCTGTGGTCCAAGCAAATCCGTTGTTTTATAATTTTTCCTCATCCGCCACAAATACAGATAATGATGTAAACGGCAATTATTTCCGATTTTCATGTGTATCACAATTTGACGTCATGTCTACGTGCTCACTAATAAAATCAAACGCAGTGGGAACTGAGAACTTACATCCCAAATTTATGAGAATACTTATGCCTCTAATTCTCCCATACGTCACTCACTTTTAAATTAATATTATTACGTCTTCTACGCTTCCTTCAAATTGGAAACATGCAAAAATAATTCCTTTACCCGATGAAAATGGTGAATATATACCAATAGCCAGTCATCTTATGCTTTCTTTCGAAAATACTGGAAAAAATATTGTATAAGCAAATGATTTCATATATAAATATCAACAACATGCTTTCTGGTAAACAATCTGGTTTCCGCGAAAGCCATAGCTGCGTTACGGATCTTGTGGAAGTGGTGAACACATACGGCAGGGTTTGGAGAACGGGGACATAAATTTCTTGGTACTTCTTGACCACTCCAAGGCATTTGACACAGTAGACCATGCCACATTGATTAACAAATTAAAACACTTTTTCAGATTTTCAGCTACATCATTTAAACTTATTTCATCATCCTTTCAAATCGAACACAATCGGTTCTTGCAAACAATATTTGGTCAGACAGATTTACACTTAAAAGGGTAGTGCCTCAAGGCTCCATATTAGGTCCACTTTTATTTTCAATATATGCAAATGACTTGCCAAAAATACTTTCAAAGTGTAATATCCATCCACCCATTACTTTAAGTATCCGAGCTGAAAACATTGCCACACGCATCTCACACTTAAATCATGAATTAAATCAAATTTATATCTGGGCTAATGCAAATGGGCTCTGTATGAACCCTAAAAAATCTAAATGTATTGTTATTGAAATAGTTAAGAGAGCAAAAAATTTAGGAATAGTTTTTAATAACCATTTCACTTGGACAGATATTTTAAGTTACGAACTCTCTGGTCTACACAATACTTTACACCCATCAGAGTGAATACTGCTTGCCAAGACATATTTGGTTCCTTCGTTATTGTATGTGTGTGAATTATTTACAAACTGCGACTCTGTTAGTTGAAGAAAATTAAATGTTTTATATAACAATATTATACGGTATGTGTATAGTTGAGAAGATCTGATCATGTTTCCTCTGTTTCTAAAAACTTTTATGGAGTAAGCTTCGATAACCTGTTAAAAATCCGCACTCTAGTTTTTCTGCATGTGTGTGTATTAACACACTCAAACTCCCAAATACATTTTTGAAATAATACGTTTTGTCAATTGCCACGAAACCGAAACATTATAATACCTCGACATCAATACCTAGTCTCCGAATGGCAATTTTATGTGCATGCCGCTAGACTTTGGAATAATCTTCCACTATGTCAGCAATTGAACAGCAACGCTAATAGTTTCAAAAGATTTGTAGTTAATTCCTTTAAATAAAAGTGTGAAGGTAATTCTTTTATATTATATTATGTGCAATCATATATATTTATTTTTTAATTATAATTTTTATATATTTTTATTAATTAACATCTAATTCGAATGTAATAATTGCAATTGCTTTTAATTTTTTATTTTTTTAACTAAATCCGTTCCTGTACTGTAAATATAAGATTAACTATTGTTGTACAGGAAATAAACCAAACCAAAACAAGCCAAAGTTTTGATTTTAAATTGCCGTATTAAAAAAAAGAGTTAACAGTTCATTGGTAAATGCTATAAAACAATACAAAAATTAAAGGAATAACATAAAAATTAACTTCATATACTTATGTGTAGTACATATACATACCTCTATATAAAATATAAAGCAAAACGCCAAAAAAAAACTAAAAAAAAAACTTTTTACAAATGGATTTTGACATCCATTGCACACCATAAGGACAATTTAATTGTTAAATGATACCACCTCATAAAATAATTTCGATTTAATTTCATGTTTCAGTAAGTGTTGCCATGCTCAAATTTGTGAATTATTCTTATATACATAAATAAATATAAACATTAAAGCGGGTCCATTTTTTGAAAAAAAAAATTGTATAGCAAAAACGTAATCAATACGAAATTCTGCGAAAGTTCTCCTAAGAAACCATGTGTCTAAAATCAATCCCTCTCGACATCAAAATTTATTTCCTCTTCTTTAGAAAAACAAATTTTTTTCTAAATTACAAATTTTTTAAATAGAAAAATGTAAGAATAATTATTATGAATTATAATTATTCTGAATTCGAATAATTATTCTTCCTCTCACGTACGTACTTTCTGATTTTAGTTTTGTCACGAGCTACCTTATCCATTATAATTGTTTCCCCATTTTAATCTTTGAAGTCAATGTCCTTAAATAAGGTAAGCAGTAGCCAAACAAGAAGAGGAAATAAGTTTGCATGTCGGTATACGGATTTTTTTCGGACTATATTTAGGATTCGTTTTTACTACACGATTTTTTAATTTGTTTGCATTCATAAAAATAGACCGGCCTAATATACATAATGATTTTATCCTGCTGTTTTAATTTAATATGGAAACAAATTTTTTTTAACTGTTGTGTTTTTTCGATTTGATGTCGAAATAGAGGTTTCGTAGTGAAATTGAAGAAATTTCGATGATTGGGTGGCTTCATCTAGTTTCGATTTCTTAAAAAAAATTTTTTTTAGTTTTTAGTATTTTTGAAATGTGAGCAATACCGTACACACTATGTTTTTGTATAGAAAGCAATGCCACACAGTATTGCGATGTCATAAAATACCAAAGTGTGTACTGGGCATTAGATACTGCACTTAACGTCTGTCCGATTTAAGAAATATCTTCATATATAAATACGATTTGTCAGACTCCTTCAATGATCAATTGCCTATAGCTTTCATTTATAGGAAATACTATTACGTCAAATGGACAGATATTTGATTTTATCTATTTATACCACCATCTACTAATACGAATCGATTGGCAATGCAAGTTTAAAATTTCGTCTGACAGCAAAAATACTGTTAAAATACAAGAAGAACACAACTAATATTTAGGTAAAAGAATATAGGATCAGAAAAAATATGCCGGCCGGTGAAATTTCCATTTTGTGAGATGAGAGCAAATGTTTTACTATTGGTATATGTGCGTATGCATGTACATATATATATATATATATATATATATATATATATATATATATAAATATATATACATAACGACGCTTGCACAAACACAAATGTGCAAAGTTTGCTACATCGCAAACATATGCATTTGCCACTCTCGATGGCGTTGGCAGAAATTGACAATCTTGCAAATCGTAGATGTTGCATTCTGTTGTTGCGACTGGTTTATGTGCAGTACAGTGACATTTACAGGATCAAACGTGAACAGGAATTTTCGTTACTGATTTAAATTACACATATGCTGAGCAGACATCTGGCATTTCTTGTGTTGTCATTTTGTGGTGTCATGTTCAAATTGTTTCCAATGTCGCTCACATTAAGGTTTTTATAGGAAAGCAATGCCTTACAATGAAAAATATCGGACATGAAAAACGTTGCCACTACTACACACTATTGTTATGTCACAATATGACATAGAAATGCTAACACAAACTTATCGAAGAAAATTTTATAAGATGGGCTCGTATTAAAAGGGCTAACCTAAATTTATTGGGTACAGCGGCGTAAGTTATTAGAATGTTGTAGTCTTATAAATCTGAATATATTCTGCATTAAAAGTGCCCAATCCTGGGAGTAAACAACGTTTCTCCGCTACATAATATTTTGCAAAATTTTTGCTAACAAAAAAAGGCTACAGAAACCAACAACAACAATAGTTGTATTAAGTACCGATGTCAGAGTTGTTTTTTTAGAGACTGTCCGGGAAAAATAAGAAAAACATCTAAAAAGTATTCAAAAAACAATTCAGAACAAAGTTAAATATTTGTTTATGCACTAATTTTCCAAACTATTCGCCTATGCTGTGGTTTTCACATCGTTTTCACATGCAAAAAAGTTTTCCTGCTAGAATGCAAAAAAGTGTATGTACTCTCCATTACTTACAATTGGACTGAATGACTCATTATTTTTGTTTGAGAATTTGAAAAAGTGTGCTGTAGCCTATACTTTTTGCCTACAAACATCCAAAAGTTAAGAGTTTACTGATTGCCTTAAAGTATTAAAAATTTAATGGGTTATTTTGTGCAAAATTTTTTATATTACTTTTTGTTTAAAATTTTTCAAAAGTTAATGAGCATTTTCTTCTTTTTCTTGCATTCGAAGATCATTATTTTCGCCATAAATTTTTCTGTACATATACATATGTATGTTAAAACTCTTTTAAATAATTGTTTATATACATACATATATAAATTTTCTCTGAATTTACATTGAAACAAATATTCATTATTTTGAGTCATTGAAATAGAAACGCATATTGAATGGCAATAAAAAGTGTAACAATTTTTTGATAAGAGATTTGATGTGTTTCGAAAAGTGCGAGGAGACATGCCTGTTAAAAGTTAACATGAAACTTGGGGGCTTGTGGAAACATGATCGTGTCTTTGAAAACGTGGTCATGGCAATACTCCTTAAACATAAATAAACTATTTCACTTAAAATTTAATACACTACTTCACTAAGCCGAATCAAAAAACAAAACAGAAACATGACATACAATATGTCATATTTTTATTGTTTGGAGATAATTTCAGTAATTAAAAGAATATTTTTATTTTCTGCAACTTTTTAATTTGGAGTAGTATCTATGAACCTCGATTAGTGAAAAATAAATTTATATTTATTGAGATTTTTGTAAAATCTATTTAATATTTCGAAGCTAAAATGGACACATACGTACGATTATGTAAGTACATTGGGTTCTTACACAAGGACACAAGGATACTTTGCCTTTAAAAAAGTGGGTATGACTTCACCCATTTAAAAAAAATTATAAATCACATCCCAGCGATCTCGCCCTTAAACAAGTTGGTTGGATTACAGCCGCAATAATTAACAATACATTACATTTAATTATGCTCTTAATTATGATACAAAATTTTAATTCCGAAACAGGGCACATTTAGTTTTCATGTTTTTGTTTTCTTCTAACACCATCGGTAAAAATAAAAAGTGTGTAGAGAATTGCTAGTCGATTTAAAAATTGTTACTGCCTTCAAAAGTATGAATTAAAAAATATTAAAATAATTGATAATTTAAGTTTTCTTCAGCCGAATTTTGAGTGAGTAAAAACACTGTAATTCAAAAGTGCATTTTGCAGTTTCATTTTGTGCATCTATGTGAATACAGCGAAAAGTGATAGGCACACACACACACACACACATACGAATTCCGAAACACACAAACACAAGGTGTTCGTGTGGATCTGTGTTTTATCATACATATGCATGTACGTATGTATGTGTAGATTTGCATATGTGCGGTTATAGGCTTAAATAAATGGACATTCTGTGTTTATGTGTGCACTTGTAGTGTTTATAAAATGATGCTGTCTATGTTGCATGCAACGCAGCCAAACGGGCACTTTAATGCATCTGTGAAGCCACGGCTAATGAAAACAACGTTGACGTTGACCAAAGCTTCGTTTGCAAAGAATTTTAATATTAAAGGCTAGACGAATGCAGCCATCCATCCCAGTATGCATTATGGCCACAAGCACACACACATCCACACTTAATTGTTTGCATGCAGATAAAAAACTATGTAATACATATGTGAGTATACATGTGTGTACAAATACACGTGTGTGTGTGTGGTGTGTGTGTGTGTATAATATTCACGAGTGGATTTCTGATTTAACGTTTATAAAAATGTGCAGTGACAACATGTAATGACGGTGATGATTATGCTGCTATTGCGAATGTTGTTGCATTTATCCTCACGCTCACGTTGCTGACTAGCTGGCTGGCTGGCTGGTAGCTGGCGCGTTGTCGCTGTTATTGTTCGCACTATTTGTGTAGCGTCCAAAGTCCATGCTTACTTATAGTGCTGCCAACTGCCACTCCCCACACCCCAGCTACGTTGCGTTGGTGCATTGGCAAAAAAAAATTACATTAAAAATTTTAACAAATTTTTGTTGAGTTCACAAACATTTTTTAACTCATAATAAGCCTTTTGCTGGATTCTAAAGCACATACAACATTCAATTTTTCCGGCAACGATTTTTTCCAATTATTTATAATTCCATAACAATATCAAAAAACCAAACAAACAAAAGAAAATATATAACAAACAAAGCAATGGTCTAACTCAATGAAAATGCAAAATGATTAACAAATCAACAATAGTAGAGAAAAATATATAAAATAAAACCAATTTGTTCAAAACTTGGCAACAAAATAAAGCATCGAATCACAATCTTTCTTCGTCTTATTTAAACTGTTTACCAACATCTTAACAGCAGCAATGCTATAAATAAATTTAAAATACAACAAGCACCAAAATTAATATTTGAAATTTCAAAAGAAAACTAGAAAGAAAATTGTGAAAATCATGTGAATTTAAATTTCAGTTGCACGCAGTTTAACAAAGCAAGTTTATGAAAAGTCGAAAATGATTAATTAATTAAAATTAATTTATAATGTATATATGAGAAATATATGAGAAATAATTTTAAGTGCTATAAATTTAAAAATTTAAAATGTTGCTTAAAAAAATATAATATAAAATATTTAATTGTATTTACTGTTATTTATTAATACTACGGTGTAGCTTTCCCCGACTACAAGCAGAGTTGCATAAAAACTTAATTTGAAAAGTTAATGTGTTTTTATATTAGTTTTCTGCGCACACACCAATGGCGACTTTTGTCATGGCTGTACTTTACTTTACTTTTTTGCTAAAAAACCAACAGCAACAAAACAAATTCGCATACACATACACAAAAATTATATTTTTATGCAAAAGAAAATTAAACACAGACATGTAAATGTACAGACATTTAAGCCGTGTAAAAGTTAAACCACTCACAATAAGTGATATACAATTGAAAAAAATTGACTTAGCCCAAACGTTCTGCTAATTTCAAAGAATATCTACTATAGAAAATTTTGTTGCAATTCGACTATCAAAAAAAATTTAAAATTTTGCTCCTTCATTGCAACACAGTCATATCTCAAAATATATATGGATATATATGTGGAATTAATAATCTGGAATAGTTTTTCATTCTTTTAATTACTGGTACTCGACACAATATTTTTATAACACGAACAATCTAGGAATAAATTTTTTAATTTGTTTCATGTAATATTTGTAATTATTTTCTTTTTGTTGTTGGTTGTTGGTTAAATTAATTTAGGAGCATGGTAGTGTGCCAGGCCAACTTCCGGCCAATGCACGCAGTGTGTATATTTACAGGAAGCCATTCGTAGTGTTCTTACCCCATGATAATTTTGTTCCCCGGCATCGTAAAATTCTTAAAATTAATTCATAATTCAAATTAATTCATTACACCTCATATGAGAATTTGAAAGTTTTACAACAAAAGCTTTCTGAGATATGGAGATGCAGAAAGTGAATATTTTAAGACATACTCACTGATCACTAATCAAATTGATGAAGCACTTCCGATATATCTGGAGAGCTGAAATTTGATAAACAAGTAAGTCTAGCTTGGCAACTAGCTAGAAAAATCTGAAAACCTGCAAATTTTAACCGAGGGGGCAGGGCTACTCCCATAAAGCTGAGAATAAAAACACAAATCTAAGGCGTTTAACTCCAGCGATTTTATTGAAATTTGGCATTTGTACATGTTGCAATAATGCAAGACTATAAATTTTCGTTGAAAGAAGTGGGTGTTAACACGTCGATAAAGTTTAAGCCTCCTATATCATGCACTTCGGCCTAGCACATTTAAAATACTATGTATATATTTACTATTATATGCTTATGTCGAATTGGTAGAATTATTCTTTTCAGAATTATAATTTTCCATGTTTTTCAATATTTTCAAAAAATTTATTTAAACTTCAAATTATTTTCAATTAAACTTCAAACCACTTCCAAATATGTTTAATATTTATTTATTTTTTATAAATTCTACAAGGCAAGTCTCAAACTCACAACTACTGCTTCTCAACCGTTCTTCCGGATTCACAATCCCTCTTTTCTTTAGTAGCGCCAGTCGATTCTGCTCAAGTTTGACATAACAGTCACCGCTTGCCGCTTAGTACTCAAAACATATTCACCCAGTGAAAAAAATGGAAGTCATTCTAGCGGAAGTACATTTTCATTGCTTCCAAAAAATCGATATTTTTAATTTGCAGAGAGTGAGCAAAAAACCATGTAGAAGCTTATTTTAGTTACACAAAACCTTGTAACTCCTCCATAGTGTTAGAAAATACTCACCAGAATTTAAAAAAAAAAATTATTTTTTTAAAGAAATTTATGAACTATTTTAGTCTAAAATTTAAAAGTTATTTGCTTAAATTTAAATGAAAACACTGTTTCGGGCTTAAATTCGTATGAAAAGAAACGAATTGTTAAAAAAGGCAACTATTTACCATTTTTCCTAGGTGAAAATATTATCATAGCACCCAAAAAAGAAATTGTTCTTAATATCGCTTCCAATTCAGTGACCAGGCATCTAAAAAGAGAACTTCTTGCAATGACATCCCTATGTAAAAATCATTAGATCGGATCGAAATTTGCACTACTTCCGCATCGTAAACTCTACATTTTCATGACTTTTTTGGAGTCTCTTTTTTTACTGGGTCAATACTCCGACACTCCTGGCGTTTTGCACATCCTCGTACAATCCATCTGAAATAAGAAACAGAATTCCAAGGAGTATCTCGCTCAACCACTCGATCAATTCTGACCAGAATAAACCTTTAGTTAACTATACAAAATTGTACGATCTAACCACATTCTTAACATCTATTACAGTTTTATATCCCTTAAAACAAATAAACAACAGTCATATATAACCATACACACTATACCATCGTATTAGACTCTCGCCTATCTAAATGCCATCTGCCATGTACCATACGATATTGCACTACACAACATTTATTTTAAACGTAATACACATTGATGACTTCAGTAATTTATATCCAATTACTATTATTACTTATCTTCAGTGACATTATCCAAATAGCAACCTCTATCCGGTTATTGAATTGAACCATCACTTCCCCAGTGAAAAAAATGGAAGTCATTCTAGTGGAACTACTTTTTCATTGCTTCCAAAAAATCGTTATTTTTAATTTGCTGAGAGTGAGCTAAAAACCATATAGAAGCTTACTTTAGTCATACAAAACCTTGTAAGTCCTCCATAGTGTTAGAAAATACTCACCAGAATTTAAAAAAAATCATTTGTTTTAAAGAAATTTATGATATAATTTTAGTCTAAAATTTAAAAGTTATTGGCTTAAATTTACATGAAAACACTATTTCGGGCTTAAATTCGTACAAAAAGAAACGAATTCTTAAAATAGGTAACTATTTACAATTTTTCCTAGATGAAAATATTATCATAGAACACAAAAAAGGGAATTTTTCTTAATATCGCTTCCAGTTCAGTGACCAGGCATCGAAAGAGAGAACTTCTTGCAATGACAACCCTATGTAAAAATCATTAGATCCGATCGAAATTTTCACTACTTCCAGATCGCAAACTCTACATTTTCATGACTTTTTTGGAGTCTCTTTTTTTGCTGGGTCCATCCATTGATACTACCACACTCTCATCTGGCACAAAAAATTAATACCAGCTCTATCCGGTGAAATTAATTTCTATCCAGCAATGCAATCATCATCAACCACAACAACGCGTATTATATTTTCACACTTTTATTTTACATTAATCATACATTATTAACATAAAACTTAACTAACTTCATCAATATTACAGTCAATATCAATATTATTAACCTTCTGGCATTTGCCTTATACGATCTATTACAACTTAATGACTTAACTACATATCGGTAACCATCCAAAACTTCCATCACTCAAAATGGATCCTTGTATTTTGGATCAAGCCTTGTCTGACGCCGCTCCTCGTTTTGTAGTAACACCAAGTCACTTACAAAAAATTGTCCAATCTACTATCATAACAAGCATTTTTTCTATGTTACAAATAGCCTCATTTCTAACTTCATCAAAAAAAAAAATATTTATGACACACACTGTTATTTATTTATATATATATATATATATATATATATATATATATATATATGTGTGTATATAAAATAATTTTTGTCATTGAAAAAGAAAAAATGCATTTAATTACAATTTAAAACAAAATATCAAAAACTACATATAAAAGAAAGAAATATCCTGAAGAAGTTAGCCTACGGTTAACGAAATATCGATAAATAAAAAACAATATATATTAAATTGATATAAATTATATAAGCAATTTAAAATAATTATCATAGCTTAAATGCATCAGAGACTCGTCAGTGTTATTGATAATTGACCATCTCAAAGATCTCGGAACTATTGGCAAGCATAGTGACCTACCATTCCGTTGTACTTTTTGATAAAGGACTCCTGATCGGATGTCATAAGTCCTAGATATATCATCATGAAGTTTACCTTCACTTAAATTAGACATAATTTTTACAATTTCGTCATCACGCTGTTGCTCTGTCAAAAGCCAATTCGGCTATGTTAACGATTTTGGGCTCACCTTTTTCATACACTCTATCAGATGAAGTCCGCATGACACATGATGTTCCCTTTTCTATAGACAAGTTCAAAATCAAATGCCTGTAAGAAAGCCCACCATCAATTAACTCTAGGAGTAAGATCAAACTTACGCAAAGCTTCTAAGGAGTTACAGTCAGTAACAACAACAAATCTACACCCATGTAAATAGTGACGATCGCGTTGACAACAGCAATGGTTTCTAATTCGTAAGAGAGTACTTGTATTTAGTGACCGATATTCTCTTGCTAAAGTAGGCAACCACAAAACTCTTCGCATCTTTTTTTTCATTAAAACAGCACCATATCCAATAGCACTGGCACCCATATGAAGTTTTATTGGGCATGAAGGATAAAATATAACCAATGCAGGCTCAGAAATCAAAACTGTTATCATCTGTTGTCCTAAAGCTTCATGCACGGGTTTTCAATCAAATTTTCTCTCGCTAGACGTTAAAGAATACAATGGGGCCATAATCGGAGAAAATTTAGGATACAAGTCCTATAAATTGGCGCTATTGAGTAACAGTTTCGGATGGAGGCAACGCAGTCAAGGCCTCAATTTTCTTAGGGTTTGGCTTTATCTTTCTCGCAGTGACTTCAAAACTGAGGCATTGTACTTTCTGCTTAAAAAAAGAAAATTTTTTTAAATTCAGGGAGAATCCCTGGTCGGTGAGCACTTGGAGTACAATGCAGAGTCATTCTAATGGTTCTTTAGCATTAGGAGATACAATTAAAATGTCATCCATGTAGAGAACAACAAACGAATTAACTTAATCACCTAAAGCATTCATTACCGCACCGTTGAAAACCCGATGGTGCATTTGCAAATCCAAATGACATTGTAAAAAACTCATATTGATCATCAGGTGTTACAAAAACTGTGTACTTAACCAAGTTAGAATGAAAAGTTATTTGATGGAAGCCATGTCCACACTCGTGAAAAAGTTAGAACCATGTAAACGATCAATTTGATCTGATATTAAAGGAATGGTATGATAATTTAATTCCCAAAAATGCACACACATGCGGTCAGCGTCATCGTTTTTCTTCACAAGAAGTATGAGACTGGCAAAAGGTGATGATTTAGGATGAATAATGCCACTATCTAAAAGTTAGTTAACTCTGTTTCGAACAACACAGCATTCCTACATACTTAAACGATAGGAACGTCTATAAACCATTTCTTAAGGATCTTTTAGACCTATTTGCATCAGTGTTACATTAGCATGAGATTTACGAAACGTTGTAACAAAATTTTCTCCCAAGGAATTCAAGGTATCTATCAAATTTGGCTTTAGGTTCTGAGGAATATCAGTGTCAATTGAATCAAAATTTATGTCCCAAGGTATAGTTATCTCACAAGTCAAAATACGGTTTTCTCCACTTAAAGACAACTTGTCTGACGCCATATATACCGTAATACCTTGGTGAAAAATTTCTCATCCAATCATTATCTTATTATGCAAGTAGGGATATTGTATAACATGAAACAAAACTTCCAAAACAATTTCCTCGACTTTAATCACCGATAAAATTTTAAAAGTACTATTAACAATATTTCGTCCAATCCCTGTCATTGTCACTACATTAAAACAACGTTTACCCTGAAATTTATCATTTATAGACTCTCGAATGAGTGAATATTCGGAGCCTGAATTAAAAACAAAACTGAATATCTCACCAGAATGATTTAATGTTCCAGCAGATACACAAACAGTACATAGCTCCAACCGTTGGTTCCTTGCATCGCTTTCACCAAACCTTTTGCGGACAATCTTGGGGCAGCTTGATGCCCCATGATGATGGTCAATAACTAGTCTCTTGACAGTTGAAACATGTTACTGGTTTCGTTGAGTTTTTTAAATCCTTGTTGTCCGTCCAATTCAAAGCATTCGAGTCTCTTCTTTTTGCCCTGCATTGTACCGCCTTATGTCCTTGTTGACCACAGTAAATACATTTAATGCCTTGGAATGACGTTGATACCTTGTTTGTTTTTGCATCGTGGCCACGGACATCATTTTCTATTGTAACTTTCCTCTTCCAGAACAACATAGCCTTTAGTTCTCTTTGTAGTAGATTCCTTGTACCAATATCAGCCGTAAACAACATGCGGTATACTCTTGGCTCGAACTGATAAAGATGAGCTAATACTGTGGATACAGTTATTTCTTCAACAGACAAATTCTTCCATCTAGCCATCAAAGACGTCATCAGAGTGGCAGCATATGCGGATAAACATTCCCCGTCTTTAGGTCGGCTGCTGTTTAACCCGATTCAAAATACAGCTAAGACTTCCAGACAATCGAAGCGAGCAAGAAAAAGATATTTGAATTCTTCCTAGGTCATTCCCGGATAGGATACTTAAGCCAGCCAGATAGATGCTTGACCTTTCAGAGCTCGGCCAAGTATATTAATCAAGGATGGTTTTTGTATTTTCCGAGACGTACATGTTTGCCATTGACAACCAGGCATGAGCGTCAGCATTTCGAACATCTGGGTTGCATTCCGGCAAATACGTATCAACGCTGGAGGATTGTTTGAGTGCTCCACAAGAGGTAAAAAGCTACGATGTTGCTGCTCAAACATTGTTCGCCATTTTTCTTCTTCTGAGCCGAGAACTTACCTTGGATTTTGTAGGCTGTTTTGAGTAAATCCCGCTTCTGATATCGAATTGGTAGGAATATTCTTTTCAGAAGTGTAATTTCCGATGTTTTTCAATATTTTCAGAAAATTTATTTAAACTTCAAATTATTTTCAATGAAACTTCAAATCACTTCCAAATATTTTCAATATTTATTTATTTTTTTATTAATTCAACGAGGCAGTCTCGAGCTCGCCACTACTGCTTCGCAAACGTTCTTCCACCTTCCAAATCCCTCTTTTCTTCAGTAGCGCCAGTCGTTTCTGCTCAAGCATGACATAACAGTCAACGCTTACCTTTCAATACTCCTACATATATATATATTTCGTTTCCAACGAAACTTGACACAAATGATAAGCACCGGTAAAAAAAAATTTCTTTTAAAAAAATGGGCATATAAAAATAAAAAAATTTTATTTGAATTGAAAACTAAATATACATATTTTAACTGAAGCCATTTATTCAAACTTATATGCTTGTATGTAAGGCTTAAAACTGTGATCTTAAAAATTGCACGATGATAAGTAAGCGTTGCTCACAACAAAATCTTGAGCTTAAAAAAGTAAATTTACACTAGAGAGCTTCTATAGACAAATAAATCTAAATCAGAGATCACCAAGGTAAATATAAAATCATTGAAGTTTAATCGAGGGCATGGACACGCACGTTAAACTTCAAATTTAGAATTTAAGTTAAGGTGTGAGTTACGAACTGGAAAAATCTGAAAGTACTGATTGTTATATTAGGGAGGTAGGGCCAAGTTCACAAAAAATTAACGTAATATTATACAGTAGAGAACTGAAATTTTTAAAAAAAAAATAGGCTTAGGCAAGTTACCAACTAGAAAAAAATAAAACACAAGCTACTCTATTGAAACTTTGAATGCACATTGCACTAGACTAGACTTTAATTTTCCGTTTTCAAAAGTACTTCATCTAAGCAGACTTTATAAAAATAAACGGGGTTACTCCCACTAAAATTTTCGCTATCTTTTACATATCTCTACACAGATGACTCTTAAAAAATGTCGTACATTATTGGGTACTTGTAATGACACAATAGTACACCCATCGCACTCCAAACCATTATTTTATGTAACTCTGCCATCTTCAACTGGCGCATTATTATGAATAGAAATAAAGCAGACTAGAAATTTTAAGTTTAAACAGCTCTATTAAAGAAAACCTTGCAAAAAGTATCAGATCCGAACAAAAATATATATGTGAAAAAAGGTCAGGTTCCATTCCAAAATTTTGGCCACCAAAAGTAGTGAGATAAAAATTTGACCAAGTTCTTGTTTGGCACAATACCTATCACTATATATATACTTTTATTCGTGAGGGTGTCATGTACTCGTAATTTCTAGATAATCTTCTAACTTGGCAATAATGGTTCGAGAGAATAGTCTCAGATGGGTTTCGGGTACTCAAATTTTAAATCTAAATTATGATTATAAGCCCGGCCAGTGTCGGTCATAAACTTAGTGATAGGTATTAATAATGCATAAGTAGCGATAATCAAAAAGAAAAAGAGTGTCAATGACACTCGAAATGACATGGCGAGTGATTGGCGCCATTCAAAACCAATTGCTACTTCCGGTCGTCGCCAATCTGGTACGTCTGCTATCGGGTGTCTGTTCTTGCATCAAGCGGCTCGTTTTAGAAATGTGTCGGATATTATCCATGCCTGCCTGGCAGAGTTACCCACCTAGAGCAACCCTAGCACCAGACTAGGATGCTTTAGCCCAATCAGCTAATCATCCGAAGCTTAAATGATTAATAAAACTGTAATGAATGAAGAAAAAACACATACGGCACCATGCTCCTTATAGGAACCACAGAAATTAATTAATTACACACATTCTGTCCTATGAACCAAATATACTTTTTCGGAAAGGGGAGAAAAAAATATCGGCGATACACGTGTATTTTTATTTTTTCTCCCCTTTCCGAAAAAGTATATTTGGTTCATAGGACAAAAAAAAGTTCGTTTTTGTATGGTGTAATATACTGCAAAAGTTAAATTATGTATTTATAAAAAACTTTACAAAACTTTATATATATTCCAAAAAATTGTTTTTTACCCAATAACCCGGTATTGACTAAAATCAAATATTTGATACTGTCAAAAAGTTATCTATATACATATCTATACGAAAAATATGTATATATGTATATCTTCTAAGCATTAAAGATATTATTACTGCCATAAAAATATTAATAAGGAATATATTTTATGAAATGATCCTTACATATTTTAAATGTTTTATGTCACCAAATATATGTGGTAATGAGTAAAAAAAGCTTAAGTGAGAGAAATTTGAAGCGTTCAAGTCGATTTTCAGATTTTCAGATTTCACTATAGTTCAATTAAAGTCTAAAAATTTTTCACTTAATTCATCATGGGCACGTGACAAAAATATGTTCACTTGGCAATCACTGTTCACTTGGCAATCACAGTTACAGAATGCTGGATAGCCAAATAATTTAATTTTTCTTCTCTTCCTTAGAAACTCACATTAATTAATAAAAATATTTCATGCAATAAGAATTGAAATTACTGAACTTAAGCCTGACTAAAAATTATTTCTGATTGAAATTTATTTCTTTTACACTTAAATTTTGAAATTCTCTGTTAACCTTTAATTTTTTAACCAAACATCGCTCTACACCCTAAAAGTAATACATTTAACTTCAAATATGCCAAAATATAGCCTAAATTGAGCTATTGTTCCAAACGATATTAAAAGTCTAAAAAAGATAAGTTGCAAGTCATAGTGCTATAAATTCCTCAAAAATCACATAAATTAATTGACCAGGGGTACTTTCGAATATGCAGATTACGGAGGTACCATTAGCTGAAAATTAGCTTATCATGACTTAAGCAGTCTTTTCTTTTTGCCACAGATATATTGGTGGCTTATACCTTTGAAAATAGATGAAAAACTTGAGCTCTTTTAATGTGGAAATCTGTCGATTGAAAAAATGGGCTGATTAGCAGCGTTGTCAACTTTTAAATTTCAAAAAGCACTGAAACCAGTAAAAAAGCGCGTAATTTAAGTAAAAAAGCACTAAATTTTTAATTATTATCATATATTAAAAAAAATTGTTATACACAAATATGCATATAAAAAATATAATAATCGGTTGACTTTGCAATACATTTTTAAAGCTATAAATTTGAGGCATCCGATACACATTTTGATTGTATAAGAATCAGTGAATTCTCAAATCAGTTTGACGAAGCCTTTTGTAGTTATTATAAAAAAATTTTATGTTTAATAATTTTTCGTCAGGAAACAAACGTATTTTTCGAATTCAATCAAATTATAAATATCCGACAATTCTCAACTGAAAACTCGATAGTGGACTAGTTATATTTTCCCTAGAGTAGAAAAAATTTCGATATTAAACTATACTTGGGTAAATACTTCTATTATGTCTTCTTTGTTGCATGGCAAAACATTTTTTATATTAATTATGATCTAAATGTTAAAGTTTAAGGGAAACATGGCGCTTATTTCTTCCACCAAGCCTTGTACAAACTTGATAGAATTTTTTTAAATGCTCCATTTAAGTTCAGAGCTTATTTTTTTGTATATATGTAAATTTCGTCGAAAGAAAAAAAAGGTGAGGAAATTTTTCTTCGAATTTTTGGTTTAGTGCCACCGACTCGAAAGAAAAAGCACCGAAATGAATTTAAAAAAGCACTGAGCACTAACTTCAAAATTTTTCGCGTCGAAAATTTTAAAAAGCACTAAAAACGGTGCGAAAAGCACCGAGTTGACAATGCTGTTGATTTGTATGAGCCGAGTAACACTAACTAGTCCCAAATTATAAATAAAATTTCTAGTTCAATTTATATGAAACAATATTATGGGTTTTACGAGGTCAGTGCAAAGCATTGTCATGTTTTAGGTTTTAATTGCCGCATTTTGACCATTTAAAAACCGTTTCTTATATCGTATTTTAACACTCGGAACGCAATCTGGTATATTAGCCTTATGTTTATCCTCTTTCTATACTAATCTTTTTGGTTATAATAAGCTCATGTGGTCTGTGGTTCCTACATATTATTAATGACTACTTTCTATTTATTTTTTTAAGCAACAGATCTAAAGTCGATTTAAAATGCCAATAAAATTTAGCTCTAACACTTGAAATTATTTTGCGTGTTGAATAATATTACTAATTCTTATAATATCATTTATTGTACATTTCAGGTCATCATTATTTAAACTCAACGCAATAGACCAGATAAATTTTAAAACAAAATTTTACTTGTAAATAACAATAGAAAATCCCTATAAAAACAACCACTTTTAAGTTTATTTCCCAATAGAACGGTTACAATCCATGAAAAACAAAAATTCAGTTTTAACGGCAATTCAGGCTTAAAAATACAAAACGACAACTTTCGAAAAAGCAACAAAACGAAATTAATTTTAGAATGTTTTATATAGTATTTATGTAATTTTTTGTTGAAACAAAAAGAAAATTAAAAAAATATTCGGTAACAAAAAGTACAAAAATTAAATAACTTTTAATTATTACAAGAAATTAAAAGATCTTAAAAATTTAAACTTAAAATCAATAAGGAACTTAACTTATTTGGAAATGTAAAATAGAATCTTAAATATTAAATAATAACAATAATTAAATAATATATACTTATCAAAAAAAAAAAAAATCAACACGTTTTATACAAAATGTAGCCCAAAATAAACATCACAAAAATTTTCTAAGCCCAAAAAACCCAACAACTAACAGAATTATAATTTTAAAACTACAAAATAGTATAACTACATACACGCATACAAACAATCCCATGCCCTTACAAAAATATATTCAGAGCATTGACTCCACACAACAAGATAACTTTACATGAAACAGAAAAAAATTTTGAAATTAAAAAGTTGAAAATAAAATCTGAAAATATATACAGCCAACAAACTGGATAGTAATTTGTAAAAAATTTACAGACTACACAAACACATACCCAGCAGCTACAAACTTAAAACAGTTGAAGCCTACAAAACTAAACAAAAACAAAATATTCAGGCAAACTTTTACACTTGACACACTACAAAACAATGTACTAACCAAATGCATGAATAAGACAATGCAAAATTTATGTTGCAATATTTACTTCCAGACTTCCCAGCTACAAATATACAAACATAATCTTCAAAAGATATTAACAGATATCTACAAATGTTTGTTATAAATTACAAAACTAAATAGTTAATTGAATCGGTTGCATTTTTACAACAAAAGACCACACCACAAACGGCAGGAAAACTTCAGTTGATAACCAAAAGTAATTTTTAAACATAAAAGCAATCATCATTTTAACATACCACACACAAACGCACACACATAAAGCAGCTACAAACTTAATAAATAAATTATTTGGTTATAAAAACAATCCCATCACCAAATATCTAACTACACACTACAAAACTACATTTGCCAATAAAAAATAAAATACATTTAGTATAAGAAAAATTTTACAAAACAATTTTGAAAGTCGCATACATACATATATATATCTTCGAACTAATAATATATACATACATACTAACATACATATAAAGATTTTAATTTAAGACAATTGTATATTTTATTTATTTACTAAAATACTTCTGAGGAAAATTGTTGAAAATACAATTGACAAAATAAAGCCTTGGGTAGAACAAGACAATTACACTGACACCGGCACAGACAGTTTTCAATACCATTTGCCCTACAGTTAGCATTCACAGCATCAAATACTGGAGCAACTTCCATTACCACAATTACTAAAAAAAATAGCAACAACAGCAACCATAACAATAGATCTATTAATAGTTTCATTTATATATATATATATAAAAAAAAGTTATAAAATAAATAGAAACTTAAGAAACCATTCCCCCAAGTCAAGCCCCAACACCAACACAGTAATTAAAATTTCTACAAATTTTATTCCTTTTTTTATATTAAGTTTATCATTTATTTATAAAAAAAGTTGGTACGTTAAGACGTTATTATTTCGTATTAATTGTGAAACATAAGTTTTTAAATTAACTTAAGTTTTAAGGCTAGTTAGAGTATAAAATATATATATATATATATATATATGTACATACGAGTATATATGTATGTCATAAGTAGAGTTAAAAGTTATTATTAAGAAAATATCCTAATAATTTGTGCTAAGTATATAAATAATACTAAGAGAAATAAATAATACTAAGTAACTGTAAATTAAAAAACTTCAACGACCCTCTCCCGCTTAAATGATATTCAAAATGAAGACTGCTTGCTATATACCCCATATTTTGGCAACAAATAATAATAAGAAATAAATGCCAGAACGAACCGCTTAATAAAACCAATTACGAAAAACATCTAAAGTGATACTCTTGGACCTAAACTAAAAACTAGTTTTGTTTTCAATATTCGGGTAACTTAATGTGATTATAAAAAAACAAAATTTTTAGTAAATTTGCAAAAAAATATATTAAACATTTTCAACTGCACTGCATATATAACTATAATTATATAAACTTCCCTCAAAAAAAAAAATAATAATAATAATGTAAATAATTCAATAAAAATTAAAAATTGCAAAATAAATCTGTGTAAAATTACATAATTGAAACATGAAATAAAATAGAGACAAACTTGTGCCTTAACCTCACCTTACGAAATACAAGAATTAGAAAACTTTAGTGAAAACAAATACTCAAAGAACATAAAATAACAATCAGTTGGATATCCACTATGTGCAACACAACTAGAAATATCAAAAGAAAATAGCTGCCAGGATACCGAACTTCAACTTTTATGAAAGGTAATGTACGTGCATGCTTTTATTTCAAAAACTTCCAAAATAAATTGTATCTGCCGTATTCAGAAAAAAATAATTTTGGTTTACAAAGTCCTCGTCCATACAGTGAAACATTTGCTCCAAAACATTTGAGTTTATAGACGAGAGAGGAAAGAGGAATGGCAAAGGGTACTTTGTTTCATGTACACGAAGTTCTTGTTGAGTACGTCATTCTCGCCTTTTTCTCATGTAAAATATATGAGAAAATGTATTAACCTGCAAAACAAAAACTTCACAGTGTGGACACGAATGCAATTTCAAAAGAGAAATTAAAAATGTTTCGCAGCAAATAATTCACTGTGTGGACGAGGATAAAAGGTTCAAAATAATTTTTTTCCGAGTGAGGCCTTTATATGTACATACATACGTATATTTTTTATGACAGTATTTTTTCAAGCCTTTGACTAAATACCGACCTTCTCGGGGTAAAGAAGAGTGTATAACGTGTAAATAAACTACTCTGAAAGTGAAATTTCGGTGACCTGTGGAAAATAGAGGTGGCCCTCTCATTTAATGAATTATCGCCCAAGTGTCAATCGACCGAAAAACAAATATTCCGCATCGCCTGAAAACTATTGTAAAAAAAATTGGGTGATTGTTCATCGAACAATCATTATGAACAAACACCTAAAAATTTCGGGTGATTATTCATTTGACTTTTTTTGGTTATTCTTAATATTTTGGGCGATAGGCCACTGTTTTTTGGGTATTTTTTCACAACAATTTTGGGCGTTCCTTCAATTAGCTGTTTCGCGCAATTTGCACTTGGGCGATAATTCGCACATCCACTGTATTTATGTAATATTTTATGAGAAATATTTTTGTGGTTTAAAATCAGTAACTTCATAGAGATGTTAAACAAATTAGGTAGAAAATTTTTAGGAAATTATGTACATGTACTTATTTTAAAGTTTTGTCGCCTGTGGCCAAAAAACGTGTTGCTTATGAAAGACAATTATTCAGATACGGGAAAATGAGTCTTTTGTAGCGACGGTCCGGCATCAGAATTGAGAAACAGTTTTATGGTAAAAAAAAAACAATGTTGAGTGAAAAATTTGAAAAATATTTTGTGTATAGTACGGAATATATATGATAGATGAAATTGGCGGAAATATGAAAAGATTATAGGTCTGTCTGCGTACACATATTTTGCATCATTTTGTGCAAAATGTTGCAAAATCTTACAAAATGTTGTCTGCGTACTCCAAATCTCTTGCAGCGAGAGAGCCAAAAAGAGAACTTTTTGACAGTTGGAAGTTAGAGAACTTGCAAAATGTTACTGGAGAAATTTCTTCTTGCAAGATTTTGCAACTAGTTTGAACAGCTGTTTTTATTACTTTTTGAATGAAATAATTTTTGTGGAATGAAAATAGAAATTGAAATTTAACAATGGCAGAGGTAAATAGTTACAATTGTGTTGATTTTTAACGTTTATAATAAATTATAATAAACAAAACACTTTATTTCATGTTAGAAACGTCCAAGTATACAGTGCGACCGTGGCGTAAAAGCAGAACCAATGATTCCAATAATGCTATTTTGCTGGCCAACTCATTGATTTTGTCGATCGTATGAAATGTCTTGGTGTTTTACTAGACAATACTCTTAGTTCCGGACACCATATTAATGGACTATTTTCTAAAATAAACTTCACCTTACGAAGACTTTATGCAATGAATTTATACCTGCCCTTACATATTAGAAAGAGCATAGCTCACTCCTTATTGATGTCTAATTTATTATATTGTATTAAGGTATACTCTGGTTGTAGCGCTGAAAATTTAAATAAGTGTGCCTTAGGCTGAGTTTACATCTGACATTTCTTGTGTCATTAGCCCAAAAAATCGTAACCAACTAATTACTAATGAAAAACTTTTTGATTCAGACATATATTTATTGATTTAAATAGCTTGCAATCATTTTGGATTCTATAAAATTGTCTATTAATTATTGAATCAAACAGTTTTTCATTAGTAATTAGTTGGATACGCTTTTTTACGCTTGTGTGGCATTTGGCCTTATATACCAACTACGAATTAACGATCATGTTTCTATGCATGTTATTGATTTTTTGGGCTGTAGTTTTAAAAACTTCATACAGAATAGATCACTACTTTTCTTTTATAATGTCATGCTCACAGACTGTCCAGACTATCTCCGTAGACATTTTACGTTTTTGCAAAGTGATAGAAACCCACAGCTTCTATTCCCCATTCGAAATCGTCTTATTTATGAAAGATCATTTACTGTACGAGTCGCCAAATGTTGGAATTCACTGCCACGATCCTTAGGAGCATTCCATATTACTCGTAATTCATTCAAAGGTAAGCTTGTTGATCATTTCTCACAATTAAACTGATCTAGATTCCGAATACATATAGTTAACTTCATGCGCAATATATCTTCCAATTTATAAGTAATATTCTCATCCAATAATTTTATAACTACATATTATTATTTTTTTTTCATGAATATTGTGTCTAGTTTATTAGTTGCCCACATGTTTAATTATTATGCTATTCTTGTAGTCCATCAACTATATATGGCCCTATGGGATCGGCTGGTTATTGTTATAAATAAATAAAATAAAAATAAAATTCTTTTGCTTTATTATTTCAACTGTTTACACACCGATCAGCTGTTTTCTTGCAAGATTTTACTGGATACTGTCTGCGTACTTTTTAAGATATTTTCAGTCGACAGAGTAAAATTGATCTTACTCTCCCAAAAAAGTTGACTGAGTATTTGCTACTGGAAAAGTACGCAGACAGACCTTATTTATATAGAAATTGATGATGAGATCAAAAAGTCGTGGAATGCAGCAAATGTAGCTTATCTGTAGATAAAACTGTATCCAACTTTTGATGCTTGTTTATTTTATGTATAGAAATTGAACTATGTCACGTACATGACGCTATATATGTATGTATGTATGTACGTGACAAAATATAAAAACCAATTTTTAATTATTTAATTTTTTTTTTTCTCGCAAAAAACAAAAAAGCTGGTTTTCAGTTGTAATTCTCTTTTTAGACACTTTTTCTCCTTGTGTCAGAGTTTCTCTTGAGTTTGCACTTCTTCACCACATTCATTTCAAAAGTTGGTTGACTCGACCTATCCCACACGTGGCGGAGTATTTTTTTTTTAATTCTTAAATCATTTAATATCTTACTATGTAGGATTGAGGACTAATGTGCAGTCTATTAAAGTTTAAGAACTTTATGTAGAATAAGCACCTAAAATTATTTGAATTTGTCTGTACATGACAAAATAAAAATAAAATATTTCAAAATATGTATTTCTAAGTTTGTTATACAAATTATTTGTTTTTCTTGTGTAGTCCATTATTTTTTGTTTGTTGATAAAAAAAAAATAGCACACATGCCTGTCGTTTTTAGCAAACGTTTTTAAAATTATTCGAATAAATTTTGTTATTCTTTGTTCATTCGAATATGCGAACAAAAGTTCAAAATTATTCGTCTGGTGGAACAAGAAAAAAAATCATGGAATTTCATTAGAACAAATATAAAACACGAATAATTAATAGCACTAATACATATCCCTCACTTACTAAAATAATGTCATAACTCCAAAAAAAGGATTTTGCAGTCAAATATTATTCATTCTGTTTTTAATTTATACACAATTTAATGGAAAAAGAAAATTTTGTTTTTCTCTCAAGAGTTGTGTAAACAAGATATTTGTGTGAGATTTTTAGACAAAATGAAGAACGATGTGTGGATTAATTCTACATCAAAATGGAATTTTAGACTTATGACGTTGTTTGTTTGTTCAAGAAATTTTTAATTCTCATTCTGCAGTCAAATATTATTCATTCTGTTTTCATCTAACAGTTGGACAAAAATACTAAATCAAACTAACCGACGGCATTTTTACAGATTTGCACTTCATACAAATATATATTTAACGTTATTTGTGCAACAACAAAACCAAGAATTAATACATTCTTAACTTTTTTAGTACAATCAGAACCAAGCACCAACTGAGTACATGAACTGCTTACAGCCGTGAGCCAACTGGCAGACGAATGCATAAAAGCAAATTTAAGGCCACAAAAAATAGTTTTTATGTACAATTTCATCATTTACATCCCCACTAGTGCATTGATGGCTAAAGTCCGTGTACAGACAATAGAATATACTTACTACTGATTAGATACAATTCCAATATGCACATTCACGTATACGTATGCATGTATGTGTGCACATGCATACAATCCTACATACATGCATAATGCATATGTAGAGATGCATGCGTGTGTATTTAAGAAATAAATTTTACCAACAAAATTTTTACAGCAAAAATTTCTTGCAGAAGTGCATTTCCACAACGTGTCGTGCACATATCGTCGCTGTTTTAAATAACCGACCTAAATGAAAATTTTTTAAAATGGGTTAAGTCCACTACTATACTTTATAAGTCATAATTCGCCTTGTCTACAATTTTCATAAACTGTAAGCATTACTGTTGTGCTTATAAAAGTAAAAACATGTCAGACGTATCCATAAGAATGAATGTATAAAACAAGCATAAAAAAGCCGATCTCCTGTAAAATTTTTAAAATGTTAGTTAGGTCAGTTAGTTATAACAGCGACGATATTTCAGCTTAAATACTCATAGATTTTCTTATAAAAAGTTAAAATGACCCCTTTAGGTAAAAAAAACGAGTACATGGGAAATATAAAGTCACCGATATTCTGACGTTTGGTTAGAAATCGATCAAGTATCTATAAAAATTTTCTAAAATAAAAGTTCAAACGATTTAAAAAAAGAGGCAGTAAAACAAATGCTAAGAATAATTAAGTTTCAGTTACATGGAATTTTATTATACATATACATATATGTACATATATGTATATGTTCAGTTGAAATGCAAAAACCCCTAAACTGAACAAAAACTAAACAGTACAACCAGCGTGACCGTTTGACCGACTAAAGTGGCAAATTGCCACTTTTTCGACTGCCTTGCCACTTTTTCGAGTGCTTTTGCCACTTTTTGTCTACCTTTTTTAGAGTGAATTATGTAAAAATACATTAAAAGTAAAAAGTTTAGTGTAGTTTTCTCGTTTTTTTTTTTAATTTTGCCCCTTTTTTTATAAATCCCCTTTTTTGAGCCACTTTTTGAAAAATGTCATCGGTCACCTGGAATACAACCATATTGCTGCGAACGTCTTGCTTTTTCAACTTGGCTTAAAGTTCGTTACAACATTATAAAAATAACATCTGTCTGTCAGATAACTTTAAGCACGAGTTTTTGGTTTATTTCTTAGAGAAAACATATGGTATTCTCTGAAGCAAATGTGTAATCGTTAAAAAATAGTAGTTACTATTTTAAACAATAATTGCGTTACGATTAACAAAGTAATGTTTGAAATTAATAATTACATTATTACTCGTATATTCATAAAAAGTGTGATATGGTGAGAGTTAAACATTATAGTTTTGTTAAAAATTTATGATTAGATTTCTACTATTATGTAAAAATAATATAATGTACCCGTAAATAGCAATTACCGAATTCACAAAGTCATAAGTCATGAGTGATAAATTACTATTTAAGACCAAATAGCACCATTGTGAACGGCCTGTTGTCATAAACAATAAATTCTATCGTTAAAAGAACTTTTTAAATTTTTTTGTTTTTAATTCGAAAATATTAAGAAATGTCCATTGTGGTGATGTGGTTTTATTATGACATCAAAGTTAAAAAACGTGTACTAGACATTCGAATTTCGCAATGTTGAAAATTGTTATGCGATTTATATAAAATTCGGAGATTTTGCTATTCCTTGCAGTGTAAGTGATTTATTTAATGCATTTATAAATTTTTCGCGCGCTTGCGGGTTTTTCGCGAGCTTGCGACTTTTTCGCGTCTTTTCCGAGATTATTTTATTGCTAACAGCCTTGGCGATTTCTAATGAATTTTATGGATTTTTTCCGATTTTGCGAATTCTCGCGATTTTTACAATATTTGTGACGAAAGTGATTTTTTGTTTTTAACAGTTTTGGCAATTTCTAATGACATTTAAGGAATTTTTACCATATTCGCGATGAAAGAAGTTGTCGATTTCCAATGAATTTTTACAAGTTTTTGGCAATTTCCAATGAATTTTAAGGATTGTTTTCGATTTTGCGAATTCTCGAAACAAGTTGCGCAAGTGCATATTCTGATTCTTAAGTTTTTGCGAATTTTAAACCTTGCGATTATACTGCTGTTAGCGAATTTTATCCATTTTCACCATTTTTACCGAATTATTGGCATTCCTTAAAGTTGTAGAGATGTTTAATAAAAATTATGGTTTTTTCAAAAATTTTGCATTTATTTGCGAGTTTCTGTTATTTTTGCAAGTGATTTTTGCCGCAGTGAATATCTGCATAATATGGTATCCATATGGTACAAAAGTATCCATAACATGGCAGAGATTTTGACTTGTTAAGTCGTCAAATTTAATGGTATTGCAAATAAAATATTTTTATAAGAAAAATATGAGCAGGATTTTTTGAGAGTCGTAAACGTTTATGACTTACTTCTGGTTTCTGTTCATGAACGTAAAAATGATACTTTTACGTAAGAACTAAGATCAACCATAAGAAAATCGACCGAAGAATGACAAAATTATAAGCAAATGAGTGAATTGAGAACTTGGCATTACAATTTTATTTTTGGAAATGTAATTTATAAAGATTTAACGTTTTAAGTTTAGTCTACTCTATGAATTAGTTATACGATACCGAATGGTACCGAAAAATTTAAAAAAAGCGCAGAAAAATTAAGTACCATTTTTTGTTAAATATTCAACATTATCATTATATAGGAATCTGGTGGATCCACTTGGATACATGAAATATTTTTTCCAATGCAAATCCAAATATGTATTGAAAAATCCATAAAAATAACATATTTTTTAAATAATAATAATAATAATATCTTTAGATATATAAATAGCAGGAATAAAATTTGAACTACTGTATACCATAAATACCGAAATATACTCGTATTTCATTTGGCAAATAAATATATACTACACCATAATTTCAATGCAACTATAAAAAATTCTTTATACAAAAAATTTATGTTTCTTTTTTGAAATTGTTTTATACGTACATACATTTTGTAGCTCATTATTGGTCTAGGATAATAAATAATTACATAATTAAAACTGAGTAAAGAATATACATTTCATCCTTTTAATGCATTATGTAATTCATGTATAAGAAGTACAGAATTTTTCTTATTTAACAGAGTTGGGTAAAGACACGTTAAAAAGGCAAATTTATTGGATATGTGTTAGTATTTGTTGGGTGAATAGACTGAGTTACGTGTAAGTTGTAGTTATTTTTAAAAAACTTGTCACTACATCCTTATCATCACTACTAATTTCGTTTTATATACATATTGAAATATAATACGAGAATTTTTTATGCAAAAACTAAGAAAACATTCAATTACTTGGAAAGTGAGAGGGTATTTTTGTAACTATGCAATAAAATTACGATACCCAAAATATTTTATGCTTAAAAATACGGAAATTTTTTTCGTAATTTAATTTTTGTGCAATAGACGAAAATTTTGTATTTGTTATGAAAATATTTGTAGTTTGTGTATGAAAAAAAAAATTTCGTAATTTGACGAATTTCATTAAGTTACCAAAATTATTTCGGAAAATTATTTTTCATTTATTTTATTGAATTTAGAAGAAAATAAAACATTTTTCATAAGATTTGTAAAAAAAAAATTTTTTGTTTATTATAATTTTGTTTACAGTACAAAATTTTTCTTAAATATATAAACATAAGAAATTTTTTATTACACACGTTTCGTGAATTTTACGAAAAACTTTGTTAAATATAAGATTAAAAACTTTTGTTATGTTTTGCTTTTTTTATTTTTTTTCATTTATTTTACTGTCATTGTTTAGTTTTTCATATACGTATGTATATTTGTAAGAAAAATTTATAAAATAAATAAATGTTGTACAAACAACCATTGTGCAATTTTTTATATATTGTAGTAAATATTGTTGTAATAGAAACCTATATTTGGTTTTAATAGTAAAAAAAAACAGGCATTACAGATTATTCTATAGAATTATTTTTCAAATGTTCTAAAAAATTATTTTTTGCAGATTTTTATATTTTATACCCAATGTACTTTAGTTTATATACGAAATTTCGAAATTTCGTATGTATAACACAAAATTGCTTTTTATGATTCAATTGCAATCGAAGTATTATTTTTCGTAAATTTTAAAAATACACATTTTGTTATTCACAGACATAAAAGTATTTCGTAAAAAAAATATCTACAAGGCATTTCGTAGCGCAAAAATAACAAATATTTTCGTAAAATGAACCAAATTTTTCGTTTATTTTACCTACGAAATATTATGAGTGTAATTGTGAGTCGAAATGCCATACCAGAGGGTATATTCTGTAATTCGAAACGAAAGAAAATGCTTTCGAAATGCAATGTTAATAACATACTAATTCTAAAGCATGCTCTTTCGTTTCGAAATAGAAAGTAGACCCCCAGATCGGTGATATATCACTGTGCGATACAGTCGTCATGACGGATATTATACGTTAAGTTTGAACATATTTGTCTACCTCTTCACTATTAACAGGCTCTTATAAATTATAGTGTAGAAACTGGTTAAATACATATATATATATATATATCGTCACCTTAAATGCAAGCAGACGTAACTACACAAAAACTCGAACTCGAGCTTCTGATTTACTATGATTCACTTTATCAAACTACATGTTCACGCAAATATTTATACCTCTGCGATAAAAAATTACGACTTTATTAAATAAATTCAAACGGACGTAATTGCATCCATTTTTTATTGCAAGGAACGCAACTAACACAAAATCTTAAATAAATATAAAAAGGAAATAAATGATTAAAAACATATATGTAAATATTCATACTACAAGTAAATTTCGAAGAAAATTTTCAAGAACACTTTATTATTATTGATTTTGAAAAGTTTTTTGTTTCTCCTGTAAAAAATATAAAAGTGTAATTATGTCCGTTTGCATTAAAGGCGACGATATGTTTGTCCAAACTCAAAGTTTTCGATATCAAACAGTTGAGTATTTTGACTTTTGGGTTGTCGTACAATTTGACAGGGGACAGAAGGAGAGTTTTAAAACAATATCCATTTTTTATCATTTCTCCCATGATACGAAGCTGCTGTTGCAAATCTTACAGGTCTCCAAGATATCACACCATACAGAAATTGGAAAAAGTGTGCCTGCAGACAGTTTGTATAAACACATTTTAGAGTTTAACGTAGATGCATGCATGTATGAATGTATGACTGCAGCATGCATATGTTTGTACTCGTATGAGCACAAATACATGCCGCACAATAAATCGTAAACAGTCAGAACGGTATATTATTTTCTTCAAAAAGACTGTGTTCCAAAAGAATTTTTTGTGGTCGTTAGAGATTAGTTCAGTGAACTGGTTTGTGAAAAAACAAAAATATTTTGATAATATTGAGTTGTCACTGTTTACGATTTAGTGTGCGATGTGTACTCTCTATGATGATTTCCTCTTATGCGCGAAGAAAATGCACAAGAAAGACATTCAGACAACCAGCCAGGACGAATAAGAAGAAAATATGTAAATAATTTCGCTTGCTTCTTGCCATGGTTGTTGCACTTAATAATAATTATGTTTGTGATGATAATGATAGAGATGATTATTATAACTTTTATTATGACATTGAGTAAGGTAATAATGATGTTAATGGTTGTAGTACTGCAGCTAAAACGTTTCCTTTATATATGTATGTGCTAAAACAAAAGACCGTCAAGAATATTTATACTTTAGACTTAAAAGAAACTAAATTAGTTTCTTGACAACTTTCACGGAAGTATCTTTGAGAATTGCAATATGTTTGAAATTCGCAATAACGCCAAAGCCCACCAACGCGTTACGCGGAAATAAAATTAAGTACTGAAGACAAAATAAAACTAAATATTGGTATAAATTAAGATAAATAAATAAGAAAAAAATTGTTTAATGAAATATAATATATTTTATATATATTAAAAGTAATTAATTTTTTTTATTAAGCCAGTAATAAAATAAAAAAAATAAAAATAAAATGTCTTATTAACTTAAAAACAACAAATTAAGTGCAAATATATGTATGTGTGAGTGAGTGCGTTTGTCTTTATTGCAATGCTGATGTTCATAATTGTGTGTATGTGTATCGCTTGCCAGCAACAAGTTAAACCAATGATGCTCTTGTTGCTGCCGTTCTACGAACATATTTTCGCGCCAAAATTATGTATTTGTCTCCCATAAAAATGCTCACAGGAAGAACAACATCAATACATATCCATATACACATGTAAAAGAACACAAACTTATCCATACACTTCTTATGCCAACAAAAATAAAACAAAAATCTTTAATCTCGTTACCAAAAAAGACAAAACTTGCACCCAAAGGAAAAAATCATTGGTGTTTTTTAACATACATTTGTGATTTATTTACTTTTAAACCTGTCATGCAGGTCTATTTGAAAGATTTTTAAAATGTTATTTTATATTCATATATACATATGTGTATATATACATATATACATATACATATATATTATTTATTAAATAAAAAATCTTCAAGGACAAAAGACATACAAAAGTTAACTAAAACTTTAAGTTAAGTTTTAAGTTTAAGCCATTCACATATTACGTAACGCTAAGGGGGAGGGGCGCACTGTGGCGTGGCAAACGTTGGCAAAAATACAGAATTTTAATGACAAAATTTTGTAAAATGAATAAACACATCGTATAAAGACAATTTTACTGATAACATTTCAAAAACGTTTTTTTTTAATTGGTGGAGCTGCTTAAAGTCAACAGTTTTTTAGAAAGTCCAAAAAAATGTGATTTTGAGAAATAAAACATTTTAGAATTGATGTGTCAGATATCTTGCCCTGTGATCACTACTTTTTTGGTAATGCTTGAAAGGTATATTTATTGTTTATTAAAAAAAGTAAGAAAATATCCACCAGATACCCTACTTCTTCGGCACTTGCCGTTTTTCAGACACCCTATATTTAGGTACTTCTTACAAATAAAATAGAGAATATCTAAAAATGGGCAAAAATTGTCACGCCCATATTTCCTTAGCATATTTACTACACAGTGCTTTAAGTAATTAAGCTAAATTGGGCCACAAAAAATTACAGGTTTTCTTGAAATTTGAAGGAAGATGTTACAATCTTATAGCCAGCGCTGCCACAACCAAGATATTTTTGCAACCAAAATTAAAAAAAAAAAGATGCCAAATAGGGGAAAAAGCTACCAAAATTGTAATAGTTTTTAGGGTTCCGTACACCAAAGGTGTAAAAAGGAACCCTATTGTTTTCGCTACGCTGTCCGTCTGTCCGTCACATGGTATTTTCTCAGGAACCCTAAGAGTTACGGACCTGAAATTTGGACATAATATGTAGAACCTTGGCCACTACAACAACAAATACAAGAGAATTAGAAATTAAAGGGTGCTCCAAAACGAGCGACGAAAAATGTTAAAATCTCATGTAATATACATACAATTGTATGTACATTTGTATATTGACAGTTGAAATTTGTAAAATTAGTGTATTTTTATATAGACTACAACAATAAACATTAAAATATTAAAAAATTTAAATTAAAGGGTGGTCCATCAGCTAATGCAATTTTGTCTATGTAATTTTGACAACTTGCTATATCTTGGAGACCGTAAGAATTGAAATTTTCAAAACCGGTAAAACTAAAAAATCCGAAAATTCTAAAATCGCCAAACCGAAAAAAATCGCCAAAACCTGAAAAAAATCGCAAAAAATTTTAAAAAAATTGGCAAATCGAAAAAAATCGACAAAATTAAAAAAAAATTCTAGCACTAAAATAAATTACCAAATTCGAAAAAATCGTTTGAATTAAAAAAAAATCGCCAATATGAAAAAAACGCCAAAAACCGAAAAAAATCGCCAAAAAGCGAAAAATGCACCGAAACCAAAATAATTCTTTATGTGAAAAAAAAAATCGCCAAAATGAAAAAAATCGCCAAAATAAAAAAAAAAAAAATCGCCAAAATTTAAAATAAACGCCAAAAACCGAAAAAAATCCTCAAAACGAAAAAAAAGTGCAAAAACTAAAAAAAATCGCCAAAACCAAAAAAAAAATCACCTATATGAAAAAAACGCCAAAATGAAAAAAAAATCGCTAAAATTAAAAAAAATCGCCATATATAAAAAAAATCGCCAAAACGAAAAAAAATCGCCAAAAAGTGCCAAAACTAAAAAAAAATCTTCAAAACCAAAAAAAATCACCTATATGAAAAAACGCCAAAATTAAAAAAAATCGCTAAATAAAAAAATCGCAAAAATAAAAAAAAAACGCCAAAATAATAAAAATTGCCAAAATTAAAAAAACTTCACAAACCAAAAAAAAAATCGCCAAAACGTGAAAAAAGTGCCAAAACTCAGAAAGCGCCAATAAATTCAAAAAACCCCCAAACTAAAAATAAACGCTTAAAACCGAAAAAACCAAACGAAAAAAAGGCCAAAACTATAGTTTATATTGTTCGTATTGAATTACATATCTCGTGCCGGTACGGAACCCTTCGTGCGCGGGTCAAAGTCGCACTTCGCTGAATTTATATTTATTTTATGTTATCTTACTGCACAAAAATGTAAATATAAGTGGAACTGATTGACATATTTTTGTTAATGTATGCATATGTGCCTACTTATAAATATGTATGTAGCCTTATTTCATTTATATATATATAATCGTATATAAAGATCTAATCTTAGTTTTCTTTTTTTTTTTACAAAAATAAGAGAAAAATAACGTGTACTTTATGTTATAAAATGTATTTTATTACTAAAAGATAAAAAATTATTTTATATATGTAACAAAGATGCGTTCCAAATATGAAAAGAAATTATTCTCTCTATAAAATTGTTTTCACTGCATCACTTGTTACTAATATTTATTGCTTCTCGTTAATAAGAAATTTTTGCAGTGACTTTTTCCCTACATTTTTCTTTAATGCTCTTTTAAGTTGATAGCCATTCGTCAATAAATTCTTCAAAAGTCACCATAAAAAGTCATAGTATGAATCCCATATAAATGATAAACAATATTTGCTGTGTCAATCAGTTAGCCATAAGTATTACAATTTGTTTATTTATTTAAATTTAAGAACACATTAAGGTATTTTTAAAACTTCGTTTTTGTAATAAGCAAAATAAAAACTGCAGTTGTATATAATCCAGTTAATTGTGGCCTAGGTTTATGTTTCACAAATCAGGTAGTTTGAACCTTTGCATTTTTGGGTATAAATTAATCTGCAATTTTGTAATGCAATCAGTTAACGTTTTACATTGCAAAAGTAGTGATCAGTACCAGAACTCATAATGTCATTTCAAAATTCGGAATTGTTCGATTTATTTAGAAAATCACATAATGAAAATGTATTTAATTTGGCTATTGTGGAAAAATTGCACGGTTTACCAGGATACCACGGAAAGGATGTTAAAAATAAAATTCACTTCGTTTTCTTGGATATTCGTAGAAAATGGCTTGCCTCAAACCGTACGACAAAAGTCTTTATGGAAAAGTACTCAGACTGGCTAAATGGAGTAACAACTTTCGAAAACATCGAAGAACATACATATACATCCTTGGACAGCAGAAACGGAAGGCCTGCTAAAACTATAAACGAGTGTTCGGAGTACACAAAAAAACGTAAACTTCAAAATGCTTTAAAAGATATATCTGCATCGAATCTGTCAGAAGCATTATGTCTCAAGTATGTAAGAGATAAAGATAAATCAAGGTCTGATATTACAAAAGCTCTGAAGCTTGCCAGCCCAGATCGACTACGAAGGATTAAAGAAAGTATTCCAACTCCTCCGAATGCATTACCCACAAAGTATAGCATAGAAGAAGCCTTAGCGTTATTTATGGACTTGGGATTGTCAAAGGAGAAATATGATATTTTACGAAGCTCTTTAAAGGATCATAATGTGAATATTCTTCCTGGATATAAAAAGGTTACCTCTGCCAAAAAAGAAGCAGTAGCATCTAATAGTACCATCTAAACTAACTATTAAAAAAATTAATAAAAATAACTCAATATCATATAATAATTTATCATGCTATAAAATAATATTATAAATTAACATTATTATTAAAAATATTTTAATAATTTGTATCTGTAATATAAATAAAAGGAGTTATATTAATATAACATGTTATATTAGAGTAGCATTTTTTTCTAGACTTCCCTATGAGAATGTCATTTAAAGCACAAAAAGTTGTATTTTAAATGTTTGAGAAATTTTAAAAATATCATTACTTCAAAATATATGATTTTTGCGACAAGAAAGGTCAAAGGGCTTATCGTGTCCAATGCCTATCACAATAAGGGAGCACTTATTTTGATCCTAAAAGATTTAAAAATCCAGTGTTTTTCCCCATTAGAAAATTCTTGGTAACTTCAAAAATTATGATGTTTTCAAAAAAAAAACCACTGTGCATAGTAACTCCACAAAGCTGTGGCCAATAATGATACTCATTTATATTAAAATATCTTTAATACCTTAAAAGTTATGATGTTTGTAATAAAAACAGTCAAAAAGAGACACTGTGCACAGCGCCGCGCCTAACCTATGACCGTACAAATCATGTATATTAAAGTTAAAAGAGTTTTCTTTCAAATGCTTTTTAAAATTTTTAAATATCTTTATCAGTTCAAAAGTTATGATTTTTGCAACGAAAAAAGTCAAAAGTCCCCACTGTGGGGCGTTAAGGAATTCTTACGGTTTAGAAAATTTTTATAAAAACTCGAAAAATTGCGTTGTGAATAGGACAAATTAGCAGATTTCGGCCTATAGTCTGTTGTTATTTGTGTGCACACAATTTTTAAAAAGCACTTCCAGCTTCTGAAACTCTCTAGATATAGTATTCCATGTTTTATAGCCATATAGTAAAATAAATTTCATATTTGAGTACACCATGTCGTGTCTTACATAGTTTGGCTATACATATCTACTACGGAGTTCAATACCTACAAATGATTTTTATGTAATTGATTCCGGTTCTCCAGATATACCATGACATAAAAAATTAAGTAAACAATTCAAAAATCGTGAACAAACTAGCCTTTCAGTTGTACTAAAACTGTTTTTAACTTTGCACAGTATAAAATTAGCAATCAAGAAAAAGAAAGATGCAAAAATGACCCAATGTCCCAGCAAAAATGTTACAAGATTTTGTAATGGGCAGTATTTTTTAAGGATTACAAAGTAATGAGTAGTACATATTTATCTAGTTATTTTATGTGTATAATAATGACTGTCCTGTAATGAATAAAATAATAACTTATTTATATCATTACGTAAAAGTACTTATTGTAGTACTTTCCAGTTAATATTGAATATATATCCCCAGTAAAAAAAGAGACTCCAAAAAAGTCATGAAAATGTAGAGTTTACGATGCGGAAGTAGTGAAAATTTCGATCCGTTCTAATGAGTTTTACATTGGGTTGTCATTGCAAGAAGTTCTCTTTTTCGATGCCTGGTCACTGAATTGGAAGCGATATTAAGAAAAATTCCCATTTCTGTGTTCTATGATAATATTTTCATCTAGGAAAAATGGTAAATAGTTGCCTTTTTTAAAAATGCATTTCTTTTTATACGAATTTAAGCCCGAAACAGTGTTTTCATGTAAATTTAAGCAAATAACTTTTAAATCTTAGACTAAAAATAATTCATAAATTTCTTTAAAAAAATAAATTTTTTTTAAATTCTGGTGAGTATTTTCTAACACTATGGAGGAATTACAAGGTTTTGTGTGACTAAAATAAGCTTCTTCATGGTTTTTTGCTCACTCTCGGCAAATTAAAAATATCGATTTTTTGGAAGCAATGAAAATGTACTTCCGCTAGAATGACTTCCATTTTTTTTCACTGGGATCTAGATAAAACAATAAAATAACTCGAAAACAATAAAATAACTCTAGTTTACTATGATTTTTATTACAAAATTTAAGTATTTTCGCATATCCTTCAATTTTATATACACATATTTTCTTGGTAAAACTATGATTTTTAACAATCCAAAAAAAAAAAACACACAAGTTTTGTAATTTTGTTACAAAATTCTATTTATTAGAAAAAATTGCCAACTAACTTTTGAATAATTTTGGGCAAAAAGTAATCCATAAAATTTTGCATATTTGTGAGCAAAAAATTAGGCAATCAGTAATCTATTTACTTTTGGAAGTTTGTAGGCAAAAAGTACATATATATATATATATATATATATATATATATATATATATATATAATTATAATTGTTTTGGGTTCTATAATCTTCAAAACTTAAGATGAGTAGCTGATTGGGCTAAAGCATCTGAGCCTGGAGCTGAGGCTACCAGCAATGTCTCCAGGCAGGCAGTGGACTTGGATTTAATCAACACATCCACGAAGCAATCTAGCTTCAGTAAATATTTATGTTTACTTACTTACTTGCCTGAGACGTTAAGATGTACCATAACCATTCAGGCTACATGCCTGAGCACCTTCTCACACTAGCTAGCTATTGTAAGGGTTGAACCAATTATGCTGCCCACACGATTGATGCCGGCGTATTTTACGCCACTGGCAGAAAAAGTATAGGTTGGTTTATATGCCTTTATAAAAGGAAAATGCCAATTTTTATTCAAGGCAAAAATATAATTGACTTTATTTACAAAATTCCTTTCCTTATATTTAAAAATAACGGGATAGTTGAAACGCATATCATAATATTTGTTTTTACTAAATTACAATAAAAGTTATTAATATAATATTGAGTGGTTTTGTTTATCATATCAGTTACGCTATTTTGCATTGAGTGACAATATTAATAACATTGTAATTTGTTGGTGGCATAACTAACGTATCAATATATTAACTCACAAAAAAATTAGTAATATGTATACATAATTGTTCATTGTTCAAATGCCATTACACTATCAGAGGAATCTAAAAAGCCATTGCCCGGGAAATACTTGGTCTAATCCCGGAAGTAGTGAGCTGCTTCTGTTCACTCCCAAGTGAACCACACTAAGTGAACCTTTGTAAAAAATCCCATTTCCTGTCAAAAAGTATAGGTTACCACATACATACTCTTTGAACTTCTCAAACAAAAATAATGGGTTATTCAGTCAAATTGTAAGTACTTACGACGGAAGAATACATATACTTTTTTGCATTCTAATAAGCAAACTTTTTTGCTGGGATGTTGCAGCAGTTGTCAAAATTATGTTATTACTACTGGAGACAGCTCATTGCAGGTACTTGAAATATATGTACATATGTATGTCGCAATAATTGTCAACGCATTTTCGTTAACAATTATTGCAAACATGAAACGTCAAACTCGTTGTTAATTTATGTTCGACTTTTCTGTACTTTGTAGTAGTTAAATTGGGAAAATAAGTTGGAAAATAAATTGTTTCTTAAAAAGGTGTTTAGTAAAATAATTTATATATTAATATGTGTATAAACAAAAAAATTTGTTCGGTCAAAATACTTGTGTGGCAACACTCTATTCTTGAATAGCTGTTTTCTTAACATAATTTTACAACTACAGTTAATTAGAGTTTAAAAAAAAGTCAGCCAATGTAGTAAAGTAAGAAAATAAAAAACATGTTGATCATTGAGTTCTTGTTTCAAATTTGTTATTTGTTGAGCTTCTCATTTGTTTAAATGAAAGTTTATAATATAATAACTCTAGTTGTTCTAAAAAACTTTGTGTAAAGGTTCCCTGATGATCTGCATTAGCAACAGTGAAATGCGCATAGGATCCAGCTAAACCCCTCAACAATCAATTTCAATGTATTATTAATTAAAATTATTTTACTAACTAAGTAAGATAATAATTTGGGATTATTAGTGTGTTAATAAATGTTAAACTTAATTTGTTCGATTAGCCAGATATTCACAAGCGAATTATGTTTTTTCTATGCATATTTCCTGTTGACTTTTTTAATAGCAACGACTTCCCATAGCTCTAATACAAGTTAGGAAATCAGTAATATTATTCCGTTATTCGGCCGGCGTTATTGCTATATCGCCAACATATTTAAAGCTAATCGAGAAGGGGCCAACTTATGTATTATTTGTGAAATTTAAAAATTACAAAAATTATGCTAGATCAAAGCTAGATAGTAAGATGAAGGAAAACCAAGTGACTACCAGTTACTTAATAGAAAAATAAGTTACTTTTGATAGCGATATACGATGTACATACATACATAAAATACAATTTAATGAAGGATTAAACATTGCACTAGGCAACAGTAGTACAAGTATGGTTCAAATTTTGAATTCTATGGAGAGTTTTTTTTTAATTTTTAAGTAAAACCTTAAATTTTTTTTAGACGTTTCTCCACGTAATTAAAGAAAACTGAAAAACGGTTAGTCCGATATTATGAAAATAAAATTAGAAAAGTTTTATTTTACGTAATCTTTAATGCGTTTATATATTGCGTTTCAATCGGCTCTATAGTTTCGGAGTTATAATAAAAATAGTAGCCAAAAATATATTTTTTACGTGAAAAGGCAAAGTTTTTTGGTTAAAACAATCATGAAAAAAAGGCCAAAAATTTTCAGGTTGATTGCTTCATTGCAAAGCCACATGTAATAGAAACAAAATGAAATATCGATCATGAAAATCGATTGATTCTTTTTGAATTTATTCACAATTACGTAATTTCTCAAATTTTTACAAAATTTTAGTCCGGTTTTGTTAAAGTAAATTTTCAAAAATTTTGGTTTACAATGTCTTTGAATGCTGTGTACAATTGTTTTGAGTACTATCAACATTTTTAAAGTTATGAAAGAAATCGTTAGGCAAAAAAAATAAAAATTGGTAAAATAATTTTTTAAGCGAAAAGTATTAAATTTTATTTCTGTTGATCTTAAGATTTGTGTTGATTTTAAGATGATAAATTTCCTATTAGGTCAACAAAACGGTTTCACCATATATCCTTGTTTGATATGTTTATGGAATACCAGAGCTATAGCAGAAAATTTTAAGATAAAACCATGGCCTTCTAAGGAAATATTTTTTCCAGGTATGCCAAATTTTATAAATGTGTCTCCAGTGCCCTGAGATCGCATCATATTACCCCTCTTCACATTTAACTTGGTCTGATGAAACAATATGTTAAAGCACTTGACAAAGATAGTGAATGTTTATAGTAAAGTGGAAAAGGTGAAAGCAGGCATATATCATGACCACAAATTCGCAAATTGGTGGAATATACTGATTTTGACAATTCAATGTCAGAAATTGAGAAGAATCCATGGGATTCATTTGTATGGGAGTAGATAAGTGATGAGGACCTGAGTCCTGTTTTGGGAATTCAAAACCGCGATAAGCCGAAAAGGTTCACAATCCTGTTACAAATGGCGGATTTTTGAGGATTTTCATGCTAAGCCTTTGTTAGGCTATGCGTGTGTGAGTTTGATTCTTTGTTTATGTGTATATATGTATACTTTTGTGTACAGCTTTTGTTGTTATTGTAGAGAAACGGGCTTACATTGAATGGATGTATCTATGGGTGCCCTGAAGGAAACGTGGGGTTAAGTGTCCCCAAGTCACCACTTTTGTCGACTATTTTGGTGACATTGTCAACGGAGCGTCTACATATTAATATTGTTTTTGATGCATAGAAAATATATTTTCAGATACACACAACTATGCTTCTTCTTAATGTTTTATTGGCTTGTTGAAAATAAAAGTGGCGTCATGCAAAATTTAAGTTTATAAAAATTTGTTTAAGAAATAAAATTAAGATGTTAATACCTATAAATGTATTGAACAATTCAAATTCATATTGTATAAAAATAAAAAATGTGAAAACTAAAATTTTTTTAATCAAAGTGCCAATTATGGATTTTTTTTAACCTGTGGAAGATTTTGTGCCATCAGTTAAGATTTGTCACACTTTCAGATCCATACGTAAGTGTTTGAATTTACTAATTCAGCGAAAATTTAAATTAATCAGTACAGTTTTACTAAGGACATTTCCCACAGAGTGGTAATACCGTCAATAGTAAGTCAGTACAATCTTACTATTGACATTTTCCACATATGGTCCCACAATAACTACCTAGTCAGTATTGACGTAGTCTACTAGTAGATTTCGTAGGACAAGCCTGTGTTGAATGTCAATAGTAGATAGCATTAGTTGGGGTACAATTTGTCAATAGTACTGGTGACATCGTCAATAGGTAATCAGTATAATTTTACTATTGACATTTCATGCAGGGTTTTTGTTTATATTTATGTATGTGTGTGTGTAGATATGTGTACGTTTTTGTATTGACTTGTAATCTCTTATACTTATATGAACTTTTGATAATTACAAATTGATTTATCACTTGGGTGATTGAAAAAGGATTCACTTATGATTATCTGTATGATAAAATAATGATTTTTTTTTGAAAATAGAGAAACAAAATGCAAAGAAGCCGCAAAATGAAATCCAATGGTTTAAATACTATTAGAAAATTGCTCAACGTTGAATCAGCAAATCGTATAATAAATGATGCTCTGTTGTGATTCATCTGTAGGGTACCATTTTTTACACAACAGGAGTATCATTTATGATCGAAAAATTAGATCATATGCGGTACATACCAAACAAACACTTAGTTACTGGTACATTTGCATGTATATTGACAAGTTGTTCACAAATCCACCACAAATACATCATATCTGTTTTCTATCTTTCTTTTATACTGAAGGATAAAAGAAACTTACTATACTACAATCTAGTAACAATCCCGGGAAATGTCTGCCTAATATTCCGGGGAATTTTTTGAGATTTTTCCAGGAAAACGGGAAATTAAAAGTACACACAGAAAAAAACAATGTAGAATCGTTAAAAATATGGTTAATTTTAAATTTTTTGGCAATGGTCTTGCTTCATGTGTGTTTCATGTTAATGTAACATGATTTATAGTAATTGTCAAACAAAATTTTTTCTTTTGAAATAACTTTTTTTCACGTTGAATTAACATTTAGGAACTGTTAAAATCAAAATGAAGAATCATGTTGAATCAAAGTTATTTCAAGTTAGATCAACATGAATTTAATTTAATGTTGTAATTATATTTTATAAATTATTTAACTTACGTGTGGTTGACATAGACATCAGAAAAATTTTTGTATATAAATTAAATTAGCTACCCCTGCCAAGATTTGAACTCGGTACTCATCGCGTGGTAGTCAACGTGCTTACCCCTGCAGCTACAACAACTTTAAATACTCTTAAGATACCTAAATATGGACCATCTTAAATTAAATTACAATTTAACATTATTTCTAGTCATTTAACATCATCAACATCAATTTATTTGAATAGTTTTTGTTTTAGTAAAAAAACAAATACTTTGACTTGGCAAGTTTTAGTTAAAAAAAAATACCAAATGCTTGGACTTGACTCCAGGATTTGAACCTGCGATCTTCCGAATGCAATGCATTATTTCATAAAATTGCCTGCAGCAATTAAGTGTGGCTTAGCGATAAAGCAATAAATCTGATAAATTTTTGCCGTTTGCCATTACAAAAAATGTCGATTTTCACGTAAAAATATATTTTTTGCTAAATTTTTTTATAATAACTCCGAAAGGACTGAGCAGATTGCAACGCAATATGTAAACGGATTAAAGATTATGTAAGTTTCCATTTAAATAAATTTAGCTTTAAGAGTCGGACTAGTTGTTTTTGAGTTATGACAGCGTAAGTGGAAAAATGTCTAATAATATTGACAATTTTACTTAAAAATTACGTAAAAAAAGTTATCCATGGAATTTGCAGATTTGACCATTTTCTACTCAGGTTCATGATTCATCAAATCTATATAGTGGTTATTTAAGTTCTTCAAGTTTTTTTTCTGTGTACCTGTGTGGTTGATAATAGCGATATTTATTTATTTAAAAAAATTTTTTTAAAGTGGAGTGATTTAAAATTTCTAAAATCATATGATTTTTTTTCGTCGAGGTTTTTTGTAAAGCAATGTGTATTAATCCAACTTTTTCTTAATTTGTCTCAAGTAGCAGTAAATAAAATGGATTAAGATTTAAATAAAAATCTGATCGAATAGTACGGACTTAATAAACACAGAGAAACATTTGAATTTTGAAGATTCTGTGAGAAACATTTTGCAAAAAAAGCGAGCACACTGGGTCAACAACAACATCATCAATTTCCAGTGCAGCAGCAGCAGCAGCGGCATCGACATCCACATTGTACAACTCGTAAGAGCAAGACTGCAGATAGCAATAAAAAGCAACAATTGCAGTATAGCCTAAAGAACACAAGTCTGAATAGAACATCTGAAAATTGCGAGGTGTTAAGTGCCCATACCAAAGTGGATCAGTGGCTGTTGCACCATTTCAAAGCAAACGCAAGCTCTTTGCACTCAACATCATCAAGCCAAGTTACAACAACTGACACTATTTCATGCAGGAGCATCAGCGGTTACAGTTCTTCAATAACCACGTTGCACATACCTACGCCGAAATTTCAGAGTCTTGAGATTACTGCAAATGGTGTTGCCATTATTATGCCACAATTGACACGGCCACTAACGACTCATTTAGATTCTACTCAATCGTCTTCAGATGCCGTTAAGGTGAGCAATTTAGGCGATTCTATGATTACAACGAATTTAAAACAAGAGGGACTTTCGCATTCACAAGTCACAACGAATGCTCATAACTCACATCCATCTGTACTACCACCCGCGAACATTTCTTATCACTACCAGTTGCAACATCAAAATCAAACTGCGCTAGAATCTCAGCGCCCTTTTCTTAGCCCCTTTAAAATGGATACGGACTTTTGGCAACAAGCCAGAGCAGCTCCCTTGGGCTTACATACTACTCTGGCTACAAACAATATATCACATCATGCTCAAACCTTACACATGCAGCATCATCAACATCATCTTCACCAGCTACCGCCGCCATCCCTCCATCTCTCAGAACAAATTCCACCTACACAAGTTGATGTGAGTGCAAATGTCACAGCAATTACCCAAGATGATCCTGCAACATCACACCAACACCTCCACCAAGCGCAACATCACCAACAACAGCAACAACCACAAGTACTTCAACACCGTCAACAACATCATTCTCACGGCGAACAACAACAACAGCAGCATCAGCAATACACAAATTTAACGCAATTAGGCCATGAAGAAAGTCACCACTTACTTTTTAACGCAGCTGCTGCAGCCGCTGCCGCTGCCCACCTCAGTGGCGTAGTGAAATCAAATGAATTATCCGATACGTCCACGGCAACCGATGACGGCAAAATCAGCAATAACAATAACAATAGCAGTAACAACACCAACAAAAACAGTGATCATAACGAACAAAATACCATTGCCAAGGAAGAGCCCCGGCCGACAAATGGCAGTATCAAAGGCTTGGCTATTGCGTATGATTCAACAAACAATAATAACAACAGTTACGACAACAGCAATAATAATAACAGTATAAGCAGTCACCCGCACCCACAGCAAGCTCCAAACGACCAACATCAACAACAACAACAACAGTCCCAGTGGCAGCTGCATTCACTTCATAAGCAACAACAACAACAACAACAAAATTCCTCAGCCTTTGAACAAGGAGCACCTAGTCCTGGATCAATGCCCCTCGAAGCCCTACAACATCAGAACAGCAATGAAACTCACAAGTCAGATAACAGTCAACAACATCAACTTAATTACCAACATCATATTGCCCATAATATGCATCATCATGTCTACCACTCGCAAACCCAAGTCACACACACCATTGACAATAAGTCTTCACCTCATTGTGATCAGCAGCAAGTGACAACGGCAAGGGTGGCCTTAGCTCCCACTAGCCCTCTACGCATCAGTTCTTTGGTACACCCTCAAACGCCCACATCATCGCCACAACCCTCACACGGTTCGCCTTCGGCCGACAGTTCTACGCCTGATCTTAAATTCAACAGTGATAGCAATAAGTTGTCAAATGAATTGCAGGTAAGAAGAGTTTCCTTATGTTTTTACCTTATGTTTATACCTTTCATTATTATTTAAATTGGAAGTTATCGATTCAGTTCATACCACGATGTGGTGATTCAGTTGATACCACCCAGAGGGCAAAATAATATTTCCCCATAATTTCAGAAATTCCACTGAGCTATCGAAATGCCCACTAGAAAAATATATTCTATACATACATTTTTTATTTAGTTTTTATAGCTATGCATTTTATGTCAGACACAAGAGCTAGGAGGTAATTTGCTTAACAAAAATAACCGGTTATAAATTTATTTTTGCTTTGATTTCTTTGTACTTAAAACCAGAGTAAACGATACGAAATGTTTGATTTTGTTTCATTTCCTTCTTTGAAGTGAGTGAAACAAGAACATAACAAAAACAATGAGAACGATTGCTCAATTTTTTTTTTGTACATGAGCACAAACAATACATTAGTTTAATCGTACTCAGCTAGAAAAAAAAACAAAGAGAACTAAATGGCAACGTTTTAAAATATTTGCAACAAATTTGACATCATCATATTTTGGGGGTTATTTGTTAAAAAAAAACTAATTATGTTGTTTGTATTTTTAAAATTTAATATTAATTTATTTAATAAAAAGTACAAAATAATGAAAGCGTTTTCACGTGTCGACGATTTGCCAGAGAAGAAAAAGAGCGACACAGGAAGTAGCTTTTGTCAAAGTTAAATCAAAAAGGAACATATATAAGTTACGAAAATTTTATACAAATACAGTGATGCATTTTTATGTAAAGTTGGTGGGTTGCCACAGGGCTCCGCCCCCAATGTAAACGTTACAGGTAGCGTGTTGGAAAATGCACACCGTGTTGTCTTAACATTTTCTTGGCGTTCTGGTTGTGGTTGAGCTGCGGCAACATTTTTTTTGGGTATTTGTTGGATCTGGCTGTACTTGATTATTAACTGTTGTATTTTCTGTTGGTTCCGGTACTACTGGGTGTGAAGTTTGACTATGTGTTTGTTGGGAGCTCCAGCCATTTGGATGATAGGCTGCTTTTAGCCTGTCAATAGAGATACTGGCTTTTCGCTGCTGTAACTGTACTTTGAAATGCTTATCACCCTATTCAATCACTTCAAAAGGGCCGGTGAACGGCGATTCCAGGGGTGCTCTGACGTGATCACTTCGTACAAAAACGTATTTGCAGTCCTTGGGATCTGGCTGCAGAAAAGGTTTTTCTATATGGTGACGAGAGGCTCGCGTAGGTTTTAGTGACTGCATTTGGTGACGTAATAGCTTGACAAATTCGGTTCTATCATCATTTGCTTCCGAATTTTGAAAAAACTCTCCCGGAATGCGCAGTGGAGTGCCAAAAACCATTTCGGCTGGGCTGGCTTTAATATCGTATTTTACTGTCGCCCGAAGTCCAAGTAAAACGATGGGCAAGATGGAGTACCAGTCTTCTGCCAATGGCATTTTATGGCGGTCTTTAATGTACGGTGCCACCTCTCGACCAATCCATTCGCTTGCGGATGGTACGCTGTTGTTTTAAGATGGCAAATGCCGAGTATTTGCATTAATTCTCTGAAAATTTGCGATTCGAATTGTCGACCTAAATCACTTGTGATTCGTTGGGGTACGCCAAATGACGAGATCCAGCCATTTATCAAAGTGAAAGCGATTTTTTCGGCGGTTATGTCTGTCATTGGTATGGCCACTGGCCACCTAGAAAAATGGTCGACGTAAGTTAGGTAACAACGGTAGCCTTTGGCTGGAGGCAACGGGCCAATGATGTCGATGTGGATGTGGTCAAAACGTTGATCGGTCGGACCAAAATTGCCTAAAGGAGCCTTATTATGCTTATTTACTTTATTTTTTGGCAGCTCAGGCAGGATTGAACAAATTTAGTAACATCTCTGGACATTGATGGCCACACGAAACGACCCGATACTAATTTCAAAGTCCCCCTTTTGCCGGGATGTGATAAACTGTGCATTTTCTTAATTACTTGCTGTCTTAGAGATACTGGAACGAAGGGTCTTACTGAATTTCTGCTCGTGTCACAAAAAATTGATCGACTAGAATCTGGAATAGGGAACTTTTTTAGTAAAAGTCAGTTTTTATTACCAAGTTGTAAGAAACTAGCCAGTTCTGTACCTTGAGTTTGCTCGTTCGTCAGTGTTTCAAAATTTAAACTCTTTTCGATGTAACAAATCCTAGAAAGAAAATCAGCTGTATTGTTGTTCTTTCCTTCTATATGGCGTATGTCAGTAGAGAACTGACTGATGAAATCCAGCTGCCGAATTCTCCTTGGAGATGTTTTGTCGCGTTTCTGACTAAATGCATATGTGAGGGGCTTGTGGTCGGTAAAAATTTTAAAATTTCTTCCCTCTAACATATACTGGAAATGTTCAACAGCTTTAAAGATAGCTAGCAGTTCGCGGTCGTATGTGCTGTAGGCTTGTTGTGCCGGAGTGAGTTTTTGTGAGTAAAAACCCAAGGGTTGACTTTTACCTTCAACGATTTGATGAACTAATCCACCTACTGCTTCGTTTGATGCATCTACAGTTAAAGTAAGTGGGGCATCCATTAAAAAATGGCTGAGAAAAGTGGCGTTTGCTAAGGCGTTCTTGCATGATTGAAAAGCTTTGAGTGTTTCTTCACTCCAATCGATCGGCGTGTTGTCGTTTTTTATATTTCCTATTATTAAATCTTGCAATTTTATTTGGCCCGCCACGGCGTTAGGTATAAATGACCTATAAAAATTGAGCATCCCAAGAAATCTTTTTAATTCTTTTGTCACTGTAGGCAAAGGTAAATTGTTTATAGCCTGAAATTTTGTTGCTTTTGGCCGGAGTCCTTCGGACGATATCGTATGGCCTAGAAAATCTATATGTGTCTTACCAAATGAAGATTTTTCGAAATTGACTGTTAGAGTGTGTTGTCGAAGTAGTTCCAACACAGCGTGTAAATGATTTTTGTGCTCATCTTCAGATCGAGAAGCAATCAAGATATCGTCGATGTATATAAAAACGTACTCTATGCATATGGGCATTTGCATATACGAGTACAATTGTGAATATTGTTGATAGCAAAATTGCCCAATCCTTTCACCCTAAATCAATTTATTTAATAAAGAAAGAAGACATAAAAGGTGGACAAAATTTTGAACATATTCAAAAAGTGTTAAATAAAAAGTGAAAGGTTTAAATACTTGGGAAAATTTGAGCTTAATATAAACGCGATTTATTATACTTTGCATATTTTTAAATTATAAATTATTATATAAAATAGTATGAATTAATTGTTTTGTGTTTGGCCGTTATTCTTATGAAATAAAAAAATTCAGTGAAGTGCGACTTTGACCCGCGCACGAAGGGTTCCGTACGGACACTAGATATGTAATTCAGTACGAACTTTAGCCTATATAAAACATATTTTTGGCATTTTTTTAGTTTTTGGGTTTTTTCGGTCTTGAGTTTTGGCGATTTTTTTATGTAAGCGATTTTCTTAGTTTTGGCAATTTTTTCGGTTCCTTGCGTTTTTTTTATTTTGGCAATTTTTTTTAATTTTGACACTTATTTTCTCGTTTTGGCGTTTTTTTAGGATTTTGAATTTTTTTACACTTTTTTTTCTCATTTGGCGTTTTTTTATTTTGGATATTTTTTTAATTTTGGCGATATTTTTTTATGTAAGCGATTTTCTTAGTTTTGGCGATTTTTTCGGTTCCTGTCGTTTTTTTATTTTGTCGATTTTTTTAGTTTTGACACTTATTTTCTCGTCTTGGCGATTTTTTTTGGATTTTGAATTTTTTTTTGCGATTTTTTTGTTTTGGTGATTTTTTTTTAATTTTGGTGATTTTTGTTTCACATACGCGATTTTTTAAGTATTACGATCTTTTCGGTTTTTTCTTTATTTAATTTTGGCAATTTTTTTCATTAGTTTTGAAACTTTTTTTCTCGTTTTGGCGTTTTTTTTCATTTTGGCGATTTTTTTCATACATTTCCGAGCTAATCAAAACATTCGTAAATAATACTGCATTCGAATGTTGCGTAAACATTTCTCGGACAAAACACTCAAGAACGGCTATCGTAAACGGAATGAGAAATTACTGCTGGAGCTCACTCGTCGCGCAGTTTATGACAGCAAATCTTTCGATATCGTTGTTTCGCTTCCGAATCATTTCGAACCTTTAACGATACCATTATATAATCATAAACAACGTCATTAATAGTTCCATTTCATTGATTTTAAATAGCAAAAAGCGTCCCAGCAAAAAATTTCAACAAAAAGGTAATCGGGTATGAAATTAAGCATTTTTGGTGGAAGCTCTTCCCTATTGGATTACCAACTTAGTGATTTTAACAAGGCGTGAGACTAAAATAATCGATTCTTGAGAAGTGCTTACTTTTTTTATTTGGCAACTTTTTCACGCAATCTATTTAATCTAAGAAAATCATTCTCGTCATTTAGCAACTTGTACGTATTTTTTTTAAATTTTAGGTAATGTGATTTGTAAGCGAGAAATTTTGTAATCAGAAAAGTAAGTCATTATATGGCAGGTAGTTCTGTTGGTAATATGTAATTTTTTTCTGGGGTTATTCCTCTTTTGTTGTACATGCAAAAAAATAAAGAATTGAGAGAAACAAATTGTTTTTTGTTGCTAAACTTTTTTAACGAGAACTATTCGAGATTTGTTGCCTATAGCGAACCTTGTATATTTTCGAATCTCAGGTTGACTGGGTTAAACCAGAGTTAAGCAAACACATACATATATAATATGAAAGAGAGTAAAATGCATGCTTGTACGAATGTACGTGAAAATGGAAGCATAACGAAGTGCCCGCTCAGTGTTGTTAGTTTTTTCTAGAACCTATCCCCAATTTTTGATTTGCCATCCCTAAAAATCCCCGATTTGAGTTTTTTATTCAAATTTTTCTTTTGTGAAAAAATAAAATTAAAAAAAAAATTTTTTTTAAATTTTTTAATTTTATTTACAAAATAATTACAAACATAACGTGCATTCATTTATATCGATAGCTAAAAATATTTACATTTATATTAATTTAATTTGTACTTGTATAAAACTTGTAAAGAAAAAATTACAAAAAGTTTAATATACACACAAGTATAAAAAAATGTTAAACCAAAGTTTACCATTTCAAAAACTTCAGAATTGAAATCTTCTGATTCACCAGCCTCAGAAAATTTGTTGTAAATACATAGTGCTTGTATTAAAAAGCTTTTGCATTTCAGCAGAAGGATTAAATTTGCCACAGTAAATTTAATTATTTTGAAACTGTGTGTTTATTCTAAAAAGTGATTAAATTTGTCACAGTAAATTTAATTATTTTTAAACTGTGTGTTTATTCTAAGAAGTGCTTTCAACAAGTCATATTGCATTTTGTTACGTAATTTTGATTTGGTAGTGTTCATTATTAGGTAATCTGCCTTGATACTTCTCCTTTATAAGAAACCATTCACTATGAATAATAACACACATTTTTAGACTTGCCAGACACATATTTCTTAGTTCAAACATCATTCTTGTTACCATCAGTTATAAGAAAAATTCCCAAAAATCCCCCAAAATTTGGTTATACTCCTCAACAAATCCACAGATCCCCAACACAAAATTTTCATCCCCAATCGCGAAATAAAATCCCCAATATGAGGACGAATCTAATAAACGAGCAACACTGTGCCCACGGGCGGCCTTTTGCTTAACTCTGATTTAAACTTAAAAGATAATTTCAACAAATCTTGCTCACATAGCAAATGCTACCCAGCTAGCATTTTGCATCGCAATCGAATCTCTTCCGAATTAGCTTGACGTGAAAAATAACCACATATGCGCTCATTTTTTTGTCACTAATGATACTTCCATTGTAAGAAAATAGTACCCCACAGATGAATCATACCATAGAACTATATATGATACGATTTGCTGATTAATTTTTAATCAATTTTCTGGTAGTATTGAATCATTAAATCTCCTTTTTGCGTTTTTTTTTGCATTTTGTTCCTCTTTTTTAAAGAAATGATTATTTGATCATATGGATGAATCATAAGTGAATCATTTTTCAATCACCAAGGTGATAAATCAGTTTTTAGTTATCAAAAGTGATTTGAGGAGAATCATACAAAAGATTTCTGCAAAAAACTATCCAAAACATGAGTTATGTTATTTTAATTCCGATTTTTTAAGAAATAATTTCATCCATTTAGATTAATATAACAATGTCAAGGATCGCTAATACTTTTTCAAACAGCAATAGGGATTTCATTTACATTTATATCTGCGCAAGTTATAATTTTCTATATATAATTTGGTCTTATTGTTTCCTAGTTGAGTTCATACCTAAAAACAATATACGTAGCAAGTAGCACGTAGCCTTGCCTTATTACACTTACAGTTTTACACTTTCTTCATTGAAATAATTCGATATCTTGTGTAATGAATGCATATGAGATAAAACTCTACAAAATATACGAGTATACAACACTAAAGGACAGACCCCATAGAAATATTTTTAAGAATCTCTTAGCGAAATTTTAGTAATTCGAAAAAAAACAGCACTATCTCTCGGCTAGTAAAATGCATTAAGTAGTAACTAAATGACAGTGCACTTCAAAAAAAAAACAAAATCTTAAAAACAGAAACAACAATTTTAATTATCTTCTTTTTTTAATTTTGCTGCCCTTACATCTTTAGGCTGATTCGGAAAAATCCAATTTCCATGTGTTATATTGGAGAACCATATTTTCTTAACTTTCAAAAAATCTGAAAAAAATTGTTTTCCTTAATTTTTGAACAAAAAAGTGCATGAAGAAATAATTTTTTTTTGACATAAAATGTTAGCAAAACATGCTTGGTAGACTCTTAGCTTTATTATTGCAATATATATATATATATATATAGCTAAGCGCTATAACTAAGTCTTAATTAGCTGTTGACCAAAACCTGACACTATTTTTTGAAGATGCACTGATTTCCAAAATCTTTGGAGGCTCATAAAAAAATGGTCACCATAATCACCAAACTGAATAAAGGGTTTTACTTAGAGTTTCTACTCGGGAAAAAATCACGGGAATTCTCGGGAATTATTTCTTTACAAATCCCGAGAAACTTTCAACAAGAATTTTCGGATATTTAATATTTACGTTTTTGAAATTCGCGTAATATTTTCAACGTAAAAAGCCCTTATAGGAAATACATAGTATCTAGATTGGCAGATGTAGATGAAATTTCCATCCATGCTATAACTCAAAGCATATGAATTTCTTTGTTTTTGAAATCATGAAATGAACGAATAAAGTGGTTTTGTTTTTAATTTAAATGTTGTATGTTTTTTTATAAAATTATATTTTTATTGGTGTCATTTTATTAAATTCATATGTTTTTAAAAATCCCGTTAATTCCCGGAAATTAAGCATCATACTTCTCGATTCCCGGGAATTGGAAAAGTCCGGGATATTAGAAATCCTAGTTTAACTGCACTTTAGCAGTACTTTCGAACCTATAATGTCAGGATCGTGGGGATTTTTCACTGTTGCATAGTGTGATAAGCCACAAATAAGGAAAATCTACGAATCAGCTAGTCATGATAAAAGTATGTCATTTATAGATAAGCTTAAAATATAAAAAAATACATATGAATTTTTCATGTGAAATTTTTCTAGTTTTTACTCTAAAGCTATGTACAGACGGTTGTCAGATCTTGCAATATTGTCTGTAAAATGTGATCAAAATTTCTTACAACCGTGTGAACTGACAAATTTTGTCAGATGTCGGTGCCAGAAAAAGCATTGTCAGTCCATTGCAAGACTAGCAGCTGACAACAAATTGTCAGACATCTTACAATCGTGTAAACACATTATAAAATTATTTCCAGATATTTGTCAGACATTTTAATATTGTCAGATGTGCGAAGTTAATGCATCTGACAATGGCGTCATTGTAAGATAATTTTTTCTATGGGCAATACTGCATGCGCTTGGTTTTACAGAAAAAATTAATAATAAAATATATGCACACAAAATCATTGCAATTGCTTCTTTATGGTCCATAATAATTTATGCTTTCACTTGTTACATTTAAAACAAACACAAACGATTGATATTAAACAATTTTTAACAAATGCTTTGAGTCTGGCAACGCATAACAATAGATCTGACAATTTGTGCATATGACAACCGTGTCAACTGACAATTTTTCTACTGACAATTTTGCCAGATAAATGTATTGCCATACAACCGTCGGGCAATAAATTGTAAGATTTTCTTACAACCGTGTGAACTGACAAGGAATAGTGTACTGGCAATTTTCGATTGCTAGTACATTGTCAGCACATTGCCAGATCTGACAATATTGTAAGATCTGACAATCGTCTGTACATAGCTTAAGTTTACAGTTTTTCAAAAAAATATATTATACCAACGCTGCCTCTAATAACGTAAGTGGCAACATATACCAGCTATTTAGCTATAGCTGCTTATTTAGGTATTTGTTCGTTATTTTGCGGTAATTATGTTTCTTCTCATAACTCCTAAATGAATTGAGTTCAATCAAATTTTTTTCTTGGAATATCATTATCTATTAAAAATTCACAAATAATTAATTTTACTTGTTTTGCCTACTAAAACGTACAACCGTGAATATAAATACATAAGTAAACTCATTTGTGTGTGTGTGTATATGTATATTGTAACCGCCGCGTTGCGCGGTATTCATAAAAGATATTTAAGGTTTTGTAGCGTGTTCTAACTATCACTCCGACCAACATTGTATAGTAAACATTGAAAGTCAACTTGACCGCAACGTACATAACATCCAATTGCATTGAAATTATTTTTGTACCCTGGACATTTGACACTTATGCATTCGGGCAAATACCGCTGCATGAAGTGTTAGATAAATGCATTTACAGAATGCAACGTAAATATATATTTTGTATAACAGCCATTTGACACTCACAAGTCTGATCAAAGGCCGCAGCATAAAGCACTTGAATAAATCATATTTAATAACCACATATGTTTATATATACACAGAAAAAAAAGATTTGTAAATACAAATAATTTATTTGTGAATACAATTAAAATATTATTTAAAAAGGCACCTACAACGATTTTTGTAAATACAAACACGCATTTGTAACATAAGAAAAGAAAATCAACTCAATTATTTCCAATTAAAATATTGTGTTATTAACAATTGAGTTGTTAACAGAAAAAAATTATTTTTTAATGAATTTGTTTTTCAATTTTTAATGGGTTGTTTCTTTGTTTGTATTTTTTTATATTTTGTTTAGAGTTTTGTATTTTGTTAAATTTTAAAGATGTTTGGATGAGTCGAACCGGCAATCTCTTGATTAATAGACTGATGTACTTACCACTCCACTCAGCTAAAGAGCAAATCGTTATTAGATAAGCAAATAATGAATACACACAAAATGCGAGTTCTTCTGTTTCTTCTACATGTGCGTATTCTGTTATGATATAATTTAACAAATAATTTTGTTGAGTAATTTAATTGACTAGAGAAATTTTAATTTGTTATATCAACAATGAATTTTTTGAGTTTTTACGTCATATATAACATAAAATTTGGTTAGTTTAGTTTATTGAAAAAAAATTCTGTGTTTGTCATATCAACAACTTAATTTTTTATATTAACTAAATATATATTTCAATTTAAATTAACTATTAACAATTTGTTTTGCTGGTTGCATTTTGATGATATTTTTTTCTGTGTATATAAATATAAACAATACAGAATCAATGTTTTTCTAAATTACTTAAGAGACACACTCCGTACGTCTACCATGGGAAACTAATATAGGAACATTTTAGCTTTGTAAGCATATACCTTTTCTTTTCCTTCTTATGTTAAGATAGGTTAAGCATTAGTTTTACAGAATTAATTATTAAACAACGTTCCTAGAGCTCCTAGCTGAGCTCAGGAAATCAAATAACCAACAATAAATTCTTTTTATTTAAAACTAAAAATAATAACGTTTTACAGTTAATTAAGTGCTTATTTGACGTATTTCTATGGGAAATTTGTCAAATAAACCTGTAACAAACCTAAAATATTTTTTAAATTTTTGCTTTATTTCCTGAGTTAAAAAAGAAAAAATTAAATCATAATAAAACAATTGAAAAAATATACTTAATAGTAACAAAGTTTGTCTTAAGTAGAACAAAAATAGGCAAATTAACTAACATGTGCATAATAAGTACAGAAAAAACGACAATGGTAAGACAGGTGTAAATCTAGATGTTGTTAAATTGAGCTTTCATTACAAAAAAGCAAATTGAAATACGACGAATTAAAACAATTCACATATTCCGTTTGCATAAAAGTTACGAATGTAAAGCAAAAATCTACATCAACTGATAACACACACAGAGGACCAACCACAAAAGAACGCTGATGATGAAGTTTTAGTGGGCTTAAAAAACGGCTGGTTGTTCCGTTCAACTATGTATTAGTCAGAATATCTAGAACTAACTTTGGTGTTATTTGTTCATTAATGATTATCACATCTAATTTGGCTTGAAAAGCGATACGAACTTTAGCCTGTTCAAATCATAAATATAGAAACAAATGAAGTTCGAACAATAATAATTAAAATTAAATTAAAAAAAATATCTAAAAGCAATGAATATTTTCTTATGATGTTTGCTTGAGTTTAAAAAATGCACAAACAGTGCTTTCCGTATGGAATGTGCGTTCAGTTTGGCACTATGTTTAAGCAAATGGCATTTGACGAAACTTGACGAAAAGTTTACTTAAGTACATTATAGTTTGCCACATACGTTTTATATGTAACCACATAGTTACTTCAGCTGGCTTAAGTTACCTTATGCATATTATGGTTGGGTCTATACTCTAAACACAGGCCGGTGTTGCCAGTGAAATTTCGTCTCATTTCCCTAATTTGAAATTTTAAATCTCCAACGGCAAACTTGATATCATGGTCAGAGGAAACACCAAAAATTTCTTTATAAAGAAAGGAAAATTTTTTTCACTTTAATGGTGAGTAAAAAGATGGGTTTGTAGAAAATTTTCTTAAACGCACGTTGATAAACCAATCCTTCTAGTTCAAATTCAGGCGAATACGATTACGAATATTTTGACAAAAAAAAATAAACATAAATTCTAAAAGAAATTTAAATAAATGGCTAAAAATAAATTTTCATAAAATTTTTTATAGAAATTTGTGCGTGCATCATTTGCAAATGCTATTTAATTACTATTAAGAAAATTTTAGTTTTTATTAACTTTAAAATAAGCCAACAGGACTATGAACTTCTTTTTCTTAAAAATTTTTTCATATTTCATTTTGCAGGCGCAAACATAACCCCAATTTTATGGCTATAAATTTCACACATAATATTCGTATTCGTAATCGCGAATATCACTTTAAAAATTCGTATTCGCGAGTATGAAGATTTGACATTCGTTACATCACTACTTAAGAGTATGCGATATACACAACTTGCTCTCAAAAATGCGTGTGTACACTGTTCACATACGTAATAGAAGAGTATGTTAAAGTGCGCGTCGCCATTAACTTGCCGACCACGGCTCTTATACCTCAGACATAATGATCCGGAAAAGCTTTTGTAAATGACTAAAGTTTGAACGTGTTCTTCTTAGATCACAGAAGCTTTAAGGCTGGGTTAGACGAACGTTGCTGTCGCCGTATAGTACCGTACCGTACTGTTAGCACGTTTGTGCACTTATAGAACATTTAACAACTTGCGTATGCTTTACTTTTTTGTTGTTTTAATATGAAAAAGGAACAGCTGTTCATAAAAGAGTGAATTAAAAGAGCTGACATGGTGACTGCAGCAAAGAAAAAGTACCCAAAATATGTAAATGCTACTAAAACTGTAGCGGACCAGGTACATAAAAATATATGCATGTATGTACATATCGCCATTTACTTCAATAGTGTCACAACTCAAAAAATTGGTTTTTTGAGTTAATAATGCAAAATAATTCAATATTTTGTATTTTATCTTGTGTAAACATTTCATATAAATAGCTTTTAGTACTACTTCCAGTGCATTTCATACAAATACACATAATCACAAAAATGTATTACAATAGTGTAAAAAGAACACTTTTACAAGCACTTTAACAAAGCATTTGCACTGTTTATTACTATATTTTTACATTCTCCTGTAAAATTACAATTATTTGAGTTAGGGCCTTTCTAGATGTGACCAACGATATGTATGTTAAAAATGAAATAATTTTTAAATACATATATGCATACACAATAGGAGGTTTTGATACCATTTAATTTTTTTTATATATCTCACCCATACATATTTACATATTTCTTAATTATATATATATATATATATATATATATATATATATATATATATATATATATATATATGTACATATGTACGTATGTACAGATGTATAAATTTATTTATTATTTTAAGTTGTTTTTTTGCACAGATATTATTATTAATAAAAGTACCGAAAAACAGAACCAGAGCTTCCATTCGATTTAACATACAATATTACCATCACTGGTTTACAAAACATCACTTCACTTAGGAAATTTTATTTTATACAGGTTGAAATGTGCCGTCAACGTTACAGCAAATTTCGGTAACTCTGGTTTTAGACTTGGCAGTTTTTCTTCCTCAATTTTTGATTTTATAATGAGAAAGAAAAAGATAGGTGTACAAAAGGCTTGTATTACTTTCTCAACTCTCTCATAAAAAATAAACTGCCGAGTCTAAAACCAGAGTAGCAATTGCATTGTTTTCAATCAACAACAACGATCAGCTGTTTCGTTAGCTTACGTGGACGTTCGGCTAATTCTGCTTTTAAGCTTTGCGTAAAGCCGTACACGGATGGTAAAAAAAGTTATTGTCCTGAGTTTTTCAAAAAATAAATTTTTTACAATTTTATTAAAACTTTCTTATATTTTAAATACATACATACATACATAAATAAATTCTAACATATATGCATTCCTATTTATGTATATACATACGTATGCATATTCTATTCTCGTGATTGTTTTTTACACTTACATAATTGTATAAGAAAAAGAGGGGAAATTATTGAAGAATACTGCCACATGCACAAGCACACATCCGCTTGCATATTTTGAAACGCTAAAGACTCTCTCTTAAAATATGTGTTTAGTTTACTTGCGTGAGTGCATGTGTTTTATTTTCCCTTTTGAATTAATTTGAAGAGAATTGTGCTGGGAGTAAATTGAGTTAGTTTCTAGTTTTTCTAAACAGGTTCTCTTATTTGTTTCTTGTTTATTGGCGTAGTGTATGTACAAGTTTGTATATAATTTATAGTGAGGGTTTCTTATTTTTTAAAGGATGTCTTTTGTGTGGAAGGTGGGGTGCTTCTTTTTATTGTACTCGTATCTTAAAATTGGAATTGTTAGCAAAGCGGAGTGTTGTTTTCCTTGTGTATTAGTTATACTTTTCATTCTGTTTTTCTGCTTCTGCTGTGAGAATTTCTGTGAGGAAAAAAAAGCGTTTGAGTGAATGTAATAGCTAGGGCAAGTTGGTAGAATGAAATGTGAGTGTTTATATGCATGTTTTTGAGCAAGAGTAAGTCAGGGGAGGTGTTTCTTGTCCTTGTAGGTATAATTATTTGTCTTAGCTGAAACCAGATAGACAGCACAACATTGAAAAATAAATAAAATAAAATAAAAGAAGTTCTGGTATTAGTTACGTTTTGAAAATAATTTTCTCTTGTTAATATTTATACCGTCATTTCAACTTCTTACGTTGATGTAAGCGTGGTTAAAGTTGCAGTAGTTTTAGTGTTAGTTAAAGAAGTGTTGTGTGTACTGAGGTGTGCGAGTGGATTTACGTGTATGCGATTGAGAGTGTGTGTGTGCGTGTGTGAGTGAGTGTGTGTGTGTGGCAAACCTTTGTGTATGAATTTGTGTGCATAAACCTACAAAATTTTTTCCATTATTTTTGTTTGCACATACATACATCCACATACATACATATGTATATCTACTATGTATATAAATTTTTTTCTGCTTTTCGTGGCTTATTTTATTTTTTATTTTAGATTTTGGTGTGTGTTTTTTTTCAATGTTTCTTTTTTATTTCGCGCATAATTTCTTGAGAAGAAGACGCAGCTTTTTCAAAGACGTTTGTTGTCCTGTTTGAGGATAATATTACTTAACTATTCCCGGCAGAAGTTTTAAGGACATCAAACCGTGAAGATGTTTAAATACGCGCTCTAAAGTACAACAGAAACTATAAAATAAAACCATACCTACCTATTATAAAAACAACTTTAGCAAATTCACACTTTTGTGACTGAAACCAATACATGCATACATATGTATAAAAAAATTTAGAAAAGCCAAAGTAACATTTAAAAACAGTGAACTCAAGTGATAATAGAATAAAGTTTGTTGAAGTTAATATATTGCAAGCCATCCATGCACATGTACATGCATATGTATGTATGTAGTATGTATGCAAGTAGTAAATGCATACAATGCATATGTATATAAGAATATATGCATATGTTAACATATGAATACAAATATGTAATACACATTTGCATAAATACATGCCTGGCCAACAATTATATTTCTTTAATATTTTAATGTGTTTTCTGACTTTTTAAAATTATTTAAATGCAACAAAATCTCTAATGGTACCAAAGCAACAAAATTCATTAAGGCAAATTTTTTTTTAATTTTTGCCGGCAAATGTTTATTGTGTCAATTTGTAGTACATATGTGCACAAATTCTACATTTCTACGAGTGTGTTTTCAACCACTTACTACATACCCATGTGCATAAGAGACACATAAACCATACCCACGTACACACGAACCCTTGTGCCCGCACATACACATACATATGTACATATGTATGTACCTAAACACACATGTGTGCATATGCACACAATAATACATTCAAATTATAAGATTCAAAAACAACCGTGTAGTTTGCTTTAATCGAACAGCTGTTCGAAGATTATCCACAGCAAGCTTATTTTTATTTAGTTCAAAAATGTAAATAAGCAATTTGATGGCCTACTTATGTACTTATCAAACTAATACCAAGTTTTCTATAAGTGAAATACTTGGAGCTAAATTTAAAAATAGTTGACCAATTGTTGTACTAGTGAATTCAAACTGTAAAAGAATAATTTTTAATAAACGCTGTATAGATCTCCAATTAAATGAAAATTTCCAAAAAAAAACTTAATGCAGATGTGAGAGATTTTTTATTGCGCATACATATATACATATGTACCAACACATAATTCTATAGCGCTTTCGAGATTTTTGTCAACTGTATGTAATTCCCGCCAAATGTCTAAAATACATTCCATAAAAACAAAAATGTCTACAAAAAGCGAAAAGATTCAATATAAATAAATTTATTAATATTTTATAGTATGGATTCAAAAATATTTACACACGTACATACATACGTTTTGAAATATTTCCTACGTTTACAACAAAATACAATTGTTAAATAAATGATTTATTCAAAGCAAGAAATTGTGATTTTATTAAAAAAAATTAACACACACACACACACATGCACATACATATTTATGTATATGAATGTGCCCATGTTTATGAAGTGGTCTGAATCATATCCTTATTCATTGATTTGATATATTTATTAGATTACATTTCAATAAACAAACAAAAAATTATAATAGATTTGCAGCATTTTAATTAAGATTTGTAATAGTCTCAATTAAATACAATTTTTTTTAAGATTTATTTATTATTTCGAAACAAATGTGCATATGACATACATAGAAAACTTTCATTAAGAAGGACACATTCAAAACAATTATCGACTAACAAAGCCTTACAACAATATCAGAAAAAGCCGATTCAAAACAAAAATGCGAAAATAAAAAACTTAGGAATTTTATATTGTTTATGGCGGCATTTATGTATATATGTGTATGAATTACTACGGCATGCTATTTTAATTTCGAAAGCTTTTCTTAAATCACTTGAGATAGGGTGCTATAATTTTCTCTGAACTATTGTAATAAAGTTTGTGATGTATTGTTAATATTTCTTGGAACTTAATGTGTTAAATAAATAATTAAAATCAAACATTTTATACATTATACAACTATCTAAAATTAAAAACCAAAACAAAAAGTAAAATTACATATAATTTAAAACATATATAAAATGGTGTTCAAATAATGAGTAAAATGAAGAGAAATTTTTGTATTGTGCAAAGTAACACCATTAAAACCAAAGTTCAATTCAAAATTTCAAAATAAAATTCGGTCGAGCTAAAGATATATATATATATATAATACATACATATATATGTATATATACATTTGGATATATATACGGATATATTTATGTATAGAAAATAAATAATAATAAAATGACTCTCGAATGTGAAGAGCAACACGATGTAATTGTTTTTTTTTTTCAAAAGCAAAACAAAATTTAAAATTCTTTAATTTAGAGTTGTTAGTATATAGAAAAAATACAGGGAAATCTGTTTTTTTTTTTTGTAACTTTGTCTATAAAATTAAGCAAAGTTTTAATATTTGTGTTCACAAGCCAACCGGGTTTCCCTGTATAAATTTTTGTTTAATTATTATTTTCTTGTAACTAAATGTTTTTTTGCTTTCATTTTGTGTTATGTCTATAGGCTAAAGAAAAATTTCTTAACCTAAAAACAGATTTTTAGTCTTTATCAATAATATAAACGTTTTTGTACGTGAATTGTTTATGGTTCTCCTAAGTACTAAACAATAATTTAAAGATACATACATAAGTATATTGAAATAAATAAATCAAAAGTCAAATCACCTTTTAAAGCAGGCAAATGTTACACTCTTGCATTTTACTCAAAGTTTTCTGTTGTTTTTTTATTTTTTATTTTTGGATTTTTATAGCTTCTTTCTACATACACGCTGAGTAGCGTTTAATCAATTGTTTAGAAAAATCTTCCAATCTGCTGAAAATCATTACTGGCTGGTACTCCGAGCCTTGTAGAATCTTGGCAAGTGGTGTTTTGATATGAGTATTACTACAACATTTTTTCGATTTGAATTTCAACCACTTAATTGTGTTAAATATTTGATTATTAAATGAAGTTTTTGTGATTTTGGCTAACTCATGCTTCAGCAAAACTTTTTCACTATCACGACTATAGATGATATGTTAAAAAATTGAGAGGTGTTGATTCTTTTTCATGGCATGCACACACTATTTCTAGCAGTATGACTTCATGTATATTTTATGAGTAATTTACCATTGATGCGCCCATGGTAGACATCTACATATGTATACATTGGCAGCTTCGTCGGAAATCAATTTATTCAATGCCTAACATCCGTAAATGAGAGAGTCTTCGGTCAGCACGGATACCACTCTTGAAATCTATATTCTATTACATCCCAAACTGTCGGGAGATGCTGCAATTATTGTTTATGGCCCAACTCGTATTTGTTTTCTCTTCAGTATTCTGCCTCATTCAAAGTTTATAGAAAATCATGGGCGCACCTAAGCATTCCGAGTCTTGTGTAACCCGTGAGACTGCATTGCGCTCATCTAGAGATTCCCTGAATACCTCTATGCACCGGGATCCAAATGTTCCTTATGTTGAAGTACTCATCCATCACGTTGAGAAATGATCAGCAGCCGAGCGAAGTCTTAGTTCTCAAAAGTGCAGATACTAAGGGTACAATAGAGACTTAACTATTAGTGTATGTATCTGCTAATGTCATTGAGTTGATCATCAATGCATTATTGCCGAAACAATAAAAAAAAATTTTAATTTTTTTATATTTATTTTTATGTTTGTGGGAATGAGTTTTCTTCTTTGAACAGAGTATAAATAATAATTTATGTAAAAAATGTATGGCTTAAGGTTTTTTCTTTTTATTCATTCTTCTTGCTAAACTTATGCTTGTCGTTGTACATTTATTCCCAATATCAGCTTAAGTGAAGTCAATATTTTATTTTATTAACCCAAGGATGTTATAAGTTTGCAGTGTCAACGTATAGATCAACCGACTAGACCGATTTTGATTTAGTTTTTTCTGTTTGAAAGGTGACTAGATTGAGAGGGTTCTTAGCTTTGTTTTGAGAAAAACGGTCCAGCCGTTTAGAAAATATCACATCTTTTCTATATATACTCGGGGGTTTTTAAAATTATTAATTTTTTGTTATTTTATTTTTACAAAAATGTCTTCTAATTTAATGTAAAACTTCAAAGGTTTTCATGAGAATGTTCAAAAATCTTGCAAACTATGCAATTGTTCAGTTTTACACTCTCGTAAATATAATGTCAAAAATTTTATAAAAGTTTATTTTTACAAATAAATTTGACTCGTAAGCTTAAGCTGTGCAATTGTGCATTTTGTAAATAATCACTTCTTGCTTTTTTTTTTGGCTTCATTTAGGCATTTTTAGACAGACACACACTTTTTTATTTTTATAAATATATGTATATAAACGTTTTTAAATTCAAAATTGCTTGAAAATTATGTTTTATATATGTTTTATATTTTTATTAAGTGTTCTTGTTGACGTTGACGTTCAAATTTACATAAAGCCCCAAAGGGGCTTTATGAAACAAGTATTGCAAGTTTGCAAAAATTGCACAAATGGCAATTTTAAGAGTTCTCATGAAAGCCCTTTTAATAAAGACACAAAATATGTGTGGCAAAACTTAAAACAACTTATGAGTTTAGTAAGAAAATTTTCAAAGTCCCTTAGAAAATCATTTACTTATACAAATTTTCTTTAATTTTGCGTTGAAAACTTAATTTTATAACAAATTTTTAATCTACGGTTAGCTTGTTTTATGTGTTATAAATTTATTTGATATATCTTCTTGTGCTGCGTTTTTGTTGTAATTTTATAGGCGTTGTTGTTACCCAACTTCCTCAAAAATATTATACATAATTAAAGCTGAATAACAATTATTGCCAACGGCAACTAAAAGCACGTAATGATCAAATTTAAATTTTTTAATTTTTCTACCCAAAAAAAATTATATACACATTACTTTTTAACAAATCTTAGAAAATTTAAGAAAGAAATTGTAATGAATATTAAATATCTTTCAAATGAGAAAAAATAATATTTGAAATTATTTGATATTGGTATTTGTGCATGGGACATATGTACATATTTGGAAAATACTTGAAAGCTATGTTCATGCCTGTAAATTGATTTTAAAAACTATCTAAGCAGCTTAGTTTCAAAATTTAGAGATACAGTTTTTTACATGACCTAAACTCTAAAACACGGATATATTCTCAAATATTTATTTCATTTGATGAAGTTTCTTGTACTATTTTGCAGACCTCAAAGCAAAAAAAAACTAAAAGTAAAACTCATGGCTTATAGATATTCTTGATCAGGACTTCTCACCAAATTCTTGTTCACGGACCCCTTGTTAGACAATTTTTTTAATTTACTTGAATTAAAAATGTAAGAGACAAAAACATATTTTTTATTTAAAAATGTTATTCCAAATTTTAAATCAGCTTCAAAATATTGCCTGTATTCTTGCATCTGTTATTGCTAGTGATGGCAGTAATAGTCAGAGCATGGTCTGAGGTACTTTATATTAAGCAGTGAAGAGTAAATGTTGCCACTAAAATTTACTTGTTTGTGTCTGAAGTTAGGAAATGGTTATACATACATGTATACATACATATGCACGTATGTGTGAATTACAAATTAAAATAAAACAAAAAAAAGTATGCAGAATGAAAATAAAAAAGTATATCTTGTTTTAAACACTGAAGAGCTAGGACTGAAGAGCTAGCGTGGACACGTTGTAGCATTGTGACGGGCCCCAAGAAGTGTGTAGACCGCAATTTGGGGACCTTTGATCTAGATTAATCTGACATAATTCTAGTTAGGTGTCGAAAAGTTAAGGTGAATAGTGAAGGCATAGTTAGTCACTGATCACTGAACAGTACCGGCTTCAGTTGTTACTAAAGCTAATTTAGCATCAGAGCACTCTCCGTCATCGGAGAAGTAAGGTAATCAATAAAATGGCTACTCAGTACAGCTTTAAGAATTTAATACGCTTCCTTGACATCAGAGGCGCTGCAACACTGTTACTGCGTTTATAAGCACGACTTATTTGCAAATATAACTGTAAATTGTTCCATATATTTGTTTTATTGTGACTTACTAACTCAAAAATATATCAAACGGTGATCGCACTATTTGCTTATAAAATGCTTGAGGTTGCGACACTTACTTAAATGTTGCGAACAAAAACATTGATAGAAGAAAATATTTACAAAAAAAAACAAATAATTATTTGTTACTTTATACATTTACACAATTTTTTGTAAACATGAGTAACATTTCTATAGAAGGGCTGCCAAAATTTTTTGTACATTTAATAAGCTGTATAAACAGTGAGTTATTTTATTTGCAAAAATTTTTATTTGCAAATAGTGCGCGTATAAACGTAGGATGTTATAAAAAAGTGCAAAGGCAGAGTTGTAAAGATAATGAAGCTTTCTTTTGTTAATCAGATAGATAACTTCAAGGAGGAAGATATTTCTCTTTGGCTCCCCTCACGACCCTATTTTTTTTGAAAATGTAAGCCCTTTTTCTTTTACTATACTCAGATCTATCTATATTTTGAATTTCATCAAAATCGATTTGATAGCTTCTGAGTTCCTAGTAAAAAAAACATATATGAGTGCCCCTGTGGCTGACTGGTAGCGATGCTAGCCTCTCAGTCCAGAGGTCGTGGGTTCGATTCCCACCATAGACTCTGGGTGTTTTCTGCAGACAAGCTAATCGCTTTGCGGGTTGTGTGTTTGTGTCTGTTCTTTAAAAAAAAAAAAAATAACGTATGTGTTCTTCCAGACTTATATCCGCGGTTTAGCTGTTAAGGCGCAACGAACAAACAATAAATCTACTCTCTCATTTGTAACATTAGTTAGCAGAGACACTTTAAGGTATCACTGCCACGAGCCACTTATCCAAGTCACAAACCTTTTAGAAAATCTAGTCTTAAAACCCCCCAAAAGCCCAGGAGTTCCCAGGAAAATTGCGGCAGCACTGAAAATCTTAAACATTATGCAGCTCTTGCATAGTATTTGTAGCTCGTTTCTGTAATTTTTTGCATCGTAAAATTTCCCGCATGAAACGAGAGAATTGTAACAAAAACAATGTAAATAGAAACACAAAATGGCTTTTCTCACATAAGTGTTTCTGTATATGTACTTTGCGAAAATTATCTGTCATGCAAATAAAATTCCATCAGTTATTAGAGCGATGTGAGAAAAAGTGTATCTGTAACAATATTTTGTGAAAAAATGTAAAAACAACTCTCATTTTAAAATGGTGCGAGAACTAGGGTTTGGAAAAATCCGTGGAAATTAAAAAACTGCAGTTTCCGGTTTTAAACAATTGAAACCGGTCGGTTCGGTTTCGACTTTAAAAGAATGCATGTATCTAAATAGGTTTGTATTCTGGAAAGATATATGATGATTTAAAAATAATCTCCCCTATCGTGAAAAACAAATAGAATTTTCCCTCACGGGAAATTTTCATTCCTTTCCAAGGGAAAAATGCTATCTTGAATATCCCGTGGAATTTTTACCCGCTATCAGTCCACGTGAATGTAAAAAAGGGAAGAATATTTGTAAAGCTTAAACATTAAGTGAAAATCAAAAAAATTTAAGCTTAATAAAATAATCATAAAAATTTTAGGTTCTGAATGAAATTTATTTTACTTTAAAGTTGTACTCATGGATTTGCTTCTGTTGATTTAGCTATTTTTTTTATTAAATATACCACCGTGGTGCAACACCATAAAATTTACTGTCTGAACCAAAGAGATTCACACCCTATGAAAAAATGTGTTGTAGGGAATTATTGTGAGAAGTCGAAAGTTTTACTTCCTTATTTTGTCCTAAAAATAAATATTTATGACTTTTTAAATAAAATTCTAAGAAAAATATCGAAATTATTCGATATAATAATTCAGTTCGCCTTCAAAAATAAAGTGAAGGGAAAAGTGAAAGAATTCACGTGAAAAATATAATTCATGATAAGGGAAATAAGAAAACAGAAAACATTTCTGGGAAAAATTTTTCAAGGAAAAAAATTGTTGCTATAGGGGTGATAAAGTTTCTCTGGTTTGTATTCAAATCAGGTATTTATATTAGAAAAGGAATATTTAGTAATGAGTATCTGTATAAAAAGGTTAAGAATAACAAATTTATATATAATTATCCAAGTAATATAATTTCAGAAACGTTAAAGCATTTCGTATAAACGAATTTTATTTTTGTGCAGAAGTTTGAAGAGGGATTTCAGTTGAAGAGGGATTTATTGTGTTATTGCATTGTGAAGTACAAATTCTTGTCGAAGAACATTAAAATGATCGTCTTTTTGCTTTACATCGGCTATTTATTTTCTTAAAATTTTAAAATTTTGTTACCTTTAATTGCTACAGTAATGTATAAAAGTCTGCAATGTAAAGTACATTTGCTGTATTTTTCAACAAGATAATAATATTAAAGTACAACTTAAAAAACCCGGTTTCGTTTTCGGTTTAAACCGAACGGCAATCCCTAGGGAGACCAATAAAATTTTTACAAACATATGAATATTTGAATTTGTGTGTAAAAATATGAAAAATAAATCACCTAGAAAAATCTGAAAACCCAAAAATGTTTACCAAATCTCCGGGGCTACGCCCATAAAGCTCAGAATTAAAAACACATATCTAAGGCGTTTAACGCAATTGATTTTATTGAAATTTGGCAAACATGTTGCAATAATACATGACTATAAATTTTTTTTAAAGTGGGCGTTAACACGCCAATACAGTTTAAACCTCCTATTTCATGTACTTCCGGTCAGCACATTTAAATGTACTATTTATGTAATTAATATTATCGGTTTTCAACGAAACTAAACAGGAAAGATAAACACTAGCCAAAGCAAACATTGGATTTAAAAAAGTAGGCGGGAACACGCCCATAAGAACAGAAAATAAAAATTTGCGCTAGTGATCTGAAATTTGTCAATTTGTCTAGAAAAATCTGAAAACTCAAAAATTGTATCTAGGAGGGCGGGGCTGCGCTAATAAGGCTGAGAATTTCAAAAACAAATCAAAGGCAGTAAACTCAAGCGATTTTATTGAATTTGGCAAGCATGTTGCAATAATGCAAGGCTTTAAGTTTTCATTGAAAAATTGGGCGTTAACACGCCCATACAATTTAAGTCTCATATTTCATGTACTTCGGGTCAGCACATTTGAATATACTACATATTTATATATTTATTACCATCCATTTTCAACGAAACTCGACAGGAAAGATAAGTAACGGCTACAGAAGGTGTTGAGATTGAAATAGTGGGCGGTATAGGTCTAGATTAGCAACTAACTAGAAAAATTTGAAAACTCGGAGATTTTTATCAGGGGGCGGGGCTATTCAAATAAAGCACACAATTAAAATAGCAAATTTAAAATATTTATCTCAAGCGATTTTATTGAAATTTGGCACAAGTGTTGGAATAATACAAAGTTATAAATTTTCGTTGAAAAACGTGGATTTTAACACACCCATACAATTTGAACCTCCTATTTCATGTACTTCGGATCAGCAGATTTAAATATACTATTTATTTAAATATTAATATCCTTTTCCAACGAAACTTGGCATATATGATTTGCACTGGCAAAAAAAATTTACTTAAAAAGGTTGGCGTATTTCCGCCTATACAAATTAAGTAACTAAATTGCTCGAGAGAGCTGAAATTTGATAGGCAAGTAGGCCAAGATGAGAAACCAAATAGACAAATCTAAAAACCCAAATATTTTAACCAGGAGCGGCAGGGCCCACGATAATTTTTTAGTAAAGCTTTTAACTGAAGGTTTAACTAAAAGCTATCATCTTAAAAAGGTTACGATGATGCTTGAACGCTGCTCATAACAAAATCTTGAGTTTAAAAAAGTGACGGAGGGTGGGGGCCATAACATTTCAAGCTAGAAATTACACTAGTGAGCTTAAATTCAATACGCAAATAAATCTAAATTAGAGATCACCCAGAAAGATTAAAAATCCTGGAATTTTCAATTGGGGAGCATAGACACGCACTCTAAATTCAAAATTAAGAATTAAAGCTGAAGGATTTACGAACAAGAAAAATCTGAAAGCACCGATTGTTAAATTAGGGAAGTATGGCCACGTTTATAAAATTTTTGTCGAAATATTATACTGTAGAGAACTGAAATTTTGCAAAAAAAAAATAGGCTTAGGTAAGTTACCAACTAGATAAATTTAAAACACAAGCTACTGTATTAAAACCTAGCATGCACATTTCACTCATGCTAGCATTTAACTTTGCGTACTTCGGCTGAGCAGACTTTAGATAAATGGGCGGGGTCACTCCCACTAAAATTTACACTATATTTTTTACATATTTCTACTCAGATGACTGCTAAAAAATTAAGCAAATTACTCGGCCCTTATTATGACATAATGGTGCACATATCACCCTTTAACCCATAATTAGATGTAACTCTGCCGTTCTGATCTGGCGCAGTCATTATGAATAGTTCTATTACAGACTATAAACTTAAAGTTTAAAAAGCTTTATTAAGAAAATCTTCCAAAAAGTAGTCAGATCCCCACAAAAACATAAATGTGAAAAAAGGCCAATTTCCTTTGAAAAACTTCGGTGATCAAAAGTAGTGAGATAAAAATTTTGACCAAGTTCGTGTTTGGTACAATACCTATCACTGCAATTTGGTATGCAATATATTTAAAATTTGTAATCGTAAGGGTGTTATATAATTTCTAGATAATCTGCTTATCTGACAACATTTTTCCAATATAAAGAAATAAACAAATAAACATTATTTTCTCCTTTTTTTAGGTATTGTACCAAACACGAACTTGGTCAAAATTTTTATCTCACTACTTTTGATGGCCGAAATTTTGGAAAGGAACTTGCCCTTTTTTCACATTTATGTTTTTGTGAGGATTTCATTTTTTTTATTGATATAATATTCTTGTGACATTTTATTTCAATTTAACACTCGATTACTGGAAATATTCCAGTAAATATAGAATCAGTGTTGCCTGTTTTCGCATTCAAATACAAAAACACATTCTTCTCACAAATCGAGAAACGATGGAACGTTTTGTTTCACACGTTATGAAACGAGCTACAGTATTCGCGGCCACTAGTTTTTCATTTTCTTAAAATTATTGTTTGCGATATTTGGTATTGTTTTTAACTCAAAATTCGCACGTGATGGACTTTTTTTAATTTCAGATCGGTAATAAGTACTCGTAACTTGAAAATACTTTTTCTTTTTTTGCTTACTTGAACAAAAATCCAAAGATCGCATAAATTGTCTTGCTTTGTTAAATGGTGCATGTATAAAATATCTTGCAATCTCTGCTAAAATGATACTTAATATATGACAAGAACAGAACACAAAATACGAAAACAAGGAACGCGCTGTTTTAAGCATTTTATAGGTTTGTTGTTCTTTAAAAAACACAGAAAGACTTTGTGACTCAAAATATAATTATTATATAATTATTGACACTTCTGCACATATGATGAATGCAGTAATATCCATATTTTTAACCATTTCTTTCAAAAAGCTTAACAAAGCATGTAGTTATAACAATTACTTTTTACGAGATGCATGTAAACATGAAAAGGCAAATTAATTTGTTTATTTGAAACCTTTTTAAGGCAACATTATTACACCAAATCCACTTCAATCTTGTATCACTGGCAATGTAGCATTAAGGCCATGACTAACTATCATACAGTCGTGCGATCTACGAAAAAAATACAACCCTGTTGTCATGAATTGTTATTGTCTTTTGAACATTTTCATAAACTCCATCAAACCAGGGTTGTATTTTTTCGTAGATCGCACGACTTTGAGTGATAATGTATCAGGGCCTTTAACAATGTTATGTTTTCTTATGTTTCTTTTTTTTTAACAGGAGGTCGATTATTTTAGACAATGTAAATATAAATTACCTACTGAATCTTTTTTGCTATGCTGATTCGAAGCGATTTTTCCCAACCCTATATATAAACAAAATCCTCTTTTCGAGAGCAACACTTTTTTAGGAAACCAAGATCAAATCACGGTCGTTCGTGAACCGAACGGTGATTTTTGTTTGCTGGTGGTTAAGCATTGTCAATGTATATGCAAATAAATTTCATTTCTAATAGAATTGTGGCCCTATGTTGCTTCATGGAACCCTAGGAGAACATATCGTCCCTACCGTGTCAAACTATCCAATATGCAAATTTGAACTTTTCGGAAGACCGCGAAGACCCATAAATTATGAATTTAAAGTCAGCCTATTCCTAAAAGCGCCAGGTTTAAAATATTTCTTATTGAGTTATCTATCGTCCGCAAGAATTTCAGCATTTTGAAACGAGGCATATCGGAAAAATTAGGGTACCCCAAGATAACGAATCTACAAAACCAATTTTGCATATTGGATAGTTTGACGTGGTAGGGACGATATATATAACAGAATTATGACAATAATAAATTTCTTGAATGTTTAATAATGATTCATTTTTCATTTTGCCTTATAAATACTTTCATTGTTATCTGATGGATATTGGAATTGTATAAAAGTGTAGAAAAATAAAATAGTTTCATGTAGATTTTTGTGACTGTTCAAAATGTGTGGTTGATGTCTACTGATGATTTCGTAAACCAACAATGAAATGCATATAAGCAATGTTTAACCACCAGCAAAGAAGTTTCACTTATAATAGAATTATGCCAATATGTCGAATAATAAGTTTCTTGAATGATAAATAAAATTTAAAAAAGAATGCCACTTATAATTATTTATATAGTATTTTAAATAAAACTCGACTGCATAATGGGAAAAAGAGATAAAAAAATTATTTTCGAAGTTATTCAACAAAAACTAGTCTTGGGGGGACTAACTGATCTATAGAAGCAAAATCGTTAATAACTGTGTAAATTTTATACTAAGATCACTGGTTAAATTTTGAAAATGTTGATTTTAAATACAATTTTTGAATTTCAATTTACTACCTCAAAGGTGTATAAAATAAATTTCCTTTGATTCGAGTATGTACTATGAATAAGGTATTGTGAAATAAAATTAAATTAATCGCTTTAAAAAATGTTCTTGATGGAAAATAAAGTGAAATTTGTACATGTGTTCCATAAATTATAACGTTTTAAATTCCACTTGCTTTTAGCTCATCAGACTATTTACTGTTATTAAAAAATTTATGTAGATTTTACAGATTTTTTAGCCAAATTTGGCAGATTTTGGGAAAACTTTCTGGCAACAGTGGTGACAGAGCTGTTATTCATATTGAATTGACTCCTTCTTTTTTTTGTGAATCGCACTAAAAAGCAGTTGTGCCGGAGTTCTTCCCATCGGATTAAATATTAAAGGGTTTCGAACTTACAAACACAAAAATATGAAAAATTGTAACTGAGAACTATTTTCTTTTGAAGTCAATTAAGAATGTAAACCTTTGAATATAAAACGTCAACCAAATTACATAAGTCCAATTGTAAAATAAAAATTCATGACACAAAAATATTAAATTTGAATTTGTGCCTAATAAAATTTAAAATAAACACTCAGTGCAATAGTAAGAAATGCAAACATAGCGTAAATAACTTCAAACTAGGCTTTGTGACTTCCCCGTCTTTTTCCTTTTCCGGAAAACAGGAAACGGGGATTTCCGGGATAAGTAAATTTTCTAAATTAAATATATTTGTTAAATGAAATTTAAATTTTTTAATGTTTTATTAAGTCCTCGCCTCGTCCAGACTTGTAATTTTTGTTGCAGCAATTCTTGGGTTGGGTTTACGGGTGAGAGGGGTGAGAAGATTGGGAAGGGGTACACAGTTTAATGTGCTCGACAAGTCTCTTTTGATTTTAAATTCGTACTTGTTTATATCAAGTTTTTAGTTGTATTTGACATTTTTTATTTATTTTATGTATTCAGTTGTGTGAAAAATAAAAAATATAACACAAAATAAATAGAATTGTTAAATTTTCAGGGAAATTTGTGGTGCAATAGAAATTTTTTAATGCATAATTGCAAATTAGAATTTCATAATGTGGACACTTATGCAATTTCAAAGCAGAAATTTAAGAAATTGCAGCAAAAAATTGCAAGTCTGGACGAGGACTAATGCAAGTATTCTTTTTATAAATACAAGTTAGTACAAAAGCAGTTCTAATACAAATGTTTAAAAATGTTTAAGCGAATTCAATAAAATAGAAAATAGCTATTACACAGTAAGATATCATACATGTATATCATGTATAAGGACTAATAAGGCTTCGAAGTCATTTTATTAAGAATTTTCCTTGCTTGTTTCTCATCACTCTTGAAAAATTTCCAGGAGGATTCTCTTCGTTGAGTACACTTAACTTACATTACTATACTCAGCTGCGCCAAATATTAATTACCCTGAGCCACAGTCTGTATAAATGTCTTTCATGTTTTTTATTTTATTTCTTTTAAAATACTTCATTCAGCGTTTCAATAATAGCATCGACCTATAATAATAATAATTATATATTGTCAACTCAAAGTTTTTACAGCTTCTATGAGCTTAAAATTTACAGTTAAAATTTCCGAAATTTGTTCATTCTTCGAAAAATACCTTCAAGTTCGGTTAACATGGAATTATTTACTTTAGAAAACGATTATATCATTGCAATTATTGATACTTATACAATGTATTAAACGACAGTGATTAAGGCTGTTTAAGGCTATAATACAACTATTAGTACTTCTGACTAAATTACTTCGCTGATCTAATTTCAGTTTAAAAAATTTCAAAAAACAATAACAATTCAGGTTCCAGAAAAGTATTGACAGTTGTATTATAGTCTGAAACGGCCTTTACTAAATGCATCTTACATATCGTCACCTTAAATGCAAATGGAAGTAACTACACTTTTATATTTTTTACAGGAGAAATAAGAAACTTTTTAAAATTAATAATAACAAAGTGTGCTTTAAAATTTTCTTCGAAATTTACTTGTAGTATGGATACTTATGTATATGTTTTTAAAATTTTTTTTTCCTTTTTATATATATTTAAAATTTTATGTGAGTTACGGTCCTTGCAATAAAATATATATGCATTCACAATTACGTCCATTTTAATTTCTTTAATAAAGTCGTAATTTTTGTTCGCAGAGAACTAAATATTTTCGTGAACTTGTAGTTTGATAAAGTGAACCAACCAAAATTATAATCAATCAGAAACTCGATTTCGAATTTTTGTGTAGTTACGTCCGTTTACATTCAAGGTGACGATATAGTTTTCGAGTAGAGCAATAATTTTTCACGTAGACGGATAAGGAGAATTGGTATGACTTTATAGTTTATGGAATTTTTATGAAATTTCCGTAAAAATTTTAAAAGCAGACAATTTTATTTTGTATTAAAAAAATAATTTAAAGAAAAACGGGATTACAATACAAATTTCGTAATAAATGAAAAAAAAATGTGACTGTCACTTACGCCATTTTATAAATATGTGTGTCACAAAAGTCTATATATTTATGAAATAATGTGTACTTTTTTTGTCCCCCGGGAATATTAGGCAGACATTTCCCGGGATTTCCCACCTGAGAATTCCCGTTTCTCAGGATCGTTGTGCAAGATCGTCGTTCGTACGTACTTACATGCATAATTTTCATACACTCTGATCAGCTAATAAGATGATTAGGGATAAGATTGTCATGAACTTAAAATCGTACATAAAATATATATTAAAAATAAAAAAATTAAATACATATAATTAAAATATATTTATATATTAATAAAATCTGCATTTATTAAATTTTTTCAACATTTAGTAATATCAAAAATTAAAAAAAAATCAACTTCATTGCTTTATTAAAAATATTTTGTGATTAAAAACTAGTATAAGAAAAAATTGGCATAAAGTTAGCATAAGTGACGAAATTGTATTAGGTGTTAACGAGTTCCTCTATACAATTTGACATTAAAAATCGTCGTATTACATAATCTTAATCCACCTCTAATTCCTAGCATAATTTTTGATGTGAATTTTCATGGCAAAACTCTTTAAGATCATGTTCAATTTTGCCACTTATGCTAACTTCGTGCCAATTTTTGCCTATACATAGGGCCGTTAAAAACCATAAAAACTCAGCTTCAATGATCTTTTAACGAACATTTTATGAAAATCATATACATATATTACCAAATAAAGTTAATTCGAACTTTTATTTACGTAAATGAATAAAAGATATTGTAAGTTGTCAAAGGTAAAGCTTTGACGATTTTTTCTAAAAATTAATGTTTCACGTCAGCAGAAATTTTTGGTAAATATTTATTTGAATGCCGCCAGTTCGTTTGTGGAATATTCAGTTTCCAATTTTTCGCTGTTAGATCTTTAAAATATTGATGCAATTTGTTGCATTTTTTTGAGTGTATAATTTTTTGTATGACCTTGTCTAATTTATTTCATTTCCATTTCTTCACTTATTCAGAGTACAATATTTTTACCGCATCTTCAATTAATTTCACTTGATCTGTTAAATAATAAAAGCTATCTAATTGGGGTATAAAGTCCACAAGAACGCCATGCATGTGTATATAAATATCAATTTAGTGCTTAAGTTTTTGACTTTCAAATTTCTTTAACTTTCGTAATAGAAATATAGTTACCGACACCCTTCAACCAAATTCACCTTCTATTTACTAGAGGTTGTGGGGATGGTGGTATCCCTGGATGTTTGTTCTTTAAAGGCTGCAACACATAAAGTAGCTTTCAAAAACACTTCCTATCTACATGAAATTAATACGAAATCAGTAGAGAACGCTCGAAAAACTTGCACAACATTTTCTAAGTTTAAAAGCGCTTTTGTCATGCTTTTGTCTTTTTTTTATTTTCAGGACTGTTGGTATATTCTTGACTTAAGTAAGCCAATGTATTGCATTTTTCAAATGAGTTGAAGGTGTTTTTGAATATCGAATAATATCACAAAATTTACGATATCACAAAAATTACGATCGCAAGTTTTCTATGCCTTGTGGAAATGGTTTTAGTTTTCCTCTTTTTTTGTTCTCACACTGTTGTAAGAACTGCGGCTTTTAAATACTTTGCAACTTATTAAAAAAAAAAACAAAATTTGTTTTATAGCATGAAATATGCAAAAATATGCAGTAGCAAATCGATGCAATTTTGTCGCAAGTTGTTGATTCGGAAAGATATTTTCTTTACGTTGAACTACGGCTAACGAGAAAAAAATATGTATTTACATCATATCCCTTAAGGTTAAATTTTGGCAGTAGAATAAAAATATATATATATCTTATAATTATTTGTAATTTATAAAAATAATATCTAGGTTAAAAACAAACAAAAAAACTCTATTAATATATATTTTGTCTATCTCTCTCTTAATCTTTGTCTTTATACTCTATGTGCTGAAACTTGGTGTCCGGGGCAAACAACAGCTACAATTATCCCGCTCTAACAGTGCTGCTGCTATCAGTGAACGTACCTTGGAAGAATGCTGGTCGACCCTGCAACGAGTGAGTTGGCATCTATTTCGTTGTGTATAGTACTCTTCCACGTTATAGACACAAACATAACCAAACCAAAGCAAACTAAAATGAACCAATTACACTAAAATAATTTCATACGAAACAGAAATATAATACGAGAAGTATAGAAACTCGATAAAATTTAAAAAGTTTTTTTTTACATGCTTTCAAATAATACCAAAACATTACGCTCATTTCTTAGTTAAATATACGCAGTGGCCCACAGTGAATGTCGCGCACTTTCTAGTTTTTTTTTATTCTTATTTATTATTTAAGGATTTTTTTTATTATCTCATCAGGTTGTTTAGGAAAATTTCATCAAAATAGATTTTAACTACTGTTTTGGATATATATATACATATGTATATGTGCCTTTAATTATGAAATATGAATTTTTGCTTCGAAATATTAAATAAATCTTAAAAAACTTCAATAGATTTTTAATAAATATTAAATAAATTTATATTAATCGAGACTAGTAAGTATAACTCTAAATTAAAATGTTGAATAATATGAAAATATTTAAATGTAATCTACTAAATATCTCTACCAACGAAATATATAACTTAGACCACTTTCATACTTAATGGCACATACATTTACATATAAAGCGTACTGAATAGGTATACCAAAACGGAATCTGTTGTTTTTATTAATATCTATCAGGACTGTTGTTGTGATTATTCGTCTGCCGGAACAAAGTACTGATTTAATACTTATTAAGTTTTCTTAGTTTATGTATTTTTTATAATACAAATTTTTGAGGAGTTCTGCAAATTTAAGAACTCAACAGTTCCCGAGCACGGAGTATTATTAAAAATTTCCCCTTTAATGGTTTAAATAGGGCCAATTTCTTGTTTAGTTAAATGTCCATTTCTGGTGTGACAAAAAAACTTTCATTCATGGGTTTTTTCATTGTGGGTCACTTCGTTTTTTTGCAGTTTATTGTTTTGATGCTTATTCAGATATTATCACAGATATTGTGGAGAATGAACATACCACGTCATAATGTTTGGAAGTCTGTACTACACAATACACTTGTCCATACTATAGTTTCGAAAACATTCATAATTTAGAAGTACATACATGTTTATAATCACATACATACATGCATTCACACACACACACACACTTTTATACATTCCTTAAAACTTAATATGCATACGCACATACATACATACGTAAATAGAGACATAAGCTGCCCTCAAAAAATTTTGATTCTACTGCTAATACCCTGATACTGAAAAATAAGAAGACTGATGGGACCCCGAGACATAAGTTATATCAAACTTGCTTCTTATGTTTGAAACTATCTTAACCCTGTCATATATGTACATATGCTATGCTTTTTATATGTGACATGTCAAATTTGCCACTGCAAATTACATATCGTCGGCTTAGAGTATAAATTTGCTAAATTCACTTTTTATAACATATGACATCTTAATGCCGTTGTAAAAAGAGAGCGACGCAGCAACGACTGACTTTAATATTTATTTTAATTTGTAACTCTACATGCCGAAAAAATATTAATGTATTATGCTAATTTCTTAAGCTATGTAAGAAAATATTGACTTTAAAATTTGGTTGAATTGAGTTGGCAGGTCTACACTCTAAGCCGACGATATGTACATATGTATGTCGTGTGTTACCTTTAAAACACTCAAAGTCGTCTTACAAAATTTCATTTAGAGCGTGCTCTATTTTATTCTAACAAATCTTCCGACGTCAACTGTTTTATTATAGAAAAATTTATATCGTCAGAAATTTATGCCGTTAGGAAACCGGTAGCGGTTGTACACTATAGGTGAAAGCATTATTAGGGCGAAATTGTTATATTACAACACTGATATATGTATGTCTTTTTTAACTACTTAAGGCTGTTTCAGACTATAATACAAGTATTAATACTTTTGACGAAAATACATCCCTGGTCTTATATTTGTTTAAAAAATTAAAAAAAAAACAATAAAACTCAACATGTCAGAGCTGCATTTTCCACAAAAGTATTAATACTTGTATAACAGTCTGAAGCGACCTTTAGTAGCAATTAAATAAATACAATATAAATAGCGTTGCATTTTGATTTACTAATATATTATCTTCAAATTAAAAAAATATCTTAAAAATGGCTGAACTCTTTTACGACGCCAGCAAACATTTTTGTGGCGTGCATGCCATTTCCTACGAAGAACATTCATATATACAGAGAGAGAGAGAGAGAGAGAGAGATAGGAAATGACAACAGAGACTATGTCAGAATCAAGTTGCATGTACGCCTGGCAGACATGTAGAATTGCATATCAGATTAGAACTTAACATGTCAGAGGTAAATGACATATCGTGTATGGCATGCTTTAAGAAACTGGAACATTAGTCCAAAAAATATGCTCCAAGATGAAACCAGAGATTTTTTAAAGATATTTATTAGTAATTTTAACATAATCTTGGTAAAATGTGATTTGTTATTAAGGAAATACTATATTGATAATTTTTTGGCTTAGATGCATATTCAGATGCTACGACTTGTAGCAGAGGACTCTTTCAACAACGACTACTTAGGAAAATTTCGACATTTGTCATGCACGATATTTGTTGCGTAAAGTCTCTTTAAAGACAATCTAAGAGAAACCGTGCTCAAACACTCGGTAAAAGAAAAACTACTCAACTGATCATGCATCAAAATAGTTTGTGGATATTGTTCGCAAGCTAGTCTTGAAATATTCAATGTTAAATTATATATAATTTCATTTATGAAAATGTTATGTAGATTGTAGTTCTACAAGGACAAGGAAACTATGAGCGAAACTGTAGCTTGTATTTTCATTTTTGAACTTAGCGTCCATTTTTTCGAAGGTTTCCTAAAGGATATACATATATGAGCCGTCGCCAACAGATATGGCCAACTGGGATGTAACATAGATACGCTCAGATGAAAAACATCCACACAATCTGAAAGCACACTTACCTAACACATTACACACACACACACTCACATATGTTCACACATTTAGTTTATTTTTATTGTAATAAAGTTTACGGCTTTTAATTATATTGAATAATGAATACATTAATTACATTGATATTATTTATTTATTCACAATAACTGTTTATTTTAATTTAATTATATTTTTTATTTAATTTAAATTAATTTATTTTCTTTGTTTCTAGTTTAATTTTTGAAAAGAATTAAAGAACGTTCATAAAATTGAGTGGTTTTTATTTACTTTAAAATATTATTTAGTTCTAATATCGATTAAGGTTTGTTATCATTATCATTTGTTAAAAGAAACTTGATGCTTAAACTAGAAAATTAAATGAAACATGAATTTGTTAATGAACTGAAAACATATAAATATTTCAATGAATTTAATTATATATATATATATAATATGTATAATATATTATATATAACTATATATTTGCATAATAGGCACTACCTTTTATTTTTTTGAGTTTTATAAAATAGTGCTTTGTTTATATTTCATACAAAGGGAAATTGAGGCCACAAACAAACTTTCGTTATACACTCTTATTGAAGACTGGACACACAAATTATTGATAAGCAGGGCAAGTATAAAATGGCAAGAAAAATGGTGCAAAATGTCATGAGAAAGTTTAATAAATGGTACGAAAAATGGCAAAACTAAAAAAAATGTAATGTGTTTCTTAGGAAATATTGTTTTTCTTTTCAATATTACTTAGTTAATTTTTTGATTTCCACTCTAATTAAACCATAAATGGTTCAAAGGGGTCAATGTCTATAACATATCGGTTGTCAGACAGATAATTTCCTATTGTTGTGAAGTGAAGTGGGACGCATTGCGGAATCAGTGGAGTGGCGTCTCAGGTGCCCAGAGGAGGTAGCATTCTACTTTAGCAGTCAGTCATCCCTAAGAGCTGTGCACTCTTTGTATTTTATTAAAAATTCCTTGTAGGATGGACAAGTAATATATTATTTACATATTAATTAATTATGGTTTCTTAAGTTTGCAGTCGCATACTAAACAATAAAGCACTGTGGATTCTCCACTTAATAATAAAACCCTGATTGGTAGAGAAAATAAAACCCAGATTGGTAGAGTTCATGAAAATGTACAAAAGACAACAAAATAAAAATTGTGCAGGGGAAAAATGCATATATTTTTAATACAACAGATTGATTTAAAATTTTATGAATTATTAATTTCAGCAGCGTGATTCCGGTAAAATATAAATAACTTGACGCAAAAAATGCAGGGTGGAATATAAAAATGGCTTTTTTTAAATTTTTTTCAATAATTGAAAAAATAACAAAAATTGCAAAAAAAATGGCTTATGCCATAAGAAAATTGCCCTATTGATAAGCTATACTTTCTTTCCGAAAACTGAAATTTTAAAAATATTTTATCGGGAATAAGGAGTATTTCCTTAATCAATGCCCATATGTTTTTCGTTCCTGCTAATGCAAATCATCAGTAGGCTTCAATTATGTTGTTGTTTCTTATATTTTCTCAAAAGTCCACGATTGTGTCAAATAGTTAGTCCTGACCTTTAGCACTGAGCGCATACAAAGTGCCGTTACTTATTAAAATGAGAATAATGATTTTGTGGATTATTAAATACTACAAAAGGAATGTTTTTTTTTTGTTTTTAGTAAAAAAGAATTTATACTTTTGCCCGAGTACCTATTAGTTTAAGTATTTAATTTTTTCAGATAAATAGTAATTTACATATACATAGATATATTGCAAATGTGAATACGGATTTGTTGGGACATGCATATGCTGCCTTTTTCCTCTATCGTTAATAATATTTAGCTTTGCCAAACATTTTCATTTTAAACTTTAATAAAATTTACACCAATAGATCATCGAATGTATCGATATATGTATATATGTATGTAAACAAGAAAAACATATGTACATACATATTTTTTACGTATTGATACAACCCTCTGAATATATACTTACATACATTTTTATTTTTTTCGAAAATAAAAATTCAACCACCCAGAGCACTAGCTAGTTTTGTTTTACAAAAAGACACTCATTCACCAATTCAAACTATAACTGGCCGCCAGCCTTTCTTATTTATTTCTGGGGTAGCGAGTAAGAAGAAAAATCCGCTTTTTATCCTAGTCTATGTACAATGAATTTATTATTTTTTAGTTTTTCTTTTCCTGATTATTTTTATATGTATTTTCTATTTCATTCATTATTTTTTTATTATTTTTGCCCTGCCAACATTTGGGAGTGGCATTTTTAAAGTATAGTTTGCACACAAGGCAGTCCATTGGCTTCGTTTCTCTGCAACAACAAAAAAAATTAAAAAATCAAGTAAAAAATAAAAACTAAAAGAGAACAAAAAAATCATAGAGAAAAAACCCAGCAACAAAAATATTTAAAAAAAAATTTACACAGCAGAGTTTGGATTAAAAATAACAGAAAAAATTTCAAAGACTTGCACAAACTAAATGTCCTGCACAAAAAAAAACGAACAACCATTGTCGTGGCCAAGGACATTTTAAGGGGTGGCTTTAGTTCAATGTACATACATACATATTTATATCTCGCACAAAATACACTAAAATTGTAACTATGTTAGGGTGCTAAGTTATTCTAAAAGGGAATTTCATAACTAACGAGCCTCCCTCTCCCTCTCAATTTCCCTCTCCACCGTGGACAGATGCTACGGCTATGCTCAACAGCTACTTTCATTCATTGCATAAAGTGCTGGAATTGATATTTTACACACTACATATTATATATATATTCTACAGAAAATAGCAACATTTCTCACAGGTCTAAACGGTTTTATATTACCTCTATTGTGCAGTCATATCTGCATAGATAATGAAAAATACCGCTGTATTAAGAATTAAAGGGTTTACTGCTCTTCATATAAATATTTATAAAACTATCAGTTTAAAAAAAAATCGAATATCGAGATTTAATTATCTTTAACTGATCAAACAGAATTGCACCGTCAATAAACATATACATATGTACATACATAAGTATGTATGTACCTTCTAGTCAGCCAAGAACCATGGGTCTCTCTGCCAACAATCTTTTTTAAAATCGACAATTGCACTAGTTGAAATGTCGACATTTTCGTTTTTTTAGAGTAGAGTATAAGTACGTTAGAGACAACAATTATATTGTATTTCTGGTGACATTGTCAATGAACGCATCAATAGTTTTTTTTTCATTTTTATTATGCTGTGCAATAATGCAAAAAAATACATATGAGTGTATGTATGTGTTTAAGTTTGTTGCTTCAACACTTATAAAATTATACACGAGGGTCACTGAAATGTATTCCTGAATCTTTGGTTCAAATGTCTCCATATGGCCGTAAAAGAATTGTGCTAAAGGCCGTAATACACTACCCTACAAAGTCGTGCGATGTACATTCCTGGTATGATGGCGTATATGAAAATTTTCAAAAGAGAATAACAATTCATCACAACAGGGTTGTAGTTTTTCGTAGATCGCACGACTTTGTAGGATAGTGTATCACGGCCTTAAAGTCTACTGTTAAATTTTCAATTAGAACCCTACGTTATATGTCTATAGGCGATTACATTGGCTTGGGTACACCTAGTCAATAGTACTATTGACACTGTCGCTAGTAAATAAATACTATTTTACTATTGGCATCGAGTGAGGAAATACCGAAATTGTAGACTAGAGTTCCTAAAATTTACTATTGAATCTTTGGTGCCAATGTCTTCATATGGTCTCAAAAGAACTACTTAATCAGTAGTGCTACAGTCCCAGTAAAAAAAGAAACTGCAAAAAAGTCATTAAAATGTAGAGTTTACGATGCGGAAATAGTGCAAATTGCAAGAAGTTCTCTTTTTCGATGCCTGGTCACTGAATTGGAAGCGATATTAAGAAAAATTCCCTTTTTTGTGTTCTATGATAATATTTTCATCTAGGAAAAATGGTAAATAGTTGCCTTTTTTAACAATTCGTTTCTTTTTATACGAATTTAAGCCCAAAACAGTGTTTTCATGTAAATTTAAGCAAATAACTTTTAAATTTTATACTAAAATTAGTTCATAAATTTCTTTAAAAAAATAAATTTTTGTTTAAATTCTGGTGAGTATTTTCTAACACTATGGAGGAGTTACAAGGTTTTGTGTGACTAAAATAAGCTTCTACATGGTTTTTTGCTCACTCTCGGCAAATTACAAATATCGATTTTTTGGAAGCAATGAAAATGTACTTCCACTAGAATGACTTCCATTTTTTTTCACTGGGAGTCTAGTGGTAGATTTTCAATGACAAGCTAATGTTAAATGTCAATAGATGTTTGTATTGGCTGGGGCACACCTGGTCAGTAGTACTACTGATAATGTCACTAGTATATCACTACAAATTCAATATTTGCATTTCCTGCAGGGTGTCTATTCCATACAAATTGACACATCGAGAAATATGAAAACACTTGAATAAAATTTAAGAGTATGTTTTCATCAGGGATGCCAAACGGTATTAATTTTTGAAAATCTTGGTATTCAGGATCTTGCAAAACCCGTAATTCCGAGATCTCAAATTTTTTGGTAAAACAAATTATTATTGTTTAATATACATATATAGTACTTTAATTACAAATTTTTATTTTAGTTATGCATTTGTGGAAAATATATCATTACACAATTGACTTTAAAGTTAATAATTTTATAATACCAGTATGTGATTACATATGAAATAACAAGCTAAAAATTATTCTCATCTAATTTTTGGTCGATTAATCATATTTGATATTCGATAATATATTTATACTGAAGACAACAACTAAATATGAGAAATAGTTTTTGTTTTCAATATAAACTCTCTTACGCTATTTTTATTTTATAATAATAATTGTTCTGTAATCTAAACCAGTGATTCTCAAACTTCTTATTGTTGTGGCACACTTTTATCGATATCAAATTTTGGCTTCACACAAAGAAAAAGGTCAGTTTAACTTTAACACACTGCGTAAATTTATTCATGATAATCGCTTTAAATGAGCGAAAGAAAATAATATGTGCTATAAACATAAGAGAACGTTTATTAAGGGATTAATTATAGGTTAATAATAAGAATACTTTTAATGCGACATTTAAGCTTCTTGTTTTTCCATAATTTCATTTATATTTGTTTGTAAAAATGGCAATGCTCTCCCATATTGTGTTCTTCATTTAACAATATTGGATATTTTTTTAGTTTTAATGTTGTTTAATGCTGAAATTCGGAATTCAAACAATTAAAATATGGCAAATTTTAATAATATGTTTAAAGCTTTATAAATATGACAAGATAATAATGTGTGCAAAAAAAACAAATACATTTGACGTGTTACTATTTTTCTGGTAGATATCGTCGAGCATAACAACCCAGCAAAAAATTACAATACAAATTATTAGTTGCTGCATTGATGAACTCAGCTCAACATAGTTCCATTTCTGGTGAATTATCAATGATTTTAACACATAGTTGTCATAGGACAGAACTCATTAAAAAAAATAACTGAATGGTATTCGCTTAAAAGGTTGTCTATATAAACAACACCTTATAATATTAAATTCAGTAACTGTAGTGATGGGTATGCTATGAAAGTGGTAACCCTTTGGAACTAGTTCTGATTTTTTTTTTGCTGAGAATAATCTGTATTTGAAATTTTTCAAACACCCTCATCAATCTTGAGTAACTGGTAAAACACCGATTTATCGTATCCGTGTGCACTTACCTAACTTACTTGAATATCAATCGATTTTAAATTTATAAACGGACTTAGAAAGTAGATACTAAGCCTTTTCCAACAATGTATATTCTGTTTCAGTAAATTTCAGATATATATGTGTATTAATATAAATCTTTCAGTTTCGGTTTTGTTACTTTTCTACTTTGGATGCGTTCTTAGGCAGTTTTAAGATTAAGAGTAATTCGCAGGTTCGTACACAGAAAAAAGTAAAAACAAGATTCAATGAAAAAATACAAAGATTAAGTTAAAAAATTAATTAGTTTTCAACCAATCACGGAAACTGTAGTATTAACTCATTCATTTTAATTGACATTTTATTTAATTTTTTCAATTAAAAAAATATTACATTACCTAAAAATTTAATGATGTTTTTCTAAAGATTCAATTAAAATTTAATTGAAATATTTTTAAAGATTGAGTTAAAAAATTAATTGAAATATTTTTAAAAAACTAATTAAAAATGTTTAAAGATTCAATTAAAATGGTAATTGAAATATAGAAAAAATTTAATAAAATAAAAATATAAAAAATGATGTTATTAACATACATACATATGTATAAAAAATTAAAAAAAAGCAATGTGAGTCCGATCATAGGGAAGATTTTTAAACATCTAGTAATTTATTTTTTTTTAATATTGGCTTATGGTAACTAAAATAAGATATATAAATATTTGACTCTACTATATTTACAAATCTATGGAATGAAGACTCTATATATATATATTAGTGGAATTATTAGTTGTTTGGGTTTCTGGAGAATTGCTCATACGTAAGTGGAAAACGTCAAATAAAATTTTTGATAAAGCTTGCGACTGTGGGTTTGCGAAATTTGTATTAAAATCTCCACCCATAATAATTGGTATGAGATAGAGATTGTTACCCAATTGTCTTGCACCAGCTTCAGTGTAAGACAACAGTACGTAATGAAGATATGTTATAATATATACAATATATCTTTTAAACAAATCTGTGGTAAAAAGGAAAAAATGCTTAAATCGAGATAAGCTCATTTTAAGTTAATGGCACCGTCGTAATTTGCAATTCGAAAGTACCCCTGGTAAAAATCTCAATTATTTTGTTCGATTTTTCAAGAAGTAATAGTAACATTACTTGCAGCTTATTTTTCTTAGACTTCCAATCTCATTTGGAATAATAGCTTTTTTGAGGTTATACCTTTGTATATTTCAACTCAAATGTATTACTTAAGGTTTGCAGAATGATGTTTGCTTAAAAAAATAAAGGTTAACAGAGAATTGCCCAATTTAAATGTAAAAGAAATAAATTTCTGAAAATCGACTTGAAAGCTTAACAGACCAACCTTAATTGTGACGCAACGCGCAACCTAAATTAGAACGTTAACGTTGAGCCAGAAACAGTAATGTTTACTCCATTTGATTAATAAAAACCTCTAAATAGAAATAAGATATACAAATAAAATGCTAAATGTACCTGAAAATAGCTAAAGTTACATTACTTAACAAAAACAACTTTACTTTTGCAGCCAACTTCGCTGCTTTACGCGCTGTCATAATTGGATTTTCCAATTGCAAAGCATTGACGCCGCGTTATTTCGGTTGGTTTCATACATTTTGTATGGGCATGAGAAATTTTGACAGTCAGACAACGCTTTGCGTCGTAATTTAGGTTGTAAAAGTACTCTTCTGCAAAACAGTAAAATATGACTTAAACACTTTTTCGTTATTGCCACAGAAATATTTGACATTTAAAACGCTCTTTTATTTCAAAGTTTATATTTATTTTATAACTTTCAACTTTTTAACAAAATTATTCCCACTGGCAACACAATTTCACTTCACATGCAATTCCTATTAAAATAAAGATACTTTAAAATTCGGTTGAGTGTATTTCTATGCAGTTGTTAAGTTTCTCTGTACTTTTTGTTCGTATGATTACACTAATGCATTCATACATACAAAGCTTACACCGATTTGATAATCCTTTACGATCTTACTCAAAATTTGTGATTGTATTGTGTAAAAGGTTTTTACCCCCTAGAGTATAGATGTTTACACATCAAAGAGGGAAACATCTGTCTATTTTACAAAAAATTAAACTGGTGCATCTTATGGTTTTTCAAGTTCGAATAGTTCAAAAAAGTACAATGGCCGTATTCGGAGTTTGATAGTCTTGCGGAAGTGTAAATGCAAAATATCGTATCTTTTCTTTGAATTGTGTGTGTATTTTGTGATTGGATTTTGAAGAAGGGCTACGATATTTTCCACATATAAACCACAAATACCGCCAATGTACGAACTTTACCATCCATATTTGGTCTATCAGCTTGTATTTCTTTTTATTATAGGCTTTTTTTTTCTCAAGAAAAGCGAAGAAAATGAATTTCTGTTTTTTTTTCATTTTAATATTTATTCCACGCATGTCAAAATTGATATGAATAAATAAATTAAGCTGAGTAGTTTTTTCTCCCATATAAAATATCTAAACCAATTAAAAGATTAATTGGGTGTTTTAATAAAAAATATTTGTTCATTGCAATGTGGCATACTATAAAAGAACAGCTCGATTTTCATACATAAAAACAAAAGTTTCATTATTTACATACAGTCAATATGTCAACCATTTAATAGTATTCTGAGTTAAGCTCTGTTGATAATACTTTTTTGATAGAGCAGTAAATTCAATTAAAATAAACATATATTCAATTAAAATATTAATAAAAAACATAATTTTTTCTAAATTCAGCAATAGTTTTTTCTGTGTGCTTAAGAATTCCTCAGAAATTTATTGAGTTATTAAATATTTTATTACAAGACCTTTTGTTAAAAAAAACTACCTGCATGATATTTTTCGCGTTCTATTTATAAGCTTCCTGCGTATTAAAGCTTCCAGGATGATCAAATACAATTTAATAGACATATAAACATATATATAAACAAATTATAGACTTGGTCGCAAGACTTGTTTCCTTGGGAGTAAGATTCTTCATTACACATTAAAATTTATTATAATTTTTTTATTTATTATTTATTTATTTATTTATTTATTATAATTTATTTATTGGGGTATCTTTGTTTGAAACACTGCAATGGAAAATAACTAGTATATAATTTGCGTTGCATGTTAGTATATAGTTAGTATCGTAAACCTATAATAGTACCTACGATTTATACAGTTTGAGGGCCGCAAATTGGAAACACTAAATTCAAGTTAGAGTGGCATCAAAAATTGGCAAAGAGAACATAACTCATGTAAACTTACCATAAATATATATAATTTTGTGGAATATTGAGGTTAGTTGGTGTATGTGAAAAACATGGTTCCCAAGAAAAAAAAGTTTGGCGACCACTGTTTCACACAGAAATACATCATACTGGTAGTTTATTTTAACAAAAAGTCTTCTTATGAATTTTTTAACACAAACTTGAGTTTTACACTGAATCAATTATATCTGATAAATAAAGTCGCAAGTGGCGTGGTTCCGTAAAAAAATACTGCATAAGAACGAGTCCAAAGTAGGAAAGTGGAGAAAAAACAGAGAAACTATTTTTGGTGAAAGATTACCCACATATATCTGCAGCTTACTGAGTTCAAATATAAAGGTTTAGTCTCTTCTTTTTAAATTCTACTGAGCACGAAAGACTGCTTTCATTTTACCCATAACTCAAGATTTTGGGGGTGTTCGGAAAATTTCAAATACATATTGTTTTTTATGCTTGACAATACAATAGTAACACGTCACAGTTATTCGATTTCATTAATTTTTGTCACACAGTGTAATTTCATCTAAATATTAGATTCTAATGTTAATCCAAAACGTACTAGTTGATTCTTCTAAATGCTTTAAAATTAATCTCGAGACATTGTGTTGTTCATCTGTTTGAGTTTCAAAGTAGCTGAGAATAAATTTGTTGGCTCTCATCAAATTCGATTACGTACTCAACTTAAGAACATACATTGAATACATTGGAGTTAGCTTTTAGTCAATCTCAGAAAAGTTAACTATAAGTTAACTATTTTTGTAGCCAACCACATATTCTCCGACCGGGTAGTATACATGTACATATATGGTAGTATTCTACATACATATATATATATATATATCGCACACTAAATCATAAACAGTCACAACTCAAAAAATTTCAGATGCTGAGTAGTGGCAAACAGCTGTTGATACTGAAAAAAACACTCAAGTATGTAACATAAAAACAATCATAACGGTATTTTATATTCTTTAAAAAGATTCCATTGCAAAAAAAATGTTGCGATCGTTAGATATTGGTTCAATTAATTGGTTTATAAAAACAAAATCATTTTGATCACCTTGAATTAAATAAAAAAAAAATTTAGGCTATACATTTGGAAGAAATTAGGACATTCAATTGGTTAACCGTTAATTAGTTAACCGACTAATTACTAACTGATTAACTGATCGGTTAATTTAAAATTGGCTTTTTTCGATTAACGGTTGAACCAGTTCAGTTGATTAACCGACGTAACAAATTTTTTCATATTTTGTAGTATTTATTTATTTATTGTGAATATTTATTTGTACAAACAAAAAGCTATGTTGAGTGATCCTAACTTAAGTAAAACTTCAAAATCTTTGGAGATGGCTATAAAAGAAAACTCAGGTACTCTAACTAGAGGGAGTGTTTAAGTATCTTTTTTATTAATTTAATAAAAGCCAATAGTACAGTTGCCAACGATTTATTTAAGGATAAAATTTAATGACAGACGATTTCAACTATTTTATACCTACACTCTGAAATATTTTTTTTTTAAAATGCATTACAAAAACGAAAGCTAAAAAATTCAGAAATGTTGAGAGTTGAAAAGCGCCACGTTTGACGAGAAATCGCCATATCTGACAGCCCTGCACTACACAAATTTTTCTTTTAAGGATTTTGTTTGATTCTCTTAAATTTATTATGTTTGTGTATTTTGATTCTCAATAATAGTTATAAACATAAATTGAATGAAGAACCAATCATTAAATAAAAATTTTTTCCTTATATCAACAATTACATTTACAAGTAATGAAATAGTTTCATTCTATTTATGATATAGGTGAAAAATATTTATTTCATAAATACAATGAAGCATTCCTAATTGATCCAATGAAGGGCTTCATTAACCGATTATCAAAGAATAATTTCATTGATACAATGAAGAATTTCATTATATAAATTCAAGCTTTCCTTTCAGTGTAGTAATAAATTAGTATTTGATTTTTACTTATGTGTGTGCGAGTTTCTTCTTTGCAAGGAGCCAACCAAGTTTTAGCTATTTGGTTGGTTGGCTGACTGTCTGGTTGGTTGACTTGAAGTAATTTTACTGACATGGAGGAGAGGATAAAAATAGAAAAATGACCAGGCAAATGCCAAAAGAAGAAAAGTAAATTAAAATCGCGCAATACTGTTACAGCTTAACCAACAACAAAACCTCTTGTTGAGAGTAAAAAAAAGAGTACACAGTAGGTACATATATAATTTCCCCAGCATTTCTTTTTATATTTTTTTTTGCAAAAAAGTCTTCGTTTAACAAAACAAATCTTTCAGAGAGATGACTGGAAAACACTATAATTGAAAAAAAAATTAATTTGGTAAGGCTTTGAAAAAATACATATTGTTTCCTTTACATATACATACATTTGAATGTGAATATGCAAAATAGTTTACTAAACACGGTAGAAGGAAATAAATAAATACATATTTACTTATTTATATACATACATACATACATATCTACATGTATAGGTACACTTAAGTACATCCGTAAAACACCGTTGCTGATTTGTTAGTAAAGAGATCATATCCCGTTGTTCCTTATAAATTTGCATGCGTTTGCTTCTGTAAATGTACATACATATTGTATTTACATACATACATATTTCCATAGCCAACGAAAATTGTATGTAGGATTAATAGAAGAAAAAAAACAGCCCAATTATAAAGGAGCCTTTAAAAAATTATTTTGCCCAAAGTCACATAAAATCTATTTACAATACAAGTAAAGACGTATGCCTATTTAATAGAGCTGTGCCAAATCGTTCATTCAAGTGACCGCTCATTTTCGTTCATTTTCTAAAAAAGAACGAGTTCGTTCATTTCGTTCATCCGCTCTTTTCAAGAATTAGAACGAAATAAAAACACAAACAGTTGATTCCTCAAATAAAAAGGGACAAATGCAATGAATTTGTTATGAACTGTTTAGCGAAATAAGCAAAACAAACACTGGAAAATTTAAGAAACAAAAAAATCAGTAAAAATTTTTAAAATATTATAGCATAGGATTAAAAAATCATAATAATAATTATAATATGTACGCATGTACATATGTTTATACATATATACTTAAAATTTGTTAAAAGAAAAACTTTTAATATGTTCTAAAAACTTAAGAAATATTAATGGCAATTTTGTTAATTTCATAATGGTCATACTGTTTCTAAAAGCAGACAAAAAGGAAATTGAAAACCAGAATGTGACAAATAATTTCATATGAAAAATGAAAATGCAAAAAATAAACAAAAAACACTCCAGTGCGCTCGTTCGCTCATTCCGTTCAATTGTACTTTATGTCAGTACTGCTGAGCCAAAACAGCTCAGTAAAGTGACCGGATCACTTCGTTCATTTTGCTGATTCGTTCATTTGTACCCGTTCGTTCATGAACGACCCATCTCTACTATTTAACCTCTAACTACGTATATGGTGGTACATTGCACCCCCAAGTACACTTAGTCTAAACATTTTATTTTATTTCGTATCTTTTATATTATATTTTTTATTCAATGTTAAATTATTTAAAATATTGTATCCTGATTATTATTAGAAAAAACAACATAAAAACGCAATTAATTATTTGGTGAAGTAAGAACTACTGAAAAATTACACTTAGAAAATTTTCGCGTTTGAATTATATACTCGTGGTAGCACTTTTTATTTTATAATTCCTTATAAATTTGCAAGTTTTTAGAACATATTAATTAATATCTACACGGACCTGACATACATACATATACATAGGTTCGGTAGTACTAACAAAGGTAGTAAAAAGCTATACCCAGTTTGGCGATTTTGGTAGGCAATTTTTTTTATTGGCCTCGAAAGATTTCGAAAATCACTGCACCTTCAAAAAGTGGTGTCATCCGTTTTTGGCTAACAGCTAATTCAGACTCTTTGAGAGCTCTTAACTATATATAACAATAATGTAATTAAGAGTATACCAAACAAATCTTGTTGACATGTTATGCTAAAAAATAATTTCTTCCTGTCCTTTTTTTTTTTGATAAATTAAAATAAAAATATTTCTTTTTCACTTTTTTCAGAATAACTTACAGGGACTCGTCATTTTTTGCTAACAATATTTGGCAACGTTGTAGTTCCAATAAAAATAAACAACATATCAATACAATCTGAACGTGTCTAGGCACGCTAATAGCTGATATGGACACCTTTTACGTAAACAATTCTTTTTTCACAATTTTTCCACGCTAAAAATTTTTTTAAATTATGTAATTAAATGCACACTTTTCTGCTGAGCTTCAGTAACACTTTGTGCAAAAAAATAGACTAATCAATTTTTTTTCTTTTTTCAGCATAACTTACAATGACTAATAATCAGGGAAACCACAAACATGCAATTGCATGTTTTTTCTTGTCTGATATATCAATGCGGAATTAACATATTTATCCGTTTCAGAACTTTTTATGAATGCTGGCATCGATTTGTTAGTGCATATTTTTGCATATTTTACCCTTTAAAGCATGTTTTTGCATACTTCGGTCTTACACGCATATTTTGAGCGCTTTTCCAATTTTTTGGAGCATATTTGGCGTTTTTAGGGAATATTTTGGTACTTAAAAAAAATTTATTTTAATATTTAAAAAATTTTTGTTTGGTAAAAATGTCTACTTTTTTCCGTCAAAATTTCATATTGTAGTAAAAAAAAAACAGTAGTATGGGAAAGCAATATTTTGCAATCATTAGACTTTAAAAAAAGGCCATTGTGTATGTTCTGGCTTCCGAATCGATTTCACACGTTTTCTTGAGAGTTCTGATGTTAAAACACATGCTACACGTGTTTAAGTTGAAATTTAAAATATACACCAATACGTCGCTTTGGGACGTTTCATTTTGCGACATCTCGCATTGCGTCGAAAAAAATTTTGCATCATTTCAGCTTGCGACGTGTAAAATTTCACATTGCGACGTATAAAGAAAAACGACGCTTAGCGGATACGGACGTTATTTTACTTTTTTTGATTTCTTCTACTCTCACCCCCCCCCCCAAACCAGTTCAGTTTTATGTAAAAAAAACAAACAAATTTCTTACCGATAAGTTGTGTTTTAAGGAATGCGTCCGGCCCTCAAAGTTGGCCCTCAAGCCCATATATTCAATGTAATTGTTATTTTTTTAATTTTTTTTAGATTTATTTTGACTATATATTCTGCATATGTTTAAAACAATTAAATATATATGCTCTTATTGTACATGCTTAAAATAAAAATTATATAAAATTATAAATATATAATTTTGTTACAAAAATTGGTGCTATTTTGTTGGTTATTTTCCACATTATTCTCTAAAATATTAATTTTAGCAGAAAACTAATGTTTGAAACTAATGTTGACTTGAAGAGCTAAAATATTGCCATATGTCATATTCTTGTAAAATGATTTTTTAAAAAGATAGTCATATGCAAAAAATTACATTGAATATATGGGCTTGAGGGCCGGACGCACCCCCTAAAACGCAACTTATCGGTATGAAATTTTTTTTTTTTTTTTAACCTAAAACTGAACTGATTTGGGGGGTGAGAGTAGAAGAAATAAAAAAAAATAAATCTCCATACAATTAACGGCCACTCTTATGTACATACATACAAAAAACCTTTGATATCTATGTCGAAAAAAGGGAATCCCATATTTTGATGTTCGTTAACAATTCAATGTGAGAAATTGAAGCACCCAATGCAACAACCGGATAACTCCACTTTTTTGCGAAATAGCTTTTTTAATGCAGAAAAAACCAAAAAAAAAATCTGCGTCGTTCGGTGCACAAAAAATACATCTAACTTGACTCTAGGATACGGAAACTCTGAAACTTTGAAGTTTTGTTTTCAAAACGGACCAAGAACACGACATCTCCTGGAGCTGTCTTGTTTTTGCACCGCTTTTCAAGCAATAAGCCTTAAGCCACATGTCAACTTTTAGTTGCCGGCAATCAAAAAACACAAATTTTTCAAAACATGTTCTGTTCTGTTTTTATTTTTATTTACGTTCGTGCTGTGTGTGTGCGAAAAACGAATCAGGACACAGTTTTTTGCCCTGCGATCGCTCTTTTGGCGTTATAGAGAAACAGAAACGTCAAGTAGAACGCCTTTACCTGCCAAAAAACTGGCAGAATTTAGTGGAAAAGTGTTCCAAAAAATTTAAAGTTATATCAGTGAGCAATGCGAACATATTTGATTTTAAAACGAGTTTGGCTCCGTTTTACAAAAAAACAGTCACGAACAAAGATCATATTAAATGGACCATTTCAAAATATCGAAGATTTTGCTACAAAAAAGAGGAAAATGTCGCAAGTATTTCAACTTCTTCTAATCACCATGGACCATTAACAAAATTCGATATAGCAATGAAAGCAATGAAAGCAAACTTCCAGGATAAACCCCTTCGAGCCAAAACTTTTATACACAACTAATCTAGCCCTCAACCCGAAAAAATATGACGATGTTATGAGCTTGGCACAAAAGTATGTTCCTCCATCGGATATAAATTTTTATGATAATTTAATCTCGCTGAAGTCTATTCAAGAAGCTGAAAACACTGACTATGAAGATGACAACGAAGGACCCCTTTAATTTTTACCAATATCGGTGCAAAAACAGGACAAGTCCAAAAGCAAAATTATTTTTTTTTTATTTAAAATAAAACTTTGTAATATGTTTTTGAATTAAACAAATTTGTTTTGATTATTTCTTTTCAAAATTAAATAATATTTAGCAATTCTTTTGGTTTCTTATTTTTGAGAAAGTTTTTTTTGATTTTCTCAACATTTTAAAAAGTGGAGTTATCTTGTTGTTGCACTGGGTGCTTCAATTTACGTTTTGTTTTCAGTTTGATGAAAAAAGAAAACGATCCAGTAAACTTTGGAAAAATATTTGCAGCCATTAGCATCTACATCTACACATCCAACAACTGCTGCATCGTCCGATACTCCAATAATGCTGGATTCTGATTCTTCATAATCATTAAAAATCTAGATTATAACAGTACTGAATTTTAAATTTTTTTAGTTTTAATCAAGGTTGGCAACCGAAATAAATAACGGTATCGGTATTGATACCGGTACAACTATTTTTTAAATTTCGGTATCGGTAACGGTATCGGTATTTTTTTTATTTCGGTATCGGTATTACCGGTACATACCGTTAACGAGTTTATAATACCGGTATACCGATATTACTGCTAAATTATTAGTTCATATTCATTTATATGTCCACTGTCATAGCAAAAAAATTTTTTTTTATTAAATTACTTCGATAATTAAACAAAATAATAAAAATAAATAAATACATTGTATAATATAGACACGAAGTACATGTAGAATTGTATGCACTTAGTGATGTGCGAATATTTGTATTCGAATTCCCGAATATTCGGCTATTTATTTAAGATATTCGTATTCGTACTCGCCAAATTCAGACGAAACGAATGTTTTAATATTTCAAATCAAACAATAAACAATATTTTTGATAAAATAAGTACTTTGCTTCACCTCAAGAGACCAATCTTTAAGTTCAGGTATATACGTTTCGAAAATTTTTCTCCACCATCTCTGTTTGAATTAGACCTATTTTTTGTTATAAATATCAAATTCAAAATTTATTACGCCACTTTAAAACAAGATATGTTTTTAAATATTTACACATTTCCAAAAATTTAATCTGCGCCCTGCGAAAAATAAGAAGAATACTGCAAAAATACTGAAAAGTCCCATTTTTAATTTAATTTTATTGGAAATCGCCGGGAACTCAAAAGCAAATTATATTCGTTACTACTTTCTGTGTATTGATTGCATCATTTTCTACCTAAGAGAGACTTTTCAGCCGAAAATATTGATGGGCGAAATTCTTTTATAAATGCGAAATAATTTACCCACCTTTTTCTTCAAAACTGGCGAAAATCTACTTTTTTTTAATTTTAGTTTAAATTGCGTATAAATTTTGAATTAATTGTAATTTTGTTACCAATTTTTTTTAAGTGTTACAAATTTTGTCCCTTATTCATAATGAGCTTAATTTTATAAATCTAACAAGATTTGACTTCTCCATTAGCAGAACAGTGGGCCAAGGTTGGTAAAAAAGCCAAAATCTTAATCTTTTTTTTCTAATATTTTCTCAACTGTAAGCGAAAACACACAAATGTAGAAGACTTTTTTAGCTCCTTGGATAGAAAACAATCCACTTGCAAAAAATATTTTTTATCTGATCAAAAACATGAGCATCGATTTTAATTTTTCATTAACCCAAGGTTGCACACTTTAGTGCTTTGTGGCTCCGTCGTCTAAATTCCAGACTGGAGCTCCCTGACACCTCCTTCAATGATGTGTAAAATTTCATAACAATTGGCCAGGGTTTCAGAAACTGCTGAATTATTCAAATTTTTTTTTCCACTGCTTATCGGGTACTCTAGACCTTACTAGGACTAGAGTGGCAGCAAAACTCATATTTTAGACAGAGCACATATGTATGTAGTATATCACTTGAAGAACGACCAGTTTAATGTGCATATATTAAAAAAGCACTCTTCAAAACTTAAAATCTAAATTAATTACAATATATTTTTGAAATTTTCTTTTTGGTGGGAATCGGTATACCGGTACATACCGGTATAGACGTAAGCGGTATTCTGGATACCGGTATTTTCTAACCGGAATGGATTTCGGTATCGGTATCGATACCGGTATCTAGTTTTAGCGGTATTTGAATCGGTATCGGTATTTTCACGATACCGTTTGCCAACCTTGGTTTTAATGAATTTTTGCTGTTTGAATTGCTATGTTTTTTAATTTTAATGAATTTGTTTTCTTAATTAAAAAAAAACTATTATTTTTTTAAACTATTTATTTTTAATAATTCCTTTAATTTCTTAAGTCTTAATTTTTTATAATACTAAATAAATTTATATATTATATTTAGAATTGGAACGTATCTTTAATATTTCAGTGCAATTCCATACAAAAGGTTTTCTCGAATTGCGACGTTTTGATTGCGACGAATTTTTTGGGAACCAATTATCTTCGCAAAGCGAGGTATTGGTGTACTTATTATTATTAACATATAAATTTAGAACAAAATACAATGTAAAATGAACGATTTAAAATTTTATAATTTTCACTCGCTTGTAAACACTCTTATGAAAGAAAAACGAAACAAGAAAATTAAAAAATTTTAAATCGTCCATATCCAATATTTTTATACCCTTTACCAAAAAATGGTAAAAGGGTATATATAGGTTTGTCATTCCGTTTGTAATTTCTACAATATTAATAAGAGACATATAAAGTATATATATTCTGGATCCTTATGCATAGGGAAGACGAACAAGCGATGTCCGTCTGTCCGTCTGTCCGTCTGTCTGTACGTGAAATCGGTTCTCCCAAGCTCCCAGAAGAGCTAGAGACTTCGTTTTTGGACTGGTGTGTCAGAAATTTTCCGAAAAATTTTGCTATTGAAAATCAGCAAAATCGAGCAGACGGTTTCAGAGCTGGAAAACTCATACTCAATATTCCCATAGAAAATAACTACCGGAAACAAGTTTTCATTACTTTTTATTAAATTAACTTATTTTATACTTCGGTATGAATAAAATTGGTATTTATAATTAAAAAAAAAATTTAAAAATTTAACAAATTAAAAAACGTTTCCAGGGTTGGAAAACTTTAACTTTTTTTCTATTAATTCAACATATTTCATGTTTTAGGAAGAATGCTATTTTCTCAGGAACGGTAAAAGCTACTGGTCTGAAATTTGGACAGTGTATGTAGAACTTTGGTCGCTAACACAACAAATATATAAATGCTAAAAATTAAAGGGTGTTCCAAAATGAGTGACGAAAACTTTTAAAATCCCATGTAATATACATACAATTGTATTATGTATGTACATATACATATTGACACTAGAAATTTGTAAAATTAGTATATTTATATATAGGATACAAAAATTAACACTAAAATTAAAAAAATTTTAATTAAAGGGTGGTCCATCAGTTAAAACAATTTTGACTATCTAATTTTAACAAATTGCTATATCTTGGAAACCGTAAGAGCTAAACTGTTGAAATTTTCAAAAACGGTAAAACAAAAAAATCCGAAAATTATAAAATCTCCAAAAATTTAAAAAAAAATCGCCAAAACGAAAAAAATCGCTAAAATTAAAAAAAAACGCTAAAATTAAAAAAAACGCTAAAAACCGAAAAAAATCGCCAAAACGAGAAAAACGTGTCAAAACTAAAAATAAATTTCCACAATGACAAAAAAACGCCATAAACCGCAAAAATCGCCAAAACAAAAAAAAATGATTATATGAACAAAAATCACCAAAAATTAAAAAAAAATCGCCTACATGAAAAAAATCGCCAAGATAAAAAAAAACCCCAAAACGAAAATAAAACGCCAAAATGAAAAAAAACCCCAAACACTGAAAAAAATCGCCAAAAAAAAAAATTGCCTGTGAAAAAAATCGCCAAAAATTAAAAAAATCGCTTATATGAAAAAAAAAATCGACACCATCAAAAGAAATGCCAAAACGAAAAAAAATCGCCAAAATTAAAAAATCCGAAAAAAATTGCCAAATCGCGAAAAAAGTGTCAAAACAAAAAAAATTCCCACAATGAAAAAATCCGCAAAAATCGTTAAAACAAAAAAATGCTTATAGGAACAACTATCGCCAAAAATTAAAAGAAATCGCTTATATGAAAAAAAAATCGGCAAAATCAAAAAAATCGCCAAAACGAAATAAAATCGCAAAAAACCGAAAAAAATCGTCAAAACGAGAAAAAAGTGTCAAAAAAAAAAATATTCCCACAATGACATAAATCCGCAAAAATCGCTAAAAAAAAATTTTATATGAACAAAAATCGCAAAAAATTAAAAAAATCGTCAAAATCAAAAAAATCGCCAAAACGAAAAAAAATCGCCAAAATTAAAAAAAACGCCAAAAAACAAAAAAATCCCCAAAACAAAAAAAATTGGCTATATAAAAAAATCGCTAAAAATTAAAAAATCGCTTGAATGAAAAAAAAAATCGTCAAAATCAAAAAAATCCAGCAAAACGAAAAAAAATCGCCATAGTTAAAAAAATCGCTTAAATGAAAAAAAATCGTCAAAATAAAAAAAAATCCATCCAAACGAAAAAAAATCGCCAAAATAAAAAAATCGCCAAAACGAAAATAAATCGCCACAATTAAAAAAAACGCCCAAAAACCGAAAAAAATCGCCAAAACAAAAAAAAATGCCTATATGAAAAGAATCGCCAAAAATTAAAAAAATCGCTTAAATGAAAAAAAAATCGTCAAAATCAAAAAAATCCGCCAAAACGAATAAAAATCGCCAAAATTAAAAAAACGCCAAAAACCGAAAAAAATCGCCAAAACGAGAAAAAAGTGTCAAAACTAAAAAAATTGCATAAAAGAAATAAAAACACCAAAAACCGAAAAAATCGCCTAAATGAAAAAAATTTTCAAAATCAAAAAAATTGCCAGAAGGAAAAAAGTCACCAAAATTAAAAAACGCCAAAAACCGAAAAAAATTTCCAAGGCCAAAAAAAAATTGCCTATATGAAAAAAAACAGCAAATCAAAATAAATCGCCAAAATTTAAAAAGCGCCAAATTAAACATAATGTCAAAAACCTAAAAATTGCAGTAGAGAAAAAAGTATGAATTTTTTTCCCAAAATTAATATCTATGTACCTGCATATCTCTGTGCTTATGTATGTATCTCTATACTACATAAACGCACTTTGGTAAAGGGTATATAAGATTCGGCACAGCCGAATATAGCACTCTTACTTGTTTCTGCTAAATTTTAATGCTGGAACAAATACTATTGATTTGTATATTCCAAATTTCAACTTAAACAGGTATACCATTTGTTTTAACATCCTCAATGGACGCCAATTTCAATAAAAATTTGGTTTGGTAATTGTGACGAACGCTCCCCCGATTATATCAGTTGTGATTGAAAAATAACATTTGCAATATATAAAAGATCTGACCGGCAGCGATTTTTATTTTAAAAGCTAAGTGAATGGTTTTTGTTTATTGCAATTACAATTATAAATAAATTCAGTGAAGTGCGACTTTGACCCGCGCACGATGGGTTCCGTACGGACACGAGATATGTAATTCAATACGAACTTTACCCAATATAAACTATAGTTTTGGAATTTTTTTCGTTTTTGGGTTTTTTCGGTTTTAAGCGTTTTTTTAGTTTGGGGGTTTTTTGAATTTTTTGGCGCTTTCTGAGTTTTGGCACTTTTTTCACGTTTTGGCGATTTTTTTTGGTATTTGAAGTTTGTTTTAATTTTGGCGATTTTTATTTTTTTTGGGCGTTTTTTTTATTTTGGCGACTTTTATTATTTTGGAGTTTTTTTTATTTTGACGATTTTTTTATTTTGGCGATTTTTTTAACTTTGGCGTTTTTTTCATATAGATGATTTTATATTTGGTTTTGGCGATTTTTTTTAGTTTTGGCACTTGTTTTTCTCGTTTTGAGGATTTTTGTTTTGGTTCTTGGCGTTTATTTTCAATTTTGGCGATTTTTTGCGTTTTGGCAATTTTTTTAAATTTGGCGATTTATTTCACATAAACAATTATTTTGGTTTTGGCGATTTTTTTCGGTTCTTGGCGTTTTTTTTTAATTTTTGGCGATTTTGTTTCATTTAGACGATTTTTTCGAATTTGGCAATTTATTTTAGTGCTAAAATTTTTTTTTAATTTTGTCGATTTTTTTTGATTTAGCGATTTTTTTTAAATTTTTGGCGATTTCAGGTTTTGGCGTTTTTTTTCGGTTTGGCGACTTTATAATTTTTGAATTTTTTAGTTTTACCGTTTTTGAAAATTTCAAGAGTTTACCTCTTACGGTTTCCAAGATATAGCAAGTTGTCAAAATTACTTAGTCAAAATTGCATTAACTGATGGACCACCCTTTAATTTAAATTTTTTAATATTTTAATGTTAATTGTTGTAGTCTATATAAAAATACACTAATTTTACAAATTTCAAGTGTCAATATACATATGTACATACAATTGTATGTATATTACATGAGATTTTAACATTTTTCAACGCTCGTTTTGGAGCACCCTAAAATTTTTAATTCTCATGTATTTGTTGTTGTAGTGGCCAAGGTTCTACATACTCTGTTCAAATTTCAGGTCCGTAGCTCTTATGGTTCCTGAGAAAATACCGTGTGACGGACAGACGGACAGCGTAGCGAAAACAATAGGGTTCCTTTTTTCACCTTTGGTGTACGGAACCCTAAAAAGAAGCTTGTCTTATTCTTCAAAATACAGTTCCAAGGTTTTAAATCTGATATCGTGATCGTTTTTGAAGTAAAAGTTAAATTTTTGTTCTTCACTAATTTTTTATGGTTTCCTTCTTCTGTTTATTTTATTTTTTTCTTGTTTTATATGCAAATTTTATAGAATTGCTGAATTAAAATTAGATTTTCATTTCCAAATAATCCAATTTATGTTATTTTTGAGAGCATATTTTGTGAGCAACAACAAAAACTTAAAATTGTAGAAACTAAAATTTGCAACAAATTAAATTCAACAATAACAGAGAAAGCAAAAAAAAGCAAAAAAGTATAGTCTAATTAGTAAAAACAAACATTTTTAAGCTACAAAGTGGGCTAAAATTCCAACCCCAAAATACCGAATCGCGTGATCTCAATTTTTTAGTCCCGGGGTTTTCGGGATACAGTCAATCCTGATATTGTTTGCTAAGTTTTGTTTGCTTTATAAGAATAAATTCATCATGACTTTCCCCCATTTGAAGATAGTAACAGTGGCAGCACAATATTGATCGTTTATATTTGTTTGTTTCATCCTGTTAATAGTGTCAATGAAAATGTGTTTCCAAACCATGCTTTTCTTCTTTTATTTATGAATTGCAATCTATTCGATGATAATAAACAATATTTTTATAATATAATATATTATTTAATAAAAATATATTAAATAATAAAGGTATTCAAGTCAACTCTTGCAACTGTGTAAAATAATTGCATAATTGCACTTTCTGTCGTAAGCACTTGACATATTGACGGCATTTGATGATTGATGGAAACGGTAATGCGTAAGTGGCAATACAAAATATCGTAGCTTTTCTTTGGATTGTGTGTGTATTTGTTGTTGAATTTTAAAGAAGAGCTACGATATTTTGCATTTACACTTACGCCAGACCATTTTGCATTAAATATCGAATACCGCCATTTTGTTTAATCGTCGGAAAAGTCAGACACAATATGTACATACAAACATATGTATACTATATTCGTATGTTTCCTTATTATTAAAAGATTTTGTAAAAATGCTGAAATAAAGTGCAAAGAACTTCGTTGAATAATTCTGCAATTAAAGTAAAAACATTAATGACATTCGTATTCTTCAAAAAAATTCTAGTAACATATCTATTCGAGCCTGGTTATTTGTTATTCTCAAATCAAATTTGAAAATTACTTCATATATTTTCACTAGTTAAGAATTTTTAATATATTATGAGTTTTATAATTTTTTTATTAATATATTTGCATAGAACACATCTTCAACCAATTTTTTTTTCATTTTAAAGATAAACAATATACCTAAAACAGGTATTTCTGCATTATAGTTTTGCTTAAAGAATTTCTTAATTTTTTGGGCTTGGCAATTCCATTAGAAGTTGTACAACTTTGCAAAATTTCGCTGATATTATTGCACTTGCTCCGATCTTAATAATTTTTAATCATTTATGCAAAATAATTTCTTATGTGGTTGTTTTGATAATTTTTTTTAATATTGCAAATTTTGCTTTTCTACAATAGCACAACTTTGACGTGTGTGTGTACTTTAATCGTATTTAAATAATTTCATTTTGTAATAGCGTAGACAGACGACAGTGTTAATTTGTATTAAAAGGTCACTAATGTGAATTAAAAATATACCCTGACAGACGACAGTATTTGAATTAAGTAAACAACTAACAAAATTTGTGCATCCCTTTCGTACACACACACACACTTCGATAATTTTCCTTGGAAAACTTAAAATGGAACAAATTTGTGTTGAACTTTTAATATTTCGTTTTCTAAAAATAATTAAAATAACTTATATTTCCTGATTTTAAATCCATTTTAATTTTGATAATTAAAAATTAATTTAATTTTGATTGACTTTTGACGGTATTACCATATTGAAATAGCTAACTTCAGTATTAATTCACTTTCATTTAGTGCATTTACAGTAAATCTAATGCGCATTGGGATGGGGATGATTCACAAGTTAATTTGAATTAAGACTGCTAATGCAAATTAACGCTGTCGTCTGTCTATGATATAAGCTTGCTTTTTTATAAATAATAAATACTTTTGTTATATTCAAAATATTTAATTATGTAATACGAAATAATTATAAAAATTTTGCTGGTGAACCTTTTTGTTTTTGTGTCTTTTAATGTTCAAAAAACTCAGAGTCCCAAAAAATCCCTAAATCTCAAAAAATATCGGGATCCCGAAAAATCCTGGGACTTGATATTTTTAAATCCCGAATCCCGGGGTTGTAAAAATCAGCCCCTAGTTCAGCTTATAGTGCTTGTGTTTTTCCATGTGTCTCAATATGTTGCATAGTGTTATGACAGAAATCTAAGTCTATTGAGTTTTAGCTTCGAAATACTAAATAAAACTTAAAAAACATCAATAAATATTAAATAAATTTATAGTAACCGAGAATAGTAAGAATCTAAATTAAAATGTTGGATAATATAAAAATATTTTTTTACTAAATATCTCTACCGTAGAAATATATGAGTTAGACCACTACTTTCATAATTGAGGGCACATATCGCTCATTTACTCAAAGAACATCATAACTCAAAAAATTTTATTTTCAAGTTAGTGATGCAGCATTAGTCCTCATATCGTTCTTCATGTTGTGTAAAAAGTTGATACAATTATCTCATGTAATATACTTACATACAATTGTATGACCATGTGTATATTGACACTTGAAATTTGTAAAATTAGTGTATTTTTATATAGACTACAACAATAAACATTAAAATATTAAAAAATTTAAATTAAAGGGTGGTCCATCAGTTAATGCAATTTTGACTATGTAATTTTGACAAGTTGAGAGAAAAATAAAATTTTTCTTTTCCATTAAGTTGTTTGTAAATTAAAAACATCAAATTCGTTTTTTGAGTTATGACGTTGTTTGAGTAAATGAGCGATATATATCGTCGGCTTAGAGTGTAAACCTGCTAACTCACTTCCAGCAAATTTTACAGCAGAGAGAATATACTGTTAACAAAATTTAAGAAATTAGCCTAATACATTAAGTTTTTTTGACATGTAGAGCTTCAAATTAAAATAAATATTTTAGCAAGTCGATGAGCTATTTCGAACGGCTATAAAATGTCATGTGTTATAAAAAGTGGAATTACTCGTAGCAGGTTTACACTCTAAGCCTACAATATACATATGTACACATGTAAAGTTTTATTGGTAATATTTATTTGCCTCTGTTACGTTTATTCTTGTAGCGATAGTAGTCATTGAACATTGGGGATCGAAACTAGAAAACAGAAACTGTATCATTTACATATTGTCATAATTACAACGTTTTATTCGAACATGAAACATTAGCCCGCTTAATAATAATTGTGTCGAGTTGCAAATTCTTCCTGAGTACGTACTCTTATTTTTTTTTATTTCTAGTTTTCGTTTATACATAGACACTGTAAAAAGTTTAGTTTGCAACTATGAATTTTAATATTTAACCCCTAAAAACTCTGTCAACAATACAAAACAAAAAGTCATCAACAATAATAAAACAACAAGAAAAACTGAAAATGTTCTTGCAAATATATATATATGTATTTGTACATACATATGTAGTAGACATTACAGTGGAGCAAATTACAAATAGCGTAGAAATACCACACAAAAGCTATTCAGACTTTGATCACATACGATTTTTGTCGTTTCGCACCATTTGAGAGAATTCTTTGTTTTAGTTTTGGCGCTTGTTTTGTTGTTTTTCACAGCAAAGCAATTTTTCCGCGATGACGAATTTTTCGGCTTCAACAATTTTTTCTCTCTGACTATTTTATTTTCCCTTTGGCAATTTTCCCTTCTGAAAATTTTTCCAAAGTATTTTTTTTTATTTTTGCGATACGATTTCGTTCTGATTATATTTTTTTTTTAGTTTTTGACGATTTTTAGCTGTTTTTGGGTATTTTACGCGTTGGCGAATTTTGTTGCTCTTTGCGAATATTTTTTTAAGGCCCTAATTTAGATTTAATAATATATTATGTTTTATTGTTTTTCATGCGTTATTATTTCCGCATTCTAATAGTATGTTTCCCCCCGCATGATTTAGACAAGTCATGCTAATTTATACATGATTTACCTTTCATTTTGCATATGTATAAATCACCTCAAAGTAGTTGATTTATTTTAAATAATATCGAAAATACTCTTCTTCGAACTCAATTTATGTATGCGTTGCTTTTAAAATTACAAACTCCATCCCTGGGTCATCCATAAATAGCGATTGACAATTTCGAAAAAATGACATTAAGGATTACTTAATAAATTTTAAATGTCAACTACATGTGATTAACTTTGACTCGAACGGCAAGTCGCAAGAAGACGTAACTGTTTTTAAACAAATTTTGATACCACTAATTTGAATGAGTTGCAACCAAGGGAACACAATGTCAAAACCAAACACTTGCTATTTAAATTTCGATCAGTAAAATTTATTTGCAAACCAAATCCAATAAAGTTTCCAAAAATATTATTTAATCAATTTATTTATTTTTGAATTCACAGTCAATTCAATTTATTTTTTTCTTATTTTTAGAAAAGAGTCATAGAATATTTTTCAAAATATTATTGAGTGTAGTTGTACAGCAAAACAATACTAACATGCTGTTGCTGTGCGACTGACTATCTTGTTGAATTATTTTTTATGGTTCAATAGGGTTGTAATTATTTTTATGTAAATTTTGGTAATTAAAAAAGTCACTAGAAATATTTCAAATTTACCAACTGGCAGTACTTTTATTTACATACACGTAAAAAAAGTGACATACCTAATGATACGCGAAAGAAAGTTAAAGACATAGTGCAATGAAAATTAATTAGAATTCGAGCTACTAGTTTTCTTTCGCAGGATTTTTTACTTTTGCCATAGGGACAGGGCTGTCAGAAGATATAATGAAAAATCAGTACTTTTTTTTAAATCATCGGCATTTTCGGATTATCAATTTAAAAATCGGCAATAAAATCTGCATTAATTAGAAAAAAAATTATAATCATATGTAATTTGACGTGTTTTATATAATAATAATACATAATTATTACGTTTGTTATTATATGTTTTAATACGCGTTAAATGTCAAAATGAATACGAATTTAACAAAACGTAGACTTCAATCACAATTTCCAAAAGCTTACAAAACAAGAACGTTTAAATAAAATCTCTCAATACATTATTGAAAATTGCAGAACTTCAATCATACTCGTAGTTTTAGCCAACTAAAAAAATATCACGTAGCCTACATCCAATTCCTTTATCAGCTGTAATAGAATAAAACTAAAAAGAAACATTTCCCCAAAGAAGCGATGATTATTTTAGTGCCAGCAAATACGATAAGAATCCCATCATCAGTGTACACGCAGGCGCTTAATTTTTCATTATTTTTTATAATTGTAAATTATTAAACCTTACTTTGCACAGAGGAGTATATGAGCCAAAAAGCTGCCAAGAAGGCAAAAATTAATTGAATGAAACCTAAAGAAATTAAAGAACTAAGTACATATTACATTGTAAATTTTGAAGACTTTGAGTTGTGATTTGTAGCTCTGAGGAAAGTTGAAAAAATTGCATGAATTTTTAATGTTTTTTTTCGGTTTCAACATAATATATTTTTTGTGGCTAAACGAATAAAGATATTACGTTGATTTTTTTTTCGCTGAAAAATTTTATCAAAAGCTAGTTTTAGTATTAAAACAAAAAAATTATCTTGAATATTAATGTTGAAATAATTCGTTTAAGGAATAATATAATAAATATACACTTTTTTCAGACAAAAAAGAGAAGAAGGTATTTTTAAGCGAAGGTAGCTAAATTTAGAATTATGTTTTATACCACAATATAATCTAAAATCCCTAATTTTTGATACGATAAAAAAATGTCTGCGCGGGTTTGCACTAGGGTTGTGCTCAAAAAGAACGAACTAGTTCAATTGAACTATTCCCATAAGTGAACGATGTGAACTAGTTCAGACTAGTTATTCCTTTTTGTTCTTTTGGTCTTTGTTGTTGTTTTAGTCTTTCTTGTTATTTTGTTCTTTCTTGTTCTCTTGGTATTACTTGATATTTTGGTATTTTTTTGTTCGTTCGATCATTTTTGGTCTTTGTCTGATTTTTTTATCTTATTCTCTGTTTCTAACCAATACACATGCAAAAGATTTAAAGTAAAATACTATAGTTTCTCGTTTGCATACTGTTAAAAATATACAAATGCAGTGTGCCTATTAAATTTTTGCACAATTAATCAAAACAAACAAAAGAAAATGTATACTTAGTGAAATATACAAGGGAGTTTTACAAAATTAATAGAAATAATTTTTAGTATTGAACTGAAACACAGATTGTTAGAATTAAAAAAGTGATTATAATTTGTTTTAAACTGATTACGGATTTCATTTTAAAAAATTCAAAAATATTAACTTTTACCTTTTACTTACGAAAAGCATACAACAAATAAGACTACAAAGCACAAATGAAAATACGTCTAAGCAAGGAAATATTTACTCAATTTAAAGAAAGAATTTATTGTGTTGATTATAAATCAGTATTAAAAAAGTGATTAAAATTCATTTAAAGCATTTTCAATAAAAAAATTTTAATTAAATAAGGTCATTAACGTACCTTTTCACAATGTATGCTTAAAAGATAACAGGGACTTTAACGGCAAGTTTTGTATGAAGAACTGTCAGTTAAAGTTCACGTTAACTCTTAACCATACATTGTGAAAAGGGACGTAAGAATGAAATGAAATTAATTTAGAATATTAACACACGAATAAAACATTGAAGAGGATTCAATGTATAATCTCTGTTTTTCACTGAACAACTGACCGAAAAGAACAGCTGAACGAAAAGAACGAACTAGTTCTTTTTGTTGTTGGTAACAAAAAAGGAACAATCCGCAAAAGGAACAACTATGCCCAACTCTAGTTTGCACCATATTTTTTGTAATATTTGGAAAATTTCACATTTTTTTCTGCTTTTGCTCATCTTGTATAGCTAAATATGATTAAAAAACCTTTTTGTCACTTATAAAATGTTTTGCTTTTGGGAAGGGATACCCTCCCCTTTCCCACAATAGCTCAAAAGTTTAATTTTTATGATATAAAAGCACAAGTAGAACACTCTTTTTTAAATAGGCAATTGCAAATAATATTTTTGTCATCGCCCACAAATGGAAGCAGGATGAACTTGGCGAAAATCGTGTCAAAGTTTAAGGTTTTGAACTTTTGCCGACGTTTAAAGTTGTATTTTCTAAAAGTTTAAGAAAAAAATTAATATTTCAGACGTAGGCTTTTTCCCTTTAATCCGATTTTTCTTATTTCAAGGTTTAACAGGCTAACAGCCTGTTAAACCTGTTCATCGAACTGCCTTACGTTAGAAGGCGAGCTATTATTAGGTAAACGATCGAGTTGGAAATTGAGCTCATTTTCTTTTTTCGTTTGAAAATAAAAGCTCTTTTTGTTTGTAATTAAACGTCTAAGAACAATGTTTCCATTACTCATTTAGTTGTAATTCTTAGAGCTTTTTTCATAGAAAATTAAAAGTTTCTTTAAAAATGAAAAGGAAGCCACCCTATCAATCAATTGTAAAAATAAATAAAAAGTAAAGTTTTCAAAAATTATTTGTTTAAAGTGTACAAAAAATACGCGTTTATTGAAAAAACAATGATTTGATCCGTTGCACTTGGATTTTTTTATAGCGACCCAGATAACGCTGAAGATTGCGAGACACAGCAAATTTGCTACAGTTTCCACACGAGCAGTAAGTTCAATAAATGAAATGGTTATATACCACTTCCAACAAGGATGAAGAAAAACAATAGAATCACTAGCGTTCTCGCTATAATTAAATTGACAACATTCCTAAAATTTCTCGCAACTGGTGGTTAGCAGTTTTGTGCCGGAAAGGAATGTATTTCATACATGTCGAAATCAAAACTTTCGGAGGTGCCAAGGATTAGTTTTTTTTATGCTGAAATTTAGATTTTCTTTGTAAAAACATTCATTATTTTAAATTTTAATTGTAAAAATTTAAAAGATTCACCAACAAGTTAAATTTTTCCAAATTGTTTAATTTGACAGTTGATTTTGTTTGTGTCGTACATACGTGAACCAATTTTTCAAACGAAAGCTAAAAGCTTATTTGTTTTACTCAAAATAAAATGAACAAAAACCAAAAGTTCAATTCATTCGTTATTTGACGTACAATATAAAAAAAACTTATGTTACAAAAACAGGCTGTAAGACTATAAGGAATATTTCTGCTAAGTTTCATTGATCTCAGGTCACTCAATAACTTTTCACAAGCAATGTAAACTAAGAAAAGTAATGGCCAGCTTTTTGGCTCAATACACTCATCTGTGCTTTGACCAAATTTTGTCTTTTATTTTATAAAAAAGAAAATGAAATATACTGGCAAGTTACAGAAAAAAGGTAAATTAATTATATATGTATGTTAAAATTTTTATATTTGATTTTCTGGAAAAGTAGTGGTTTGTTGTTACCATTATTCGGTTAGAAATCAAGAATTAATTCAACAAACTAATAATTTTGAATAAAATAAAAAAATTCAAGCTTTATAAGGAAAACTTTAATTACTTTTACTTTTCTGAAACACCTTGATAATGTTTTCCGGGTGTTATTATAATTCTATGCCACTGTGCACATGTCGATACAATTTAACAACTTGCAAAGTAAAAAAAAATTACTTCGTAGACAAAAAATTATTATTACAATTGAAGCTTTTTTTTAGCTTGTTCCCAAATTGTATAGAACAAGAGCAACTACAAGTTTAACATACATTTTATATTTTTTATTGTAGTGCAAAAGCCTATCGATCGTTTTTTTTTTTTTGATTGCCGGCAATTACGACTTTTTGTTGATTTTTATCATTTTATGCAACAGCAACAAAATTTGTAATTTTGGATGTAATCCCAAATTATTATTGTACTTATTCAGTACAATATTTTTTATTATAAATATATTGAAATTGTTTATTTGTTATTTCCATAATTAAAAAATTTTAAGTCAGATTTAAGAGTTTTGGAAATTACCACAACCTTTTATAATTATGCGTTTTTAAAACATTTAGCGATTCTTAATAGGTCGTTCTTTCCATTTAACAGCTCTTTTAATTGTAAATAAAACAGAAACAGGAATTTCGTGATTTAAGCAAAAATCAACTAGAAACAGTTTAGCATATTAACTTGAAATTGCGATACAAAAAATTTAGATTTTTCATTTGAGAAGTGGAAGAAAAAGTTGCCGCCCAGCTAACCAAAACATTCGTAAATAATATCGCGTTCGAATGTTTCGCAAACATTTCTCGGACAGAAGACTCGAGAACGGCTATCGTAAACGGAAAGATAAAGTGCTAGAGCTCATTCGCCGCTTAGTTTGTGGCAGCAAGTCTTTCGATTTCGATGTTTCGCTCTGGAATCAATAGCGAACTTTTAGCGATATAATTATTTAATCATAAGCAACGTCAATAATAGTTCAATTTCATTGCTTCTAAATAACAAAAAAAAACGTTATTCCTCGTTTGTTGTATATACAAAAAAAAAAAAAAAAAAATTTAGAGAAACAAATTGTTTCTTGGTGGGAAAGTTTTTTTTTAACAAGAATGTTTCGAGAACTGTTTACTACAACGAACATTCGTTTATTTGCGAATCTCAGGTTGGCTGGCCGTTTACTTAAATATCGTATACACACATAAAATAGATGAGCTATTTTTACTGGGGACTACTTCATTTCGTGATCGAAATTGCATTTGAATATAAATTAATGCCAATAGCAAGAACAATTCTGATGTCAGTACTGAAAAAAGGCAACTAAATTCTTTTCACAACACTGAATAAATTGTGAGCAAAAACATATGTTTATATGTACACACAAAAAACTAATATGAATAATTTTGTATGTCAATTAAGGAATTTGTAACATAAATTAAAGAATTAATTAAATTTTCTTTTAATGACAATATCAAGTAAGTTTTTCAACTCAAATTAATTAATACAATTAAAATTTTAATTAAATCAATTAAATTCTTAATTGCAAACATTAATTGGTGAATACTTTTTTCTGTATTTATACAAAAACATATGTATGTTATTTTCACATTTATTTAATTAATAACTTAATAATAATTTAGTAATATAAAGTTAGAGCACTAGCTGCATTTCGATTTTTTTATTGGTTAACCGGAATCAGTTAACTTGTTATTTAGATACTCCCAGAGATGGTTGGTCTTTTTATTTTCTCTGATACCTGTTGGGCAAACATTTTTTGCCAACAAGATTGTTTTGTTATATTTGAAGTCAACGAGAAATTCCTTATATTTGATTTTTTTAATACGTTACAAAACAAGGCGCATTTATTAGGTGGCAGCACTACACCAGCTGACCAATGTTATTATTGCAAGCCAACTTTCAAATTTGGATTGTGTATATATGGGCCTAAAAACATGCTTTTACTTGGGTTATCCTCAAACACCTGACGAATATCCAGTTTTGTATGATGTTTGACATTTCTTATAAGAAACATACGCTTTGACGATGAAAGAGGGTACCTCTTTGAAAAGTAAGATGACAGCTTATACCAAGAAAGTACATGTAGTTATTGCTGTTGTAATATTTGCTGTAGTAATACGGGTACCTGGGGGCAAATCACGGCACTCGAAATCGAGTGCACGTTCGTGTAGAGAATTATTTCGATGGCTAAAATTTTTTGAATCACGGTATTCGATCGTATTTTATGTTACCTACTACTATTTTTTACATTGCTGTTAGCATAAGACAATAAGAAAAACAAAACGAAAAACAAAACTTTATTTGTATTTGTTCTGGAAATGATTTTTCCCTTATATATTTTTTTGCACTGCCTATTGGACAATTTTTGTATTGATATTCACTTTCCTTAAAAACAATTAAAATTAAATTAAATTATATTTTCTAAACTAATTGTTGGTTTGGTTTTTTTCGCGGCAAAAAGCTAAGAGTTTACTTGTTTTCGATAGTAGACTACCAATCGAGTGCAACTTCGAGTAGATACGTTTCGTTAACGATTGCCGTGATCCACGTTAACAACATTTCGAAGACAAAGTACTCGATTTCGAATGCGGTGATTTGCCCCCTGATCGATGTGCTTTGGATATAAATAAATATGTAAATAAAATATTGCACCAACATGTTATTTTCCTCACACTTTCGATTAATAACTCGCTTGTAATAGAATGCGGGAATTAGGCCACATTGTTGCTAGAAAATTTTGCAAAAATTGGTTAAAAAAAATCTGAAAAATAATTTTCAAAAATTGGCAAAAATATCTGCACTCTCATTTTGAATTGTTTTTGATTTTGTTTTCGAACTAACATTAATTATCTTGGTCTACAAAAATATATGCTGATATTACAAATTGTTCAATAAAAATAAAGATTGACAAGTCGAGATAAGCTGATTTTGAGTTAATGTTACCTCCACAATCTGAATATTCGAAAGGACCACTGGACAAAATCTCAATTGATTTGTGTAATTTTTCAGGAAGTTATAGCACTATGACTTGCGACTTATCTTTTTTAGACTTCTATTCTCAGTTGGAATAGCTTAATTTAGGTTATACATACGAGTGCTTTGCTAGATTTCAACTTTAGTATATTACTTATAGTGTATAGAACAATGTTTGCTTAAAAAGTAAAGGTAAAGGTAACAGATAATTTGCCAAATTTCTAAAAATCGACTAGAATACTTAAAAGTATGCTGTCCTGCCCATAGGCTAGGTATACATAATGAATAAATAAATGAAATGAAATATATCGTAACTACCATGTCAAACTATCCAATATGCAAATTTTTAATTTTCAGAAGATCGGGAAGACCCGATCCATGCTTGCCATGCTTAAAACGTTTGTTACTGTGTTATCTATCGTACATGAGAATTTAAGCATTTTGGAACGAGGCATATCATATAAATTATACCAAGATACCAAGATGACGAATCTAAAAAATGAATTTTGCATATTGGATAGTTTGACGTGGTAGGGACGATATGACTTAAGCACTTTTTCCTTATTGCTGCAGAGTTTTCTACACAAATTTTCTATTTACATAAAACTTAAAAAAATGGTAAAAAAATCTGTGCAAAGATATTCACATACTTACATATCGCACACTATATCATAAACAGTCATTACTCAAAAAATTCCAGATGTTCAAGAGTGGCAAAAAAACGGTTCAAGAAGACTTCGTTGTTTCTTAAGGCTCAGTTAACCGACTGTAATGTAAAGTAACTGCAACGTAGGAAACAGCTGATCAATATTTTTAAATGAAAATTAGGTTACGTTACATTACATCTCTATAACCATTTGCATTACTTTTCACATAACAATATGAAACAGCTGTTTCCTACTGTTGCAGTTACTTTACATTACAGTCGGCTAACTGAGGCTTTATGTTCATTTTTCTGACAGTAACATAATGGTTATTTCCTTTACAGAATTAAGAAAAACCCGAAATACTGAGGCTTTATGTACATTTTTCTGACACTAACATAATGGTTATTTCCTTTACGGAATTATGAAAAACCCGAAATATTAATGTTACACAAGCAGTTCAGAAAATCTGCAATTTTGCAGTGAAAATCTGCAAATCTCACCTTATAATTTTTGTAATGAAAATGAAAAGATCATCCTAAACGCAGAGTAATCTGCAAATCTGGCAACAGTGCCAGAGAACTAGTTCCTTCAGTACAGCTCAGTAGGTTTGTAATGAAAAATTTTTCAAGCGTAAAGAAATGCATTGAGCTCAGTGCTCAGATGTTACAGAAGAAGTAAGGATTAGAGTTGAACCTAAATTAGAGTGTGAAGCGTTGTGTTAGCAGCAGGAAAGATAAATAATGTTTTTGGATGAACGAGAAAGCTTTCTGAGTTGAAAAATTTTTTTTCCACTTTTGAAAAATAACATAAGTAAGTTTATTTAAGTTTTTATATCAATAAAAATAGGAAGAACAATATAATTATAATTCATAATTATAGAAACGAAGTACTGCTAACGAGCTTGGCTCTTTTTTTCTATAAAGAAGTCTTACAACAAACTTAAAGTATTCTTCTTTTAAATGTAGGGTATGTTGTTTCTTTTTTATATGAATTCATAAAAAAAACTCCCACAAATTAATTGTACTCCAAAGCACCAAGTTTTTTTTGCAATTTATTTTTGTGCTATTTAGTTATTTTTTATTTTCTTTTTATTTATTAAATTAAAAAAATAAAAATTTTCGGTTAATAGTTTCATTTTACACTCAAGTGTTAATATTGTTAAAAATTTAATTTTACTTTTTATCGAATATGAATCTTATTGAATTTTTATATAGAAAACAATTTATAATATTTGCCTTAAGACTAAAGAGTTAATATTTATTTTTTAAATTATTGAAAAAAAAATTTGTAACTGATTGATCGTCAATGCATGCGTTTATTCGGCTTGTGGTTGTGTCCTTGTATAGCTTTTTATGCACAAAAGCGCCATGCAACAAATGCAACAGCAAATTCCTCGAACGGGCTTGGGTCCTGCCGGTGGCACCGGCAGCATCGGAGCCGAATCTAAGCCACATCAATGTCAACAATGTATGAAAAGTTTTTCCAGCAATCATCAGTTAGTTCAACATATACGGGTTCATACCGGAGAGAAACCATATAAATGTTCATATTGTGATCGTAGATTTAAACAATTATCGCACGTCCAACAGCACACGCGTTTACACACAGGTAAGTTTAATTTCAAATGCATACATACATACATGTACATGAGGGTATCCCAGGCTATAAGGACAATTTTTTTCTTTCGAATTTTTGTACGCATACCTTGAAATTGTTTCTATTTTACTTCATTAGCTGAAAAAAATATATTCTTGCGATTAGATATCGCTAACCCGTGCCGCCGAATTGATGTCTAACCGTGAACATAAAAGTTAATGTGGAAGCCATAAAAGAATTGTAGAACTTAATGTTTAATTAGTTAATAATATATGGCTTTATTTGTTTATGACATTATTTATTAAAATTTCTTTAAAAAATTTGCTTTTTGCAGTCAGGATATATACATATGTATCTCTGTGTTCTGCTTTTACGCAACGCAGTAAAAGTTTTTGTTCCTCTTCAACACACTGAAAAAAGTAAAAACAATATTCAATTAAACAAGTAAGAGTGCTATATTCGTCTGTGCCGAATCTTATATACCCTTTACCAAAGTGCGTTTATGTAGTATAGAGATACATACATAAGCACATAGATATTAATTTTGGGAAAAAATTCATACTATTTTCTCTACTGCAATTTTTAGGTTTTTGGCATTATGTTTAATTTGGTGGTTTTTAAATTTTGGCGATTTATTTTGTTTTGCTGTTTTTTTAGTTTTGGCGATTTTTTTTCATATAGGCAATTTTTTTTTTGGCCTTGGAAATTTTTTTTCGGTTTTTGGCGTTTTTTAATTTTGGTAACTTTTTTCCTTCTGGCAATTTTTTTGATTTTGACAATTTTTTTCATTTAGGCGATTTTTTTATTTTTTTGGAGATTTTGTTTCATATAGGCGATTTTTTCGGTTTTTGGTGTTTTTATTTCTTTTATGCAATTTTTTTAGTTTTGACACTTTTTTCTCGTTTTGACGATTTTTTTTCGGTTTTTGGCGTTTTTTTTAATTTTGGCGATTTTTATTCGTTTTGGCGGATTTTTTTGATTTTGACGATTTTTTTTCATTTAAGCGATTTTTTTAATTTTTGGCGATTTTTTTCATATAGGCAATTTTTTTGTTATGGCGATTTTTTTCGGTTTTTGGGCGTTTTTTTTAATTGTGGCGATTTATTTTCGTTTTGGCGATTTTTTTATTTTGGCGATTTTTTTTCGTTTGGATGGATTTTTTTATTTTGACGATTTTTTTTCATTTAAGCGATTTTTTTCGTTTTGCTGGATTTTTTTGATTTTGATGATTTTTTTTTCATTCAAGCGATTTTTTAATTTTTAGCGATTTTTTTCATATAGCCAATTTTTTTTTGTTTTGGCGATTTTTTATGTTTTTTGGCGTTTTTTTTATGTTTGGCGATTTATTTTCGTTTTGGCGATTTTTTTGATTTTGGCGATTTTTTTAATTTTTTGCGATTTTTGTTCATATGAAATTTTTTTTTGCGATTTTTGCGGATTTATGTCATTGTGGGATTTTTTTTTGTTTTGACCCTTTTTTCTCGTTTTGGCGATTTTTTTCGGTTTTTTGCGATTTTATTTCGTTTTGGCGATTTTTTTGATTTTGCCGATTTTTTTTCATATAAGCGATTTTTTTTAATTTTTGGCGATTTTTGTTCATATAAGCATTTTTTTTTGTTTTGGCGATTTTTGCGAATTTTATCATTGTGGGAATTTTTTTGTTTTGACACTTTTTTCGCGATTTGGCGATTTTTTTCGGATTTTTTTAATTTTGGCGATTTTTTTTCGTTTTGGCATTTCTTTTGATTGTGTCGATTTTTTTTTTCATATAAGCGATTTTTTTAATTTTTGTCGATTTTTTTTCACATAGGCAATTTTTTTTTTGTTTTGGCGATTTTTTTCAGTGTTTGGCGTTTTTTTTTCATTTTGGCGTTATATTTTCGTTTTGGGTTTTTTTTTATTTTGGCGATTTTTTTTCATGTAGGCGATTTTTTTTTAATTTTTGGCGATTTTTGTTCATATAATCATTTTTTTTTTGTTTTGGCGATTTTTGCGGTTTTTGGCGTTTTTTTGTCATTGTGGAAATTTATTTTTAGTTTTGACACGTTTTTCTCGTTTTGGCGATTTTTTTCGGTTTTTAGCGTTTTTTTTTAATTTTAGCGTTTTTTTTCATTTTGGCGATTTTTTTCGTTTTGGCGATTTTTTTTAAATTTTTGGCGATTTTATAATTTTTGGATTTTTTAGTTTTACCGTTTTTGAAAATTTGAACAGTTTAGCTTTTACGGTTTCCAAGATATAGCAATTTGTTAAAATTACATAGTCAAAATTGCATTAACTGATGGACCACCCTTCACTTTAAATTTTTTTAATTTCAGTGTTAATTGTTGTAGCATATATAAAAATACACTAATTTTACAAATTTTAAGTGTCAATATGCATATGTACATACATAATACAATTGCATGTATATTACATGGGATTTTAAAAGTTTTCGTTACTCATTTTGGAACACCCTTTAATTTTTAGCATTTATATATTTGTTGTTGTAGTTACCAAAGTTCTACATACACTGTCCAAATTTCAGACCCGTAGCTCTTACCGTTCCTGAGAAAATAGCCTTCTTCCTAAAACATGAAATATGTTTAATTATTAGAAAAAAGTTAAAGTTTTCCAACCCTGGACACGTTTTTTTTAATTTGTTAAATTTTAAAAATTTTTTTTTAATTATAAATACCAATTTTATTCATACCGAAGTATAAAATAAGTTAATTTAATAAAAAAGTAATAAAAACTTGTTTTCGGTAGTTATTTTCTATGGGAATAATGAGTATGAGTTTTCCAGCTCTGAAACCGTCTGCTCGATTTTGCTGATTTTCAATAGCAAAATTTTTCGGAAAATTTCTGACACACCAGTCCAAGAACGAAGTCTCAGCTCTTCTGGGAGCTTGGGAAAACCGATTTCACGTACAGACAGACGGACAGACGGACAGACGGACAGACGGACATCGCTTGTTCGTCTTCCCTATGCATAAGGATCCAGAATATATATACTTTATATGTCTCTTATTAATATTGTAGAAATTACAAACGGAATGACAAACCTATATATACCCTTTTACCATTTTTTGGTAAAGGGTATAAAAACCAATCAAACATTTTTAAAGATACAATTAAAATAATAATTGAACTATAGAAAAAATCTAATAGTAAAATAATATAAAAATAATGGTATGTACATATACACACATATGTGTGTACATACATACATAATATTATAAGTTTTATTTCCATTTCCATTTACTAAATATAAATTCAGTAAAGTGCGACTTTGACTTGCGCACGAAGGTTTCCGTACGGAAAGTGCTAGATTTTTTTTTTCAATTTGGTGCTTTTTTCATTTTGGTAATTTTTTTGGGTTTTGGCGTTTTTTAAATTTGGTGCTTTTTCCTCGTTTTAGCTATTGTTTTTAGGTTTTTGGCATTTATTTTAGTTTTGGTGCTTTTTCTCGTTTTAGCGATTTTTTTATATTTTATACGCTTGTTTTTATTTTGGCGGCTTTAATCATTTTTTTCACTTTAGTGATATTTTTCATCTTTGGAATATATTTTAGAGCTAGATTTTTTTTTTGGCTTTTGACGCTTGTGTGCTTTTTTCTCGTTTTAGCGATTTTATAGGTTTTTGGCTTTTTTTATTTGGGTGCTTTTTTTAAGTTTTAGTGATTTTTTTCTCATTTTAGCGATTTTTAAAGTTTTTGCCTTATTTTATTTGGCGACTTTTTAAGTTTTGGTGCATTCTTCTCGTTTCAGCGATTTTTTAAGGTTTTATGCGTTTTTTATTTTGGCGATTTATTTTCATTTTGGCGATTTGTTTCATTTTAGCGATTTTTTCACTTAAGCGATTTTTTCATTTCGTTTTATCGATTTTTTTATATATTATATGTTTTTTATTTTGGCGATTTTCCTTTCATTTTGGCAATTTTTTTCATTTAAGCAATTTTTTTTCATTTTTGCAACATAATTAAGTGCTAGAATTTTTTAATTTTGTGCTTTATTTCGTTTAGGCGATTTTTTTCGGATTTTGGCGCTTTTTTTTCGGTTTGATGATTTTATAATTTTGGGATTTTTTTGTTTTACCGTGTTTGAAAATTTTAAGACTTTGCCTTTTGCGGTTTCCAAGATATAGCAGACGGTTTCAGAGCTAGAAAACTCAAACTATATTTTCCCATACAAAATAACTAACGAAAACTAGTTTTTATTACCTTTATTTTATTAAATTAACTTATTTTATAATTTAGTATTAATAAAATTAGTATTTCTAATTTAAAATAAATTCAGTGAAGTGCGACTTTGACCCGCGCACGAAGGGTTCCGTACGGGCACGAGATATGTAATTCAATACGAACAATATAAACTATAGTTTTGGCATTTTTTCGTTTTTGGGTTTTTTCGGTTTTAAGCGTTTATTTTAGTTTGGGGGTTTTTTGAATTTATTGGCGCTTTCTGAGTTTTGACACTTTTTTCACGTTTTGGCGATTTTTTTTTTGGTTTTTGAAGTTTTTTTTAATTTTGGCAATTTTTATTATTTTGGCGTTTTTTATTTGGTTTTGGCGATTTTTTTAGGTTTGGCACTTTTTTTTCGTTTTGAGGATTTTTTTGTGTTTTTGGCGTTTATTTAAAATTTTGGCGATTTTTTTTTCGTTTTGGCGATTTTTTTAAATTTGGCGATTTTTTTTTAATTTTTGGCGATTTTTTTCATTTTGGCGATTTTTTTTCACATAAACAATTATTTTGGTTTTGGCGCATTTTTCGCGTTTTGGCGATTTTTTTCTATTTTTGGCGTTTTTTTCATATTGGCGATTTTTTTTTCATTTAAACGATTTTTTCGAATTTAGCGTTTTATTTTAGTGCTAGAATTTTTTTTTAATCTTGTCCATTTTTTTCGATTTGGCGATTTTTTTTAATTTTTGGCGATTTTTTTCAGGTTTTGGCGATTTTTTTCGGTTTGGCGATTTTATAATTTTCGGATTTTTTAGTTTTACCTTTTCTGAAAATTTCAAGAGTTTACCTCTTACGGTCTCCAAGATATAGCAATTTGTCAAATTTACATAGTCAAAATTGCATTAACTGATGGACCACCCTTTAATTTAAATTTTTTAATATTTTAATGTTTATTGTTGTAGTCTATATAAAAATACACTAATTTTACAAATTTCAAGTGTCAATATACAAATGTACATACAATTGTATGTATATTAGATGGGATTTCAACATTTTTCGTCGCTCGTTTTGAAGCACCCTTTAATTTCTAATTCTCATGTAGTTGCTGTTGTAGTGGCCAAGGTTCTACATACTCTGTCCAAATTTCAGGTCCGTAGCTCATACGGTTCCTGAGAAAATACCGTGTGACGGACAGACGGACAACGTAGCGAAAACAATAGGGGTCCTTTTTTAGGGTTCCGTACAGGAAGAAGGCTATTTTCTCTGGAACCGTAAGAGCTACGGACCTGAAATTTGAGCAGCAAGTACATGAGAATTAAAAATTAAAGCGTGTTCCAAAACGAGCAACGAAAAATTTTAAAATCCGATTTAATATACATACAATTGTATGTACATTTGTATATTGACACTTGAAATTTGTAAAATTAGTGTATTTTTATATAGACTACAACAATAAACATTAAAATATTAAAAAATGAGAAATTTTTTAGATATTTTAATTGAACTGTAGTGAATTTTAATCAGAAATAATTCATAGTTAGGCTCAAGTTCAGTAATTTCAATTCTTATTGAATGAAATATTTTTATTAATTAATGTGAGTTTCTAAAGAAGAGAAGAAAAATTAAACTTAGACTTTAAGCTAGGGGAAATACCGATACTTTTCTGTGCAGCCACGCACTTCATCAGCACCCTAGTCTATATACTTGGGTAGAGATTCTTATTAACATCAGCTATTTAACTTAAATGTACAATGAAACGGAATATGAGAAACGATTGTTGTGTATACAATTGATTTACCTTTGGTAAACACAGAAGAATCTCTACCCAAGTAGATAGACTAGGGTGCTGATGAAGTGCGTGGCTGCACAGAAAAGTATCGGTATTTCCCCCAGCTTAAAGTCTAAGTTTAATTTTTCTTCTCTTCTTTAGAAACTCACATTAATTAATAAAAATATTTCATTCAATAAGAATTGAAATTACTGAACTTGAGCCTAACTATGAATTATTTCTGATTAAAATATTAAAAAATTTAAATTAAAGGGTGGTTCATCAGTTAATGCAATTTTGACTATGTAATTTTGACAACTTACTATATCTTGGAAACCGTAAGTGGTAAAACTTTTTTTTTAGTTTTACTAAATAATCTGAAAATTATAAAATCTCCAAACCAAAAAACATTGCGAAAATTTAAAAAAATCGCCAAAAATAAAAAAAAAATCTATTACCAAAATAAGTCGCAAAATTCGAAAAAATCGTTTAAATGAAAAAAATCGCCAAAATTAAAAAAAGCGCCAAACACTGAAAAAAATCGCCAAACGCGAAAAAGGCTCCAGTAACAAAATAATTGTTAATATGAAAAAGAAGCGCCAAAAATTAAAAAAAAATCCCTGAATTGTAAAATCGCCAAAAACCGAAAAAAATAGCCAAAATGAGAAAAAAAGTGTCCAAACTAAAAAAAGCGCCTAAATGAAAGAAATCGCCAAAATGAATAAACGCCAAAAACCAAAAATCGCTAAAGAAAATTAAAAAACGCCAAAAAACGAAAAAAATCGACAAAACGAGAAAAAAAAATTCAAAACTACAAAAATTGGCATAATGAAAAACACTCCAAAATACGAAAAAATCGCCAAAACAAAAAAAAAATCGCCAATATTAAAAAAATCACCAAAATAAAAAAATCGCCAAAATTAAAAACAAAACGTCAAAAACGAAAAAAGTGCCAAAACTATATTTTATATTGGTTAAAGTTCGTATTGAACTACATATTTTGATCACTTCGCGCGCGGGTCAAAGTTGCACTTAACTGAATTCTTTTATTTCTAATTTTGGCGATTTTTTCGGTTTTTGGCGTTTTTTCAATTTGGCGATTTATTTTTAATTTTGACGTTTTTTTTCATGTTGTTGTTTTTTTATATGAACAATTATTTTGTTATTGGTGCCATTTTCGGATTTTGGGTATTTTTGTCGGGTTTTGGCGCTTTTTTTCATTTTAGCGTTTTTTTTATTTAGACGATTTTTTCGAATTTTGCAACTTATTTTAGTGTCAGAAATTTTTTTTAATTATGGCGATTTTTTCGTTTTGGCGATTTTTCAATTTTTTTTTTTTGGTTTGGCGATTTCATAATTTTCGGATTGGTCCATCAGTTAATGCAATTTTGACTATGTAATTTTGACAACTTGCTATATCTTGGAAACCGTAAGATTATAAAATCACCAAACCGAAAAAAATGCCAAAACCTGAAAAAAATCGCCAAAAATTTAAGAAAAATCGCCAAATCGAAAAAAATCGACAAAATTAAAAAAAAAATTGTAGCACTAAAAAAAATCGCCAAAATAAAAAAACGCCAAAAACCGAAAAAAACCGCCAAAACGCGAAAACGCTAAATATGCGCCAAAACCAAAATAATTGTTTATTCGGAAAATTCGCCAAAATGAAAAAAATCGCCAAAATAAAAAAAACGCCAATATAATAAAAACCGCCGAAATTAAAACAATTTTAAAAACCAAAAAAAAAATCGGCAAAAATTGAAAAAAGTGCCAAAACTCAGAAAGCGCCAAAAAATTCAAAAAACCCCCAAACTAAAAAAACGCTTAAAACCGAAAAAACCCAAAAACTAAAAAAATTTAATTACATATCTCGTGTCCGTACGGAACCCTTCGTGCGCGGGTCAAAGTCGCACTTCACTGAATTTATTTTTATTTTATATTTTTAAAATAAGATCTATATATGTAAGTATTTATTTTTGTTGACAGTTTTGAAAAATTGAGCTGGAGTCAAGCCAAATTTATTAATTATTTTTTAAGTATCACATTTTTAAAACAACTAAATTTAATTACAACAACTTATTAAAAAAACGATTGAGCTTATTGTGAACTAATGCGAGGGTCAATTTCTGCACACCAAAAAAAGATTAGTAAAAACGATTAATTTGCTTGTAAATACAATTAAAATATTATCTAAAAAAGCACCTGCAACAATTTTTGTAAATACAAACAAGCATTTGTAACATAAAAAATTAATTAAAATAATTTTGTTATAAACACTTGAGTTCTGTTTCTTAGTTGAGTTGTTTTAGAAATATATTTTCCATTAAATATATAAACAGAAAGTTTTTGACGATTAATTTTTTACAACTTTTTTTGTTAGATTTAAAAATTATTTCCACACAACCTTCGAAATGACTTTTGTTTTCTGCGAATAACACTAAATGTTCTTAAGCAGAATAGAACCGGCAACTTCTGGACTAATAACCTAATGTACTTACCTTTCAGCTAAAGAGCAAATTTCTTATTAGATACGCAAATAATGACTGCATACAAAACATCATTTCTAATGTTTCTTCTACATGCGCGCATTGCATTGTGACATAATTTAACAAATTATTTTAATGAGTAAATTAATTGACTAAAACAATTTAATTTTGTTAAATCAACAATGAACAAGAACAAAAACTTGAATTGACATTTTTATTAAAAAATTTTAAAAAATTTTTTATTTTTTTCTCCATGCATAATATAAAATTTCGTTAGTTCCGTTTGTTGAGAAAAATTTGTGTGTTTGTCGCATCAACAAACTGATTTGTTATATTTACTAAATAAATATTTCTATTTTAATTAAATATTAACAGTTTTTTTGCTGGTTGCATTTTGATGATATTTTTTTCAAGTCTAAAAATATAATACATGTTTAATTATTTTTTTAAACTAATTTGAGTTTTAATTGACCTCCAAACCGATGCAAATTAACTTTAAACATGATTAACATAATGAAATTGCAAGGGGGACTGATAGTGACAACGCTTAAACACATCAACGCTTCAACTCATCGTCCTTTTCAATATTTCAATTCCCAACCAATAAACCCTTTAAAGACAGCACAAACAAGCAAAAATGGAAAACAGGAGCTGGAGATGAAGATTCTTAGTACAAGTGCACAATGCAGTGTGAAATAAAATTATTATTATAAATACTAGTGAAAATGAAATTATTTGCTAGATTTTTAGTTAAATTTTAAACTAGACTGTTCTGCAAAAAAAATTAAAAAATCAGAAGCAAGAACTTCATTATGTGATTGTGTGCTGAACTCAAATCTGTTCTCAGGTTGTTTCTGTCTCGTCTGGTTTTTGAGCGCTTTTCATTTAAATAAAATACTGATATTGCAATAAAAAATACGTATTTATTATGATAAAAGTAAAAAATCTTACAAATAAATGGCTGCTATGATATAAATTAAAATCTAAAAACTAAAAACTAAAAACTAGTATAACATAAAAACTGAATTACTAATAAGAAGATCGTATTCTTTTATAAATTGTATCTGCTGTTTCAGGATTAGTTTACCAGCAGATATCAATCAGTTCATATTTCTGGCGACCACTTGCCGCTTTATCTTTTTCCATGTGCACAATATCTCGTTAGAATTTTTCACCATGCTAACCAGATAGGAATGACACCACGAAAAAAAATCTAAATGCGAAGGCAGGAAGTTTTTTAATGACACGTTGCATCTGGGTTATTGACATGAAAGAATAACTTATTGTATCAGTTCTTTATAATAAGCAGCCCTTCTATTTCCAAGAAAATTGTGCCATACATTTTCGAAACCTATCCATGCTCCTTTCTCTCACTCTATTGACCAACTTAGATTTTAGCAATTCTTTAAGGATTTCTGATACCTGGGGACCCATAACTAAGCCTTCCTTCGATTTGGTGTCACTTACACGTATATTTCCATATGTTCGATTTGGAATAGCATGGGATCTTAAGGACCAATTCGCGAAAAACAACAATATTTTGTATATGCTCCTAGCACAGTCACTTTTTTTTAAATACCCATATATTCCACAAATAAAGATCGTACTGAACTACTTTGAGCAGTAATTTCTTGTTGTCGTAGGTCTCTTTCATAGTTACTGCATGAGCTAATGCTACGGACGGATATTGTTTTCATTTACATTTGCATACATGTATTTAGAGGGCGAAGCTCATATTAACTAACACTCCATTGATTAAAAATAGCTCCCTTAAAATTATTTTTTTTTTAGTTTTTGAACAGGGAGGTTGTATTTAATGAAACATTTGCTTGGAGAAATAATGAAATACGAACTAAAAGTAATTTCATTTATCATTTTAAGACAAGCGGGAATCGATTATTTAAAAAACATAAAACACAGGCGGCTGTGCTGTGCTCACTATTAAAAACGGAGGCCCTGAACCATAACTAGATCCCAAAACCTATTACAATTTGTTGTAAAAGGAAGTTATTTTAAATATTTTATTTGTTTTATTTTATTTATTTGTTTATTTTATTTAATTATTTTAAATAAAAGATAATTTCCTGAGCTCAGCTAAGAGCTCTTAGGAACTTTGTTTAATAATTATTAAAATTCTAAAACTAAATTACATCTGCTATGAGAATAATGCTTAACCTATCTTAACATAAGAGAGAAAAGAAAAGGTATATGCTTACTAAGCAAATTGTTCCCTTTTAGTTTCTAACAGTAGACGTGCGGCGTGTGTCTTGGAAGTAACTTGTAAAAGATAGATTTTGTAAACACATATTATTATTAAATATGATTTATTCAAATGCTTAATGCTGCGGCCGTTGATCAGACTTGCGAGTGTCAAACGGCCCTTGAACAAAATACATACATATTTACGTTGCAGTCTGTCAATGCATTTATCTAACACTTCATGCAGCGGTATTTGCCCGAGTGCATATTTGTTATTTACACAATATTATTTTAAAAAAATAACAATAATTATGTTGCAGTCATAAATTTTTAACAAAACCATATCACACTTTTTTATGAATATAATAATGTAATTATTAAATTCAAACATTACTTTGCTTACCATAACAAAATTAATGTTTAAAATAACAATAACTTGTTTTCAACGATCACAGATTTGTTTCTGAGAACATAATATTGTTTTCTCAACCATTCTACAACCATATCTTTTCTTTGCGTGTGCATGAGTGTCAAATGTCCAGTGCACAAAAATGGTTTCAATGCAATTGGATGTTATGTATGTTGCGGTCAAGTTGACTTTAAATGTTTACTATACAATGTTGGTCGTAGTGATAGTTAGAACACGCTACACCTCCACCTTTTACAAGAATGTTCATATAACGTTAGTTTTATGGACATTCTTTTACAGATGAAAATTCCTAGTGAAGTATAATTAAAATTTAATTACTTATTGTAAAATGTTTAGTTTGATTGGTAGTGCACATACCGATTTTAATTATTTAATATTATATAACTTAAGTCTATTTTTATGAACTATTTGTGTTTTATTTGTTTGCTTATCGACTATAGTTGCATTATTTCTTAAGTCTATTTTTTTAATTTTGTAAGGTCTTCTATATTGGGTTTCTAATTTATGACCTGCTTCATTTTTCAGTAAAACTAGATCTCCTGTTTTAACGTTATAATCAAGTATATCCCTATCATAGTTTTATTTTTGCCTAAGCTTATTTTTATCTAATAATTGTTGAGCCCTCTTATATGCTACTTCTAACTTAAATTTTGTTCCTTTGGCATAGTCATCTGTGTTTTATAGTGGTGCCACTTTATGTACATTGAATATCTGAAAACTATTAGGTGTTTTTGCATAGACTAACTCATAAGGACAATAATTATGTATTGTTGAAGGTGTTGTATTAAAACAATAAGTAAAATATTTTTAGCCATTCGTCCCAATCATACTTGTCTATAGATATATAGGAATGTACGAATTCATTGAAAGTTCTATGACTTCTTTCTATTGTGCCTACTGTTTGGTGGTGATGAGCTGTCGAAGTTAATTTTTCAATTTTAAGTAGATTACAAAGTTTCGTTAATATAGAATTTTTATATTCTGTTCCCATGTCCGAAATGAACGTCTTCATTGGCACATAGGTAAGTATAAAATTTTCAAATATTGCCTTAGCGATTGTTTTAGCGCTTTTGTCTTGTATTGGTATAGTTACTAAATATTTAGTTATTTCGAAATAATGATTTTGGGAATGATGCTATTGTGTCTACCACTACCGTATCAAATGGTTTTGTTGGCGTTGGTGTCACACTCAGTGGACTTTTGTTATGTTTTAAAGTTTTAGCAGTTTGGCATTTGTGACATGTTTTTACGTATTTAGATATGTCTTTGGACATATTTTTCTAATAGTAATATCTTTTTATTTTTTCTAATGTTCTATATATTCCACAATGTCCTCCTTCTATGGGATCATCGTGATATTTCAGCATAATTTCATAATTTCATAATTTTTTTGATTTGGGTCACCTCATTTAGTAGCGCTACTTTTATTTTATTTAATATTTTATTGCCCTTAATTTTAAATTCATTAATAGAGATATATTAGAAAATTTTCTCACTAGGTGCCACTTGTAAATTATATATATTGTGTGTATTGTGTTCATCATGAATAAAAACCAAAATTTAATAACAAGAAACTTTAATAAAAGCAATATCTTCACAGAAACATAAATGCGGAGAAGGCCAAGTTCCTGTCCAAAATTTTTCAGGCATAAAAATTAATTGAATTGAGATGAAAATTTCTTGTTTGCTCGTACAGTACCATTTCGCTCATAATTGGGGTTTAGAGTAGGATTTCTAATTTCCCGGCCTTTTTCAATTACCGGAAATTGAAAAGTAAAATTTTTTATTCCCGGGAATTCAAAAACCATATGAATTTAATTAAATGACCTCAATAAAATATAATATAATATATAATATAATTAAAATATAATTTTAATAAAAAACATACAACATTTAAATTAATAACAAAAATTTTAAATTGTAAGAAACCCTGACGTACAGACCAAACGGCTGGACCAATATTCTTCAAGTATAGGCGTGAAGATATATCAAGTTATGTTTCAAACAAAAAACCAAGTTAAGATCGGTCATGCTGTTTGTTTTTTTTTATTCAACAGAAGACATCTAGAAAAGAAGTGATATCTTCTAAGCGGCTGGATCGATTTTTTAGCTAAGATCACTCTCGATCAAGTCACCTTTCAAACAGAAAAACTAAATTAAATCGGTCTAGCCGTTTGGTTTTAAAGTGAACTCATAACGTGATATCATGCTTATATTATGCATCGTTACAGAGTTGTATTTTTAAGTAATAAGACAACGAACAGTAATGTTAAAAAATCAAATTCCAAAAACGTAAATATTAAATTCCCGAAAATTCCCGTTGAAAAATTTTCCGGAATTTCTAAAAAAATAATTTTCGGAAATTCCCGGGATGTTTCTTCCCTCGTAAGAACTCTAATGAATATTTAGCGAGGTACGAACCGTGAAAGCATATCATAAGTAACGGGGATTGATCCTGTAATATCATAGGCGTTACCAGATTTAGTTTTCAGCTATTTAACAATGCAGTTAGAATGTGGTGCAAAACAAATTATCAATTTCTACATTTACACATTGGCGCCAACTTTCAACAGCACTCTGGATAACACATATATATATATATATATATATATATATAATGTTTTGTTAAACGTAAACTTAACTATTTTTAGCTTTTTAGCGGTTATTTTTAAGTCGCCTAATATAAACGTTTTGATATGAAAAGAAATTTTTTTATATTAGATGTACCACAATTGCGGTTATACCTTCAATATTTTGTAAAATAGAATTCTTATTATTAACATAAATAGCCATGAGGATTTTCAAAATTCTCACTGCATGAGTTTCCAAGTTTTTTTTATTAAGTCAACATATTCTCTATTTTAATCGAGCCAGGCACGCCTGTCCAATCCCAACTATTTTCTATCATCGGCAGAATTAGCGGAACTTCAAGTTTTTGTTTGTAGCAGATACTAAGATATCAAAAAATTAATATTTAACTTACTTAGCAAGTGACAAAATTTTTTCTCCATTATTGACTCCTTTTTATAATAATTTTATTGTTATTGGCGTTACTGCTTACGAAAAAATTTAAAAATTTTGAAATAAATGTAAATTCTATATAGGAAGCGTAATGCCAACCTTAGGTTTGACAAAATTAATAGCATATTGCTCCTTTTACAACAGAAAAAATATTGTTGAATTTGTTTCAACTAAGTGATTGCTTAGAAAAAAATATTTTTGATTAATGTTTTAATTAAATACATGTTTATATTAATTGAATTTACTGCTTCATCAACAGAGCTTAACTCAGAATACTATGAAATGTTAAATAATTACTACATATTAATTGTATGTAAATAATATAACTTTTCTTTTTATGTGTGAAAATCTAGATTTTCTTGTAGTATGCCACATTGTTCTGAAAAAATATTTTCAATTAATATACTCAATTTATCTTTTGATTGATTAATATGATTTATATATGTACATATGTACATACATGCAAAAAATATACTTAACTTCCCTATAGGAACTCAAACTCATTTGTAAGTACCTTCAAACTGGTTTTTTAATAACCACAACTGGTTGATTAAGTGACTTTTTTCCTTGTCGCTGACTCACTATTTTAACATCGGCATGTCATAGGCAGTAGTCAATTGGCCATCTCTGCATGACTTTTAAATTGACTACTAACTACTTATTTTTCAACCACTCTGAAGTCACTTAATATCTATTATAGTTAAATAAATATTTATGTAAATCTTCATACACACATATACATACATACATATGTATATACTATATAAAGGGTGTTTTTTTTAGAGGTATAGAACTTCGAATTGAAATAAAACACAAGAAAATCGTTTTAATGTCCATCAATTTGGCTTTATTGGAAGGATAATTCTATGCCATTAATGTTTAAATATGATTTCGGGCATGTGGCCGCCGCGGCTGGCTCGAATAAAGCCAATTCTACAGGTCCAATTTTCAACCACTTTTTCGAGCATATGGGGCCGTATGTTGGCAATAACGCCACGAATGTTGGCTTCCAAGTCCCCTAACGTTTCTGGTTTGTTGGCGTAGACGAGCGACTTCACATATCCCCAAAGAAAATAATCCAATGGTGTCAAATCACACGATCTTGGTGGCCAATTGACAGGTCCATTCCGCGAAATTATGCGCTCATCGAATGTTTCCTTCAATAAATCGATTGTGACGTGCGCTGTGTGGCATGTAGCGCCGTCTTGTTGGAACCACAACTCATCCACATTCGTGCCATCCAATTCGGGTACAAAATAGTCGGTTATCATGGCTCTATACCGGTCTCCATTAACGGTAACTGACTCTCCAGCATTATTTCGGAAGAAGTATGGCCCAATGACTCCACCAGCCCATAGAGCACACCAAACAGTCAGTTTTTGTGGATGTAATGGTGTCTCAAGGGTCTCATATGGATTCTCTTCACTCTAAATGCGGCAATTTTGCTTGTTGACGTAGCCATTCAACCAAAAATGAGCCTCATCACTGATCAAAATTTTGCGATGAAAATCAGCATCGAGATCAATCTCATTTTCGGCCCATACACCAAAATCACGACGCATTGCATGGTCTCGCGGCTTTAATTCTTGCACAAGCTGGATCTTGTAAGGTCGCAAGCCAAGATCTTTGTGCAAAATCTTCCATAAAGTTGATGGACAAAGCTTCAATTGCTGTGCACGGTGGCGAATCGATTCATTCGGGTCCTCTTTAACACTTTGCTCTACAGCGGCAATTGTTTCTTCGGTGCGCACTGTTCGACGTCTCTGCGGATGCGTATTATCACATAGAGTAAACGTAGTGCGAAAACGATCCATGGTTAACCGAATTAATTGCTCTAATGGACGATTATGTCGACCATAAAATGGACGGAGCTTGCGGTAAACTTCGCGAACTGAACCATTATTTACGAAATAAATTTGCACGATTTGCAAGCGTTGTTCTTTTGTCAACCTGTTCATGATGAAATGGCAAACCAAACTAAATATTAATCACTTGACAGCTGACAAAATGGCCGCCAGTTAAAAAAGTGATGCCAACTTAAAGTTCTATACCTCAATAAAAAACACCCATTATAATGAATATATGTATATTGATACATATATAGAAATAATTAGTATATTTATATTTAAAACAAAAATACATACATTCATACGAAAGTTTTTCCTGCTCATAGAAAATATTATACATATTAAGTATTGAAATTATTGTATTTTTTTTTTCAACACAAACATTTGGCATTTGATTTCATGGCATGCTTCTTTTGATTATTTTTTTTTATTTTCTTTCATTTACTTATTTTGCTTTTATTTATTTCTTACGTGTGCTTCCATTCAATATGTTTGGTTGATATCTGCATGAGATTTAAACCAATTTGTAGTCACTTGCAAAATAATTAATTTATAGCTAGTGTTTTTTTGTCAATCGACTATTTTATTTACTACAGGGTTATTTTAGTTTAAAATTATGTTTCTTAAGTACATACGAAACTGTGTATGTGCTTTCTCAAATGTATTTATTTTTAAATTCCGCTTTTTGGCGGTAGTTTATTTATTTAAAATCCAGCTTTTTGATCGATCATACCCGCTTTTTGCAAAAAGTGTTTGGTCACGTTATCTATATAAGTAACAACTTACTTCTTCAATGGGCGTGTGTTTGTGTGTATACGTATCTATGTTTTTACATAGATTGAATTTACAAACTGTTGCTTTCCTTCCTTGCCATCCTTGTTGTAACCTGAACGTTATTTAAAAAAGGGGTTTTTAATCGCAATTTATAAACTGTTTTTTATGCGCATACAATTTTTTTATCTCAAAATTTTTGAAACGTTGATAGGTAAATATGTATGTATGTAGGTGTGTGAAAGTCAACATTATTAACACCAAGTGCTTTTCACGGTACTTGATGATGGCGATGACGAGTTAGAACGCTGATGCTGATGTCAATGATGTCATGTCAGACTAACACCTTGTTATATTAAGCTTGAAATTTTGTTCTGATTCCAGCAAATGACCTAATTGAAAAACGTGCAACAAAAATATTATAAATATAACCGTGTTAAAATTTTTGCATATAAACTCATTGGGCATTACATACTTTTATTGATGCAGCATATTATGAGCAACTTTTTGTAACACTTTTTCATTGCTTTCAAATAGGAATTTTAGCATTCGCCTTGTATGCTACAGCATAAAAAACCATTTTGAACTTGTTTATTTGGATATTAAAATGATTTTATTTTAATGCTTCAAATTTCTGTTGTACATCACAAAATATTATTAGCAAGTTCTTTTTTGGTGTGTTAACATCTATACGCTAGGGGGTAAAAATCTTTTTCACAATACAATCACAACTTTTAAGTAAGATCGTAAAGCGTTATCAAATCGATGTGAGATATGTATGAGTATATTAGTGTAATCATACGAACAAGAAGTACAGAGAAACTTAAAAGCTGCATAGAAATACACTCAACCGATTTTTAATAGATATTGCTTGTGCAGTATAGTAGTGTTGCCAGTGCGGATAATTTTGTTAAAAAGTTGAAAAATATAAAATAAATAAAATACATATAATTTTTTAAATAAAAGAGCGTTTTAAATGTCAAATATTTGTTTAACAGATATATATATATAGCAGTCTTTATAAAGAATTTATAATATTATATTATAAAATATCTTCATTACGTACTGTTGCCTTACACTCAAGCTGGTGCACGACAATTGTGTAACAATCTCCATCTCATGCCAATTATTATTGGTGGAGATTTTATTACAAATTTTACAAACCCACAGTCGCAGCTTTATCAAAATTTTTATTTGACGTTTTCCGCTTGTATATGGGCGGATCTCCACAAACCCCCACAACTAATATTTCCACTACTATAGATGCAGTTTTCCATAGATTTTTAAATACAGTAGAGCCAAAAATTTATATATTACTATAGTTACCATAAGCCAATATTAAAAAAAGTTTAATTACTAGATGTTTACACATCTCCCCTGTGATCCGACTCACATTGCTTTATTTAATTCTTATATCTACGCTTCACTGCCTTTTTCACTAAGTGTGATTATTTTTCTGGCAAAAAATATTTAAGTCGACTTTAATGAAACAAAAAAAATTAGTGTTGAGCGAATTTTTAGAGAAAAATGAAGGCAATTTTTGCATTAAAAAGGTATTTTGCAAACATTTAGAATATTTTTTAGATTCTCAGCAAACAATGCAGGACAAAGATGATTTATACATACGAGTATCACCGCTTGATGAATCATTCAGACGGCAAAAATATGTGAGCTGATTCTAATATACATATGTATTACATATCGCACTATCAGTTCAATAGTGTCATAACTCAAAAAAAAAAAACAAAGTTTTGCAGAAAACACGTTTAAGGTTTTTAATTTACATACAAATCAATCAAGGCATTAACAAATATTCTTCTCTCACCAGGTGATAGTACAATATATTTATATGAAATTTTAACGCAAGTTAAAATATGAAATGCGTTATTATTCTACATTATTATTCAAGAAACAATTTTTTTTAGTTATGACACTATTGAACTGGATGTGCGATATGTATCTCTTCATTATTTCTTTCTTTGAATTTTGGTTAGCACTTTAACCATACTTTTCCGTGTGTCATTTAAAAATTAATCATACATTGTAAAATTCTGTTTAGTTTCACTTCCGGTTAAAGTTCATAGTTCTGCACAATTTATTCTATTATATTCCAAGAAACAAACTCTTTTGTTTAACTTAAACTTAAACATAGGATCCAACTTAACCTCTCAATAATCAATTTAAATCTATTTTTAATAAAAAAATATTTTATTGAATAAGTTAAATAACAATTTAGGATTAGTAGTTTCAGATTCGCTTTTTAAAAGTTTTTATTTAGTTTCACCTGTCCGTTGTACACGTTGTCTATCTGTAATCAAATCTTGCAAATTAAATTTGATCTACTTCCTGCTTTCTGCTTGAGCTGAAGTCTTGCATGCATGTATATATATCGGATGACAATGCAGTATTATTATGGCATAGAGCTGATCTGATGATGGCGTATAATTTTTTTGGATAAGTTTAATATCATAAAAAACTGTTTAGTTGATATTATAATCCAGTTTGTCAAATTAGAAAACTTTACTTAAAACCGGAAAAACTTGTTTTAAAAAAACGTTTTTCTTTCTTGTTTTAATTATTTTTTGGAAAATATTTTTTTTTATGAAATAAGTCGGGGATTTTTACTATTTTAGTTGTTGAGGGTGGAGTTGATTGAACTAGTTAGCACGTTGACTACAAAACTGGTCATCGACAAAGTCAGCAAATATCATTTTTCTGATAAGGACTAGCGTCCCTTTGCGTTATTTGTTATAGAAAAGTTCAAGTGATGAAGTCAAAGTCCACTGGTCACTAAGCTATACCGACTTCAGCAGATACTAATCCTAATGTCTCATTAGAGTGTCCTTCTTCGTCGAAGTAAAATAACACATAAAAATTGCTACTGAATTAAGCACAGCTTCGAAAATTTAATGCGTCTCATTGAAATCAAAGCCGCTGCAACACTGCCTTAAAATTAAATAAATGTTAAAAATTCTTAGCAGTTCTATTTTTTGAAAATATTCCAATACAATTTAAATTTAAATATTTTGATATTTTGTTCCGATGAATGAAATAGTATCCAAACCAAATACTCCCACTGAAATAGGACCTAAAATAATTAAATAAGTTCCATTATGAAATAACTCCCAAAAAAGAAAACGATATAAAGATATATAAGGACGGACTTATTTCATAATGAAATAATGGCCAGGGAAAAAATTAATAATGCCCAATGGAATAAAAACCTAAAGATATGAAATAACTCTTAAGTGCATAAATATTTGAGGAGAAAATTGTTAAGACAGCCGGAAGACCGGCAATGCAGAAATCCTTTGGATAGCAAAATAAAATAAGTCATAAAAACATGAAATGGCACTAAAATTGTGGAGAGAGTAATTAAAATAAATTAAGTAAAGCGCGACTTTGACTCACGTACGAAGTGTTCTGTACGGACACTAGATTTAATTTATAATTAATTTATATTTTTTTTATTTTAGTGTTAACTGTTGTAGTTTGTATGAAATTTCAAGCGTCTACATAAACATAATTGCATCGTTTATCGTTTTGGAACACCCTTTAATTTTTAAGTTCCGTGTATTTCTTTTTGTAGCGGCTAAAGTTCTACATACTCTGTTTAAATTTCAGGTCCGTAGCTCTTACGGTTCTCGAGAAAGTAACCTGTGACCGACTGATAGACAGCGTAGCGAAAACAATAGAGTTCCTTTTCACCTTTGATGTACGGAACCCTAAAAATGTGTCTCTTATAGTTGCTACGTCAATGTAATGTAATAATGGTGGGTGAAAAAGTTGGTTTTGTATGATATCTACTTAGAATAATTTAAATATAATATGGTTTTCGTGAAGTTTAAATATAATGAGTACAATAAAAATAAATGAAGTGGTTAAAATTTTTAACAAAATGCAAAATCATAGAAAATTAAGAGGATTTGTTTTAATATTCCAAGTTGGGACAAATAAATTTCTCTGGAATTGCTGATTCTTGACAGTATGCGATACACCCAGCATGTCGGCTTGAATGCTGAAGCTGGGCTGATTAACGTTGCTTATTTTTCTACAATACGTTTGTGCACATTAAAAATTAGTGATATTTCGAAACCTGTTACTTTTTCCAGCGATTGAAAAATCAGTAATCACAACTGTGACTTATTTTTATCAAGTAACAGGTTTTAGAAAATAGTTCTGTCATACAAACTATGCATGCTCTTGTATGCTTACTTTACAGTAAATAAGGCTATCACAATAATTTTTTTGTACCTTCAGTGTTTGTCGAGAAAAAAATCGTCAAATCATATCAAATCGTCTTTTCTGGCAACTCTGCCCCTTATACAACGATCACTGTTGGAAGAAAATTTTGCAAAAAAAAAAAAACTGCAAAAAGTGACAAAAAAATCTGCAAAATATTAAAAAACAATCGGCAAAAAAGCTGTAACATTATTTTATAAACACATTAATTTTGAATTTCTTTTCATTTTATTTTCGACTTAACATAAATTATCTTACTCTACAAAATATGTGCCGATATTACAAATTGTTAAGCAAAAAAAAATAAGCATTATGAGGAAAATTTATGCACAAGTCTTCTATTCCAAATGTATGGACATAACTACCCCCTGTAATAGTTATAGACTACTCGCATACAATCTGTGAGTGCCTAACAAGAACGATCATAATATTTTAAGCACAAACACTTATCGTGCAGCATTGAATGCTTGTGTTAAAACGACATAATTCATGACTGCATTGCATGGTACCATGGTGATGTAATTAGTCTGTTTCATCTAGATTGGACCACGTAGTCCAACATTATTTTCATGGAGTAAAGAAAAACAAGAAATAATCATGTTACCCAAGCGTTTCAGAAAATCTGAAACTTGACAGTCTGCAAATCTGCAAATCTCACTTTATCGTTTTTGCAATGAAAAGTCAGCAAAATGTAGAGAAAGCTTCTGGAAACGAATATCTATAATATAAAACGAGCTTATTTTGATTACGATTTTTCAGCCTGAATAAAACAAAACTTCAAAGTCCTTTGTATATTTATGCAAAAAATTAAATGACTTTTTGTATAATTTTTTTTTATATCCGATTTCTTTTCTCATTCATTTTATATTATTTGCATATATGTAGGGTAGGAAGAGTGGTAATACACCGCCCCTCCACTCGGAGACTTAGTTGGGTCCATTGTGATATATTTGTACACAACTATGAACATTTTTTATTTGTTCGTTGGATATACATAAGTTTACTTTGCAAAGGCTTGAGTTTGTAGGAGAGAAGAGAGAAGAGATAATATTCTATACTCTTTTTCTTAAACAAACTCAAGACTTTGCAAAGTAAACTTTGCGTGTGTAAAAGCCACCAAACTCATCAGTAGACTTCAAGCAATGTGGCAGCTAATTGTAAAAAGGTAATGAGAAAATAATAATAATAATAGATTCAAAATTGAAGATGTTAGCTTGTAAAGATATTTGTTTGAAGCTTTTAAGCTTAATCTGCTGTATTCATAAAAATAGTTTTGGTTTACAAAATGTTTACAAAACAAACTTTTTATGGAAATTTGTTTGTTAAACGTTGTGTAACCCAAAATATATATATATATATATATATATATATATATATATTACCTATTTTGTTGTTGTATGTAATTCTTAATAACATAATTATAAACGAGGTTTTTACCTTATTTTAAAAAATTTTTGGTTGAAGTCTACTTATAAATTTCTAGAGCAGAAACGAAATGTAACTTCTTCATACAATAAAGGCTTACATTCGCAAAGAAATAAAATGTGCTTGAAAGTTATGCTGAGTTTACATCTGGCATTTCTTGTGTGTCATTTGCCCAAAAAAAGTAACCAACTAATTACTAATGAAAAACTGTTTGATTCAGACATGTATTTATGGATTTAAATAGTTTGCAATCATTTTGGATTCTATAAAATTGTGTATTAATTATGTAACTTAATATATACATTGTGTGGCATTTGGCACACAGATGTAAACCCGGCCTTATTTCAAGAAAAATTTTTCTAAGAAAATAAAATTAAATACATTTTAAACCGAGTTTAAGTTTTATAATATGGGTTAGCGAAAAATATATACATATGTATGTTACATATGTAGATCGATATTTATGCTAATTTTTTTTAATAATATCTAAAAAAAGTTATTTTAAAAACTGCTTTGAAGATTTTTTGAAGATTTTAAAAATAAAATACAGATTTGGAAGATTTTTTGGTGAAAAATGTTTAAATTTTGCAAATTTCATCCTTAGAAATTCTAGCAACACTGGTTCTTGTCGCTGGTATTATTACTATTTTTCAAAATACCAATACTAATAAATAGTTTTAAAGCATTGCTGCCCACGTAGAGAGAATGGAGAGAAATTTACAAGCGTATGTGTATTCATTTGTATAAAAAGCTGATTGATGTTCGGCGCTTGCGCGCTTCTCTGGGCAGCCTGGTTTTAAAGCAGAAAAGCTGGGATGTGCTATACTGTGATTACAGTCATTACTGTGATTGGAATCATTACAGCATTGTCCATTATCCCACTGCCCTGAGGGCTCTGCCAACATTCTGCTTTGCATACATACACAGCACAACTACTAACAAAAATCTAAAGCAATAGCATAAAACAAACAAAAAAAGCAGATTTCTGCTGCATATTTTATGGAAAAAATACACCGAGAGTATTCCAACACCACCAAAATGATTTAATATTTTTTTCTTTATTATTTATAATAATAATAATTATCTAATTTAAATCTTTTTATAACATCATATTTTATTGCTATAGAAAAGAGTAAAAATATGTGGAATATAGAGTTGAAAAATAAGTTTTTATTTGGCTTAAATACTTTTGTAGATGCTGATTGTATATTATGTATCCAGAAATTGAAAAAATATAGTACTAACAGTCTTAGGCACCACTACATACAAACATTCATTCATATAAAATTAACACATAAAAATATTTTTCATATAAAAAATTAAACATTTAGAAGAGCGATTTTTTTCAGTGGAACAGCACTAAACATGTATTGGTGCCGCTCTGCTTTTAAGTATTTTCTCTTTTTGGTGACCATTGCATTACAGTCACTGTTTAATTTCACTGCTGCTCTTTTTAGTCGTATTAGATTTTATCAAAAGAACAGAACTGCTACAAACAAAATCCTACTAAACTGTGATCACAGCCGTGGTCCGCAACCTATTCTATTACATTTTATGAATGTATGAGTTATACTCTCAACACAAACCGGTATTGGCAGTGAAATTTCATCTCATTTCCCTTATTTGAAATTTTAAATCTCCAAAGGCAAACTTGATTATATTATGGTCAGAAGAAACACTCAAATTTTGTTTATAAAGAGAGGCATCTTTTGTTGTTGCTAGGTCAATGTAATGGTAAGTAAAAGTATGGTTTTGTAGAAAATTTTCTTAAAATAATTTATTTATATGCTTGAAAAAGCGTTTGCGTGGCACGTTTTTTTATGCATGACAACGCACGTTAATAAACCAACCCTTCTGGTTTGCTATAATAATAAAGAATTTAGTAGATTATCATCACACATATTTTCTTATTGTTGGGAGATAAATTTTTCTCTGGCAGAAGAATACTATATTAAAGGGTGCGGCGCTCTTCATTTGCCGACCATGGGATCACAGTTACAGTTTAAGAGAACAGCGATTTAAAAATCACATTCACAAGGAGCAACATTATTAAAAAAATCACGATATCGCTCACCACTAGTATACATACATAATAGAAGAGTAAACAAAAGGGCGCCACGCTAGGAATTTAGTCACTGGTCTAGTACCATGCAAAAAGCATAAGCCGATTATAACTAACGTACTTCCCAACCAACGCACATAGGTGGATTTTAAGTAAGTAGGCGGCCAAAAGTCAAAATCTTAAATACGTAGTAGGCACAAAATATTGACGTCTACGTATAGTAAACACTTCAGCGAATTACCCCCCACCCTTTTTTCCAACAACCATACGTCACCGCTTGCGTGCAGTTAGACGGAATTTGATCGTTGACTTGATACGTATTTCTATTTGGGTGCCCAAATTATATAAAATTTCGCAATACGCATGTATGTTTAGTTTAAGTTATGTAGTGAAGTGAAAGTGATTCCCATAGCTCAAGTAAGCTTCTATTAAATAAATAGTAGTTTTAACTTTTATTTTTAACTTTCGTTATATTTTTCGGTAGTTGAACATACCCTCTTTTCCACATAAAAAATTTTATTTTTTTAATTTCAAAAGCAATTTTGTTATGGATCAGGATTCGTCCGGATCATATTTTTTTGTTTATTGAATACGTTACACATTCAGCTTTTCTATAAAAAAACAAGAGCCGCAGAATCCCGCTTATTCCTTAAAGACAGCAGTTAAAAGTATTTTGTTAAAAAATTGTAAAAAACTTTTTTTTAAATTTTGTTTTTTTTTAAGTTATGGAGATGCCTAGTTCGTCGGGGGTAAATATAGTGACCCGTAAATATATGTTTGAGCAAATGCAACTACAAAATTTACCAAGTATGGATGAGAAATTGGAATTTTTAGAAAACCACTTGATATTGTCTTGCGGAGACACTGTGGAAAGAAAAAAGAGCCTTAAGCATAAATTTTCCTACCCCAGCTAAAAAAATATGTATGGAGCATATATGATATCCCATATATGGTTCGGATCCGAAAAATGAGGGTATTCGGGCATATATGATTATATATGTTCATACATTTTCATACATGTATGTGTAAATTCCCTCCACAGTATGTAAAGTTCATATACATACACTCTTGATTCATAAAAGGGCACTGCTGTGCAATAAATTAAATTACTAATATTGAATTTTTTTAGACTTGAGAGAGAGGTTGTATTTAATGTATTGTTTGGACAAATAATTCAAATTGAACTAAAATTCATTTCATTCATCAAAAGGTGAATCAATTATTTAAAAAACACATAAAGCTTATTCGTACATAACATTTAGCTTACGAAATCAGATTAAAAACTAATGCAATTAATTATAAAAGAAAAAATAATCCGTCTAACAATAGTTTTCAATACAGTAATATGAACTTTGTTTCTTATCTAGAGAATTTCCTAGATAAGAATCCTTTTGATTATTTGATATATTAAATGGGGCCACAATGCATAAAATCACACAAGAATGATTTTTTTGTAACAAACGTTTTTCTTTTTCAAACGTTGAGGGTACGCATATAAACTTTGCATACCGTATGTATTTTCCAATGGATTTCCAATTCACCAGTGATAAAATTGCAAGCTTTTTTGATTGCAAAAACGATCTTATGTGAGATATCATGTATGCATACATTCTTATATGGCTCCATATATAAAATCTTATACTTATATATGGATCCACATATGAAGAGCTTCATAATTAAATGTTAATATATGAGCTCATATGTTATAATACATTTCATATATTAGTCCATATATTAGTTCATATATAATAGTTTTGCGATGTATAATCCCATATATTTCCATACACGAATTCATACATATTCATATATAGTTATATACATTCATATATTAAAAATATATGGACCATATATAATTTTTTTTAGCTGGGACATCAAACACGAATTTAAGCAGAGATGACGAAAAGCTCATAAGGTTGAAGAAGTTTTTATGAAAAACAAACAGAAGTGGTTGGAAGGCACTTTTGAAATACCAGTGCATTCGCTTAATCAACCAGGTCGTCCGAGCAAATCATTTTCGTATTCGAGTGAACGAAGCAAGAGAAGAAAAACTGAGGAAATTCGATCAAATGTTGATGATGAAATGATTATACATGCCGCACAAGTCATATTGCAAACGAAGGGAAAAAGAAATGCCTCAAAAGTGCTCAAAGAAATAGGAAATTCACCAACAAAGGCTAGTAAATATAGAAAAGCCTATTCCAAGACCAATGAAACAATTGCTCCTTTGACCCCATTCCAAGCACTCAAAATGTTCGTAGAAGCTGATCTAACAAGACGACAATATGAAATAATAAGGGCAACTAACAAAAAGCATTACCCTTGTTACGACCTTTTGTTGAAAGCAAAACAAGAATGCTATCCCCCAAAGACGGCATTGCGAGTAACGGCTACCTTAGCAGAAATTAATTTACAATGCCTAATGGATCATACTATTCAACGGTTATCAATCTACCTGGAAGAAGTGTTATCAACCCTTAACGAAATTGAAAGAAAGTCATTAACGATAATTTATAAATGGGGGTGTGACGGGTCACAACAGGCACGGTACAAACAAAAATTCTCGGAATTTTTGAGTTCTTTTGTCCCACTTCAAATTATTTGTGGTAAAGAAAACAATACAGTGTTGTGGCAAAACCCAACACCATCATCACCACGATTTTGCCGCCCCATCAGATTTCGATACGTGAAAGAAACTACAGATGTAACAAAAGAGGAAATAAGTTATGTGCAAAATGAAATTAATAACCTCACTCTTACAAAAGTAAATATTGATGGAAAATAATTTGCTTATAATCACATTTTAAAAATTACCATGATTGATGGCAAAGTTTGCAATGCTGTAACCAACACGACCTCAACTAGCCGATGCTATATATGTGGCGCCACTTCCAAAGATTTCAATAATTTAAGCAAAAGGAACGAGATAAATCCCGATGCTCTTGAGTTTGACATTTCGATATTGCACGCAAAAATACGTATTTTTGAAAGCATTCTGCATTTGGCATATAAATTGCCCGTGAAGAAATATGGAAAGAAAAGAACCCATAAGAAGCATTAGAAGAAGAAAGGAAAAAAGAAATCCAAAAAAGATTCCGCTTAGAAACTGGGATGTTGGTGGACATGCCTAAAGCCAATTTTGGTAATACCAATGATGGCAATACGAATAGGAGATTTTTTGAAAACACAGAATTAGCGGCGGACATAACAGGCATTAACCACGAATTAATACAAAGATTTAAAATCTTATTAGAGGCGATTTCAAGTGGACACAAAATAAATACAACAAAATTTAAAGAATATGCTTTCAAAACCGCACAAATATATGTGGAACTATACGGATGGAATCCCATGACTCCAATTTATATTCAGCTGAACTCATTTTATTTTTCTACTTCCTTATACAATTAGAAATCCATCGGATAACAATAAAGGTATTTGCAAGGCTAAATGAAAAATAAAACATTAATTGAACTTTAATGAAATTTATTTGACATATTGTCAGAAGTGTAAATATTATTATTATTTTATGAATTCTCATATAGTTTTTGAAAGTCTGTGCATAAAAAAAAATTTTTTTCAAAAACATAAAACAGCTTATTCGAACATCGGTTTTATTTTCTTTCAAAAATAACCAAACCGACTTGTTTTCATGATACCAAATGCAACCAGTCAGTAGTGGTTTCCAAAAACCGACAATCAGCAAAACCGTCTTGGATTCTATGATACATCCGATAAACAAAATCGTAGCAGTATATCATTTTCGATAGGCCCGGCATTTCGCAACTGGACAGCTGTACGAGAAAATGTAATTTGTGAAGTACACAAAAATGTTTCTGTTTAAAAGGAAATAATTTTATTTGTAAAACATCTTTTGTAATGCAATGGTAATTCGACCACTACAACAACAATCGATTTCACACAAACACATCTACTGGGAGAATAATAATACTATTTATAAAAATAAAAGATATTAAAACAGTGCTGCACAAAATGTTATTAAGTACCCTTCAACCCTTTTTGCCACAAGCAAAAATTTCAACGTTTTTCCAACTTTAACAAAGACAACAGCAGCCTGGACCACCACTTTAAAAAAAGACAAACAAAAAAGACAAACATTTAAGAAAGGAACAAAAAAACTCGTTAGAAAATAATCACCCAACACAGGCACTTTGTTAAGGACTTTAAAAACATAAAACAATGTATAAGATTCGTTTGATTTTTTTATGCAAATTTAAAATTGTAAAGCTCTTAAATTAACAAAACTTAGGAAACTTAATAAATCAGTAAAACGCGTGTGGAAGTTGTTGCCCCATATATTAAGCAAGGAGTATTTTATGTTGTTATAACATGTAGGAAATTTCACTGATTCACTTGACATTGTCCCCACTACTACTGACGAATTCTACCCCAGACAATTATTTTTGCTATAGACATTTGAAATGTGTGTGTCATTGAAAAGTGACCAGATAATATATTAATTTAGGGACCATATGTAGGCATTGGAAACATATAGTCACTAGTGCATATAAGTAATTCTAATATACAGTTTGATAATGAATTTTGTTCACATTTTGGTATTCTACTCAACAAATATATACGAGTATATAAAATTAAAAATATAACTTGTGCATGAAAAGCATACAATAACAGGCACTAATTCATTCATTTGTTCAGCATAGAAATGGGCTAATGAAAAAAAAATATATCGATTTATATCGTATCGATATTTTTGAACAGCATCAATAATTCGATACATCGAAATTTTTTGCCTACAAATAATGCCAAAATGTTCCAAATCTCAAATCAATACACACACTAACATATCGTGCCATAACCGCCAAAAAAGTTTAATTAATTATTGAGACTTTATAAAGGGTTTTTAAAACAGATTTCCATAAAAATTTGGCTTATTAAGAAATTATGTTAATCACTGTTTAATGAATGCCCAATGTTGAACACATAAAAGTTCATCATTGCGGATTAGGAGAAATATCCACTGGGCAACCATTAAGCAATAATATTTAAATAAATCGCGAACAGAAACTATAAACATTTAGTTCTTTAAGATTTAAGTTAAATAACTAGTTCTTAGCGATTTCTGTGAATATTAACAGCCTTATTTATAAAAGTGATTGAGGCTTTATAAAGGTTTTTTAAAACAGATTTCCATTAAAAATTTTGCTTATTAAGCCTTAAGAAAGCCTTAATATTTTTTTTATAAATAAGACTGTTTGTTAATCATTGTTTAAGGAATGCCCAGTGTTGCCAACTTCAAACTCATCGATGCGGAATACGAGAAATATCCAGTGGGCATCCCTTAAACAATGATTTAATATTTACAGAAATCGCGAACAACTAATTTAAAACTTAATGAACTCCATGAGTGGAGAAAATCTAAATTGATATTGATATCGAATAAATTAATTTATCCATGCATCTGTATGTTTAATTTGTATTATAAGATAATTTCTGGAAAACTGCATTGACTTCAAATGCACAATTAATCATTTAAAAAAATTTAATACAAAAGAACTACATATCGAGAGCCTATAATCAAAATTCGTCAACTCAAAAAAGCTAGATTTTCAGTAGAGCAAAATAACTAGTTAATTCACTCATTGTTGTAAAAATAAATGATGTGTCTTCCATTAAAAAAGTTAGATTTTCAGTACAGCAAAATAACTAGTTAATTCACTAATTTTTGTAAAAATAAATAATATGGCTTAAATATGCTTACTAACTTATAGGTCTGCAAAAAATATTTTATTTTGCACTGTTTTGCGTATTTTCTTAGAGTTAGCATATTTTGTCTGAAAAACAATATGATTTTTTTTATATATTTATTTTTTAATCAATTTATGAAATCTTTTACTCAGTACTATATTTAAGAATTGAAAAACTACAAGAAAAAACTTAAAATGCAATTGCAATTGTTTTTATTTTTTTTTGCACTTTTTCCTTGTTTTTACAATTTTTTTTCGGTTTTTGGTGTTTATTTTCATTTTGGCGACTTTTTTACTCTGGCGAATTTTTTAATTTGGCGGTTTTTTTATACCCTTTACCAAAAAATGGTAAAAGGGTAGATATAGGTTTGTCATTCCGTTTGTAATTTCTACAATATTAATAAGCGACACATAAAGTATATATATTCTGGATCCTTATGCATAGGGAAGACGAACAAGCGATGTCCGTCTGTCTGTACGTGAAATCGGTTTTCCCAAGCTCTCAGAAGAGCTAGAGACTTCGTTCTTGGACTGGTGTGTCAGAAATTTTCCGAAAAATGTTGGTATTGAAAATCAGCAAAATCGGGCAGAGCGTTTTAGAGCTGGAAAAATCAAACTCTATTTTCCCATAGAAAATAACTACCGAAAACAAGTTTTTATTACTTTTTATTAAATTAACTTATTTAATACTTCGGTAATAATAAAACTGGTATTTATAATTAAAAAAATATTTTTAAAATTTAACAAAATAAAAAAACGTTTCCAGGTTGGAAAACTTTAACTTTCTTCCTAATAATTAAACATATTTCATGTTTTTGGAAGAAGGCTATTTTCTCAGGAACGGTAAGAGCTACGGGTCTGAAATTCGGACAGTGTATGTAGAACTTTGGTAGCTACAACAACAAATATATAAAAGCTAAAAATTAAAGGGAGTTCCAAAATGAGTGACGAAAACTTTTAAAATCCCGTGTAATATACATGCAATTGTATTATGTATGTACATATGCATATTGACACTTAAAATTTGTAAAATTAGTGTATTTTTATATAGACTACAACAAATAACACTAAAATTAAAAAAAAATTTAAATTAAAGGGGTGTCCATCAGTTAATGAAATTTTGACTATGTAATTTTGACAAATTGCTATATCTTGGAAACTGTAAGAGTTAAACTCTTGAAATTTTCAAAAACGGTCAAACTAAAAAATCTAAAAATTATAAAATCGCTAAAAATTTAAAAAAATCGCCAAAACGAAAAAAATCGCCAAAATGAAAAAAACGCTAAAATTAAAAATAAACGCCATAAACCGAAAGAAATCGCCAAAACGAGAAAAACGTGTCAAAACTAAAAATTAATTTCCACAATGACAAAAAAACGCCAAAAACCGCAAAAACCATTTCCACAATGACAAAAAAAACCCAAAAATCGCCAAAACAAACAAAAAATGCTTATATGAACAAAAATCGCCAAAAATTAAAAAAAAACCCATAAATGAAGAAAAATAGCCAAAATCAAAACAAATCGCCAAAACGAAAATAAATCGCCAAAATTAAAAAAAACGCCAAAAACCGAAAAAAATCGCCGAAACAAAAAAAAATTGCCTATATGAAAAAAATCGCAAGAATTAAAAACATCGCTTTAATGAAAAAAATTCGTCAAAATCAAAAAAAAATCCGCCAAAACGAAAAAAATCGCCAAAATGAAATTAACGCCAAAAACCGCAAAAAAATCGCCAAAACGAGAAAAAAGTGTCAAAACTAAAAAAAATTGCCAAAAAGAAATAAAAACGCCAAAAACCTAAAAAATAGAAAAAACAAAAAAAATGCCTATGTGAAAAAAAGTCGTCAAAAAATAAAAAAATCGCCTAAATGAAAAGAAAAAATTTCAAAATCAAAAAAATTGCCAGAAGGAAAAAAGTCGGCAAAATTAAAAAAAAAACGCCAAAAACCGAAAAAATTTGCCAAAACGAGAAAAAATTGTCAAAACTAAAAAAAATTGCCACAAAAAAATAAAAAAAAATTAAATATATAAAAAATAAAAAAATCGCCTAAATGAAAAAAATCGTCAAAATCAAATAAATCGCCAGAACGAAAAAAATCGCCTAAACCAAAAAAAATTGCCTATATGAAAAAAATCGGCGACTTTTCAGCTTTTAGCGTTTTTTTTTATTTTGAATATATTTAAGTTTTGACACTTGTTTTCCCGTTCTGGCGATTTTTTCGGTTTTTGGCGTTTTGTTTCATATTGGCGATTTTTTTATTTCGGCGGTTTTTTAATTTTGCGATGTTTTTTGTTAATGTGGATTTTTCGGTTTTTGGCGTTTCTTCATTTTGGCAACTTTTTTTTTTAGTTTTGACAATTTTTTTTCTCGTTTTTGCGATTTTTTCGGTTATTGGCTTTTTTTAATTTTGACTATTTTTTTAGTTTTGGCACTTGTTTCATTTTGGCGATTTTTTCTTTCATATAAACAATATTATTAGTTTTGGCACATTTTTCCGCTTTGGCCATTTTTTCGGTTTTTGGCGTTTTATTTCATTTTGGCGATATTTTTCATTTGAACTGTTTTTCGAATTTGGCGATTTATTTTAGTGTTAGAAATTTTTTTAATTATGGCGATTGTTTTCGTTTTAGCGATTTTTTTTAATTTTTGCGATTTTTTTCGGTTTGGCAATTTTATACTTTTGGGATTTTTTAGTTTTGCCGTTTTTGAATATTTTGAGAGTTTGCCTCTTACGGTTTTTAAGACACAGCAAGTTGTCAAAATTACATTACATCAAACTACATTAACACCCTTTAATTTTAATTTTTTTAAATTTTAGTGTTGTTGTTGTAGTCTGTATAAAAAAAACACTAAGATTACAAATTTCAAGTGTCAATATACATATGTACATACAATTGTGTGTATATTACATAAGATTTTAAAAATTTTCGTTGCTCGTTTTGGAAAACCCTTTAATTCTTAAGGTTCTACATACCCTATCCAAATTTTAGGTTCGTAGCTCTTACGGTTACTGAGAAAATAGCCTGTGACGGACAGACGGACAGCGTAGCGAAACAAATTAGGGTTCCTTTTCACCTTTGGTGTACGGGACCCTAAAAACGCATGGTTTCTGTTCATGTACGTAAAGGTATTACCTTGATTGAATAGATAATAGTAAAAAGTAAGTCAAAACATATAAGAAAGAAGAAATAATAATTTAAGTATATTTGCGTGTGAGCAACTGAACTAATAAATTGTCGAAAAAAATCATATATTCGGAAAGTATGGGATTGGATTTATTCACTCTATTGCTTATAGCTTTGTCATTTTTCGGTCGATTTTCTTCTGATTAGTCGTAGGTCCTACGTAAAGGTATCACCTTTACGTACATGAAGAGAAACCAGGTGTTTTTTTTGACGATTTGTACTTTTCTGTCGGCATAGAATCACTGTAAAATATAATTTTTTTTTTAAATGTGTCCTATTTTCATCGATATATTTTGAACCGCTTTAGCAATTAAAGATCCGATTATACATATTTATTCGTCATCTCAATAACTTGTAACGACCCAATTGAACATTCTATCTCGAGATATGATCTGTCAAGTGAAAAAGGTCAAAAAAATTAAAAATTACAATATCTCGAAAACTGTTCCATTAAAACAAATTTAACCTTGGTTTTTGAATTTAGCGGAAAAAATATATAAGAAAAATCACTTCGTATCAAATGTACATATTCGGTCTAAACTAGTATTATTATATATTATTTTTTAATTGTTCTTTTTGCAAACTTCTTATATATCATTTATTATATTATTAATTGTTTTTGTACATAATTATTTATGGTCCATATAAAAATATACATATGTATGTATATACATGAATTCATGTATGGAAATGTATGGGATTATAGATGGCAAAAGTATTATATATGAATTAAAATATGGACTAATATATGAAATTTATTAATATATATGAGATCATATGTATATCGAGGGTTTATATTCAAAAAGTGCTATTTGCAATTCTTGAATATTTTAGTAGACAAAATAAAACTGTTATTTTCTCTAAGTCCAAGAGCAATAACTGTTTTTGATTAACATTAGTATAATTAAGATGTCTTCTGTAAATGGTACTGTTCATCAAATTTTAGTTATTAGCCCTTGCACTTTGAAAAAATAACAGTTTTTTGCGCTCTTCTAAAATTTTCAAGCCTTGCAGAAAGCACTTTTTGAATATAAACTCTCGATATGGAAATTTAATTGTAAAGCTCTTCATATATGGGTCTATATATATTAATAAGATGTGATATATGGAGCCATATACATACTTATGTTCTTATATCGAAATGTGTGCATACATGATATCTCGCATAAAGTCGTTTTTGCAATCCAAAAACCTTGCATTTTATTAACTCTATTCTTATCACAGGTGAATTGGAAATTTATAAGAAAATACATAGAATATTCAAAGTTTACACTCGTCTACGTCTACGTTTAAAAAAGAAAAAGTCTTGGAACTAAAATATTTATATTCTCATTGCACGATTTTGAATATTCACAGAAAAAATTATTGTTGAATTTTTTTCAATTAAGTGTTTGCTTAAAAAAATTGTATTTTTTATTAATATATTAATTGAATATATGTTAGTCTTAATTGAATTTACTGCTTTGTCAAAAAAGTGTTATCAACAGAACTTAACTCAGAATACTATAAAATGGTTAACAATTATTACATATAAATTGTAAGTAAATAATGAAACTTTTGTTTTTATGTATGAAAATCGAGCTGTTTTTTATAGTATGCCACATTGTTTTGAAAAAAAATTTTCAATTAAAATAGCCAATTAATCTTTTGATTGGTTTTGAAATTTTATGTGGGAGAAAAAAAACTACTCAGCTTAATTTTTTATTTTTTTTTGATTCATAGTAATTTTGACATGCGTGGAATAAAAATAAAGTATATAATGAAAAAAACAGAAATTCATTTTCTTCTTTTTTCTTGAGAAAAAAAGCATATAATAAAAATAAATACAAGCTGATAGACCAAATATGGATAGTAAAGTTCGTACATTGCCGGTATTTATGGTTAGATGCAAATGGTCTTGCGTGAGTATGTATGAATATGTTTTGGAAAATATCGTAGCCTTTCTTTAAAATCCAATCACAAAATACACACAAAACTCAAAGAAAAGCTGCGATATTCTACATTTACACTTACGGAACACTATCAAACGCCATATACGGTCATTGGACGTACTTTCGTGCACCATTCGAACTTGAAAAACCATACGGCGCATGAGTTAGGTTTATAGTACAATATACCAACGTTTCCATTTTTGGAAATTATTTATACATACATAACATAATTTTTTAAATTTTTATACTATTAAATTTTTTCTATATTTTAATTACTATTTTAACTGAATCTTTAAAAATTTTTAATTATTTTTTAAATGAATCGTCAAAAATATTTCGATTAATTTTTTTAAATGAATCCATAAAAATATTTCAATAAAATTTTAATTGGATCTTTAAAAAACCATCAATTAAATTTTTAGTTAATGTAATATTTTTTTAATTGAAAAAATCAAAAAAATTTTCAATTAAAATGGATGAGTTAATACTACAATTTCTGTGATTGGTTGAAAACTAATTAATTTTTTAACAGAATCTTTGTATTTTTTAATTGAATCTTGTTTTTACTTTTTTCTGTGTTGTCGCACTATTTATTAAATCAAATAATCAAAAGGATAATTCTGTCATTGATTCTATAGAAAATAACGGGATTCTCTGGATTCTTTTAAGAAACAAAGTTCATATTACTGCCAAAAATTATAATAAAACATATTATTTTTTTAATTTAATTTTAATTATTATTTTTCAAACTTAATTTGTTTCTATATTTATGATTTGAATGGGCTAAATTTCGTATTGCTTTTTAAGCCAAATTACATGTGATAATTATTAATGAACATATAACATCAAAGTTATTTGTAAATATTCTGATAACACACATAGTTGAACGGAACAGCTAGCCGTTTTCGAAGGCCACTAAAGGCCCAATTATAATAGGAATAAGCGAACTTAAGCAACTGTGCGGTTACAAATAAAACGTATGTAGCAAACCATAATGTACTTATGGAACTTTTCGTCAAGTTTCGTCAAATGTCATTTGCTTAAGTTAAGTGCCAAACTGAACGCACATTCCGTACGGAAAACACTGTTTTTGCATTTTTTTTAAACTCAAGCAAACAGCAGCAGAAAATATTCATTGATTTTAAATATTTTCTTATTGTTTCTTATTTTAAACTCAGAAAAAAGCAAAAATTTTATTTTCATTCTTTGATTTACAACACATATACAGACATACATTTGAGATTATTTATGTATGTTCACTGTTGTACTTTTTGGTAGACAAAACAAATAAAACAAGTAATAAAGTGGTGGATATAATTACACGTGAATTTTTAATAGATTGGGACATTCCAACAAGTTAATTTGATTGAATTGCATTCATTTAGTAGTTATAAGATGAAACAAAACTACTAAAAAAATTTGAAAAAGAATACTTAAGTGCATGTAAGTACATTGTGGACATCTAAAAGTCACATCTGAATTGCTTAAGTATTTGACAGGCTTATCGTTCAATTCTGGCATTAGCTTAAGCCAGCATATTCATATTATAGTTGGGCCTTAAACCTTCATCATCAGCGTTCTTCTGTGTTGGTCCACTGTGTGTGGTATCAGTTGGTTCATATGTAGATATACATATGTACATACATACATATGTATACATGTTTATATATATGATGTATAAATTTTTTTTAGTGATGACACTAAAATAATCGAAAGATGTTGAATGGAACAAAGTGAAATAGGAACATCTTCTGAAGATGTTGAAGGATGTTGATTATTCAGCCCTGTATAATTCCTATGGGAAGATGTTATCATCTTGCCAAATTGATGAAAGATGAAAGATGTGAGTAAGTGTAAAAATCTTATTACATACTTGCGTCATTTGCACAGTATCAACAGTTAGTTGTTTGCCACTACTTCAACATCTCAAATTTTTTAGTTGTGACTGTTTATGATTTATTATATAGATATATATGTAGATGGATGAAACAAACTATTTTGTTTATTTTTTCAGCTGATCAGATATGCCAATTTTCTTGTTTTGTGTTACGTATTATACAAAATCATTTTCGACATTTGGGTGGTCATCGGTTAAAGCCAGTTTGACTATAATTTAAGGTTATATCTAAAGAATGTCTTAACAGTTTTTTGTTTATTTTGTATTGAATTGAAGATATATTATCTCTAACCTAATGAACGCTTTAAATTTTTTTGTTTTTCTTAAAAATAAGCTTTATCTTTTTCTGATGACTTCATTGAAATTAAGTAAAATGAGTTGATTTGGGAGATGTTAAAATAGGAAATCACTACATTTCAGCCAACTTGTTTGGCACCGACTTCGAGCTGCATTGTATGTATGTAAGCTAGACAACTCATTTCTTATTTTTATCCAAGTGCAGATGTTTATATTTGTATACAACTCAATGTTTTATTTTACACGTTACATTTTTTTTATTTTATTACGAGTATCAACAAAAAATTGTAATGGCTCAGATATTCCGAATCGCTGCAAATTAAAATTTTAACACTTTTTTTTAAAGTAGCCATACAAGTTCGTTAAACTCTTTTTGAAACTAATCAGATATTAAAATTTTCGTTTTCAGTTTTAAAGTACAACTGTGAAACGGCCAAAGGCACAAAATTTTTAATTAAAGAAAACACATGTCCTTGTAAATAAAAAAAACTCTTGTAACCAGTTTCTCTTTATTATTATTACAAAAAAAATCACATTTGTGTTAATGTAACTTTATACCACAGCATCCTCTCATAAAAAAACTTAATTTTTAATATTTTTATAGAAACGCAAAAGTACAAAAGGGTTAGAGAAAGGTAAGGGTTGTTAGTTATGCTTCCTTTTGATTCTTGCTTAGCATGTTTTTTTAGTTTTTATTATTGCTTTTTTGGGATATTTCAAGTTTTTTTTCCCAAAAAATCCTCAGAAATCTTAAGGAAATATGTTTCCTTTTTTAAGTTCTTGAAAGGCGTTTGTTTTCACTCAGGTGTGAAAAATTATTTTGCTTTTTATTGTATTTGAATAAAAATATAATTTTTTTACACTTTCTGAATGAAGTTGAAAATGTGTTCATTTATTTCTTTAAGAAGTGTTTATAATAATTTTATTATTTTTGAAAAAAAAAAGACTTGAACTCCAGCAAAATGAAACATCGTAACATTTATTCTTTGCGTGCTGAGCGCCAGTTGGTGACAACACTGACGTAATATTTTGGTTTTTAAACCAGTGAAACCAGAAATCATTAAATATTAACAAACAAAATAATACAGTAATATCAAATGGAATTAACTCGTGTTTCATGAATATGAATACTCGTACGTTGTGTTTGCTGTGCACATGGTTGTCTTATTTGACGATTTATCTTCATTTGGATGATTGATTTTGGGTGCCAAAAATTTCATTTCGACGTCTGGACGATTTTTGCCTTAATTTTGAGAATTTTTAATTAATTATAAGCTAACACAATTTTTTTACAACTTTAAATTTTTGCAGCTTTGCTAGAAAAATAATAACCTTAATTTTAGTATTAAAAATTTTGGAACTTTTTGTCGAAAATTAGGTCGATAATACTCGTAGTAGGCTACTTTTGACCTAAAATTAAACAAATATATTTTTAAAATATTTTGTTGATTTTTTAGCACAATATGTTTAATTTTGAATAAAATATATTTAATCACGGGTGAGAGTAAATTTCATTTACGACCTTTAAAATAAAATTGCAAACATTCACCAAACACCAAACAGAATATCGGAACGTAAATTATTTTTAAAAAGACTCCGTTAAATGCACCACACCATTATTATAATTAGTAAAAATGTTGTTGAATTTTGAATACGGGATAGATTGATAGATTCCCCAGCTTAAAGTCTAAGTTTAATTTTCTTCTCTTCTTTAGAAACTCGCATTAATTAATAAAAATATTTCATTCAATAAGAATTGAAATTACTGAACTTAAGCCCGATTATTTGTGATTAAAATTTTTTTTCAAAATTTTCGTTATTAAAGGTGACATTTCGAAATTGACCTATTTTTGTTATAAATATAAATACAAATATAAGTCCTTTTTTCTCAAAACCAAAAAATTTGTCATTCCACCTTAAGACATGATATGTTTTTAAATATTTCCGAAATACCAAAAAAAATCAAATTTTTGGGAAATCTTTCTGGGAGTTGCCGGGAACCCAAAAGAAAATTCTATTTGGTTTAAGTTTTGTGTATTACTTGCATAATGGTCCACTTAAATGGAAATTTTCAGCCTAAAATATTAATAAATGCGATTTTTATACCATTCCCTTGTGTAAGACCTTGGACTTCTCGGAAAACTCTTTATATGTTGAAAGCAGATGCAAGTAATTAGAATAAATTATTACATTTTTATTTTTATAAGAAAATTAATACTCAAGCTGTATTGATTGAATAAATTGGTGATAAGACCCCTTTCATAAATAATCGATTCATATATGTATTTGCTGATGCTAAGGTTAAGCAAATTGCAAAAATGTAAAATTTAAAAATTTTTCATGTAGATTGTGCTGATAAGATTTGAATGTAAAAGACCGGAAAGGAAATTTAATCTGAATTCAGACAATTAAATTTATTAACTTAAAACTTTTACATATTTGGAAAAAGATTTCAGAATGAATAAAGGTACTAAGCTCTTTGATTTCCCACGTTAACTTATTTTATTAAGAAAAAAAATCTAGGCACACGATAGTTCCGGCCTATTCACTCAGTATGTACATATGTATATTTACCCTGCTCATAACTTTGCTCCCCGCAATCCTAAAACAATTAAATTTAAACCATAATTAGAATTAATCTATGAAACCTTATATGCCAAATTTTGAAAGTCTTACAATCAAAGCTTCTTGAGATATGATGGTGAAACGAGTACATACATATGTAGTTAATTATTTAATTCTCTATGGAACCCCGTTTTACCCGACTGCGCGACGCAAAGAAGGGTATAGCGTTTATCAGCCTATGTATGTATGTACATATGTATTCATGTATGTAAGTCGTATGATTATTTTGATTATTCTTACATCACTCGATTTGGCTTTTTATGTAGACTAATGGTATCGAATTGCTTTTGAAATTTTTGAAAACATATGAACAAAACTAACTTCATAAGATTTCTCAAGATATGAAAGCAAATTATTCCAAATTATCTTAAAGTATTGTTATTTTTATATTTAAAATACCAACTAAAAAAAATAGAAAAATAATCAATGTCGCGACAGTAAAGCACTCAGGATTATTTGATTACATTTACAATGCTATAAATCATCTTTATCATCAATTGCAAAAGAAGATGAAAAACTTTGCGAAAAATATGAAAATATTATAAATGCAATTATGAGGATTTTTTTTTACTGCTCTGAAGAGTCAAGTCAACAAATAAAATAATTTCTTCATTCTGCTTGTAGAAAAATTAATTTGTTTTTGCGAATGAAATGGAAATTTGATACACAGTGGTTTTCAACTTTACATTGGGAGTGAAATATTTTCAAAAGCTCTTTATGCAATACTGAGCGATTTAAAGAAGCATATACATACTTACATATAATGTAAGTGAAGCGTACAAAGCAAAAACTTTTTTGCCGAAATTCCTTAATATTTGGCATAAATATAAATAGTTCTGGTACCAATGAATGGGTATGCGAAATATTCAGCCCTGTTCTGTAAACCTATCGATTTAAAATCGGATGCTTTTAGAAAACTAACTCCGACAATAGAAATATTTTTTTAATATTTTTAAAATTTTTGTATTATGGCTGATTTCATCGTCATGGGTGGGACATTGAGAAGTAGTTTAAGTGCTTAGTTTTAAAACATAAGAAAATGTTCAATTATTTTTTACTTGACTTTATTATAAAATAAAAGTTCAAACAGACTATTTTAGATTTGCTAATACAAAATTTAGTACACATTAGGCTCGTCGCTGGTGGGACATGAAAAAGACATGCGTTTCGAGTACCTAGGACACATACTCAAAACTCAGCGAATTTATACAGTCTATCAAAATGTAGCAAGTCTATGACTGCAGCAGAGTTATCAAGGTGTTCGTCACTAAAAGTTAAGCAGAAGAACAAGTTTATATATTATATTTTGCACATAAATAGAATTTTTGTAGCGTCACGGATGGGACGCGTACGATTTCGTAATAGCAATTTGGCTATAAGCGGATCTAGTAACTTCAAATATAGTTTGATGTATATAAATTTAAAAAACAAACATTTGTATTCCAGCATTTTAGCATTAGTGTTCAAATAAGCAACAATTACCTTTATTATCACTTTTTATTAAGTAGCTCAAGGTTTTCCTTGATCTTTTGCTCCGATAAATACAAAATATTTATATTTTTTACACAATTATTGGCAGATGATACTAAAACTTTTCCAGTATTTATAGTGCATATATGTTTCATGAGACAATATCTTACAGATTTTTTTACTACAGCACCTTTACTATCCACGGAATCATTGCCATATGCAGTTGCGAAAGAAAAACATTCCGCAGTAAAGCAAATATTGGAGAGCGTAAACTTATTTTTAAACTCAGATGCATCGTCATCTTAGAATGTTTTCAATAAAGTCAAATTTGCGACCTCATTTTTCAACAAACAAATGATTTCTTTGATAAATCTGGCATTAAAAAATTTTTCGTCACTTGTTGAGACAATTTTAAAAAGCAAATATATTATAAAAAATTTTAAATAAAAAAAAATTAATATGCAAAATATTTCATTTTCGGCGTCTTCCTTTAGTTTTGAAATTTCCAACAAATTGCTTGCGACATTGTCTAATAATATAAACTTTTACTTGTTTTTCGTCACGGGTGGGACATTTGAAAACACAACATAAAAATATAAAAAATCTTTCAAATTACAAATATTTTATTACTATTTTCTTTGATGGGCTGAAGGAAAATAAGCCGAAGTACCTCTTCGAAACGTTCAAATGTCAGAAGCCTATGCACAGTTGACATGGGGCACGGTGGTATTTTACTTTCACGGGTTGGCAATATCGAGATAAATAATTTGACGGAGTTGATAAAAAAATACATTAAAATTACTTTTTTTAAATTTATTTTAGAATATTAAAATTTAATGTATTGAAATTTAATGTATATTATTATTTAAATAAATTATATTTTTTTGTGCAAAGGCTCACCTCTCCTGAAATCAGCCTCATATAGATTCTCAAATATAAGCACGCCTGCCTGCAGGGCCATTTGTAATTTTTTGAGAACGAGAAATTTATTTGGATTCGGCTTACAGAACAGGCCCGATTATTTTTTATGTTTTATACACATATTTGCCCTTAATTATAAATGTAGTCTAAGTCATATGCATTTTTGCTTTGAAATATTAAATGAATATTAAAAAAAATTTAATAAATATTTAATAAATATTATATATTTTCATAGAAAATAGACTAGAAAAGCTCTAAACTAAAATATTGCATAATATAAAAATATTTGTTGAATTGTTACAATGACTTAGACCACTTTCATAATTAAGGGCACGTATGTATGTATAATGAGCGTGCTGAGGTGTTACAGCCCTATAGGAACTCAAACTCATTTGTAAGTACCTTTAAAATGGTTTTTTAATAACCACAACTGGTTGATTAAGTGACTTTTTTCTTTGTCGCCGACTCACTATTTTAACATAGGCATGTCATAGGCAGTAGTCAATTGGCCATCTCTGCATGACTTTTAAATTGACTACTAACTACTTATTTTTCAACCACTCTGAAGTCAATTTTTTTTTGTTTTTTTTTTGTTTATTGATAAGAAAGAAGATATTTACACTATATAAACACTAGTTAATAATATTACTATTTACATATATACAATGTCTCTTAGTCGAGCTCTCTAGTATTTTTAGTATGGTTATAGTTGGTTTTTACAAAATGAGATTGAGTTTTTATTTATTTACATGAAAAATACGTATATAAGATCATTTTTTATTTGCAATGAAAAAGTTTTTTAAAAACATTGCTAGTATATGAGACCGTTTGCAAACGTAGTGTCAAGGGATAAAAGGAAGAAAATAGATAATAATTAATTATTTAGATAGCCACCGATATTTTTCGGTATTAGTTTTTTGTACTAAGTGTAAATCTTTGCATGAAATACTTGTGCTGTATCTTATATTCAAATGATTTAAGTTGCAGTTAACTGCTTTTATATTCGCCCTTCTATTATTGTGGTAAAATACTGGAATGCCATTTATTTCTTGAATAATGTTCTTAGTATCTAGGTAAATAAAAGCTTCAGGAGGAACAAAACATTTTTTTAAACATTCTATTATGTAGTTTTCATTTATGTAAAACGGTGCCATTTTTAGGTTATTTTCATAACATTGCAAACATCTTAAGATTTAATTTCTATTCAAATTGATTATGAATTGTCTATGCGTATAGTATTTGCCTTGTTATACAACTTCTTGTTAGAAATATATGAAGTCACTTAATATCTATTATAGTTAAATAAATATTTATGTAAATCTTCATACACACATATACATACATACATATGTATATACTATATATAATGAATATATGTATATTGATATATAGAAATAATTAGTATTTTTATATTTAAAACAAAAATACATACATTCATACGAAAGTTTTTCCTGCTCATAGAAAATATTATACACATTAAGTATTGAAATTATTGTATTTTTTTCAACAAAAACATTTGGCACTCGATTTCATGTCATGCTTCTTTTGATTTTTTTTGTTTTCTTTTCATTTACTTATTTTGCTTTTATTTATTTCTTATGTGTGCTTCCATTCAATATGTTTGGTTGATATCTGCATGAGATTTAAACCAATTTGTAGTCACTTGCAAAATAATTAATTTATAGCTAGTGTTTTTTGTCAATCGACTATTTTATTTACTACAGGGAGGTTTCGAACTAAAACACAATACATGTACAAAAATTTATATATGTCATTTTAATACAAAATTGTCAGACATTTTAAAAAATACATATTTGAATTAAATTTGAGAAAACATGTCAACGTTTTAAACATTTTATTATCAATTGGTAATTTCCGGTTTTGCACATGAAACAGTTTTTTCTATATTTTTTTTAAAGGTCGAACGATGTTCTATTAGAGTCACATATTTAACTTTTTTATATCCTTTTTTAGTTCGATACATTAATAAAAAAAATAATTAAAAAAACGGCAACAATTTGGGGCCCCATAGCTCGACAAATATGCATCTTAAAAAAAATTGTCATACCTATTCATATCTGCTAAGCCTAAAGTTATGACAAATATCAAGGAATTTCGGCAAAAAAAATGTTTGTCTTGTCCGCTTCACGAATATTAAGTTGAACTGTCTATGTACGTGTAGCATGTTTGCTACTTTGCGACAGTTCTGGACAGGGTTGTCATATTTTTTCCGACATATTACGACAAATTGATTTTAAAATTTGCCAAAAGTCGCCAAATATGTTTTATGTAGTATTTATTACTAAACATTCAATAATAATTTTTTTTTATAAAACACTTTTTTAATATAGTTTTTTTTTAATTATCGTATTAAAATTTATCAGAAAATCAACTAAAAATTCAAAAATATAAGAAAAATCATCAAAATCAAATTATTTTTGAAAATACTGCTTCAACAAACTAATTTTCGTGAATTAGAAAAATTTTGAAGTTCAATTTTGTTAAAAAATAGCTGTAATAATCGCCAATAATTGTATTTATCGCCAGAAAAATGTAAAACAAATTTATTTGACGCCAGAAAAATCGCTATGCCGCCAAACCAAAAATTTGGATGCCAAACAAGTTGAAAAATAGCCAAGTTCGGTGAGAAATCGCCATATCTGACAGTGGTGAGATTTTGAGTATATTTTTACTCAGTACTATGCATATTGAACTGAATATCTCTAACCAGTATTGTCATTCTGTGGTGTTTTTTTTTTAATTTTTGATGGAAAAATTTTTTTTTTTGATTTTCTAAATGGCACTAAGCTCGAAATTTAAAAAAAATCTTATAAATTTTTTTGCAAGGTATATACAATGGAAAAATAAACTTTTAGCCCACTGTCGAGTTTTTTTGCAGAAGTAAAATCTAATAACGATTCAGTTGATACATAGGTCAATCATGAATAAAATTCATGAGAAATTTTTCCCGGGGAACAATTTCAAACAATAGCAAGTAATAGAGAAAAAATTTAATTGTAAAAGGGAGAAATTTCCCGCGGAATTTTAATCATGATTGCCCTGATAAACTCGTTAAAGACACTAGCAAAAATTTCATTCCCATCAAACTTCTGTCTCTTCCTTGTTTAAACTCAGAAGTTGATCACGTTTTAACTCTATTACTTGGTTAACACTTTGCTTTATATAAAAAGCGGTCTGAAACGAGAAAATTGTGTTGTGAATACAGGTCCTGCCCGCATATTCTAAACTCGCTAAAGCTAAAGCTAAATTCAATCGCTAAAATGCTGAACAAATACAAAATTAAAAATTTTTGGCGATGCCATAACAAAGTATAATTTCGGCAGACTATATGTCTACGCCATTGCTTGATTTAGTAATACACGTTTGAAAACTGTATTCGTAGCCTAAAATCGATAAATCGACTATATAGAATATAGCGATTTAGCTTTAGCGAGTTACAGAATACGGAGACTAGAAACTTTTTTCTCAAAGTCGAATATATTTTTCATTTTGATTACTTATTTTCTCTTATTTTTTATATAACTTGATAAACTTGAAAATACTTTTGACACATTTTTATTTTGTTCAAAATTATTATCTGAACTATGTGACGTTCAGCTGTGGGTGAAAGAATGTTTTCACCAAATACTTTATTAAAAATCAGATTTTGTAAGTCTTGATTTAAAAATATTAACTAAAGCGTGTTTTTTTAGAGTGTCACAACTATGGGTTGGCATTACCGGTTTTTTTTGAGCACTGCTTTGAAATTTAATTATAAATCGACTTACACCAGCGCAAACGCGTACACATTGTTGAAATTTTTAATCAATATGATTCTGTGGAAATAGGGAAAAAGTGCTTGTGCCATATTTTACTGTTTTGCAGGAGAATCGATTTTGAGAAATTTATTTCTTTTATAGTTAAATTGAGAATTTCTCTGTTAATCAAACATCGTTTTACACACTATAAGTAATACACTTAAGTTGAAATATACCAAAGTATAATCTTAGTTAAGCTATTATTCTAAATGATATTAGAAGTCTAAAGGAGATAAGTCGCAAGTCATAGTGCTATAACTTCATGAAAAATCATAGAAAATAATTAAGATTTTGACCAGGGGTACTTTCAAATATGCAAATTATGGAGGTACCATTAACTCCAAATCAGCTTATCTCGACTTAAGCACTTTTTCCTTTCTGCCACAAAATTGTTCTATTCGTTAAACTCATTCTGCAATACTACTGCTTGGTGCACTTTATGGGCTGGCGGAGACATTGGCCCATATATTTTCAAGAACGGTGATGGTCAGAATGTTACTGTCAATGGTGAATAGTATAAGAACATAAATCAAAATTTTTGGGTACCTCAATTACGTGGCATTAATATTGCTAATAAGTGGTTCAAACAGAATGGAGCCACATGCCACGCAGCGGGGTCTACAATTGATTTACTCAAAAAAAATTGGATGAAAAAATAATTTAACGAATGGCCCAATTCATTGGCCACCAAGATCGTGTGATTTAACCTCATTGGATTATTTTCTTTGGGGTTATGTTAAGTGACTTGTCCACGTCGATAGACTAGAAGCAATTGAATACATGGAAATCAACATTCGAAGAGTTATCGGTGTAATGCGGCGGCAAATGCTGCGAAAAACTTTTAAAAATTCCAGATTGCGCCTTCAACGGGCCAGCCGTGGCGGCCACATCGCAGAAATCATATTCAAGCATTAATTAATTTCATAGAATTTTCTTTTCAATAAAACCCTTCTAATTGATATCAAAAATCCCTGCAAAAATTACTGCTTACCAGAAGCGTATTTGTAAGGAAGACAATCTCACAGAATCACTCTCTGTTGCGCATGAATAAGGCATTTTTTTTTCGAAATGAGCCAGCTATAAGCAATACATTTAGCTTCCAAAAAGCAATAAAACTTTTTTCCTTACTAAAGTGCTTCACAAAAGCAATAATATATAATTTTAGTGATAGCTCGCCTTACGCTTGTGCTTTTCAGACGCATTTTTTAAAGCTTTTGTTATTAAATAAGCAATACATTGCTCCCCTCAGTTGTTAGTGCTTCCAAGTCAGATTTTTTTTGCTGGGATATATTTCCCTATTTTATTATGATTTAAACTAGTGTCACTTTACAAAAAACACCCTTTACTAAGCCCATACAAATCAAAATCTGATTAGCTCTTATCCTCAGAAAGACTTGTCGATTAATGTTTATTTGACAAAACCCAAGTGATTCGTTTGTTCGTTGATAAACAAAATTTAAAAAAGTCTTATAGAATTAAAGTGTGTATTGGATGCCTCGAATTTGAAGTTTTAGGGATGGAATGCAAAATCAACCAATTATTATATTTTTTATATAAATTTTTATACATAAACATTTTTTTTAATATAATAAAAAAATAAATTTTTGTTCTTTTACTTAAATTAAAGTTTTTTTGGCACTATGAAATAAGACCCAAGAAATATAGAGGAAAACTTCAATATATTTTATAACTCTGATCTTTGAAATTTTTTATAATAAATTTTTAAGGCAGTGTTGCAGCGGCTCTGATTTCAATGAGATGCATTAAATTTTTTAAACAGTGCTTAGTATCCATTTTTATGGGTTATTTTACTTCGCCGATTACATGATTCTGCTACATTATACCGTCAAAGGAGGGCGATCTGATGTTACATTAGGATTATTATCCACTGTAGGCGGTGTAGTTCAGTGTTCATCACTTGAACTTTCCTACAAAAACTAATACAAATGAACCCTAATATACATCAGAAAAATGCGTGGTGTCATTATTTGATAGCTGGTGGATACCGAGCTCGAGCTGAGGACCTTGGGTTTTGTAGTCAACGTGCTAACTACTTCAGCCAACGCTACCCTTGTTTTGTACTAATTTGTTATACAACCTGTTGCATAAAACATGAATTCATCTGCTGTTTATCATTTTAACTTTAAACCAGTGCCCCATTTCTGTAAGGAATGTGAAAAATTTTCGATTGGAAAAAGTTTTTCCTGTGGAGCAAGAAAAAAACTATATTTGATGATATTTTTTGTGAGTTTATTTAAGCTTTTATAATGAATAGGACAACCAATATAATTATTTAATTTTTCTCGATGCGAGCGCTTCTCACAAGTTACAGGAACGAGGCACAGGTTTTAACTTTAGGTGTGGAAACACTATGAGGATCGTTTTACTTACTCCCTTTATTCAGTGTAACTATTTCGAAGAAATAAGTAATGTTAATTCCGCTTATTTTCGCTTTGACAAATCAGTGTACATTAAATGTTTTAAAAGTAAACATTGTCCACCTTCATAATTGTGCTCAAATGTCTCATTTTTATTAAATAAAATATTAATTAAAAGAAAACTCATTTTTTCATACACGGGGTAATTAATGAAAAAAGATTAAAAATAAGAAAGAAGAAAGTAAGACAAAGCTAAAAATATCTAAGAAGAAAGTGGAAAAATTTCTTTAAGGGCCACAAACGCCATCATCATAATCGTCGTCATCATCATTGCCCTCATCATAATCATCATCATCATCCACAACAGTGTCGTTGTCGTGTTAAAAAACAAAACTCTCATTTACTTTTTAATTATTAATTGTGAGATTGAATTTTTGTATTCCATTTTTAAAGGCGTGCCTTTTAAACTAAATAAACGTTTTGGGTTTGGTTTCTTATGGCGAGTACACATAGTGATATTTTGTGGCATCGTAACAGTGTGTGTACTAGTGGCAACGTTTGTCATATCTGATATTTTTCGTTGTCTTACATTACATTACATCCATATAAAAAACATAATTGTTTTTTTATATGGATGCAACGGCGTACACATTTTTAAAACGACATTATGAAGTTACATGACAAGAGATGCCAGATGTGTACTCAGCATTATGCTAGGAACACAACTGGGACGAACGACGAAATTTTTCGGTGTGAACTTTCGTCATAAAAAATAAAACACATTTGTGCATATGAAAATGAACACAACACCGCCGTACAACGAAATTCGTCGTGCGTGACGAACTCTGAGATAGATTTATTTCTATTTCGTACGCCGACGAACGACGTAAAAACAAAATTGAGAGGAAATTCTCTATCTCTCTCTCTGTTTTTGTACACACAACAACCAACTTTATCAAATATGAGAGACGAATTCGGTGAGTAAATTCGTCTTTATTGTGCTTCACACGACGAATTTACGCAGCGAATGGTTATCGACGAATTCGTCGTTCGTCCCAATTGTGTTCCTAGCATTAAATAGAAAGTGTGATTTTTTACCAACCTTCTTTTTGGCAACTCAGTTGTTTTGTGTATCATGTTAAGACTGCTGCTACTCTGTTCGAAGTTGTGAAAAATGTTCAGTACCATTGATTATTTCGCGTGAAAAATTACATGTACTAAATGTAGTCCAACTCGCGGTTTTTTTTTAATTTCTCGCTTTTATTTGCTGCAATTTTTTAAAATTCCGTGCAGAAAAAGCACTGCTCATGTTGTTTCGCAGCTACAATGATGCCAGATTAATTGCGTAGGGGGAAAAATGCTGTAAAATTTTGCGTGTTACCTTAGCGAATTTATTTCACAAATATTTCATACCAAATACTTTTATATGTAGTTTGACAGTATTTCGCACGGAATTGTGCCAGGCTTTACTGTTAAAAATTTTCAGTTTCATCGATAATTTAATTTGCAAATGAACAACATTTGCAGATTATTAAATTTTATTATCAATATTCATGCATTGTTAAGAAAGTGCACTGTGTACTTCTTCCATATGGTCAGTTTGTACGACCTTCTGAGGCAGCTATTCGGAATTTTGTGTCTTAATTTCGCACAAAAATTACATTATTGAGCACTAAACCATCAACACGCATACATAGAGTGCGGACTGAAGAAAATGTCGCAAATGTAACCGCCAGTGTTGTTCATGACAGTGAATTATCGATTCTGTGCCATTCGCAGCAATTGGGTCTCTGTTGCTTTTTTTCTTTTGCCCATATGGAAGAGCTGGACTTGGCTAATATGTGGTTTCAGCAAGACAGTGCAATATGTCACATAGCATGTGAAGCAATAGATATTAGTAAGTTAAAAAAATAATTTACCAAACCTATCGAGTGGGATATCTGAATAAAAAAAATTAAATGGCTGTAACAAAAGTATATACACACATGTAAAATATATGTAAGAGTTACAAGAACACTAAGAAGCTTAAAATAACAAATAAATTTAAAAATTTAAAAACTGAAAAGAAAAAAGACAAGTCAAATAGTGCGGAACATAGTGAACATTTACAGTGGTGAAGCATTAAATATCGGCTATTTAAATGTTCTTTATTGTGGCTACCGACTTTAAGTCACTATGTTCCGCACGACTGCACTTTTTTCAGTTTTTTATGTAGTCAGGTTTTTTGATATTTTAAATTTATTTTTTATTTAAGGCGTTTTTAAACCCGGCAAATATAAACATCAAGTACACGAGTATTACTGAAAGCATAGTATACAAGAACATTTTTCAACTCTTCATTTATATCAATATTTTCGTTGTCCCTGTGCACGAATTTGGTTTGGATGAAAGTTGCCTATTTAGTCATTTTCCGCATGGATGTAGCGGTTTTTTTCATGTACCCATAAAAATGGCTAGATATAATATAAAGATTCTTTGGAAGCAATGAAAATGTAGTTACTATTTTAATAAATTGACTTAACTTCCGTTATTTAAAGATGCACTAAATTAACTTTATTTGTTTTACTTAAACCTATAATTACACTTTCCAGCAGCATTTATCTTATGCATTAATTATCAATTGCATAAGAAATACCATACCACAGTTAAGAAGTTGGAACTGAAGATTAAAAAATCATAAAAATACTTGACTGCCGTCAGTTAGACTGATGTTATTTAATTCAAACACACGCTTAATTAATTTTTCACGTTGAAAACTTTTAATACGTTTGCAATTTACACTTAACTCTTAGCAAATCTATTTAACATCTTTGTTGCTTTTTATCTTATTCATTACAACAGCTAAAAATAAAGAACAAAACTTCTTAGAAACGCAGACATTAGACTTGGCCACCAGTTTCTAGACGGACTGCCTAAATGGTGTTTTTTATATATATGTATAACAGAAAACACCATTTCCAAATTGAATTTAAAAATGTTGTTAGTATAATTATATGCAGTATAGTGTCGACTTAGAGTGTAAGCCTTCCGTCTGAAAGAGAAGGATGCGACGCACAGTGGGGTGTTTCGATGGCTAAAACGGGAATTCCTGGTGACTTTCCCTGTTTCTAATTTTAGATTCTTTTGGTTAATATCACTTAAAGACAGTGATTTTCGAAGTTGGGCAAAAAAATTGGCGGAAGAGGACTTGTGGAAAGAATACTCCCATACAAAATAATTTAAAAAAATCTGCTATCTCAAAATTTGGCACACAAAGTTAGTTTTAAGACAGCATACAAAGTGGGACGAAAAATTGGCGGAATAGGACGTGGGAAATCTGCTATTTAGAAACCTACACTGAAAGGAAACTCTTCATTTAGACAATGAAATTCTTCATTGTATTAATAAAATTTTTCATTAAAAGTCAGCTAATGAAGCCCTTCATTCGATCAGTGAAGAATGATTCATTGTATTTATGAAGTTAATTTTGGCGGCTATATCATAAATAGAATGAAACTATTTCATTAGTTCAATGAAACTTTTTTATAAATATAATGACGTGTTTACATACTATTAATGAAGTTTATTAATTAATATAAAGAAAATTTCATTAAAGTAATGATGAGATTTTCATATATATAATAATAAATATGATAATAAATATGTATAAGCAGTAAGTAATGAAAATTGTCTATTAAAAACATGAAATCACATCCCTTCCAAACCACATATTTAATAAAATATATATATATATATATATATATATATATATATATATATATATATATATATATATATATATATATATATATATATATATATATATATATATATATAAATATATATATATTTATTAAAGTAAAACATATAAAATTTAAGGAACTCATCATTAGAGTTCAGCCCAAATAATGTTTTAAGTAAACCAAAAAACTCACATGCTTATAGTAAAACTCTTAATATGTTGTTGAGAATTACAATACACAAACATAAGTTTAAAAGAATCAAACAAAAATCTTACCAAAACAAGCATCTTTATTGGATTTTTGGCACAACAAACAAAATAACTTTTAATTTATTTATGTTTGCAAACTTTATACAGTAAGTAGATAACTTACTTATATTTGCCCAAAATTTGCTAAATAGAAAAATTCGTTTAAACAATGTAACGATTTTCATTAATACAATGAACTATGAAGAACACATGGAGAGCAGAGATTGGAAGATTTCATGTATACAATGTAATTGTTCATTGTATTAATGAAAAGTTTCATTAATATAATGCAGAACATTTAATGAAACCGTTTCATTCTCTGAATGAATGATTTTCCTTTCAGTGTATGATAGTAACAGGCTTCAAATTATTATTATTATTATTTTTTTACTATTATTAGTTCATTATTTAATGCAAGATTATTGGAAGTAGGTTAAAAAAGGGGAAAAAAATACTCGTACATATTTGAACAGCTCTATTATGCTCTCAATTCTTATCAATAACCATCATTATCTGTATAATCATCTTCACTGGTATTTTCTTCACTATCGAGACTTGAATCAAACAAATATTAGCATAGAATTTTGTGTGTTAGTTACGTTAACTTTGTAGACCACATTTTTAACAGTTTAGACTGAAATGTAACCATTATTATTCTCAAATTAATGTTTTAATGATCAATGCTGCATCAAAAAGTCAATTTCGAAAAATATGTCAGTCACGCTATTTTCGCGGTTAGGGCTCGACATTGATACTTTTGCTCTTTTTTAGTCCCTCTTTATAAATATGTATGTAATATGTATATTAGTGCTTAAAGCATTTTATATGTAAATAACAATACGAGTAGTAATATGTTTTTTATGTAAATAGTGATAAGCAGGGAAACCACAAATATGCAATTGCATGTTTTTTCTTATCTGATATATCAATGCGGAATTAAGATATTTATCCGTTTCAGAACTTTTTATGAATTCTGGCATGGATTTGTTACTGCATATTTTTGCATACACTGAACCAAAAATTTACCTAAATACTGCAAAATGGGGTGTAAAAATGAAGAAATGTAGGTTATTATACAGCTAACAAATTCGTTATTCAAGTCTACGGATTTATTTCGTTAAAGAAAATAATTTTCGTAAATAGTTAAATGGAAGAAATTTCTTCATTTTGACTCTTACTGTTTCGTTATTTAGTGAGTGGTAAATATTACTAAATTTTAATCGAATTGACTAAAAATTCTTATTTGCGATAACTAATTAATTTAGTTAATTTGAATATTATTTTATTTACTGTGAAGAAAATTTGTTCAAATGAAGTAATGCATTTAGTCTGTATGAATAATTTTTTTATTCATAATGAAGAATTGTTATTTACTTTAACTACCCTATTTTATTCAATTACTAAGCCCCTGTAGGAACATTTTCTTCCACCATTTAAGAAATTTTTATATAAATTGTAAGCGGTAAACTACTTTACAAATCGTATAAGCAGTTGTGTGTTTGTTTGCTGTTTACAAATTATATAAAATTGTCTTAGTTAGTGAAATATAATGCTATTAACGATACAAAATTGAATAAAGTTATATTGTAATTATAATATAAACCATACAAATTACAAAAGAAGGAATTTATTATACAAAATGCAAGTATGTATTGATATTCATTAATAATAAATATGTACGTACTTAAATATATAAGTATAAATAAGGGTAATAACTAATTACATGTTTTGTTAATATGTAAGTCCAAGTTTGCTAGATTTGCTATTCTCTTCAAACACGGAGTGAATTTTTAAGCCGAACGTTTCAAAATTTTCACGAAAGCACTCTGGTTTTGGATATATGCATACATATTTATATATATACATATATGTATATCTACCTACAAAAGTGCAATGAATTTCTTAAAAATTTGATTTTATTTTTATTATTAATCAAATACGTACCAACTTGAAACCAAATAGCTTTGTGTAATGTGTCCATTTGCTTAGTACCTCAGAAGCATGGGAGAGTTCGTGGAGCCGGTAATTTTTGATTCTATCTTGAAATTAGCAGCATTTGCAGGAAAATAGTTTTTCAATAAACTTGTAAAAATTTGGTCAATATTTGGATCATTTATTAAACATTACACACATTTACTATTTTGTCTCTTTTATAATCCACTTTTTTAAACTTTTGAAACTTAATTTACAACAATATCTTTTTTATAATGACACTACTTATAAGGAACCACAGTATGAAATAAAGTATTCGCTAGACAAGCTTAACTGTTTTTTTTTGTACGAAATGAAGAAATTTCTTCACTTTTATGTGTATTTATTTAATGTAAATGAAATAAAATTGTTAAAAATAACGAAATGTCTTCAATTCTACAGCCCATTTTTCAATTTTACGTATTTTTAGTTATTTAAAAATTTTTTATTCAATTCTAATATATTAAATTAGTTGAATTTTACGAAATTTGTTCAAATCTACAACGTTTTAGTTCATTAAGTCTTATTCTAGTTTTAACGAAATTTCAACAGATTAATATTCAAAACAAGACTTTTTTGGGAGTTAAATTAACAAAATTTATTAAAATAAACGATACATTATTCTAATTTACTTCCTTTAACGACGTTAATTTAACTATTTTAGGTGTAGTTTTGATTACCATGCGATTCTACTATTTAACCACTGTTTTAACTAAAATTTAGTTTATTTAACAGAGTTTTATATACTATTTTAACTAATTTTTATTCAAGCCAACAGATTGTATTTTACTACATTTTTAACAAAAATCTATTATTTGTTTTGAAGAAAATTTGTTTATTTTAATAAATTTTCTTTACATTTGAATAAAAAGCCAGTATATTTAACGATTTTTTTCGTTAAGGGTCTACTAAATTTTTTCGTTAATATTACCTACTACATTTGGTTCAGTGTACTTTACCCTTTTAAGCATGTTTTTGCATACTTCAGTCTAACACGCATATTTTGAGCATTTTTCGAATTTTTAGAGAATATTTGGGGTTTTTAGGGCATATTTTGGTACTTTTTAAAAATATCTTAATATTAAAAAAAAATTTTTGGTAATTTTTTTTTACTTTTTTTCGTAAAAATTTCATTTTGTAGTGAAAGGAACAGTAGTATGGGGAAGCAATATTTTGCTACCATTATGTATGTTCTGGCTTTCGAATCGATTTCACACGTTTTCTTGTGAGCTCTAATGTTAAACCACATGCTACACGTGTTTAAGTTGAAATTTAGAATATACTTTTTATTAGTATGTGTTCTAACATCTTGTGAAAGAAAAACGAAACAAGAAAATAAAAAAAATTTAAATCGTCCATGTCCAATTTTTTTCTGCTAAATTTTAATGCTGAAACAAATACTATTGATTTGTATTTTCAAAATTTCAACTTAAGCGGCCCATACACTACAACAGCATGCACGCGCAATCAAGCTGTTGAGCAATTATGCTCGACCCACATAACATACCAGCAAGCTGGGTAATATTCACTCTTTAAAAAAATTAAAGAAGGTGACACAATTGTTTGCTTAAATTTTTATTGATATTTTGTAAATATTAGCAGCCATGTACAACTTAAGTGCTCAAATTCCATTTTCCATTGAAAAAAATTATTTTTAAACAAATTACAATTTTTAAATGAATATTTACTCCTTGACAAGTTTACTCAAGTGAGCTAACTTCACTATACACAATACCAGCAAGCTTGTACCATCAGCAAAATATCAAACTCTTTTTGACATCACTACAGCAAAACGTACAATCACACAAAATGCCCATATACGACCCAACCGCTGGCACAAACACTCGATTGCGCATGCATGCTGTTGTAGTGTATAGGCCGCTTTAAAAAGGTGTAACATGTGTTTTAACATCCTCACTGGACGTTAATTTCAATAAAAGATGGGTTTGATAATTGTGAAGAACTCTGCCCCGATTACATCAGTTGAGGTTGAAAAAGAAAATTTTCAATTTATAAAAGTTTATTTAGATGTGACAGGCGGCAATTTTTATTTAAAAAGCTAAGTGAATAGTTTTTGTTTATTGCAATAACAATTATAAATAAAAAATTTGTCTTGCTGCCTTACTGTCTGCCTATTTATATTGATAACAAAAACAAAGCACTCAAATTTTGTTTTTGTTTCCAATATAAACAGACAGCCAAGAATTTTTACGTCTATGAACTGGCAGTTATCCTTCATAATACAGTTCCAAAGTCTTAAATCTGATATCGTGATCGCTTTTGAAGTAAAAGTTACATTTTTGTTGTTAATTAATTTTTTTATTGATTCGTTGTTATGTTTATTTTATTTTTGTTTTCTTTCATATGCAAATTTTATTGAATTTCTGAATTAAAATTAGATTTTCATTTCCTAATAATCCAATTTATGTTATTTTTAAGAGCATATTTTTTGAGTTTTTAGTGCATATTTCGAAGTTTTTAGTGCATATTGAATGCGCATAAAACACTTTTTTTGGAGCATATTTCTGGTTTCCCTGGGGATAAGTAATTATTGTGAAACTGTAAAAAATATTTATTTAGTAGAGTCAAATAATTTTGAAGCACTGGGCCTATGTGAAGCACGGAATTCAAGCTTTGCCCATTGGATGATGGAGCTGAAGCGTTAAACACTATGCGAACTTTCATAGTAACGCTATCAGGCTTTATGACCGCATGGTGTGGTAAATAATAAGTATGTGGAGTATCAGAATGCTTAAAAGATGATTGAGTTTTAAACATATGAGCAAGATCTTCGTATTCCTGAATCACAATCAGATTTTAGGTTAGGACTTCGAATCATTCTAGCCTCGTTTCGGAGATACTGTGCAATAGCACTAGACCTAGATTGACCAATACATAGATCATCTAGAAATTCTTCCATGAAAGGAAGCGATACAATATATCTGTTTCGAGGCTTCTTTTTGTAGTACAAACATATAAATCTTCACATGCTTGTTCCGATGGAGACATAACGTTCTTCCTTGGAAAATTTTCCAACTCCCAGAAGCGAGACATTTCCTTGTCTAATGTTATTTCACAGAAATTTGAAACTATAGTTGTACGTGAGTTGGATGTGCTCTTGACTGGACCAGTCAAAATCCATCCGAAGATGGTTTCTTGGGCTATTAAAGATCCACAAGCATTGTGTCAGATACCAGAACAAATTATTGATGGGAATATATCACCTCCAATCAACATATCAATCTTTGAACTAGAATTAAATTTAGGATCAGGTAGTGGAATATTAGGAAGGCTTGAAAATATCGAATCTGGGAAGTTCTACGAAGGTAGTTTACTAGAAAGTTGAAGAACTACAAGTGCCGTCACAGAAATGATTATGTCAAAATTCAATTGTGAGCCCAATGTTAAATTACATTGGCGTTGAACTGTAGCCGAAACGGTATTATTTAGACCTGAAATTTTTGATTGGGTAGGACGAGAAGGAAAATTCAGAATATTGAATAAACGCTCCTATATGAAGGTGCCTTCTGACCCCAAATCTACCAAGGCGCGTGGTTGATAATTCATCCCTAAGTGACAAATATTTACTCCCTTGGAATTAGTAGCAAAACAGGATTGGATGTTATTAGTGGTATCATTGGAAGTGGACTGTATATTACCTGCAGTAGAAGGGGAAAATTACATTGACCTGGGGGTTTAGGGTACTATTTGAACATGAAATTTTGGAAAAATTGTCTGTTCTCTCGATTTCTTTGTGCAAAAGCGTATTGTGTCTCTTTTGGCGTTTAAAACAGCTATGTTTGCTAGTGCAATTTTTCACACCGTGGAATTTTAAAAACAGTTTAAACACAAAGCTTCTCTTTTGATTTCTTGCAGTCTTCGCTGGTAATTCACTTTTAAAAACTTTGGGTATTTCTTTCCTTTGGACAAAGTTGGCATTGTGGACTAGAGATATTAGCTTCAGGGAACTGCATAATCAGTAATTTTTGCCGCTTACTGTACACACATAGAAATTACTGTGTCGGTCACGCAGCAACAGCAATCTCTACAATCATTGTCGACACAGCATTATTTTTAATCAATCAAGAGCGCACTCATGTTGTTTGTTAGTCATTGTCTCGTGTGTGTGTCATTGCCTCGTTCATAACACATCAAGGCACATTTAATACAGGTACATGCATTAGGCAAAACTCTCTGGCAACTCTCTGCTAACTCTCTGGCAACTCTGTGCTTCTCACATAGCTTTACATGGTAATTGTCAAAAATTTGTATGCATCAAACAAGGCACATTTGATATTGTCAAATGAATTCTTCGTTATAAACTTGTGAACAAAAAATCAGCGGATGAGCAACATGCCTGATACGTGTACCTGTTTGATATGCCTTGTAACACATCTTCGGATCAGTGTTTGGTCTTCGCTCATAACTACACAGCTTAAGCAGTCATTGCAATACCAACAACACAGTATGTGAGGTGATCACAGTAGAATAAATCAATGAGAGTAGAGTGCTAGAGTGTGGAGTGTAGAAAGTGTGTTTGGTTTTTTGCGGTTGTGGTGCCACCGGAACAGTAAGTTTTGTATTTGTACAGTATCAAAAATTAAACAGTTAGCTGGTCTGCCAAAACTAAAAACAAAAAAACCAAAGGGCTAACTAAAATTTTTTTAAAGCCAATACATATTCAGTTTATTAAAACTACAATACACATTTACGCCACTGCCACACATCAAGAAATGTTTATGCAGAAACGACACAAAGCAAAACATGTAAAAAAGAGACTCTATTGTGAAATTGCAAAGTACTGAGAGCATTAATACATCCTGAGTGCTGTGTTCGTTGTCATCGCGTTTTTGCAATCGCTGCTTGCATACTGTATCTCTGACACAGTACGAATAATGCAAAGTACAATTGTGATCGCATAAAGATATTTGCAAAAGAATGTTGAGTAAAACACACACAGCACAGTTTTCGTTGAGGTGTAAGAGATACAGTTGTCAACGATAGACTGTGTGTTTGAACTGTGTACTTATTGCTGCGGTGTATCGCTGCAGTTGTCTGATTAGCTTGAAAACTGTTAACTTTTTTATTGAAACTTGGAGTAGATTGAGTTTTTGATTTCACGTCACGTTTATTCAGGTTATTTATATTTCGAATCTCAGTAATCGATTCTAATGTTCTGTACCGATTAGTGAGAAAATCGTCAAGTTCTGACCATTTGGGAAGAGCTGTTTTGTCTTTAAGCTCCTGTTCCCACATAGTAAGTGTGTTTTCTGGAAGTTTGTTTGTGCAGAGAAATACGAATATTGGATCCCAAATTGAAACATCAATGCTGTACAGTTTTAGTACGGATATACAGGAGTTCAAATCCCTTTGCAATTGCTTAAGAGCTTTTCCGGACTCCAATGTAATAGTCTGCAGGCTAAAAAGGATTTTCAGCTGACCATTTATAGGAACTCCTCGATTCTCAAAACGTGAACATAAATTTTCCCAAGCTAAATTGAAGCCTTGATTGGTAAGTGGACTCTTTTGTACAATTTCCCTAGCTTAGCCTTTCGTCTTTTGTTTCAAGTAAAACAATTTTTCAACTTTGCTGGCTTTCGAATTGGAAACTACTGCAGTAAAAGTATCACGTAATGTGGGCCAAGAGGCGTAATCGCCATGAAATGTTTCTATCTCGATAGGCGGTAAATGAAGATTGTGTGACTCCGAAGAAGAGTTGTTTGATCTAACAGAATGAGCCGAAGTGCTTGGAGGATTGTTAAGTGCATCTAATAGTTCTGCAAACTTGGTTAGATACTTACAATATGTCTTATATGTACTGGTTTATTTTTCTTTCATTGTTTCTATATATTTTGCTTTGCCCTTTGCCTGAGTCTTTTTATCCACCTAAAACAAACAAGTTTCGTAAATTTTCTTAACTCTTGCCCAATCAGATTTAAGTTCATCTCGATGAACATCGACTGCGTGACAAGAACTTAGCGGGTATATATTATTATTTAGATCTGCCTCAAACTCTACAATGTCATCAGACAAGCGCATACTGGCTTAAATAAATAAGCTTAATTGCCTTGCTAATATATTTTAAAAGTGGAAATAACAAAAACAAAAAAAAAACCGCAAACAAAAACAAACAAAAACAAAGTGACATTGAGGAATACTCTGTACGAGTACCTCAAAAACAAACAAGCAATCATAAATTACAAAAACAAAAAAAAAGCTGCAAATAAAAAAACATAAATAAAGTGCCCTTAAGGAATACTCTGTGTGAGTACCTCAAATACAAAAAATTTTGAAGTGACTTCTAACGGCAGAAATGCCTATTTTACTATGAGTTCTGAAGCTCTTAATGGAAACAATAGAAATAATAAATCTAATGAAAGTCTTTTTTTAACGGCAAAGCCAGTTTTTCGTCAGCGATCAAGTTCGCTTTGCCCAATGCGAAATAGTAGTGATTCATTAACATTACAGTTGCCTAGTACTTCTTCATATAAGTCATTAAGATCATCCCCTTAAGGATCGTGTTCATCACTTAACAAAGTTATCACTACAGATAACAGTAGCCCAAAACCCAAGGTGCAGGTCGGAATGGACAGATATATAACCGTGGTAAAGCGTGGGCGAAGCCCGAATTCTTCAAAAATGTCATCCGCTCCAAAGATGTCTAGGGATAACATCGCATCCTCAACTAATCGTCAAAACCGCTTTAAAATTTTGCAAGATGAGAATGACAAACCCGATGTATCCTCGAATAAAACATTCAAGCCGCCATCAATCTATTTGAGAGAGAAAAATTCAAATGCCCTTATTAAAAAATTAATTTCGGTCATTGGTGAGAATAAATTTCACATTGTCCCAATAGAACGTGGCAACATCGATGAAACAAAAATTCAAATTTATGACGATAAAGAGTTCCGCAAAATGGTTTCTGAATTTGAAACAAATAAAACAAGCTTCTACACATACCAGCTTAAGAACGCTAAAGGACTGCAGATCGTATTGAAGGGCATAGATTATTATGTGGTTCCTGAAGAAGTAAAAGATGTACTTCTCCTCTAGGGATTTAAGGTAAAGAATGTATCTAACATAATAAACAGAGAAAAGGTACCTCAAAAAAACGGGACTCATCCTATTTATAGCCTAAAATACCTTTTATACAGAAAAATCACAGTTGAAGAGCCACATAAGTGTTCAAGTCCCGTGCAGCGTCATAATTGCCAAGAATATGGCCATACAAAAGCTTACTGCAATTTATCTACAGTGTGTGGTATCTGCTGTGAATTGCACGGTACTGCTAGTTGTACTAAACCAAAAGATCAAGCTGAAAAAAATTCAGTACTTGTGGAGGTAATCACACTGCTAACTACAGAGGATGTCCTGTGTACTCCTTCGTCAAGCAGGCTATGGTGCAAAAACCTATATTAACTAAGGTTCAAACAACAAATGCTTTCTCAGCCACTTTTGCGCAAATCAGCCAACCAGATACTTGTCGTGTATCCCGTGCTGCAAAGGCAAATTCTATTCCCGCGCAGAAAGTGTTCCCACCAAGTAATTCAACAAATGCTAACACAAGCTTTAATTTCAGTCGCCTTGAAGCCACTATTGAAAATCTTGTGCAAAATATCAACAACTTTACAACAAATATGACAAGCATGATGAAAGAAATGCTACACGTTAAAAATATGTTTCTGGAACGCAAACGGTATTCGCCAACATAAAAATTAACTTGAGCACTTCCTTACGGAAAAAAATGTTGATAAAATGTTGGTCTCTGAAACTCATTTGACTTCGAGAAGCATCTTTAAAATGATTGGCTATACTATATATGATACAAAGGACCCTAGAGGAAGAGCTTGCGGTAGATCAGCAATTCTAATAAAGTCAAGACTCAAACACTATATTCTTGACAACATTTTAAAGAACATCTACAAGCAACTAATATTTGCGTCGAAAATTTTTGTACAAATTTCATAATATCTTCAGTTTACTCCCCTCCCAGATTTTCAATCACTGAGAATCAATATGAGGATTTCTATAAATCGCTTGGACCTTGCTTTGTAGCAGCTGGCGACTACAATGCAAAACATACGTACTAGGGTTCACGCCTGGTATCGCCTAGAGGTCGAGCGTTGTTTAATACTATTTCAAAAATGGGCTTAGATATCATTTCGAGCGGGGAGCCTACTTACTGGCCTGCTGACGTACGAAAAATTCCGGATGTTATAGATTTTGGCGTCATGAAAAATATCCATAGGGACTTAATTTATGTGAAGTCCTCTCTAGATCTCTCCTCCGATCACTCTCCCACAATAGTTACAATTTTCAACCCACTAATGAGTGATTTAAATAACTCATATGTGAAAATGATTAATGGGGTCATTAATCATTTTCCACTACCTCCCGTTTGCACTCTGGCTTTAATAGAATTTATTCTACGGAAATTGAACGCCTGATATGTGAAAAAAGGAGAGCTAGAAGAGATTGGCAACAACACAGATCACCCCTGAATAAAATTAGACTTAAATAATGTAGTAAACGACCCATAAAGATGCTATCGTCGGAAAAAACTACATTACTGGAAAAATATTTAGAAGGTCTCGATGTCACTTCAGCATCTAAATACTCTTTATATCTCACTATTAGAAATCTTAAAAAACCAGTTGATCTTAAATCACCACTGCGCACTTCGAATGGAGGCTAGGCAAGAATCGATAGTGAGAAAGGTAACTTATTTGCTGAGCATTTAAAATTTGTATTCTCTCGCAATTCATGTACGGGTGCTGCTGATTTACCAAGTGTAGTTTCTCTACCCCCTCGTCACTTAAAGTTTAAGATGCGTGAAGTACAAAAACTAATTACTGAACTCAACTTAAAGAAAGCACCAGGTACTGATGGCATTAGTAACAAAATTCTGATGAACTTGCCTCATATTGCAATAAGAATCCTGCTATTTATTTTTAATGCTATTTTAAGAATGCAGTATTGTGCTCATAACTGAAAACTTGCCAAGATAAAAATGATTCCAGAGCCGGGCAAAGATCTTACCAAGACTGAGTTATATAGGCCTATAACCTTACTATCTGCAATCTCAAAGCATTTCGAAAAGCTGCTCATGACTAAATCGTTCAAAATTTTAGCTGATAATGGGTGCATCCCGGACCATCTATTTGGCTTTAGAAGTCAGCATAGCACCATTGAACAAATGCATAGACTGGTCCAAGTTGTAAAAAGAACATTTGAAGAAAAGAAGTATTGTTCTGATCTCTTTATTGATGTTCCTCAGTCGTTTGATAAAGTATGGCACGAAGGACTAGTTTTAAAATTGAAGACATATAATGCCAATAAACATTCAAAAGCTTTTGGAAAGTTATATTATTGATAGGAAGTTCACTAATGTAGAAGAAGAGTTCACGAGTGTGCCCGAATCTATATGTTCTGGTGTGCCACAGGGTAGCATTCTGGGTCCTGTCTTGTATTTAATATATACTTGTGATATGCCTGTGAGCAATAATATCCACATCTTTACATTTGCCGATGATAAAACCCTTATGAGGCATCCAGCAATCTTCAGGAACATATTAGCCAGCTGGAAATATGGTTGAACTTATGGAGAATTAAAGGCAATGAACAAAAGTGTGTCCAACGAACAAAAGTGTGTCCTAAGAAAAGATACTTGCTCCCCTATTCGAATCAATAATCAAAATATTCCTCAACATTCCCACGTGAAAAACCTTGGTATACACCTTGATCGAAGGCTTACATGGAAACATCAAATTGACTCTAAGTTTACTCAGATGAAACTTAAGTTAACTCAAGTATATTGGTTGATTGGCAGAAATTCAAGACTCACTTTTGAAGCCAATATGGTGCTATCGAACTCAGTTATGGGGCACTGCTTCAGCTTCTAATGTCGAGAGAATCCAACGAAGGCAAAACAAAATTTTACGTTTGATAACATCGGCTCCATGGTACATCAAAAATTGTAATATACATCGTCATTTAAATATTCCACTAGTGATTGAAGAAATTGCAAAATACGCAGGCAAATATTTAACAAAACTTGAATCACATCCTAATCCGCTTGCTCGTAATATTTTGAACTTTACTGGACACATCCGCCTAAAAAAGAGGGACACATGCAGTGTTGCCAGTTTTTTTCTAGACCTTATCCCCAATTTCTCATCCCCAAAAATGCCCAAATAAATTTTTTTATTTTAAATTTTTTTTTTGTGAAATAAATGAAATTTTTATTTTTTTTTTTATTTTATCTGGAAAATAATGACAAAATAACATATTTATTCAATAAAATTCATTTATAGCGATAGCTACGAGTATGTTTACGTGCATATAAATTTAATTCGTACTTATAACACTGAACCAAAAATTTACCTAAATACTGCAAAATGGGGTGTAAAAATGAAGAAATGTAGGTTATTATACAGCTAACAAATTCGTTATTCAAGTCTACGGATTTATTTCGTTAAAGAAAATAATTTTCGTAAATAGTTAAATGGAAGAAATTTCTTCATTTTGACTCTTACTGTTTCGTTATTTAGTGAGTGGTAAATATTACTAAATTTTAATCGAATTGACTAAAAATTCTTATTTGCGATAACTAATTAATTTAGTTAATTTGAATATTATTTTATTTACTGTGAAGAAAATTTGTTCAAATGAAGTAATGCATTTAGTCTGTATGAATAATTTTTTTATTCATAATGAAGAATTGTTATTTACTTTAACTACCCTATTTTATTCAATTACTAAGCCCCTGTAGGAACATTTTCTTCCACCATTTAAGAAATTTTTATATAAATTGTAAGCGGTAAACTACTTTACAAATCGTATAAGCAGTTGTGTGTTTGTTTGCTGTTTACAAATTATATAAAATTGTCTTAGTTAGTGAAAGATAATGCTATTAACGATACAAAATTGAATAAAGTTATATTGTAATTATAATATAAACCATACAAATTACAAAAGAAGGAATTTATTATACAAAATGCAAGTATGTATTGATATTCATTAATAATAAATATGTACGTACTTAAATATATAAGTATAAATAAGGGTAATAACTAATTACATGTTTTGTTAATATGTAAGTCCAAGTTTTCTAGATTTGCTATTCTCTTCAAACACGGAGTGAATTTTTAAGCCGAACGTTTCAAAATTTTCACGAAAGCACTCTGGTTTTGGATATATGCATACATATATATATATATATATATATATATATATACATATCGCTCATTTACTTCAATAGTGGCATAACTCAAAAAATGAGTTTTTTGAGTTAATAATGCAGAAAGATGCGGCATTTTGTATTTTATCTTGTGTAAAAATTTCATATAAATAGCTTGTACCATCACCTCCTGAGGGAAGAATTTTTTTTCATTTCTCCATTGAGTTGTAGGCAAATTGAAAACTTAAAACGCGTTTTCTGCAAAACTGTTTTTTTTGAGTTGTGCCACTATTGAAGTAAATGAGCGATATGTATATCTACCTACAAAAGTGCAATGAATTTCTTAAAAATTTGATTTTATTTTTATTATTAATCAAATACGTACCAACTTGAAACCAAATAGCTTTGTGTAATGTGTCCATTTGCTTAGTACCTCAGAAGCATGGGAGAGTTCGTGGAGCCGGTAATTTTTGATTCTATCTTGAAATTAGCAGCATTTGCAAGAAAATAGTTTTTCAATAAACTTGTAAAATATTATTATCAGTGGTACTAAAAATTTGGTCAATATTTGGATCATTTATTAAACATTAAACACATTTACTATTTTGTCTCTTTTATAATCCAAATTTTTTAAACTTTTTAAACTTAATTTACAACAATATCTTTTTTATAATGACACTACTTATAAGGAACCACAGTATGAAATAAAGTATTCGCTAGACAAGCGTAACTGTTTTTTTTGTACGAAATGAAGAAATTTCTTCACTTTTATGTGTATTTATTTAATGTAAATGAAATAAAATTGTTAAAAATAACGAAATATCTTCAATTCTACAGCCCATTTTTCAATTTTACGTATTTTTAGTTATTTAAAAAATTTTTATTCAATTCTAATATATTAAATTAGTTGAATTTTACGAAATTTGTTCAAATCTACAACGTTTTAGCTCATTAAGTCTTATTCTTGTTTTAACGAAATTTCAACAGATTAATATTCAAAACAACACTTTTTTGGGAGTTAAATTAACAAAATTTATTAAAATAAGCGATACATTATTCTAATTTACTTCCTTCAACGACGTTAATTTAACTATTTTAGGTGTAGTTTTGATTACCATGCGATTCTACTATTTTACCACTGTTTTAACTAAAATTTAGTTTATTTAACAGAGCTTTAGATATTATTTTAACTGGTTTTTATTCAAGCCAACAGATTGTATTTTACTACATTTTTAACAAAAATCTATTATTTGTTTTGAAGAAAATTTGTTTATACAAGTATAAAAAAAAGTTTTAACCAAAGTTCACCATTTCAAAAATTTTAGAATCGAAATCTTCTGATTTATCAGCCTCAGAAACTTTGTTGTACATAATACTTGTACTAAAAATCTTTAGCATTTAGCAGAAGGTTTAAATTTGTCACAACTAATTGAATTATTTTAAAGTGTGTGTTTATTCTAAGAAGTGCTTCAAAAAAGTCGTTTAGCATTTTTTTGGGTATTTTTTTTTTTGTAGTGTATTGGTTAATCTGCCTTCATACTTCATCTTTATTAGAAACCATGCACTTTGAATAGTAACACACATTTTTAGACTTGTCAGACGCATATTTCTTAGTTCAAAAATCATTCTTGTTTGAACTTCAGTTATAAAAAAAAATCCCCGAAAAATCCCCTCAAATTTGGATACATCCCCAACAAATTCCCAGATCCCCAATACGAGATTTTCATCCCCAATCGCGAAAAAAATCCACAATTTGGGGACAAATCCCCTAAACTGGGAACACTGGACACACCGGCTCTCATACTCGACACTCCAAATGGGACTACTTGAAAATACCTTTTCCCCCTTTTTTGACTATCACTACTTATTTATGTATTATTAATAACTATTTAACATTATTATTATTATTATTTAACAAGTTTATGTCCGACAGTGGGCGGGCCTAATAATTATGTTTTAGATTTAAGATTTGAATACTTATGGTTAGTTTATTTGATGATACAATAAATAAGTACATGTATTAACAAAAAAAATTTGTTGCATAATGCTCTGACTCATCCAAAAATGTGGTCAATACTTTCAAGCTTAAAAATTTTTACCAAACATTGATTCAAATGAAGAGAAGAAAGCAAAATTGTTTATATTATAAATCAACTAAATCCGCCAAACTAAAGTGTCGTTACTTTTTTAGGATGTCTTAACTGCCCAGCAAAAAATTAAACATTACCATCTGTACTACTTGCCATGTAATGACTTACTTTTTTGATTGGCAAATTGAAGTACTTAAGCGAGTAAAATTACAAATTACATTACGTAACATTTAAAAAATAGGAAGCAGAAGTTGAACATAATCGTTGGGTTTTAAAAGATGACGGGAAAATATTGGCAAAATATGTAGTTATTTTAAATAAATTATATATATTTCTAAATTTTTAAAAATTATTATTTAAATTAAGTAGTTGCAAAAAATTTTTTTTCTTCATTTTCGGTTTTAATAAAAGTTTATTAATCAAAAAAATTTAAATTTTTCTAATTTTAGTATTTGTAAGTAACAATACAGGCACAGATACGAATAAAATATAACCCATTTCAATTGAGTTTATAAAAGAATGTTTACAAAATGGTGTATTTCATGGTAAAACAATCGTTTTTTTTAGGGTTCCGTACACCAAAGGTGAAAAAAGGAACCCTATTGTTTTCGCTACGCTGTCCGTCTGTCCGTCACACGGTATTTTCTCAAGAACCGTAAGAGCTACGGACCTGAAATTTGAACAGAATATGTAGAACCTTGGCCACTACAACAACAAATACATGAAAATTAGAAATTAAAGGGTGCTCCAAAACGAGCGACAAAAATGTTAAAATCTCATGTAATATACATACAATTATATATATATATATATTGACACTTGAAATTTGTAAAATTAGTGTATTTTTATATAGACTACAACAATAAACATTAAAATATTAAAAAAATTAAATTAAAGGGTGGTCCATCAGTTAATGCAATTTTGACTATGTAATTTTGACAAATTGCTATATCTTGGAAACTGTAAGAGTTAAGCTCTTGAAATTTTCAAAAACAGTAAAACTAAAAAATCCGAAAATTATAAAATCGCCAAACCGAAAAAAATCGCCAAAACCTGAAAAAAATCGCAAAAAATTAAAAAAAAAATCAAAAAAATTAAAAAAAATTCTAGAACTAAAATAAATCGCCAAATTCGAAAAAATCGTTTAAATGAAAAAAAATCACCAAAAACCGAAAAAATCGTCAAAACGCGAAAAATGCGCCAAAACCTAAATAATTGTTTAAGTGAAAAAAAAATCGCCAAAATGAAAAAAAAGTCGCCAAAATTAAAAAAAAAATCGCCAAATTTAAAAAAATCGCCAACATTGCCAAAATTTAAAATAAACGCCAAAAACCGAAAGAAAAAAATCCTCAACACGAAAAAAAGTGCCAAAACTAAAAAAATCGCCACAACCAAAAAAAAAAATTACCTATATGAAAAAAACGCCAAAATTACAAAAAAATCGCCAAAATAAAAAAATCGTCAAAATAAAAAAAACGCCAAAATAATAAAAATCGCCAAAATTAAAATAACTTCAAAAACCAAAAAAAAAATCGACAATACGTGAAAAAAAGTGCCGAAACTCAGTAAGCGCCAATAAATTCAAAAACTAACTAAAAAAACGCTTAAAACCGAAAAAACCCAAAAACGAAAAAAATTACAAAACTATAGTTTATATTGTTCGTATTGAATTACATATCTCGTGCCCGTACCGAACCCTTCGTGCGCGGGTCAAAGTCGCACTTCACTGAATTTATTATTTTTTTAATTTATTTATATTTTCCTTATTTATTTAGTAAAAATGAGCTTTTTATCAAGATCTTTAATTTACTCAAACAACGGCATATTTAAAAAAGAAATTTTTTTCGAATAAAAAAAGTAGTTCATGGAACGAAGAAAAAAAAACAACTATTTCCCACAACGAAAAAAATAATTACTTCCTATAATAAATAACATAACTAGTTCTCAAGAATCGATTATTTTAGTCTCACGCCTCTTTAAAATCATTAAGTTGGTAACCCAGTAAGGAACAGCTTCCAACAAAAATGCTTAATTCCAAACTCGATTACCTTTCTTGAAATTTTTCGCGGGTACATTTTAATAATCTCAATAAGATGAATTGAATTAGAAATAATATTTATATTCAAGTTTATTCTTCAAAGAATTCGAACGATTTATTTATTGGTTGTGGGGACTTTTAGGTATTACAAAAACTGGTTTGTAAAATAATTTAGTAGATAAAACTTTTCAGTTTAGGAATTTCGCTCAAAACAAAATCCGAGAATCGTAATATTTCGCGGTATTTTGTTAGCTCATTATTAATTTGACTTACCGACCATTTTAAAAAAAACATGAGTTAGATATGAGGTATACACATATATTTTGTATAACCCTTTTCTGAATCCAAAACGCATTTCGTGAAGAATATTAAGTATTTCTTTTTATTGACTTTTTCTATTTTTAGTTTAAGTACTTTTCTAAATGGGCCCTTAAGGTCAGCAAATTGCGTAAAATTTTTCATAATAAGATGTGCAAAATAAATTAAACTCTTGTTTTTATCCGATAGGTTTAAAAACAAATGGCAGATTTTTCGCGCGAAAACATTAAATTTTTTTTTTACCAAACCTATCGAGTGGGATATTCAAAAAGAATGGAGGTTACAAAAAATATATATATAATACACATGTGTGTCGGTTCATAAGAGTTGTAAGAACACTAAAAAGTTTAAAATAGCAAATAAAAATCTAAAAAAATTAATAGAAGAAAAACAAACAAGTTTTAATATAAACTTATTAAACAATAAAATAAAATAAAAGATATTTTAATTATGCATGTTTGAGTATAACTTTCTTTATATTAAATACACTTCAATTACTTGTTTTTCCTGTGTAAACGGGTCAATAGTTAAAAAGATTACGGCGACGGCTTTTCGTCGGCATTAAACCGTTTGACATATTTTTTATGGACAGTAAGAAAAATAAAGTTGAAGCCTTAATTTACAATCCACATCATTAAGTGCACGTGTGCAGCACGAAAAGCTACTTTTTAAAAATAAGTTACTTCTAATTCATTCAAGAAAGTTCACATATATTTAAATTTTTTTTTAAATATACATGTGTCGGGAGCAGTGGTGATAATACAAAAACAATATATTGGGTATATTTTGAAAAAACTACATGTAAAGGTCCAACTATAATATGAATATGCTGGTTTAAGCTAATGCCAGAATTGAACGATAAGTCTGTCAAATACTTAAACTATTCAAATGTGACTTTTACGTACCTTTTCACAATGTATGGTTAAAAGATAACAGGGACTTTAACGGCAAGTTTTGTATGAAGAACTGTCATTTAAAGTTCACGTTAACTCTTAATCATACATTGTGAAAAGGGACGTTATGCACTTAATTATTCTTTAGCCACAGTTGCAAATAAAGGTATTGTTCACAATTTTTTAGTCATTTTGTTTCTTTTTATAACTACTAAATGAATACAATTCAATCAAATTAACTTGTTGGAATATCCTAATCTATTAAAAATTCACGTATAATTATATCCACCACTTTATTACTTCTTTTATTTGTTTTGCCTACTAAAAAGTACAACAATGAACATACATAAATAAACTCATGTGTATGTGTGTATATTTGTATTGTAAAACAAAGAATAAAAATAAAAGTTGGGCCTTCTTTTCTGAGTTTAAAATAAGAAACAATAAAAAAATTATTAAAATCAATGAATATTTTCTGATGCTGTTTGCTTGAGTTTAAAAAATGCACAAACAGTGTTTTCCGTACGGAACATGCGTTCAGTTTGGCACTTAGCTTAAGCAAATGACATTTGACGAAACTTGACGAAAAGTTCCATAACTACATTATAGTTTGCCACATACGTTTTAAATGTAACCGCACAGTCGCTTAAGTTCGATTATTCATATTATAGTTGGGCCTTAAGCCTTCTTTGTCATTTTTCTCCAGTCCGACTTTTTGGCATATGCACCAAATGAATAATTAGGTAAGCAGTGTGACCAACTTTCTGAACAGCTAAGAGGCTTATATAAGAGATTTAAAGCTAAAAATAAATCTTTTTTTGCTTTCCAATAAAAATTTTAAATCATTTGAATGTTTTCGGTAGTTTAGTCATTAAAGTTAGGCATGGTTCAAGGATATTTGAAACTTTTTGCCCACTTTATCCCACCTTAAAATTTCAAAAAAGAAAATCGGATTGGAAATTAAGCAATTTTGGTGGAAGCTCTTCCCTACAGGATTACCAACTTAATGATTTTAACAAGGCGTAAGACTAAAATAATCGATTCTTGAAAACTACTTAATTTGTTTATTTGGCAAGATGCTCACATGATCTATTACAAATAAAGCGCATTATTCACCGTCAAAATGCATGGACCTGCATCATAATAATATTAATGAAATTTTGTATGGATAAGTCACACCGACGATGCTTGAAGCAAAATTTAAATCTTTTTATTTTTGCGCATGCATGTATGCAAGACAAACATAACAAGATAAGCTACTAAAAGCAGTGGTTATACAAAGAATTGTCAAATTATATACATAACAAGTTTTTGTATGTAGTTTGAGTCAAAGGGTGTCCCCAAGGTGTTGTTTTATCACCACTCCTTTTGTCAGTGGTGATTGATGAACTTCTCGTCATTTTTAGTGAACAAGGACACGAAGTTATAGGGTATGTTGATGACGTGGTTGTAATGGCAACTGGAAAATGCAGCAAGATTCTCCCGGACGTCATCAGCGTGCACTGCAGCAACATAGTGTGGGAGACATGGTCTGGCGGCCAACTCTGATAAGACTATTCTGGACCTTTTTCTCTTAGAATAAAACTTAGTCTAGGGACAGTAAAGTCGTTGAATAGATGCAATATTCCTTATTCGACCGATGTCAAATGCTTAGGGATAACCTTTGATAGAAAGCTAACTTGGAAGCGACATGTTGAATGCTTAATATAGAAAGTCACTAGGGCGATCTGGGCGGTGAAGAGTTTGCTGGGTGCACCCGAGGCATTAGCCCGAAAATGGTTATGTGGATATACACAATGATTATTAGGCCAATTGGTGCGATAGTTTGGTGGCAAACGACTTGCCAGGTCGTGAGGTCATGACTGCTAGGAATGCCTAGTGACAGGATAAACTATAAATTGAGGTTTGACAGGAGATTCAATGTCACAAATATGTTGGTATACGGATAGATCCAAACCGGAGGATGAAGTTGGTGCTAGAATTTTTGGGCCCAATGTAAAAACCTCTTTGCCCATGGGCAAATGGCCTACATTGGTTTAGGCAGAAATACAGGCAATCACCAAATGTGTTGACATTAATTTAAATAGGGGCATTAGAGGTGCGCATATAGCTATCTTTTCCGATACTCGGGCAGCTTTTAAGTCTCTCCTTTCATGAGAATTTCGTTCCAAGCTAGCCTTAGAGTGCTTTGACACATTACAAAAGCTATCCATCAGAGTAGCAAGCCGAGCAAAAAATTTCGGCGGCGGCTGAAACACAAATATTTTCGGCGGGGGCGGCTGAACGGCATAACGCCGATTTGCTTAGGCATTTGAAAAAAAAAGTTTTAACCCAGTTTTTAGAAAAATACGTGAATTATTGAATCACCACGTTGTAACATTATTTATTTTGCAATAGTTTCAATGTTGCATTAATTGATATCCTAAAATATAGCTTCATAAATTATTTGTTAAACCATAGAAACATATTCTAGGTTACCAGGGCAATAATGAATAAAATTTCGCGAGATATTTCTCATTTTTCAAATTAGAACATTTTTCCCTATTACTTGCTATTAGTTGGAATTTTTCCCCGGGAAAAATTTCTCATGGAATTTTATTCATGATTGCCTTCTTCATAAATTTTATTTAAATTAATTACTTTATTGGAACACTGCTACGGATCAGCAAACAGAAAGCTTTGAATAATTAATTATCAAAAAGTCGCCTGATTGCTTAAACAAAATAGTCTATGTAAACGTGCATGTATTTAAGAAGGGACTCCAAAAGAGAACGTAAGTGTTGTCGCAGCTACGTTACTATTCCCATAAACATTTTCATTTTATGTGGAAGCAAAAATAACTATCTTTCCGGGACGCTCGCTATCATATAAAATACGAAATTTGAAAAAGTATAAAAAATAAAAGACAAAATGACGGCCGAGTACTAAGCCGCCGATAAGCCGAGTGGTTCGGCGGCAGCTTGGCTTGTCGAAAAAAATCTGGCTAGCCGCCAGCCGCGCCGGTACGGCTTCCTACTCTGCTATCCATACGGAACAAGGTTTCCATTTATTGCATACCTGGCCACAGTGGTCATCCAGGGAATGAGGAAGCAGATAAACTGGTCAAGAGGGCCTCTACTTTTTTGTGACGTAAGTCTGTCGAATGTAACATATCTGATAAAAGAAGACGACACTTTGACCGCTAAGGAAATATGGATGTATTCTTCTGGTTTACATATAATGGCATCGTTAACCTCAAAAGGAATAATTTACGGCTTGTTACTGGTTTTCTTTCTGGTCACTTAGGACTGAACTATCCTCTGTGGAAATGTAACCAAGTTCGTTCACCTTTGTGTCGTTTATGCTTGGAAGATGACGAGACGACGTGCATCGTATTTTGTGACAGTAGAAGGAGTGTTTTTTATTCTGAGTTTCTGTGTTCAGATGATATCAGGCGGGCTTCTCCAATATACATATGTATACACTGACTTTCATAAGGAGAGTCATACAGAGATTGATTTAACTTAATTCACACATCTATGTTACAAAAGATCCATCTAGTGTCGTAGTGCCGGTCCTTAGACCGTATCTTCCCCGTATTCTATTCTGTGTAGTTAAACAATTAAGTTGCAATTATCTTGTAGCAAGATGCTATCAATTCATCGTGTAATACATGCACGTGTGTGTTGAGTTCTTGATGCACACGTAAACGATGCTTGTATAATGCATTTTGACCGTGAATACTGCGCTTTAAAGAATTATTCTTCTCATCAATCAACATATTTTTAAGCAAGTAATGTAAACTGGGAAATCATAAAAGAAAGTCATTATATGGCAAGTAGTTCTGATGGTGATGTCTAAGTTTTATATTGCTTCCTTGCAAAAAGGAATCCTTCAAATTTTACAGAGATTATCTGCGGTCCAGTGTATATAGAAGTCTATGCTAGAACAGTTCTATATAAAATATCGCCAAACATTTTTTAAGTTAATTTTGTTCGCTTAGAAAATTTTTATTCACTGATATTTTTAATATATTTTTTCTAAATAATAAGACAAACGGTGTAGTTAAATCGTTTAAGCAAAATTTAAGATTGTGTAATACCTTTTTAAATGACTTCACATTAAAGATTTGAAGAAAGTAAAAGACAACTAACAACAAAGAAAAAAACAAATTTTAAGTGGCATTTAACTGGAAACACGATTTGCTTCAATAAGCAGAGTACAAAAATAATTTATTTTGCATTTTTGTTCGTGGTGTCTTCTGCAGAAACAATTCACCCAACTAAACTGAAGTAGTTGAATATTATGCAAGTGGTACGAGTATGTTGGGTGCTACCATAACAATGTCAACCAGTTTGGAATTCTTAAAGTTTCAGTTACATAAATAGCAACTTGTGTTATCTTTAAGGTAAATAATTAAAAATATGTAAGTCACACGATGTAAATGGTCGCGGTGGTCTTTTAACTGTTTATGAAGAGATTCATTTAACAGGTCACAACACAGACATAAATATATATGGGCATTTCCACAGAAAGGTCCACCGGCTCGAAAATTATTTTGTTAATAAGCATTTGTAACATTGTATTCAAAGATTTAAATTTATTTAATATAATGTATTTTCAGCTTGTCTCGTGTTTATTTTTATGAGAAATTTGGTCTGAAAACTGAAGATGAACATGTTTACATATTTATATTATGACTGTACAAATCTTATGAAATCTTTCTATCAGCAATAATTTACTACCCAAAAATTAAAAATACCAAACAAAGCAAAATTTTTCGTTTTATTTTGTCAATGAGTCACTATCCATTTTTAATACTTAAAACATTATTCGTTATCAGTGTTCCGCAATCGTTGGAATCAGGAGGCTGAACATTTTACTTCAAGTTAAAACTTAGTGGCCTTAACAATAAAATAGTAATATAAACATTTGAATACACATACTAAACATATTAATTTGGTTTTCATATTCATACTATCTTTACGTTTAATTAAATTTTTTAGTTTATAAGCATATGTATATAATACCAGTTGCGCAACCTTCAAATACAAAAAACTAATTATACATATGTATGTAAGTGGGAGTTTCTACTTCTCACTGCTTAGTATAAAGTACTACAGCTCAGCACTGACTATTATTGCCATCACTTTCAAGAATGAAGCTGATATTGTTTATTGCGACTTTAGGTATTTAGTTTGATAGAATGTGAAGTGAATCAATCTTAAACATGTCAAATAAGAAACAATATTTTGATGATTGTTAAAAATTTGGCTTTGGACATTTAGCCTTAAGTTTTTACACATATTTATAAATTTTGATGTGTAAACATCTATACACTAGGGGATAAAAATATTTTTCACAATAAAATCACAAATTTTGAGTAAGATCATAAAGCGTTATCAAATCGGTGTGAGCTATGTATGAGTGTATTAGTGTAATCATACGAACAAGAAGTACAGAGAAACTCAACCGAATTTTAAAGCATACCTTGAGGATCAATTGCTTTTGAAGTACAATAGTGTTGCCAGTGGGGATAGTTTTATTAAAAAGTTGACAAATATAAAATAAATAATCGTCGTTAAGCACCTCTGGGTCGGGGAACATCTCTCGCGTCATCGTAATTATTTCTTAAGTGCGGTCAGGCTTGTGTGTGTTGTTTGGCCTTCGAGAGTTTATCGTCTCGCTCGCACTGGTTGACTGATCTGCCACGGATAACCGTATAATCTTGCGGTTTTTTGTGGAATTTCTTTAACAACCACGTTGTCTACTTCCTATGTGAAGGCATAGGTCGTGTACAGTCACAAAACATTATAAAATACTGTAAATATCATCTTGGGCATATGGTCTACGTTACTCCGCCCATATTTGTGAAACACCATATTATGCAAATTTACTTTGCATTAATATGTTAAATAAATAAATAAAATATATCGAGGGCTTATATTCAGAAAGTGATATCGGCAATTCTTGAATATTTTAGTAGACAAAATAAAACTGTTATTTTCTCTAAGTCCAAGAGCAATATCTGTATTTGATTAACATTAGTAGAATTAAGATGTATTCTGTAAATGTAAAATTTAGTTATTAGCCCTTTGACTTTGAGAAAATAACAGTTTTCTGCGCTCTTCTAAAATTTTCAAACCTTGCAGATAGCAATTTTTGAATATAAACCCTCGATACATAAATTTTTAAATAAAAGAGCGTTTTAAATGTAAATATTTGTTTAAAAGATATATAGCAGTCCTTATAAAGAATTTATAATACTATATTGTAACATATCTTCATTACGTACTGTTGCCTTACACTGAAGCTGGTGCACGACAATTGGGTAACAATCTCCATCTCATATTATGGGTGGAGATATTAATACAAATTTTGCAAACCCACAGTCGCAAACTTTATCAAAATTTTTATTTGACGTTTTCCACTTGCATATGAGCAATTCTCCACAAAATCCCACAACTAATAATTCCACTACTATAGATGCAGTTTTCCATAGATTTTTAAATACAGTAGAATTAAAATTTTATATATCTTATTTTAGTTACCATAAGCCAATATTAAAAAAAAATTCATTACTAGATGTTTACACATTTCCCCTGTGATCGGACTCACATTGCTTTTTTTTAATAAAACGTTAAGTTAAATTCAACCTAAGAACCAAAATGCAAAGAAAAAAGCTTTACAAGTGGCCCGTGAACCGAAATTTGGGGGAAACCCCTTCTTAAATAGATAAAAATCAGAAGAAATTTAATTTTTGGTATTCTCATTGTAATTCATTTATCCTTTAAAACTTCGAACATACATATAAAATACATTTCTAACACGTTGTTGCTTTCTGGGAAGTAGATCAAACAAAACAAAAAATACAAAAAGAGCCAAACCAAATTAAATATAGAAAAAAAGGAAAAACTACAAAAACATACAAAAATCACCAATGCGAAAAAATTATTTCAACGTGAAGAAATCTTTGAAAAGGAAAGCATACCAAACGGTCGTTAATTGCCAAAATGTACATACTCGTACAAATTGCTAAGTTGAATAAAATTGTCAAACATTAAATGCTCGATTATGGACGGCAACAAAACTTTAGTTGCTTTGCCAGTTGCCATGCTGTTACGTACGGCAACTAACACCTTACAACTATTAACTTTAGTTGCCAAATATTATTTATATTGGCAACTAGGGTTTGGAAATAATCGCAGATTTTCATAATTGCGATTACGATTAAAAAATATGCGATTAATCGCATTTGTCGATTAAACGCGATTAATCAATTAAAACCAAAATAAATTACGTCATGAGTTTTAGTCGAGCTGTATGGATTTAGCCAAAGAAATCTATTTATTTTGCCTTGAGTTCGCGTTTTCATTTAATTTTTCAATTAATTTGTATTTTTATTTTGAGAAAATTGTAAAGTACGCAAAATGAAGTTCGTAAATTAAAACTTATTAGTATCAAAAATAATACACTCACGGAAAAAACGAGCTAAAATCAAGATCTTACGTTCGAAATCAAATCATTTCAATCTCAATAGTCTGGTAAATGCGAAAATCTTGATTCAAGAATAAGAATTTTCGCTAATAGATGGCGTAGTAATATGCCATAATAAACCCAATGCGTACACATATTTTGCATCATCTTACAAAATGTTGTCTGCGTACTCCAAATCTCTTGCAGCGAGAGAGCCAAAAAGAGAACTTTTTGACAGTTGGAAGTTAGAGAACTTGCAAAATGTTACTGGAGAAATTTCTTCTTGCAAGATTTTGCAACTAGTTTGAACAGCTATTTTTATTACTTTTTGAATGAAATAATTTTTGTGAAATGAAAATAGAAATTGAAATTTAACAATGGCAGAGGTAAATAGTTACAATTGTGTTGATTTTTAACGTTTATAATAAATTATAATAAACAAAACACTTTATTTCATGCTAGAAACGTCCAAATATACAGTAGGACCGTGTAAAAGCAGAACCAATGATTCCAATAATGCTATTTTTCTGGCTAAAATTCTTTTGCTTTGTTATTTCAATTGTTTACACACCGATCAGCTGTTTTCTTGCAAGATTTCACTGGATACTGTCTGCGTACTTTTTAAGATATTTTCAGTCGACAGAGTAAAATTGGTCTTACTCTCCCAAAAAAGTTGACTGAGTATTTGCTACTGGAAAAGTACGCAGACAGACCTACTATTACCGCACAACGATGTGACTTTTTAGGCTTACATGTTTATTGGTAGCCAGATGATTAAACAGTCTTCTAGCACAATCGGGAAAATTCATGTTGCCGTTTCTAGATGTTTGTAAATGATTCGATTGGCCGTTAGTTTTTGAATTTTCAAAGTAACGACTTGTATGTTGGCAATGCGGTGTGCTACTGGTAGTACATGGTGGTTACCATAAGTGCTCGCACTTTTATTTGTATACGTATATGTCTGTAGCTATGTACACAATTATTGTTGTTTCTATAGTGCTTGCACGTGAAAATTTATTTATTTATTTATTTATTTAAAAGAAAATATGTAATACAAAGCCTTTAAGGCCAATTATATAATATTACATAACAGTTAAAAATACCTTAAGCTATGTACAGACGATTGTCAGATCTTACAATATTGTCAGATCTGTCAATGTGCTGGCAATGTACTGGCAATCGAAAATTGCCAGTACAATATTCCTTGTCAGTTCACACGGTTGTAAGAAAATCTTACAATTTATTGCCAGACGGTTGTATGGCAATTAATTCATCTGACAAAATTGTCAGCCGAAAAATTGTGAGTTCACACGGTTGTCATATGCACAAATTGTCAGATCTGTTGTTATGCGTTGCCAGACTCAAAGCGTTTGTTAGAAATTGTTAAATATCAATCGTTTGTGTTTGTGTTAAATGTAAAAAGTGAAAGTATAAATTATTATGGGCCATAAAGAAGTTATTGCAATGATTTTGTGTGCATATATTTTATTATAAATGTTTTATTTAAAATCAAGCGTGTGCAGTGTTGCCCATAGAAATAATTCTCTTACAATGACGCCATTGTCAGATGCATAAACTTTGCACATCTGACAATATTAAAATGTCTGACAAATATCTGGCAATAATTTTACAATGTGTTCACACGATTGTAAAATATCTGACAATTTGTTGTCAGCTGCTAGTCTTTCAATGGACTGACAATGCTTTTTCTGGAAACGACGCCTGACAAAAATTTGCCAGTTCACACTGTTGTAAGACATTTTGAGCACATTTTACTGGCAATATTGTAAGATCTGACAACCGTCTGTACATAGCTTTATTTACTAAATAATAATTGTTCATTAAATTAAATTCATACGATAACAATTCATTGATTTATAATTTAAAATATTTACTATCCCAACATAACAAGTTAAGGTGAATTGAGTTAAATTCAATCTTTAGATAGACATGAGTAATCATAGAGAATATAATTTTAAAAGTTTCAAACGAAATACATTGTTTGAATGAGAGAGGACACGTAACTGATGTGGTAACTGGTTCCACCACCGCGAAACCCTGACAATAAAAGTTTTCTCTAAAAAAGATGAACGAATTCTAGGAAGAATAATCTGAGGGTTTCTGGTAGAGCGCGAAAATGTGAATGACTCATATAATGATAAGGGCCTAGAACTCTTAATAATTTTATAAAACAATAGAAGATTTCTGTACTTAATAAACTCATTAAAGCTACACCCTAGATATCTGTGAAGAAAACCAAATATGTGCTCTAAACACAAAACGTACAATTACATTAACAAGCCGATGTAAACGAGTAATATGTATACCCCACGATCCAGAATAAACTTCAATCCCATATAAAATCTGGGACATTAGCAAGGCCCATGCCATTTGTAGTTTAACTGATAAAGATAAGTACAAGTTAATAGAGTAAATCCTACGCAATATACAAAAGATCCTGCCACTTAAGCAGTCAATATGTTTGTCAAAGGAAAGTTTCCTCTCAATAATAATTCCTAAGCACTTCAGCTGATCAACAAATTCAATGCGTACTTCATTCAAAGATAAACTGAGATCCACAGAAAAACGATCAGTGGGCCCAAGCACAATAGCCTTAGTTTTTGTAGGGTTAATCTTCAAGGATCTGCCCGCAGTCCACATATAAATCCTTTCAAGGGTAACATTTATGCTCTCCATCAATCTATCTTCAAAGCTACGACATCCTCTAAAAAGTAAAAAAACGTCATCTGCGAATAAAAATGAATCACATGTAGACGAATTTATATTTGAATGTATACTGTTAATATAAAACATAAATAGTAAGGAACCCAAAACTGAACCCTGAGGTACACCTTTAGTTAAATTTTTCTAGATAGTTCTTTGCATTAACCCTGTAGGAATATTTTTACGTAACAATATTGAAAACAAAAACAAACTTTCTTATTTTATTTTTGTTTTCAATATAAATAACAGATATAAATTTTCTTGTCGACATCGCGGCTCAGGCCGTTAAAAGTCTTAAGCGTTTTAATCTCGACGTGAAGAGGTACTAGGATGTACAGAAACAGACAAAAATCTTTGTTACAGCATATGGCAATCATGACAGCAATATTGCTCACCTAACCTGTGTTGTTCACTTCCTTTCAAGTAGGTCCAATAAGTTTATTTATTAATACAAATATAAAAAAGGGGAAAAGAACGTAATATATCCTAATATATTCAAGTATACACTAATTATATATACTTGATCAATAACTCAATTTTATTTTTAATTTCCATACGGGGAACCAGTCCAGTCCTAGGATATCTATAAACATAAGTTTAACTATAATGATCTATTCACTTATTACAATAGGTTATGTTCTGCATTCTGTATGAAATTACATCGTTCGGAAATGCCATGGTATTGTTTTTATAAATACACATTTCCCACAATTCTATGAAAATTCTGCACGTTTTAATTTTCCGTGGAATAGATAACATACCCTAATATTTTTCTGGCATCAACATTAAATAAATGTAATGTATTAGTGGTTAATAAATTTTAAACTTAACTTGTAACAATTCCCAATAAAAAAACATTAAATGTCATGTTGTTTATAACTTAATATATTTGTTTTTTTTTTTTTTTTTTTTTTTGTTATTTTGAAAATTTCATCAAAACCCAAAAATTTTGTTTCCCTTTACTTCTGTTTTTTTATATTTAAGAACATATGGTTTCATTTTACTGGCAAAAATTTGCATTTACTCAGTAAATGAACTGTCTTTTTTCTCTCTCAATTCGCCTTCTCATTTACTGGATTTTGTGTACGCGAACGCAATCTAGTAAAGAATAGTACAAAAATTTTAAAATCTTTTGAAATCTCGAACGCACGTAAAATAATAAGAGCTTGGGTAGCTTTCAAAAATATATATGTGTCAAAATTTTCTTGGAAATATGTAAAAGGGCTGCAAATTACAAAGAACTGGTACATGAACTGCTTCTCTGCTTCTCGTTGCAAAATAGAAGTCAACTTTGGCTGACAGTAGTGAAATGTAAAAATTTATTTTAAAAGTGTATTAATGTAGGCCTCTATCAAGTATTTACACAATTAAATATCTCTACTGGTTTTTATTTAATTGGCTTATTTGCCGGTTGCGAACGTACGATTTTTCCACATGTTTTTTTATTATTATCACCATGCCTCCTTGCCATTTTCGAACCTTTTTTTTATTCTCGTTACACTTTTCTCTTCTTGCTATTTGGTAATAGAGAGATTTTGAAGAAAGCCTGCAAACATAAGATATTTTTTGCATGTAAAATAATTATACTTATGTATATAAAAATGTCCTGTGTACAAGTAGCTTAAATAGAAAATATAAAATTTTCCAGCTTCCAGCCCAATTTTCTCAAGTTAAAGAGCTGAAATATGGTATTAAACCATGCTTTTATATAAACATAGACTTTTTTATAATTATAAACAATAAAACACGATGATAATCAACATTTAATTTTTCCATCCTGGGGGAAATGCCCATATGTGCAAGATTTTTTACTTTTCCCAGCCAACCTGAGATTCGCAAATAAACAAATTTTCGCTATAGCGAACAAATCTCTAAAAATTCTTGTTAAAAAAAGTTTAGCAACAAGAAACTATTTTTTTCTCTCAATTTTTATTTATTATTTTTTTGCATGCACAGCAAAGTGGAATAACGATTTTTGCTATTTAAAAGCAAAGAAATCGAACTATTAATGACGTTGTTTATGATTACATAATGATATCGCTAAAGGTTTGCTATTGATTCGTAAGCGAAATATCGATATCGAAAGACTTACTGCCACAAACTGAGCGACGAGTGAGCTCTAGCAGCACTTTCTCTTTCCGTTTACGATAGCCGTTCTAGAGTTTTTTGTCCGAGAAATGTTTACACAACATTCTAATGCGATATTATTTACGAATATTTTGGTTAGATGGGTGGGCTGTCATGAGAAAAGTATATGAATTTAATATCTCAGCCAACCTGAGATTCGAAAATAATCGAAGGTTCACTGTAGCGAACAATTCTCGAAATATTCTCGTTAGAAAAAGTTAAGCAACAAGAAACAATTTGTTTCTCTCAATTTTTTATTTTTTTGCATGTACAACCAAAGAGAAATAACGTGTTTTGCTGTTAAGAAGCAATGAAATCGAAGTACTAATGATGTTGTTTATATTTCGTTGTGATATCGCTAAAGGTTCGCTATTGATTCGTAAGCGAAACATCGATATCGAAAGATTTGCTGCCACAAACTCAGCGACGAGTGAGCTCTAGCAGCACTTTCGAATGCAATATTATTTAGGAATGTTTTGGCTAGATGGGATTTCAATGTTTGTATTTTAGTGATATCTTAAAAACTAGACGTGAGAGACTCAATCTGTGAACAGATTTTGATCCAGCAAAATTCTTGCCACCCATTTTTTTATTTTAAAACCAGTGTTAATAACGTTGTTTTAATATTTTATATCTCTTACAGGAGAACGTCCGTACAAGTGTCATTTGCCTGATTGTGGTCGCGCTTTTATACAATTATCAAACTTGCAGCAACATTTGCGAAACCACGACGCTCAAGTTGAAAGAGCCAAAAATCGTCCATTTCATTGTAACATCTGCGGAAAAGGTTTTGCCACCGAATCCAGTTTAAGAACGCATACGTCAAAGGTTTGTTGAAAACAATTTTTTCCTTAAGTTGCATATATAATATTATTAAAATAATGCAGAAAACGAATACATATGTATGTATATACTTTTTCTTTTTTATTTAACCAAAAACTAAAATTACTCTTTCACACTATACAAAAATAATAATAATAGGAACTACAGTTGCACCTTGGCGTCTTGCAGCAACATGCTGCTTTAATTGGTGGTCCTAATGCTACATCTTGTCCTATCTGTCACAAATTGTTTTTAGGCACCGATGCACTCATGGAACATATGAAACATGTGCACAAAGAGAAAGGCTCTCCATCAAACAACAGTAAGTATATACAGAATAATTTTAAGCCAGCATCATGATTTTTTTTTGCCTTTTCCCACCAGCCTTGAATTTGTTTTTAGAAACGATAAGGGCAAAATATTAGATTATTTTTATTCTACTATTTTTAGATTTCACTCCCATACAATGTATGTTAAAGAGAAAACAATGAGAAATATCTTGAGGATCAAATGTATAGAATTGTGGAAACATATATATCAAGTACACAGAAAAAATTTTATTTAGCATTAAATTCCTAAATTCAAAAAATCAAATTATATTTTTACTGCAAAATGTCTTACCACAGTACTAAAACTTATAGAAATTGATGATGATGAAAATAATGTACTATATACATAGGTAAATAGCGTTCGTCTAAAGTAGAGAGGCCCTAGAATAGAATAGAATAGCGGGGAAGATCTGGTCCAAAGACCGGCACTGCGACACCTGATGGATACTTAGTACCAAACATTTATGAGTTAAATTAATTCTATCTCTGTATGACTTTCGTTATGAAGTTCAATACAGATATCTGAACACAAAAGCTCAGATTGAAAAACATGCCTTCTACTGTCATACAATACGATACACTCACAAATAATGTGTGTCGTCGTCTCGTCATCTTCCAAGCACAAGCGATACAAAGGTTAAAGAACTTTTCCACAGAGGATAGTTCAGTCCAAAGTGACCAGACAGAAAACCAGTAACAAACCGTAAATTATTCCTGCTGAAGTTCAGGATGCCATTATATGTAAATGGCTACATCAAAGTTTTGCCCTGCCTTAAGCCAGAAGAAGACAGCTAAATCTCCTTAGCGGTCGAAGTGACATCTTCTTTAATCAGAGACATTACAGTCGACTGATTTACGCCACAAATAGGCTCTTTGCCAGATCATCCACTTCCTCATTCCCTGGATGACCGCTGTGGAGACGTATCCAATAAATGGAAATCTTGTCCCGTATAGAAAGCTTTTGTAATGAGCTAAAGCACTCTAAACCTAGCCTGAAACGGAATTACTATGAAAGGAGAGACTTAAGAGCTGCCTGAATATAGGAAAAGATATCTATATGCGCACCTCTAATGGCCCTATTTAAATTAATGTCAAAACATTTGGTGATTGCCTGTATTTCCACCTGAAATACCGTAGGCCGTTTGCCCAAGGGCAAAAAAGTTTTTACATTGAGCCAAAAAACTACAGCCTCCGTTTTGGACACATTCGTATACCAACATAAACTTCTGGAATCCACTACAGGACTGTTTTCGTCCCGTACTGCCCTGAGTGGAATTGTGATATTAAATCTCCTGTCGAACCTCAGTTCACAGTTTATCTTATCACTAGGCATTCCTAGCAGTCCTAAGCTGGGCATTGTACTCAAGACCAACAAAACAACCAAATGTCCCGCGACCCATCCTTTAAGCGGCCATTGCTGCAGATGATCCTATAAAGATATGTATGGGTGGTAGTCCAAGCAAAGCCTCAATGGCTAAGGTTGGACATGACCTCATTGCGCCTGTTGTAAGAAGACACGCCAATCTCTGAATTTTACAGAGTTTAGTTGTCGCCACAACCTGGCAACAAAATGTGTGGTTGAAGTCTACTGATGATTTGTTACAGACCAAGCTGAACTTGTATCCTTACTTTACAGTTAATAAAGCTACCACATAAATTTTTTTTATACCTTCAGCTTTTGTCGAGAAAAAATCGTCAAATTGTGTCAACTCGTCTTTTCTGGCAACTATGTACAGCTCTCACATTTTTGAATTTGCAATTTTATGGTCTTTGCTTCATATACGACAATTCTCAATGGGGGATGGGGTTGATTGCTAATTGTTTGTACTTGTCACTCTTCTTACCCACTTGACCTGAGATTCAATAAAAATGAATGCTCACTAAAGCGAAGTAATTTCGAAACAAAATTGTTCGATATTTTTTAGCAAATCTTAAAAAGTTTGAATGTTCGCTAAAGCTTCGAACGTCGATCTTACCTCGAAAGTTTTTCGAATGTGTGGCAGTAGCCGAGTAGAAGTGTGGTAGTCTGTTAGTCTAGAGGTACCAAGTTCAAACTGTGACAGCGCACTGTAAGTAAGAAAAACTTACACATACTTACATATGTGCAATAATTGAACAGAAAAAAATTTGCTACGTTTGCCTTGTGGATGTGTGCTAGTCTGTTAGAATCGAGGTACCATCTTCAAAAAATAAATAAAATAAGTAAGTTAAAATAAATTAAAAAATAAAATTACTGATTACTTTTTCTGCTGCATTTTTTCAATATCGAAATTAATTCGATAAAATCTCAGTTTTTATACTGCTGGCGAAACTTCGATATCGAATGTTTTTTTGGACAAAACTGAGCAATAGGTGAACTTTTTCACCTGTTGCATATTACCTAGCTAATAAGAATATTCGTAAATAATATCGAAATAAACGAAAGTTCGTTGTAGCGAACAGTTCTTGAAATACTCTCATTAAAAAAAAGTTTAGCAACAAGAAGCAATTTGTTTATCTCAATTTTTTATTTTTTGCATTTACAGAAAAAGAGGAATAACGTTTTTGCTACTTAGAAGCAATGAAATCATACTATTAATGACGTTGTTTATGATTATATAATGATATCGCTAAAGGTTCGCTATTGATGCGTGAGCGAAACATCGAAATCGAAAGATTTGCTGCCATAAACTAAGCTTTAGCTGCACTTTTCGTTTACGAAAACCGTTCTAGAGTGTTTTGTCCGAGAAATGTTTACGCAACACTCGAATGTGATATTATTTATGAATGTTTTGGTTAGCTGAGCTATCAAAATACCAATACTATTAAATGCTTTGTAAGCAGAAGAGCTGTAATGTGTTAAACTGTGAACACAGTCACTGTTTAATTTCACGTTAATTTTGTTATTAGATTTTCTCAAATGTTTGCTGTAACCAACAATTCTCAAAACATTCTCGTTAAAAAAGTTTAGCCACAAGAAACAGTTTGTTTCTCTTAATTTATTGTTTTTTGCATGTGCAAAAAAAGTGAAATAACAATTTTTGCTATTTAAAAGCAAAGAAATCGAACTATAAATGACGTTGTTTATGATTACATAATGATATTTCTATAGGTTCGCTATTGATTCGTTAGAGGAACATCGAAATCGAAAGATTTGCTGCCACAAACTGAGCGACGAATGCGGTATTATTTACGAATGTTTTGGTTAAATGGGCTGCTATAACAAAATACTGCTAAACTGTGTTCACAGTCACAGAACAGCTATTTAGAAATCACGTTCACAAGGAGCAACATTATTAAAAAATCACAGTTGTGCTCATCTCTAATAGAAACTGCACAGCTGTTTGTATAACTGCTTGGTACAGCAGTTTGTAAATGGAATACATTTTTGTGACGTGGTGTTGAAAAACTCAATTTCATATAGAATACGAGTTAGCACCTTTACACTTGACAGCAGGGTTGTCAGATTTTATCCCACCTATTTCGCCAAAAGCCACCAAAATCATAAAACTGATTTTGTTACTTTTCTTAATATATATTTAATAATAAATTTCTTTTTATATAAAACTTTTTTTGTATACATATTTATAAAATAAACATCCCAATTCAAAACGCATTAATCACTATAATTAATACAATAATAAATTTAGTAAAGTGTGACTTTGACCCACGCACGAAGGGTTCCGTACGGACACGAGAAATGTAATTCAGTACGAACTTTAGTAGCCTATATAAAATATAGTTTTGGCAGTTTTTTTCGTTTTTGACGTTTTTTTAATTTTGGCGATTTTTTTTTATTTTTGCGATTTTTTAGGTTTTTGTTTCCACTTTGGGCATTTTTTTAGTTTTGACATTTTTTCTCGATTCGGCGATTTTTTTCGGTTTGTTTTATTTTTTGGCGATTTTTTTGTATTGGCGATTTTTTTTATTTTTGGTGATGATCGGTTTTTGGCGTATCTCAATTTTGGAGACTCAATTCAGTTTTTTTGTATTTCAGCTTTTTTGTAGTTTTGACACTTTTTTCTCATTTTGGCGATTTTTTTTGGTTTTTGGCGATTTTTCAATTTAGCGATTTTTTTCATTTTGGCAATTTTTTTTCATATTAACAATTATTTTGTTACTGGAGCCTTTTTCGCGTTTGGCGATTTTTTTCGGTTTCTGGCGCTTTTTTCATTTTGTCGTTTTTTTTCATTTGGACGATATTTTTTAATTTTGCGACTTATTTTAGTGTTAGAAATTTTTTTTAATTTAAGTGATTTTTTTCGTTTGGCGATTTTTTTGAATTTTTGGCAGTTTTTTTTTGGTTTGGCAATTTTATAATTTTCAGATTTTTTAGTTTTACCGTGTTTGAAAATTTCAAGAGTTTACCTCTTACGGTTTCCAAGATATAGCAAGTTGTCAAAATTACATAGCCAAAATTGCATTAACTGATGGACCACCCTTTAATTTTTTTTTTTTTAATTTCAGTGGTAATTTTTGTAGTCTGTATAAAAATATACTAATTTTACAAATTGCAAGTGCCAATATACATACATATGTACACACAATTGTATGTATATTACATGGGATTTTAAAAATTTTCGTTGCTCGTTTCGGAACACCCTTTAATTTTTTACTCTCATGTTTTTCTTGTCGTAGTGGCCAAGGTTCTACATACTCTGTCCGAATTTGAGGTCCGTACGTACAATAGGGTTCCTTTTCACCGTTGGTGTACGGAACCCCAAAAAAGAGTAAAAAACATCTGCATGACCATTATCATCATGTGATTTAAAATGTGATTTTCGGAACATGGCTGTGTATGTACGTACTTATGTACTACACGACTTAAACACGCACCCTGAGCTCTGATAAATATATAATCGTGTATTTAAAAAATAAGAAGGAATTCTTTTTTTAGTGTTACTTCATAACTTGGTTCATATTAGACCGATTGAAAAAATTATATTATTGTCTGAGAGGGTATGGCTTTCCATTGGTTTGATTACAAAAAAATTAGGCGGAGACACGCCCACATGATATTCTACTTTTTTGATTGCTTCGAAACCTAGCAAACACCTTCTGTTCTTGTAATTACACAATTTTACAGTTAGAAGAACGGACGGGACTATACCCATTAAAATCTATTATTATACTTCACGAAGTTCGCAGAGTTTGAGCTCAATAATAGATACAATCTTCCATTTGAAAAAATGGGTACAGTTAGGCGTAAATAAATTAAATTTAATATATTATTTTAAGTGGATCTGCTGTACCAATTTTTACAAAACTTAACACAAAGCCTGAGCTCTGGAATATACCAAATTCTTGCATTTAAAAAATAGACTGAGGCACGTCCATTAAAATTTAATTTTATATCTCATACATTTTTTTCGAAAATGTTCTATCAGATTTTTGCATTGAAGTCGGTTTTTTTTGGCAGAATTATTTCTTCAACCTTTTTAATAAATATAATAAATTAATTAATGTTCATTTTAATCTTTTGTTTTCATGTAATCAAGATTCTTTTGTTGAAAGTATATGTGGTACAGTCGGGAATAATCTTAGCAATGCTGGGAGTTCAAGTTGTTTGCAGTCATCGGGGGCTTCTTCTTCAAATGATCCTTATTCAGCAAAACGCCGAACAGCAAATCATCCCTGCCCCGTTTGTGGAAAACATTACGTTAATGAGGGCTCATTGCGCAAACACTTGGCTTGTCATGCTGAAACTTCGCAACTTACAAATAGTTTGAGAATGTGGCCATGTTCTGTTTGTCAAGCTGTTTTTACGTACGAAAATGGTAAGTAGAATTTCCGCAAAAATAAAAATATGAAATATATAATAAAAACGTTCATTTTCAACTTTAAAACGCTGTTTACACCTTTTTATTTGTTCTAATGCTAAAGGACTACTAACACATATGGAACATATGCGTATGGATCCAAAACATCAATTCGCTGCCCAATATGTTTTATCAAGAGCTGCAGCTGAAAGACGAGATCGTGACAATATGTTAGCAGCTACCTTGGCAGCATCTTCGGGTTCGACTGGAGCAGGCTTAATAACAATATTAGGAGAAAGGAGTGGTGCGGGAGGAGTGGGAGGCTCAAACTCGTTGTGCCCCTCACCAAACTCAGAGTGCTCTTCGAATGGTCACCTGTCGTCATCAGCTGCCTCAGATCCTGGCAGTGGTATGAATTTATTGAATAGCAGCAATAATAACAATAATAATAACAACAATACCAACAACAATAGCAGTCAAGTCAATAATAATTGCAATAGCACCAATAGCAACTTGAGTTTGAGCAACAAGCTGAACGATATCCTTCGTACCGGCAGTAACACCAATCATCCATTGTGTGCGCCACCACATCCACATTCGAATATACACAATCCGCATCAAAATCCCTCACATAAATTAGCCAGCCATAATTACGGCGGCATGACGGGCGTAGATGCTGACTTACAAAATCGTATGAGTTTAATGGCAGCTGCATCAGCAGCCGCTGCCGCCGTGGCAGCCAGTGCAAATAATAATAGTGTTTCTGGCTTACCGTCACCTCCAAGATTTGGCGTTGAATCTACAAACGCTGTAGCTGGTAGTGCAGCTGTGCAGGCAGCCGTTGTAAATTTGGCAGCGGCTATGCGCTTAAATCATACCACCGCCTCTAGTTCAAAAACGGGTGGTGGTACAGCCAATGATAGCGTGACAGACACAAGTATGCAACAAAGCCTAAACTCAGCTCAGTCTCAATCAAATGCTCATCAAAATCACTTAAATTCCAGAGTCATGTCGCCCGTTCACCACCCTGGCTTACAGACTGAGGCCTCGACCGCCGTCATGAATGCAATGCGCACAACGATGATGGAGACCTCAGCTCAAGAACAAACTCATCATCAACAACAAATTCAACAACAACACTCAGTGGGACACACAAGTTATTCGCATGGCAGCAGTACAAGCATGACACATCAGACTAATCATCATCATAATCAACACCATCATCAACAACAAGCAGCACAACACTTGCAACACTTGCAACAAAACTCAACTGCCAGTGGAAGTGCACTGCAACATTTGCATCACCAACACAGTCACACAGCTAGCAATCAATTACAAGCAACGACATCTCCTCCACCATCGCACTTGCCGGAAACAACAATACATATGCAACATCAGGCCGAAGCTATATTAAGATCTCAAACAGAAGCCGCTTTTCGGTTGGCAGCCTCAGTCGTGCAGCAACAAAGTAATGAAATACCCGCCAATAATAATAATAACAACAACAACAACAACAACACCAATAATAATAATAACAACAACAATAATGACAAGCATGATCAGCCTCAGCAGCAGCAGACAAAAAATAATTTAGTAGAAGAGAATTTGCAGCAGAAAGTCCATGGGCATCAAAACCCTCAAGACATTAGTGAAGTCATACGTCTGCAAGAACAGCGGCTAGAACAAGCTTTACGCTTACACAACGATGCCAGGACCTTCAATTTCCTTAACACATCTGCTGTGACCCAACAGCAGCAACATCAACAACAATCCAACAATCCAACCACTCATAACAACTCAAACACATCGAATACAACACAATCCCCTCAGCAACACCATCATAGAACGTGAACAAATTTGAAAATACTTTAAGTTTTTTTTTTTTCAAATAATTTAGTTTTAAGAATCCATACAAATTGGTTTAATATATATATATGTATATGTATATATATGTATGTGCATGTGTATATAAATATATACATAATGTAAGATGTTAAGAGTGAGCAACATACATAATTAATCTAAATAAGGAAGTTTTCAAAGAGCTTTGGTTAGGAGCCATAATTAATAAAAGGGGACGTAATGCATAATCTTGGCCTTGCGAGCTTTTCAAAAATAAAGCATTCCAACTAGACTTTAAATATTTGAATCAATATTTCATCGGGTGGTTACTAGTTTGCCGCACAGTATATTAGAAATACATTATTACTGCGGCAAACCAATAACAACCCGACGATTTGTTCTCTTTCTACTTTAACTTTTCGATTATTTATGTATACGAACTAATTTACTCGATTAACTTTAACTCTATTGAGATAATACGCCCTTTCTGATAAAATTTATTTTTCAAATAATTAAAAAGAAATTTGGATGCATATTATATGAATAACTCTTGTCATCATAACTTTAATTTAAAAAGGTTTAGTTCCAAAACCGCTAAATTGACATCACTGACATGACTCTGCTCAGGGGATCTACTATGTAGTAACTCGAAACGAAACGAAAAAGAAATACGTTCGAATTTACAGGGTGATCGCCAAAAATCGATGTCGGAATTTTGTTCGTCTGGACCGCATGGTAATGCACGTGAAAATCAGTGTGAATTTATTGTGTTCGATCATATTACCCTCTTGTTTCTAAGGGAAAGCATAGTCTTGCTTTGGAAAATAATACATTATTTCTCCCATTTTGTATGTAATTGATGACCACTTTTCCCGCTGGGATTTTTCCGTATGCTGTAAATCTTACATACGCTTTTCAACAAATAACATATGTATGTATCTGTCACCACAAGCAGGACATTTTTAAAGCACTATTAGTATGCTGTTTACATGATACGGTTAAATTTCCAACATACATTTGTTGACATTGTTAACAAAGTTTTAGCAAGTGTTTTTAAACATACGTATAACACCTGTATCGAAATCTTACAGTAGCTAGTTAAATTACATGGGTTTGAACATTGGTTTGTGTCAAAAAAGAGCTATTGAAAGAGTTCGATACAAGTCTAATACGTAAGTATGCTAAAAAAATGCATTTTCAAGATATTCAGGCACTTATAGCAAATTTTTCATCATTAATATGCCGACTTAACATATCGTCTAAGCTAACGAATGAGAGACAGTAACGAATCTGAACTTCGGCTAAGCTTTGGCAGTATCTAAGTATTATTATTTTTAGGAAGAAAAAACATCTGCAATTATCTTTAGTTAATTTTAATTATTATTTTTCGAACTTAATTTGTTTCTATATTTATAATTTGAACGGGCTAAGGTTCGTATCGCTTTTTAAGCCAAATTCTGCAATTATCTATTGTTTTTGACTTCGCGGTCACACAGACGAAAATGTTGCAGGCAACATTTCATATTATTATTTAATAATACCAACTATATATCGCCGGCCTAGAGTGTAAACCTGCTAACTCACTTCCAGCAAATTTTGCGGGAGAGATAAAATACTGGTAATGGTTTCTATAGAAACCTAGAAATTAGCCTAATACATTAAGTTCCTTCAACATATAGAGCTTCAAATTAAAATAAATATTTGAGCTAGTCGATAAAGCGTCTCTTTATCTTTCGAACGGCATTAAAATGACATATGTATGTTATAAAAAGTGGATTTAGCAGGTTTATACTCCAAGCCGACGATATGTATTTATGTATATGTATATATGTGCATATAGCAAAAAATGTGTCAACAAAGCATAACACAAAAAATTATCTCTTCCCCACCCGTAATATACAAAAAACTAAATGTTTCCTTTCTTCGTGTCTAAACTTCATACACGAAAATATTTGGAAAACATTAACGGCCAAAAGTTGTCAGCTAGTTAGGCACTGTGTACAACGAGCTGCTAACTAACATATGGATTTGTCTTAGTAGGACGTTGGGATAGATTAAATGTATAATTAATTTGGTCTATCTGCTATCTGAAATTTTTTAATACTACAAAATTTTTTCCCAAAATCATGACTGATGCAGTACTAACAAGCACACAAAAGTCTTATATATACATACATATATATTATATATACACATATGTAGATATATTTCATCGAGGTTAGGTACACAAAAATTATTTTAGGCCCCTAATATGATTCACAACTAAATGTATATTTTAGTTGTAGTTGTCAAAATTTTATTATGGATTACACGTTTTTTCACCTTTTATCAGTTGTAGTTTGGTTTTTATTTCGTCTATTGTTTTATATTTGCTTCATTATTCCAGACGCCAACCAATCACATTTGTCAACCAATATTGTTGCCATGTTGATAATACATTGAATCTCAAGAAAAATAGTAAGCACAAAACTAAAAATATTAAAAATGTTTTGTGATGGCTACTATAGTTTCAAAAAATATAGCATAGATAAGAACCCTTTCTTTTCGAGCAATGTTCGAAGACAACTAAGATAAGTTGAAATTCAGACCAGTGTTTAAAAAACTGAAATGATTTTCATTTCATTTCATTTTACTTCTGCTTTCGTTTTTGAAAAATATAAAGCAAAATCACAAAATTATTTCTGACCAATTGCGCAGTACTTTCAGCAGTCAACGATTTGAAAATTTTGAGTTTGATTTGCTTTTGCTTGTGGTTAGTATCAAGCAAGTAAAAGCAGAAGTAATCTATTTGATTTTGAAAGTCACAAACAGTTACAGTCGAAGAAACAACGGCTCTTTTGCTTTTGAAACTTGTAAGCAATATTAACAAGTTGATTTTTTTATTTGCTTATAACTACATTTACTACCTATAGGTATGTATGTACAATGTATGCTAGATAAATAAAATAAAAACTTTGTTCCTTTTAATATTTCTATTAATGGAATAAATAAAAAAATGATTATCGTGTAAGTACTCGTGTGTATGTATGTATGTATGTATGTGTGAATTTATCAAGAAAGGAGCACAAAAAAATCCTAAATGAAGAGCTTTTGCTTCTTCAACTGTCACTATTTGCGACTTTCAAAAGCAAAATTTTTACTTGCGGTATTAACCAAAAGCAACAGCAAATCATACTCAAATTTTTATATCGTGGACTGTTGAAAGTACTGCGCAATTGTTCATAAATCATTTTCTGCTTCTGCTTCGACTGCAACTTTTGTTTATATTCAAGCAAAAACAAAAGCATTAGTTCACTTTAAACAGTTGGAAAAAAGTCAAAGCAGCGAAAAGTAAAAATTTTACGACTTTTGCTACTTTGACTTAAGTTTTTTAAACACTGATTCAGACTATAGCATGTTCACACTAGTGGTGGAAAACTATCGATGACACTATCGATAGTTAATTTTTTTGTAACTATCGATGTTTTCAATCTGCAATCGATTAATACTTGAAAACAATCGATATTTTGTATTCACTATCGATAGTAAATGATACACCACTAAAAGAAAATGTAAATACAGTGTAAGCTCGTTAATCCGAATTAATGATTGCATGCCCCGATTGGGATTATCGAAATATTCGGATTATTGGAAAGGCTGTTATAATAAGTAAAAATAAAAAAAATTCCTGATAAAATTTAAAAACAAGTAACAAGACACACAACACATTCATCAAATGTACACACTCCAATGATGTCCCATTAGTTTTCACATACGATACGATAACAAACAACACAAGAATAAGGAAAAAATACAAATTCGGTTTAGCGAGATACAAGCAATGCGGACTATAAGATATGTAATGCTTAATATTTTCAATTCGAATTACTGGATAATTCGGATTAAACACCGTTCGGATTAACGAGCTTACTACAGTGTAACAGTGTTGCTTTTTTTTTCTTCGGCTGATCTCACTTATTTTTCATACAATTATTTTAGTTATGTTATTTATTGAACTGACAAATAAAATTCTATTTGATTTTGTTTTTTTTTTAATTTTTTTTTTTGGATTTTTAGTCTAAATAAATACGTACATTATACGAAAACCATAAAACTTCGATACTATCACGATAGTATCGGCGATATATCGATAGTTTTTCTAACTTTCGATAGTTTTGGATCGATATATGGATAAAGTTTTTTAAACTATCGAAAACTCTCGATAGTGACACTATCGATATTTTTTCACCTCTAGTTCACACGGACAGCAATAATCGAGGCTCGCTTTCTCATTCAGGGTTCGCAGTCGAATCAACATGGTTACATGAAACAACATGGTTACATGGATATACAAATTTTTGAGAGCTAACCATCTTCGTTCAGTTTGAACTTTGCTACGGCTCATGAAGAAATTGCTGTCATCTCTATTTTTATGAAGAAATTATCGCCAATTTATCGGAACTAGCTATCAAAGCAAAAGGTGTATGAATTATAAAAGTATAAAACATTTTATTACTAATTTTTATATAATTTGTTTATCTATTGTAAAAAAGCAAATAACACCGCATATATGTATATGGTTTACGTATGTATGTATGTACACATATATATGCATCAAAAGTATTTGTCAAAACGAACCAACAATGTGTCATGTGAACGGCAAGATTCACAATAGTGGTTCAGAGAGTGAACCAAGTGGTTCATGTTGACGTATGGACATAGTATTAGTTGAGTTGTAAACCGTAATGGAGGCATTGTTTTCTTACGCTAATTTTATGACAAAAAAAATTTGACACTGAACAGCTGTTTTTCACAAGTGAGCATATATTTGGCAACTCATGTACATATGCATACATACACAGAATTATATTTGAGTTAAAAAAAAAATAAAGTAAAACGTATTCATAAATATTATAAGTTTAGTTATAGAAAATATCAAGTAATAAAAAAGCTAAAAAATTATGTATGTATGTATATAAATAATTCTAAAAATTTTTATGTGACACACATTGTATGATTTTAATAAAAAATATTAGAAAAAGTTTTTAGATATAAAAAAGGTTTTTATAAATACAAATGTATATATAAATGATCTTGACACCAAAGCAAATGCAACAAACGTTCTGCTTGTTGTGCGATCTTTAATATACATATACTATGTTCATACGCGCACTATTTGCAAATAAAAATATTTGCAAATAAATTAACTCACTGTTTATACGGCAATGTAACTGTATAAAAACTTGGTAGGACTTCTATAAAAAAATTACTTATGTTTACAAGAAAATTGTGTGAATGTATGTTTTTTGTGCAACATTTATAAATTTATTGTTTTTTATTAGCTAACATTTGCAATTGTGGCAACCTCAAGCATTTTATTTTCAAATAGTGCGTTAATCGTGAATAGTTTTCAGAGTTAGTAACTTGCAATAAAACAATAATATGGCAAAAATTTACAGCTTTATTTGCAAATAAGCCGTGAGTATAAACGTAGTAATAAACTTGAACATATCGCTCATTTACACAAAAAAGTCATAACTCAAAAAATGTATTTTTTTATTGATGCAGAATTAATCCTTATATCGTTTTTCATATTGTGTAAAAAAACTAAAACAAATTTCTTGTTTACTCACATCTTGAGAGAAAAATAAAATGTTCCTTTTTCGCTAAGTTGTGAGTAAATTGAAAACTTCAAACTCGTTTTCTGGCAAACTTTGTTTTGAGTTATGACGTGGCCTTAGTAAATGAGCGATGTGTCGATTCATACACCGTGGCTGACAAAAGTCTACGTACGACTCTAACTTTTGGGGTTTGGCGAAATCTGGGAAGAAATTTAAAACAAGTAAGAGTGCTATATTCGGCTGTGCCGAATCTTATATACCCTTTACCAAAGTGCGTTTATGTAGTATAGAGATACATACATAAGCACAGAGATATGTAGGTACATATTAATTTTGTGAAAAAATTCATACTTTTTTCTTTAGTGCAATTTTTAGGTTTTTGGCTTTGGTGCTTTTTAAATTTTGGCGATTTATTTCATTTTGTTGATTTTTTTTAGTTTTGGCGATTTTTTTTCATGTAGGCAATTTTTTTTTCGGTTTTGACGATTTTTTTCTGTTTTTGGCGTTTTTTTAATTTTGGCGATTTTTTTCGTTCTGGCGATTTTTTTTTGATTTTGACGATTTTTTTTCATTTATGCGATTTTTATTTTTTTATTTATTAAATTTTTTTTTTTTTTTTTTTTGTGGCAATTTTTTCAGTTTTGACACTATTTTTCTCGTTCCTGCAATTTCTTTGATTTTGACAATTTTTTTTCATTTAGGCGATTTTTTTATTTTTTGGTGATTTTTTTTCATTTAGGCAATTTTTTTTTTTTGTTTTGGCGATTTTTTCGGTTTTTGGCGTTTTTATTTCTTTTTGGCAATTTGTTAGTTTTGACACTTTTTTCACGTTTTGGCGATTTTTTCGGTTTTGGCGTTATTTTAATTTTGGCAATTTTTTTTGTTTCGGCGATTTTTTCGGTTTTTGGCGTTTTTTTTAATTTTGGCGATTTATTTTCATTTAAGCATTTTTTTTTTTTGGCGATTTTTTTGATTTTGCCGATTTTTTTTTCATATAAGCGATTTTTTTAATTTCTGGCGATTTTTTTTCATATAAGCATTTTTTTTGTTTTGGCAACTTTTTTCGATTTTTTTAATTTTTGGCGATTTTTGTTCATACAAACTTTTATTTTTGTTTTGGCGATTTTTGCGGTTTTTGACGTTTTTTGTCATTGTGAAATTTTTTTTTGAGTTTTGACATGTTTTTCTCGTTTTGGAGATTTTTTCGGTTTTTGGCGTTTTCTTTTAATTTTAACGATTTTATCATTTTGGCGATTTTTTTTTTGTTTTTCGTTTTCGGATTTTTTAGTTTGACCGTTTTTGAAAATTTCAAAGGTTCAAGATATAGCAATTTGTCAAAATTTCATTAAGTGATGGACCACCCTTTAATTTAAATTTTTTTTAATTTTAGTGTTAATTGTTGTAGCCTATATAAAAATACACTAATTTTACAAATTTCAAGTGTCAATATACATATTTACACACATACATACAATATTGTATGGGATTTTAAAAGTCGTCACTCGTTTTGGACCACCCTTTAATATTTAACTTTTATATATTTGTTGCTGTAGCGACCAAAGTTCTACATACACTGTCCAAATTTCAGACCAGTAGCTTTTACCGTTCCTGAGAAAATAGCATTCTTCCTAAAACATGAAATATGTCTAATTATTAGGAAAAAAGTTAAAGTTTTCCAACCCTGGAAACGTTTTTTTATTTTGTTAAATTTTTAAAATTTTTTTTAAATTATAAACACCAATTTTTTTCATACCGAAGTATAAAATAAGTTAATTTAATAAAAAAAAGTAATAAGAACTTGTTTTCGGTAGTTATTTTCTATGGGAAAATAGAGTTTGAGCTTTCCAGCTCTGAAACAGTCTGCCCGATTAGGCTCATTTTCAATAGCATTTTTCGGAACATTTCTGCCACACCAGTCCAAGAACGAAGTCTCTAGCTGTTCTGGGAGCTTGGGAAAACCGATTTTACGTACAGACAGACGGACATCGCTTGTTCGTCTTCCCTATGCCTAAGGCTCCAGAATATATATACTTTATGTGTCGCTTACAAACCTATACCCTTTTACCATTTTATGGTAAAGGGTATAAATAAATTTAAAATTCATAAAAAAAATCAAAAATGCAAATATTTTACATATTTTTTTTTTCTTATTTATTGAAACCATCAGGTGATACACTTATGGGATTTATAGGACCAAGGACTAACTACCACGAGTCGTTGGGAAAATCTCCTACCATTTTTCAATGAGTAGTTTATGCCATTGAGAGATGCGCACAATTTAATCTTGATAAGGGCTACCGAGGGAAAGAAATTGCCATTTGCTCGGATATTCAGGCTACCATCAAAGCGTTCAACTCATACGAGTTTACTTCTAGGTTAGCGTGAGAAAGCCACATTAAGCAAACTTGGCTTACTAGCATGAATAAGGTCACACACTGCTGGGTTCGTGGACACGCCGGGGTGGTAGGAAATTAAAATGCAAAAAAATGGGCAAAATGAGGGTTAGTACAATCATGCCACCAGACCCCTTTTGTTCACTCAGATTGCACGAAATCCGGGAAGATATATCGACGGAGATCGAGAGTGATAGGCAACACCTCTGGCTTCCCTGGATTGAGGTACGCAAATCTAAAGATTGGAACGTATAACCAAGACCGTTTTATAACTTTCATTGAGAGTAACAGCCATTTTGTGATTATGAAGATGAAACTCCAGAGCATATTCTGAAGGACTGTAAAGCGTTAGATAAGATAAGGTGCTCTAGCGCCCGGCAGGGGATACAATATATCTACTTTGGTTGCAGTGTCATGTGTTTCCCGAAAAGCTAAATATTCTTAAAATAAGCTTTCAATAATGAAAATCTGTGCAAAAATTTTCATTTTATTCACAATTAAGGCAGGTAGCCCACTGTGACAAGCGTTTGTAATATTTTCATCCCTAAATCCTGGTACTCTGTTCACAATTTCGTGCGAAACATCTGTCAAACATATAAAAGTATTTGGTATGAAATATTTGCGAAATAAGCTTGCAAAAGTAGTAATCTGCTCTTATTGTAAAAAACACTTAAAATGTATCTGACGTCATGTTTTTCCATGCAAAATATTTCTGGCATCATTTTTTTTAGCTGCGAAAAAATTTTAACATTATAGTAGCGTTATGATATAATCATCAGAGCTCACGACCTGATGAATTCATCTTGATATCAAATGTCTCCAGCAAAAAAAGAGACTCCAAAAAAGTCATGAAAATGTAGAGTTTGCGATGCGGAAGTAGTGAAAATTTCGATCCGATCTAATGATTTTTACGTAGGGTTGTCATTGCAAGAAGTTCTCTTTTTCGATGCCTGGTCACTGAATTGGAAGCGATATTAAGAAAAATTCCATTTTTTGTGTTCTATGATAATATTTTCATCTAGGAATGGAAAGGAATTTAAGCCCGAAACAGTGCTTTCATGTAAATTTAAGCAAATAACTTTTAAATTTTAGACTAAAAATAGTTCATAAATTTCTTTAAAAAAATATTTTTTTTTTTAATTCTGGTGAGTATTTTCTAACACTATGGAGGAGTTACAAGGTTTTGTGTGACTAAAATAAGCTTCTACATGGTTTTTTGCTCACTCTCGGCAAATTAAAAATATCGATTTTTTGGAAGCAATGAAAATGTACTTCCGCTAGAATGACTTCCATTTTTTTCACTGGGATCTACCCATTTCTGTTGATATTAATGAAAATATTACAGTTGCTCTGCTGGCGTCATATTACGACCCAGCAAAAAAAGACACTCCAAATAAGTCATGAAAAAGTAGAGTTTGCGATCTGGAAGTAATGAAAATTTCGATCCGATCGAATGATTTTTACATAGGGTTGTCATTGCAAGAAGTTCTCTTTTTCGATGCCTGGTCACTGAATTGGAAGCGATATTAAGAAAAATTCCATTTTTTGTGTTCTATGATAATATTTTCATCTAGGAAAAATGGTAAATAGTTGCCTTTTTTAACAATTCGTTTCTTTTTATACGAATTTAAGCCCGAAACAGTGTTTTCATGTAAATTTAAGCAAATAACTTTTAAATCTTAGACTAAAAATAATTCATAAATTTCTTTAAAAAAATAAATTTTTTTTAAATTCTGGTGAGTATTTTCTAACACTATGGAGGAATTACAAGGTTTTGTGTGACTAAAATAAGCTTCTTCATGGTTTTTTGCTCACTCTCGGCAAATTAAAAATATCGATTTTTTGGAAGCAATGAAAATGTACTTCCGCTAGAATGACTTCCATTTTTTTCACTGGGATCTACCCATTTCTGTTGATATTAATGAAAATATTACAGTTGCTCTGCTGGAGTCATATTACGACCCAGCAAAAAAAGACACTCCAAATAAGTCATGAAAAAGTAGAGTTTGCGATCTGGAAGTAGTGAAAATTTCGATCCGATCGAATGATTTTTACATAGGGTTGTCATTGCAAGAAGTTCTCTTTTTCGATGCCTGGTCACTGAATTGGAAGCGATATTAAGAAAAATTCCATTTTTTTTCTTCTATGATAAAATTTTCATCTAGGAAAAATGGTAAATAGTTACCTATTTTAACAGTTCGTTTCTTTTTATACAAATTTAAGCCCGAAATAGTGTTTTCATGTAAATTTAAGCAAATAACTTTTAAATTTTAGAACCAAAATTAATTCATAAATTTCTTTAAAAATATTATTTTTTTAAATTCTGGTGAGTATTTTCTAACACTATGGAGGAGTTACAAAGTTTTGTATGACTAAAATAAGCTTCAACATGGTTTTTTGCTCACTCTCGGCAAATTAAAAATATCGATTTTTTGGAAGCAATGACTACATTTTCATTCCACTAGAATGACTTCCATTTTTTTTACTGGGGAGGTATGATATCAGGTGTACACGCTTTGTTATTTCGCACTAAATTTTAACACTCGCAACAAAAGCGAGAAATTTATAAAAGAACGCGAGCCGGGCTTCATTTAGTACATGTAAAATTTCTGACATGAAATAATCAATGTTACCGAAAATTTTTCACAACTTCGAACAGAGCACCAGGCTTTAAAAAGTATTCAACTTCAAATGCTTTCTGGCAGAGTTTGTTGAAAATAAAAAATTTTAATTTGTGCAAAAAACTCTTCTGTATAGAGGATTTTTCTTATAAATGCGCATGTATTGCAGAGTAAAGGTTCCCTGACATGCGCATAGGATGCAGCTAACCCCTCAATAATAAATTTCATTGCATTTTCAATAAAAAAAATATTTTACTGTGTAAGTAAAATAATCATTTGGGATATTAGTGCGTTAAAGAAATTGTAAAGGTAATTGTAACATTTTCGAAAAGCACCAATTATTAAATATTTTGTATTTGTATGTGATATAAAAATATTTGTAAATACTAATAAGTTTGTATAAACATGAAATTCAAAGTTATTTCAATAATTTTTCCTAAATCTAAATCTGGTATTATACTTTACTTATGTAAAACATTTTAGCAGAATTTTTTTAACCGATTTAGCATTCATCATCTCATCATAATTTTCTGGCAACACTGGTTCTTAAAAAATATCGCGAAATGGGCTACATTTTGTGCATGTCAAATTTTTCGCATATTCGAACGGAGTACCAGCCTTAAAGCCTATTATAGTACACGACATTTAGGCCACATGCGTATGTGGCGATGACGTCACGGAAATTTTCATGTTCAACATGCATGTTGTTCGCATTTTTTAAATTACTAGTAGTGGCTAACAGAGTAGCAAGCCGAGCAAAAAATTACGACGGCGGCTGAAAGACAAATATTTTCGGCGGCGGCGGCTGAACGGCTTAACGCTGATTTGTTTAGGCATTTGAAAAAAAAGTTTTAACCCAGTTTTTAGATAAATACGTGAATTATTGAATCACCACGTTGTAACATTATTTATTTTGCAATAGTTTGAATATTGCAGTATTTGATATCCTAAAAAATAGCTTCATAAATTATTTGTTAAATTATGAATAAAATTTCGCGAGAAGTTTCTTATTTTCCAAATAAGAACTTTTTTCCCTATTACTTGCTATTAGGTGGAATTTTTCCCCGGGAAAAATTTCTCGCGGAACTTTGTTCATGATTGCCTTCTACATAAATTTTATTTAAGCTTTCCGATTGAACTAAAAATTAATTACTTTATTGGAACACTGCTACGGATCAACAAACAAAAAGTTTTGAACAATTAATTATCAAAAAGTCGCCTGATTGCTTAAACAAAAAGTCTATCTGGCATGTTCTGTAAATCACTTTAGTATAAAGTGAAAAGGTGTTCTGCACACGAAAATGTTTGACATCTCGTGATTTGAAACCGGTCAACCAACTGCCTGACGATATCAAATCACTTGATGATTTTTGAAGCATTTTACTTGGAATTCGGTAATAAATCAATTACATGCACACAATATGATTTGTTATTTATTTGTTTTTGTAATAAAATTAATAATTTAACACAAAAGAACACTAAAATTTAAAAATTTATGAAAATGTTATATTTTTTGTGGACTCTTTAATATTTTTCGTGATTTACTTTTCCTTTTCAGTAGTTCAGCTGATATTGTTTATCAAAAAGGCATATGCGGTTGCCAGAGCAATAAAATTTTAAAGTTGTGTAGCATATGCCTAATTTATTCAACTAAATTAATCATTAAGAATAAAACTTGATCTAATTTGTTCAATACTACAATTACGAAATTCGATTAATTAATATTTAATATACAGTCGTTAAAAATAAGTGTAAATAATAAGTACTAAATGCTGTGGCAGCACAATAAAAGCTTTTTGCTCGTTATTTAGCACAATGAAAATCACTACTAAAAACTAAAAAGCTCGTGATTTTCAGAACACCCAAAAATCACTTGCGTGATTTCATAATCGTTAGTGATTTGAAATCACCGTGATTTCAGAACATGCCCGTATGTAAACGTGCATGTATTTAAGAAGGGACTCCAAAAGAGAACGCAAGTGTTGTCGCAGCTACGTTACTATTTACATAAACATTTTCTTTTTATGTGGAAGCAAAAATAAATATCTTTCCGGGACGCTCGCTATCATATTAAATACGAAATTTTAAAAAGTATAAAAAATAAAAGACAAAATAACGGCTGAGTACTAAGCCGCCGATAAGCCGAGTGGTTCTGCGGCGGCTTGGCTTGTCGAAAAAAATCGGCTGACTGGCTAGCCGCCAACCGTGCTGGTGCGGCTTGCTACTCTGGTGGCTAAATGCGGTAAAACTTTGATAGTATCTTTGTTCCAAAATATAAATGTGACACGTATAGCCGAAAAGAACACACTTTCTGATGCAGCACATCTGTAAGCATGTGAATATCTACATATACATATGTTACGTCAGATCCACATGCGAATGTGGTTTTTTACATGCCGTGTATTATAGGCTTAACATACTTGCACCTTGTGGTTCAATTGCAAGGTCATAACAAGTAGAGGAATATTTTTTTTTTATTGTTCCTGGAATTGAAAAATATATATACAGGGCAATCAGTGTTGGTATCTCTACGAAGAGCAAACGCACAATGAGCTGTTGCGAAAAAGGGTAAAAAGAGCAAAAAAATAAGAAAATACATTAAGCCACTTAAAAAATGAGAGTTTGGAGTGTAAACATCATAATATAATTTCAAGTTCTTGCATCAAAATATTTAATACATATATGAAATATATGAAATTAAAAACTGCTTGAAATTTTCTTGTGTTATTTTTATTAAATAATTTTTTTTGACATTTCATTCAAATTGCCTTAAAAAGTCAAAGGGGCTTCATGAAACATATTTCCCCAATTGCACAAATGACAATTTTAAAAGTTCTCATGAAAACCCTTATTAATTTCTCAAAATGTTAGTAGTTATATGATCGGTGTTAGTTATTTGGTAGGTGAAGCTTAGGCTTAGATTAAGATACATATGTATGTATGTTACTGAAAAATATTTTAAGCATACAAAAGCATTAAAAGCATCACTTTTTTCCTTAAGTAACTTAAAAGTTTTTGTTTTTGCGATATTCACACTTATTCCAGTTGCCAACATTGACAGCACGTCAATACGATACCAAAAAATTGGGACTTGGCTACCCGTTGTCTAAAACAACTGACAACCTCATGCTATCAATTGATCTACTATCAATAAATTATTATGCAGAGAATTATGTGGTACTTCCGATTTCTATTTTGCAAGAAGTACTTTAATTTTTTAATCCCAATTATGAAACGTTTTCTAAATTGTTTTTAACATAGTTTCCGTTATTGTCATTAAAAATAATTTAAGAAGGATCAGTAAAAAGATGCTGCTATTAGCTCTTAAAAGTACATTAGGTTTGTAAATTAAAAATATTTTCATTTTACAAAAAAGCACCAAAAGCACTGTGAGAAATTGTTAACAAAAATTTCGCGTTTATAAGAGGCAAAAAGCACCAAAAAATACCCGAAACGCACCAAAATACCATCACTGAGGGCAATTATGAATAAAATTCCGCGAGAATTTTCTCTCTTTTCCAATTAGAATTTTTTGTTATCCCTATCATTTGCTATTAGTTGGAGTTGTTCTCTGGGAAAAATTTCTCGCGGAATTTTATTCATAATTGCCCTCATAGTAAAAATAGGAATATCTGTGGTTTACATTAATAACAACGTATAGTAAGAGCTCGATTTGCGTAACCACCGATTATTGCAATACCCTGATTAGCGCACAAGGTAATTTTTTTTACATAACAGTCTTTATAAGTGCAACTTTTTTCAAAAAAGAGTTGCGATAATCGCAACTTTTTTCTTTTAGTAAATTTGAAACGCTTTCCTCTCTGAATATTCTGAATTTAAAACGTAGTTTTAACAAGTACTTTCGGTTTCACAAAAGAACCCATCCCAAAAAGACTTTTGCATGACAGTTCTAACACTTGTTATTTATTTTTCTCTCTTTACTCTTCGTACATAAGTATCAGGGATGATAAAGTTGGTACAATTGTACTTTTTTTAGTACAATTTATACCTTAAAAGTACGTTGGTACCCCAGTGACTTATTTGATACTATTTAAAAAATTTGATTTGTTGTTGGGAGCCACTACCCTTGAAACACCCATGAAAGTTACTTTTCATGACAAGATTTTATACTGGCTAGCAAAATTCACTCCCGAAAATGCTAGTAGTATAGTACCTTTTTTATTAAAAAATACTCCCAAAAGAAAATGGAAATTATGATACTATAAATAACGAGTTTCGGGCTATGAAAACTTAATTTGATGAGCTATTGTCAATTCACACTCATCAGCAAATGTGAACAAAATGTTTTCATAATCAAAACGAAGACTCGTAAGCTTAATATATAAGCAAAAGACTTATTGAAACGACTCAAACTCGTATTTTTTACGAAATCGAGTTTTTCAGTGATTCCAATACATTTCACACAAATACCCCCCATCACAAAAATTTATTGCAATAGTGTAAAAATAACGCTTTTATAATCAGTTGTACAAAAATATTACAAAAAGAAAATTAAAGTTTCCATTGTGTTTTTATCTTCTTCTGTAAAATAACAATTAGAGTTAGAGCATTTCTACTTGAGACCAACGGTATGTATTTTCTGTCTCTTCCACTTTGTTGAAAGAAAACTCTGCGAAAGAAGACTAGTATCTCAAGTTCTAAAAACTTCTATTTTTGAGTTAATGATGCAGATTAATCCTTATATCGTCCTTTTTTAACAAAAACAAAATTTTCTTATGTCATTAAGTTGTGTTTAAATTTAAAACTTTAAACTTGTGTTCTGGCAAACTAGTTTTCTGAATTATGACGTTATTTGTGTAAATGATTTAAAACAAAAAACAGAATTTAGTACTATTGGGGTCAACAACAATTTTATAAGCTAATTGGTACGAAATTAGTTTTCTCATTTATCATCCCTGATAAGTATACAAATTTGTATGAGGAGAAAAAAATTGTTTATTTAACTGAATTTACAATAAGTGTATCAGAGAAGACTATACAGATGAGAGCAATGTATATTCAGAGAATATATAAATTAAAAACACACAAAAGGTTAAGGGTACAATCAGACGTGCCATAACCATAGAAAACAGCCGTTCAAAGCAAACTATTGGACAACATTGTATTCGATTATATATGACTCGCTAACATATGACGCTATAGCAATTGCCATAGAAACCAATTGAATTTGGATTGGTTATGGGCTATGGCCATATTTGCCCTTATTCCACATATTCTCATTTTGGTAACAGAGTATAATATTCCTTATGAAAAATTAGTTGCCAATCAAGAAATTAAAGAGGCGGCAATATCACAAATTTTAAGAATCCAAAAAATTAAACCAAAATTTTAGCATTCTTTTCCTCAAACTGGATTGTGTTTATAAAAAAATTAACATAAGTAGAGCTCAAATATACGCAAGTAAAATATATAAAGAGTGATTTTAAGTTTAAATTCAAGTTTAATATATTATTTTATAATTTAATTTTTTATGTTTAACTATAAAAAAATTATAGTTTGGTTTATATGAAGTTATTAGTGGTCAATTATAGCAAATTTTCGGTAAAAGCAAAAACCTCGATTTCCTTTCGGTTACTCAAATCGAGCTCTGTATGTTAAATTTTTCTCATTTCGAGCTTATGATGTCAAATTGTTATATTTTGAATGCTCCTTATTTTTTTTACAAATAAGGACCCACATAATTTTTTTCTTCCAATACAACAACACACACATCTACTACATTTTTTTTTAAATAAGTTTTAACACTAACACTAAACCAATATTGAAATGGATAATGGTAATGCTATGAGCAAGTAAAGTTTTTGTTGGCAGTTTTTCCACAAACATACATACATATGTATATATTTAAAAAATCCACCACTCGACATATTGTCATAATTATATTTTAATTTCAAATTTATTTGCTGGTGGTTCACTTTTGTCTATATGCATTTCATTGTTGCTGTAACAAATCATCAGTAGACCTCAACCACACATTCTGAATTCATTGTTACAGCAACAATGAAATGCATATAGACAAAGCTAAACCACCAGCATATAAATTTCAAATTAAAATATGTATAGTTATATTAATAACAAAAATTAAAAATTTTAAGAAGTCACCTTTCAAATGAAAAAAATTAAATTCAAATATGCTTTGAAAAGATGTGATATCTTCTAAGCGGCTGAACCGATTTTCTTCAAACAAAGCCAAGAACACTCTCGAATCACCTTGCAAACAGAAAAAAAACTATAGCCATACAGATACACACTACAAACTTATAAGACCTCTTCTTTTTATTTGCAATAAAAATTTTAATAAAACACGAAACTCATACACATGTAAAAAAACATTTATATAGAAATTTTTTGCACTTTGCTTTAACTGCAATTTTATGCAGGAAACTACAATTGTATACAGTAGTTTTGATTTAGCTGCCTTTTGTTTAAGTGCACTTTGGACTTAACTGCCTAAAATGGTAAATTACTGTCACTAAATTCCTATACAAATTCGTTTTTTAAGTGCACTTTCTATACCTTCACATTTATGATAATTGCCCAAAAATCTTGGTAATTTTAAAATATTTTCATGGAATAAATCAATTTTAGCTGCATATTGACTTAACTGCATAAAATATATTTTTCCTGTAATTATTGTTCAAAATCCTTTTTTAAGTGCACTTTATATACCTGCGTATTTGTCATATTTTTAGGCAGTTTTAAATTTTTCTCATATAAAAAATTTTATGTGGCTCATAAATATGCACCCATGTATGTTTATAAAACTGAACTCAAAAAGTTTATACCTGCCAGGTAAGTGCATTTAAGATAACAGCATTTTTGAATTATCTGCACAAAAAGTCCTGCAAAGTTGATTGTGCAGCTAAGTCAAAATACTGTACCTGCTAATTAAGGCATAACATGTACTGAACTTTGAGAAAAGAGAGTAAAGGTACAACTACACCTAGATGGCGCAGCACTACATTATTTATTTAATAGGGTCTTGTATTAAATATAATTTCCGCACGTATGGAAGGCAAAAGTGTAACAGCTTTTTGGCTGTTGAATCGACTAGACAGTTTGTAATAGATTAAGCAAACATTTTGTTCCCATAAGCTTGTACAACCACCGAATTACTATAAATTGGTAATGTTACTTGCCGAAACAAATATGGTAAATGAAAATAAAATACTTGTTTCAATGGAAAGAATTGTTTTGCCCCATGCTTTCCTAGACATTTACCATATCGTCGAAAGAGACCAAGTAAGTTTTTGTTTCCAAATAAACATGACGAAATTTATCTGTTCAACGCACGTTGCTGGCTGAAACTTCGAAAAAAAAGCCGCATAGTGTTGATAAAATATGGCAGTAACAGAAAACTTTCAAATCCTTAGTCAATTTCACAAACCACATTCGTTGTAAATTTATGTAATTAATTTCAAAACTGCCTAAAGCCCTTATAAGACTTAATTTTTTCTACATTGATTTGATATTGAATTGATAGAAGGAAACAATAAATGTTAGAAAGAACAAACTATATAAAACGGAAACAAAATGTTTAAATGTTGTAAAATGTTCACAATTAAAAACCGCTAGTATAGAGGCAAAAAAAAATAAAAATCGCTATGTTTGACCATAAACCGCTAATACGAACACTTTTGTTTCAAATGTCAAGTTGAAAATTAAAAAATTTTTTTTTTGACAGATCTTCATTTTTTATCAATAACTTTGATCAAGTTGTTGACATTATATCATTTTTCTGAATATAGCTGAACCCTTTGCACCTGTTGAATTTTCCTATTACAATATGTTTGCACTTTTCTATAAAACTTGACAAATGAAAGAAAAATAAAGTGTCATATGGGCTTAAGGATATTATTTAAATTCTTTATATATCGACGGCTTCATTATAAAACATGCTAAGTCAAAAAAGCTAGTTTTGAGATAAACGACTTCAAAGTTTTTTGATGATATCTCGGGTATGTTATGAGATAGAAACTTGAAACTGTTTGTAATCATATAATTTTTGCAATAGAATTTTTTAAGTTTATTTGAACTTTATAAATTTGTAGATCATATTTAAGAGTGAATTTCAATACTTAAGATTGTACACAAATCTATTACCTAGTCCTCTAAATAGACTTGGCATCTTTCTTGTGGTCCTTTCTCACCTACAATGTTCATGTAACTATATATATAGCATGTTTTTATTAGATGAAAAATTTAAATTCATTTTTTTACCATTAATTCCAAACTAAATCATGCTAGTTATCCTTTAAACATTTAAGAAGGGAGGTTTTTTCAACCTCATTTTTGCTCATAACTTTTGATATAGTCATGCCATGTCGAGTTAGCATGTTTTGGAATGGGACCGTCGATATCCTAATTTAAGAAAAAATAGTTAGCAGACAACAGTAAAATGCACATAGGAACTAGATCGTGTGTACCCCATAAGTATGTTTAAAGAATATTGAAATAAACTTTAAATTAAAAAATTCTTACTCCTAAAAGTCACGATGACTTCACTATAGACTAGAGATAGGCGCGTGTCGAATTTTTCCAACACGACACGACGCGAACACGAATACCAAGACGCTCAAAACGTACGAAATACGCAAGCGAAGAATTTTTGTCAACACGATACTGCACAACACGCACAAAATATTATTGGTATGGTGTTGAAGTTCAGAAAATTTAATTGATTTTTTTCAAATCGCTTTTCAAAATATGGCACCGAGTTGGCACTGCCAGCTGATACTATCTGCCACCATAGCTGATACTGTGGGCTTACGTCCAGAATTTCAAGCTTCAGAGACCCATACAATATCAATAAATATGCTGGTATTGTGTGTTTCAAGATACAAAATATTAAATTTGTTCTCTACGCAGAATTCATTCATACATATTTTACATGTAAAATAGTTTCGTGTTTTCGTGTCAATTTTGCTCAACACGAAACGAACCGAACACGAACGACATCAGAGTTTTTGTCACGAACACTTCGTATTGAGTCGTACGAAAAAACACGACACGCGCCCATCTCTACTATAGACACTAGTGAAGAAAATCGAGAGGCTAATTCCCATGCTTATCTTAGTTTTTCAAATACTGCTCAGTCATCAGTCAGACTATTTGGCGGAAAACAGATACAAATAACGTCTAACATGGTTCAAACTAAAGGGCCACTCAGAGTATAATACAAGGTCTTATATTTGTTTAAAAAATTTCAAAAAAAACAATAACAACTCAACATGAGTTGCATTTTCCACAAAATTATTAATACTTGTATAATAGTCTGAACGGGGCTTAAGTAAACAAAAGTACCGGATATTTATACTTGGAGATGGGGAAAATACAAGCCGATATATCTATTCTAATTTACGATATTTTTAAGAGCTCTATAAACTTTAGCTGGTTTTTTAACTCTAGGATATTGTCATTACTGTTAGTGTTGCGGAGAAAAAATAGAGAGATATCATAATAACAGAAAAAGCGCATGTATAAGGTGACCTGACTGAGCCAGGTGACTTTTATTTATCTGGAAAAAGCTTGCTGGCCCATAAAATTAAAACTATTCAATGGACCATTCGATAGGGAATCAAAATACCTTTCAGAATTAGTAATAATCATTTTCCAACTACTTTCATTCAGAAGTTATAGCCCAGCAAACCTTTGAAAATCACAAAAATATTAAATAGTTGTTCTTTCACTTGTAAAACAAAAACTATATTTTGTAGCATTAAGTATTTATTATAAATTGTTAGAAGACTAAAATAGCTTTAAGAAAAAGTAGTTGTCATTTTCTGAAACACCATCATTCAGAAGTTATACCCAGCAAACTTTTTAAAGTCACCAAAATTAGAGAAAACTTGTTTGGCCCACAAATGAAAAACTGTTCAATGTACCATATAGCGACTAGTACCAATCGATGCGGAATTTAAATTCCTTTCATAAACACTAATTGTTATTTTACCAAATACTTGCACTCAGAAGTTATAGCCCAGCAAACTTTTCAAAGTAAAAAATTTAGTAAGAAATTGTTTTGCTTATAAAATTTAAATCATTCATTGTACCGTAATAAATCATATACCAATCGATAAAGGATAAAAGTAGGTTTCCGATTTAGCTTCAGTCATTTGCTGAAATGCTTGAATTCAGAAGTTATTTGTAAATTAACTTTAACAAATTTTGCAATATTTTCATGATAGTGCAGTTTTGCACATTAAGTATGTGTGTGGCAACCTTGCGGTATTCTTACTAGTAAAATATGTAAGCAAACTTTGTAAAAAAAATTTTGAGATTTTGTAACACGATAGAAATAGGTAAATTTAAACTGAATTTCAATAAAGTTTATTAATTTTAATGCTACTGTGTAAGGAGAATCAGATTTACTAATTGTCACTATTTTTATTTTAGTTTCTAAGGGAGAAAAATGCTCTTGAAAATTGCGTTTAGAATTTTTTTTTGTTGAATATAAATAGGAAATGGTTTCTTGTACCCTATTAAGGTATATACCATTAGATAGAAGGTTGAAATACCTTTCAGAAATAGTATTTTTCATATTCTGAAATACTTTACTTCAGAAGTTCGTTACAAAAAAATTTTTGTAGCGAAAATTGACCAAAAAAACTTTTATGCCTATAAAATAATAACGATTTATTTAAAGGTATTAACACATATATGGTTTTATAAATAATAAAAGTTTTTGACAGAATTGATGACTGTCATTGCTTGAATTACTTTATTCCAGAAGTTATATCCTAGCAAAGTCGATGAAGGCTCTAAAATAAGGACAAAAGTTTTTTAAACCACTCATACTATTTTATTGTAACATACAGCAATCGATAGAAAACAAAACTACTTTTTTAAATTGGTGACTGTCATTTTCTGAATTTGTGGAACTCAGAAGTTATACCACATCAAACTTGCAACTTCGTAAATATTTTCCTATTCGCAAACTTTTTATAAAATGTCAATAATAGCGTGCAGCTACTGATAGTACAGGTATAAGATGTAGATAGCACAGTTTTATGTGGCAGCACAAATACCAACTACCACCATGAATTGTAGCTAATAAATAATATTAATATTAATAATGTTTATTATTAGCTTTAATTTGCAATTATTAATAAATATTTAACAATTTAAACAATAATATTATCTATTTAATTTAGAGTCGATAACAGTCGTGTATTTGAAGACCAGGGATGGCTAAAGATGATTATGTTCAGTGGTTGGTAGCACTACGTAATTCATGACAAATAAATTCATGTTGGCAGCACTGCCGCCATGCAGCATGGCGTCCAGCAGTGACCTGCGCCGAGCAATTTTCTCGGCGGCGGCGGCTGATGAAGAATTGTGCGGCGGCTGCTGAAAATAGGCTGAGTCGGCTTAACAATTTTTACAACTGTTTCAAAGTAAATCTTATTTTGTCTCATTCCGTCTCCAGTCTATCTGACCTCTCGACATAAAGAGAATTACTGCCTCTCCGAAAATATCTAACCAAGTAGAGCAGCTTGAACAAAACACATAGTATAAAAAATTAATTAATTGAATGTAAGACAACGTTTTCTGGGCTTAGCTAGTTTATTATAAAAAAATATAAACAACATTGTCAAAAAAAAAATTCAAAAAAATAAAATTATAATATAAACTAAACAGTAAGTAACTTAAAAACAAACAAAAGACAGTAAAAGTAAAATTATTTAATAACTTAAAAACGTGTTTGCCATTTTGGAGAACCTAAAGAAACTTAATTGTTTTGTAAAGGGGGTCTAATGGTTTTTTCTCGATAAATATTTACTTACATTTATAGAAAACACTTTCTATTTATATTTTCTTCATTTATTTTATTTTTACACGCAAAAATTGGTGTCGAAAGCAAATGTCATTTGTATTTTAGAATACATGTAATGTAAAAGAAAGCACATGGTTGCTAGCACTCACATCTCCAACGTAGTTTAGAATAGCCAAAAGTGAAAGAAGCGCGTACTTGTGGCGAAAGTGACTTCCCAAATGTATCTGATACTCACTTCCATGGGAAAAAGTTTTGTCAAGTAGAAGGTTACCTAGAAATGGGATGGGATGGGATGGGATCACAGACGATGAAAAATAAAACTCTTAAGAGACTATGGTGATAGATATTGTGCAAACAAGACGTTTGTTAAAATTTCGATTTCAGTACTTTTGGCGCCAGAAAGTTTTTGATAAGAACTTGATCTTTTTCACATTCACCAATTTTTGAGTATTTATGTTAAAAGAATAAACTTTTAAACTTCATTCCAACTAAAAGTAAGTTAGAAATATGTAAAGCATTTTTGGCAATAATTTTTGTGAATCACTTAAAACTCCTTATCGCCCACTGGTATTGTAACCAAGAGTTAAATGTAAAAATTTCTCTAAAATGAGGCCCTTATTATGAATTGTATTCGATTTTCGATCTTTGCTTGTTAGTCGAATGTTGAATGCCAAACTCATATTATGAGCATCGAAAATTTCGTTGAGCAACGAATTTTCTATCGAACAGAATTTTGCTTTCGATGCATTTGTATATAAACTTAAAAAAATACTCGGTTTGCTATGCAGGGCCAAGAGTATTTCAATTTTCATTAATCTGAATGATTCTTGAGCTGAAATTCACAAAATCGACATTCTTTGTCGAATTCGCCTCATAATACCAAATAAAAATTCGTTCGATCAACACTTTCGACTACAGTCGAAAATTCAAAGTTACTCATAATAAGGGCCTGATTTTGAATTATTTTGTCAGATATTTAACAATACAATTTTCTTTACAATATAAGCAAAATTTTTTATATATTTATCTAGGTATGTCTTAATAGCAAATCAGCACCACTCTAATTGTATTTAAGCGCTTGCATAATTTTTTTTAATGTACTAATGTGGAAGAGGAAATAGTGGATATATTTAATATTTTATCATACAAAATTACATGTTTTAGTATTAATAAAAAAGAACTAGAAATAAATAATCACATTATAATAATTATTAGTTATTATTAATATTAGTAGTGGTAGGTACGTACAGCTCATACATATTTACTCGTAGTTTGGTTATATTCGTTGTAGCGACTAACGGGCCGGAGTTTAACAGCTGCTTAGTAAATTATTAGTTGAGACGGCATAAAAATGTAGTATGGCACTATTTGGGTATATGATTTTATCTGATTCAATATGGATGATGTTTTGCATAAATTATAAATAACTGATGGATGAATATTATGTATGTATGTATGTATGTATGTCAGTTAAAATATGCGATATCAATTACTTTATGAGAATTGAGTGCTTCTGCTTACGAAATACCAATATCATGGACACCCACATTCGTCAACCACCATTTTTGGCAGATCTCTTTTTATAATTCCTTCGTCGCCGTAATATATGAGTGACATGCTGGAAAATTTTATAGGAGCACAGCAAGGTTGCATGCCATTTAGTAGGCCCATTTTGCGATATTCTTCAATAAAGTGAGCATGAAATGTTTGAAATGTGTCTGGTGTACGATAGGGTCCAGTACAATCACCACGACAATAGTTTGCAAAATAGCCACGAGGTGCAATGATCCAATCATCCCAACCTAAGGCCTTGAAAGAAACATAGAACGATTCCTTACAACACTGACCATGTAATGCTCCATTACAATTTATAGCGCGCCGGCGCACACGTCGTTGTTTTCTGGCTTCTGTGTGAAGTACTAAAAATGGACGACTGGAGCTCAGTATATCTTCGTCATCTTTATCTTTCCCCTTCATCACTAGTGATTGATTGTAGCTCAAATTATAAAAATTTTTATTTGCATTACGCGTTATATTGGATATGCGTTGCTCCCTGATGCTTATATCTCCTTTAGAACTATTATTGCCATTAAACAAATGCACCGAATACATTTTATCACAACCTGTACAGTCAATGAGCAATTTTAGCTTCTCTCCTTCTCTCTGTGAATACCACTCCTTCACAGTTGTTGTTATATCAAATTTTTTCCAACCTAAGCGTGATGTATCCACCTCGAAAGACGCACAAAATTGAGCAGCTTGATCAAAGCCCTGAAAATATTTGCAATCTTTGAATATTTACCTATGCATATGTATGTGTGTGTATATATGTATGTATGTATGTATTTCAAAAAGAGTTTGCATGCATATATATATATATGTATATATACATATACACATATTTTTTATTTATTTTAAGAAGGATCATCAGATCATCGTGGTACCTTCATAGCGAACAGTCGATTAGCGGAATTTTTTCTTACATACCAAACAAACAAAAACTTATACAAAAAAATATTCGAGTACATATTATTCGTAATAGGTACCAACTGACTTTAATAAATAAGCTTCATTGCTTTGATAATATTTTTTACATAGTGGAAATAACAAATGCAAAAAAATCATAAACAGTGACATTGAGGAATACTCTATACGAGTACCTCAAAAACAGACAAACAATCATAAATTACAACAAGTAAGAGTGCTTTATTCGGCTGTGCCGAATCTTATATACCCTTTACCAAAGTGGGTTTATGTAGTATAGAGATACATACATAAGCACAGAGATATGTAGGTACATATTCTTTTTGTGAAAAAAATTCATACTTTTTTCTAGTGCAATTTTTAGGTTTTTGGCATTATGTTTAATTTGGTGCTTTATAAATTTTTGGCGATTTTTTTTTCATATACGCAATTTTTGTGGTTTTTGCGATTTTTTTCGGTTTTTGGGGTTTTTTTTTAATTTTGGCGATTTTTTTTTCGTTCTGGCGATTTTTTTGATTTTGACGATTTTTTTCATTTAGGCGATTTTTTTATTTTTTATATATTTAATTTTTTTCTATTTTTTTGTGGCAATTTTTTTAGTTTTGACACTTTTTTCTCGTTTTGGCGATTTTTTTCAGTTTTTTTATTTTGGCGATTTTTTTCGTTCTGGCATTTTTTTTGATTTTGACAATTTTTTTCATTTAGGCGATTTTTTTATTTTTTGAAGATTTTTTTTCATATCGGCAATTTGTTTTTTGTTTTGGTGATTTTTTCGTTTTTATTTCTTTTTGGCAATTTTTTTAGTTTTGACAGTTTTTTCTCGTTTTGGCGATTTTTTTCGGTTTTTGGCGTTTTTTAATTTTGGCGATTTTTTTTCGTTTAGACAGATTTTTTGATTTTGCCGATTTTTTTTCACTTAAGCGATTTTTTAATTTTTGGCGATTTTTTTTTCATATAGGCAATTTTTTTGTTTTGGCGACTTTTTCAGGTTTTTGGCGTTTTATTTTTTAATTTTGGCGATTTATTTTCGTTTTGGCGATTTTTTTTGATTTTGGGGATTTTTTTTCAGTTAGGCGATTTTTTTTAATTTTTGACGATATAAGCCTTTTTTTTGTTTTGGCGATTTTTGCGGATTTTTGTCATTGTGGGAATTTTGTTTTTTGTTCTGCCACTTTTTTCTCGTTTTGGCGATTTTTGTTCGGTTATTTACGTTTTTTTTAATTTTAGCGATTTTTTTCGTTTTGACGATTTTTTTGATTTTGCCGATTTTTTTATTTATATAAGCGATTTTTTTTAATTTTTGGCGTTTTTTTCATATGGGCAATTTTTTTTTTGATTTGGCGATTTTATTTCGGTTTATGGCGTTTTTTTTTTAATTTTGGCGATTTATTTTCGTTTTGGCGATTTTTTTTTGATTTTGGCGATTTTTTTTCATTTAGGCGATTTTTTTAACTTTTGGCGGTTTTTGTTCACATAAGCATTTATTTTGTTTTGGCGTTTTTTTTTTTAATTTTAGCGTTTTTTTAATTTTGGCGATTTTTTTCGTTTTGACGATTTTTTTAAATTTTTGGCAATTTTATAATTTTCGAATTTTTTAGTTTGACCGTTTTTGAAAATTTCAAGAGTTTAACTCTTACAGTTTCCAAGATATAGCAATTTGTCAAAATTACATAGTCAAAATTTCATTAACTGGTGGTCCACCCTTTAATTAAAATATTTTTAATTTTAGTGTTAATTGTTGTAGTCTATATAAAAATACACTAAGTTTACAAATTTCAAGTGTCAATATACATATGTACATACAATTGTATGTATATTACATGGGATTTTAAAAGTTTTCGTCACTCATTTTGGAACTCCCTTTAATTTTTAGCTTTTATATATTTGTTGTTGTAGCGACCAAAGTTCTACATACACTGTCCAAATTTCAGACCCGTAGCTTTTACCGTTCCTGAGAAAATAGCCTTCTTCCAAAAACATGAAATATGTTTAATTATTAGAAAAAAAGTTAAAGTTTTCCAACCCTGGAAACGTTTTTTAATTTGTTAAATTTTTAAATTTTTTTTTTAATTATAAATACCAATTTTATTCATACCGAAGTATAAAATAAGTTAATTTAATAAAAAGTAATGAAAACTTGTTTCCGGTAGTTATTTTCTATGGGAATATTGAGTATGAGTTTTCCAGCTCTGAAACCGTCTGCTCGATTTTGCTGATTTTCAATAGCAAAATTTTTCGGAAAATTTCTGACACACCAGTCCAAGAACGAAGTCTCTAGCTCTTCTGGGAGCTTGGGAAACCCGATTTCACGTACAGACAGACGGACAGACGGACATCGCTTGTTCGTCTTCCCTATGCATAAGGATCCAGAATATATATACTTTATGTGTCTCTTATTAATATTGTAGAAATTACAAACGGAATGACAAACCTATATATACCCTTTTACCATTTTTTTGGTAAAGGGTATAAAAACAAAAAAACCGCAAGCAAAAAAACAGAAAAAGTGCCTTTGAGGAATACTCTATATGAGTGCCTCAAATACAATAAATTGTGAAGTGAGTTCTAACGGCAGAAATGCCTATTTTACTGTGAGTTCTGAAGCTCTTAATGAAAAAAATAGAAATAATAAATCTAATGAAAGTGTTTTTTTAACGGCAAAGCTAATTTTTCGTCAGCGATCAACTTCGCTTTGTCCAATGCCAAATAGTAGTGATTCATTAACATTACAATTGCCCAGTACTTCTTCATATAAGTCAGTAATATCATCCCCTTCAGGCTTGTATTCGTTACTTAACAAAGTTAACACTACAGATAACAGTATTTCAAAACCCAAGGTGCAAGTCGGTATGGACAGATATATAACCGTGGAAAAGCGTGGGCGAAGCCCGAATTCTTCAAAAATTTCATCCGCTCCAAAGATGTCTAGGGATAACAGCGCATCCTCAACTAATCGCCAAAACCGTTTTAAAATTTTGCAAGATGAGTACGACAAACCCGATGTATCCTCGAATAAAACATCTAAGCCGCCACCAATCTACTTGAGAGAGAAAAATTCAAATGCCCTTATTAAAAAATTAATTTCGGTCATTGGTGAAAATAAATTCCACATTGTCCCAATAAAACTTGGCAACATCGATGAAACGAAAATTCAAATTTATGACAAAAAGGATAAATAATATGCCTGTTTTCTATGGCTTATTTTTAAGTTTACGCAATAGAAAATAAGCGTCTTTACAACAGCAATGACAATATTTTTCAAATAAAAAGTGCTCCAAAAATTTTAATCAAATGAAAATTGCTGAAAGGTTCTAAATTTAAAGTAGTTTGTACATATGAGGCCATTAGAGGACTTATAATGGCGTTGACAAATTTTATGTTGAAGAAAATTTAAATTACAAAAATATTGCATTGCGATGAGTTGCATTTTAAAAAATGAGGCCCTTAGTTCTTGATAATATACTCGTATATTAACAACCTTGTATATAACGAATAACCGGCATAAAGTTAGCATAAATAACGAAATTGTGTTATGTAGGTGTTCACGAGTTTCTTCCTCTATACAATTTAACATTAATATTCGGGGCATAATATAGTTTTAACCCAATATTCAATACTATAGTGATTTTTAATGGTCGTTAATAGTACGTTTCCATATACGTGTACACCTCGTCTCAAAAATTTATTGCAATAGTATAATAGTGCAATAGTATTTTACTTTTTTTTATTATGTCTTTACATTCTCCTGTAGAGTTAGAGTTATAATGAGTTAGGGCCTTTCTACTTGTGACCAACGATATGTACCTACACATGTTAATAATTTTCCTTAAATACATAGGTTAGTATTATACCACATTACAGTCCACTCCCAATCGAAGTCCAAGGCTGGCACCACTATCAAATGAATTCTAACCTTAGATAAGTATTTGGTACAGTTAGCACTAAACAACACTCTAGATAACAAATTTGATCAGAGGATAAATATTTTCCACTTCTAAGGAGAAGGTGAATGATAGGGTTTGCACAGCGATTATAATAGTAATCGTAATCGCGATTAATCGCACCTTTTAATCGTAAACGTAATTGCACCCATTATCCGCTCGATTACGATTAAAAATTTGTATCTTTTTTAAGCAAAGAATTTATGCCAAATTTGCATACAGTTCAATTTCAACTCATTAAAAATTAAAATTAATATTTTTAACACAAAATATGTGTATGTGTAGTCGTATGTTTATATTTCATTGTCGCTTTAACAAATCAACCATACTTTTGAAAAGTTTCAAACGTCTTTTCTTATGCACATTCTTTCATAAATCATTCGAGAATTTTAGTCAGAAATAATTCATAGTTAGGCTCAAGTTCAGTAATTTCAATTCTTATTGAATGAAATATTTTTATTAATTAATGTGAGTTTCTAAAGAAGAGAAGAAAAATTAAACTTAGACTTTAAGCTGGGGGAAATACCGATACTTTTCTGTGCAGCCACGCACTTCATCAGCACCCCAGTCTATCTGCTTGGGTAGAGATTCTTATTAACATCAGCTTTTTAACTTAAATTTACAATGAAACGGAATATGAGAAACGATTGTTGTGTATACAATTGATTTACCTTTGGTAAACACATTTATAAGTATCACTATTAATTTTCTGTTTTTTCCATTTTTTCATTTTTCTATTTAGGTTAGCACGAAATTATATTACTCTACCTCAGTATGTTTAACTATTCTTACTTATCTTTTTACGATCATCACATTAATTATTTTTACTTATTCGATGTACCATCGGTACATGCATGTAAGTATTTTTGTAGTGGTCTATGTTACTTGTTGTTGCATTCTACAGTTTTATTTTAGTTATTCCAGCCGTCTGAAACTGTGATAACCAAGTGAACAGTGATTGCCAAGTGAACATATTTTTGTCACGTGCCCATGTATTAAGTGAAAATTTTTTAGATATTTTAATTGAACTGTAGTGAATTTTAATCAGAAATAATTCATTAGGCTCAAGTTCAGTAATTTCAATTCTTATTGAATGAAATATTTTTATTAATTAATGTGAGTTTCTAAGGAAGAGAAGAAAAATTAAACTCATTCGAGAATTTTCATAAGCTTTTTGGAAAATCCAATAGAATAAGCGAGTAGGATCAGAAACTTATAAAAAGCAAAAGAAACGATTTATATTCGATATACATCTATTTAATTTTCCTACACCTTAATACAATAAAAATATTATAAGGCAAAAAGATAATTAAAATCCAAATAAATCACTTATTAAATTTATTATTTTATTTTACTATATTTTCCCCAATTTTATTTAAAAAACGTCGTAATATCTCAAAAATTTCACTACGATTGAGACCACGAATTATTACAAAAAACATAGAGATACTAAATATTGGTTATAGTAATAATTAAGTGTCCAAACGTGATGAATTTATATCATGATAAATGAACAACTTCACATAAGAAAACGGTATAAATAATACTGTTTTTATATGAACTGGTTCATTCATTATAATATACATTCATCAGTGCCCATGTTCTGTAACTCCCGCGTCGAGAAAGTTTTCGATGGAATTGTATGAAATGAAACGAAAATGCTATAAATTGAAACAAACAGCTGTTTTTCTCACTAAATTGCGTCTGTAATTTTTTTTGGCGAGTAAATCTGCCACGTAAGGAAATTACTCGGAAATTTACAGAAAAAGTGTATCTGTAAAATTTTCGTGAGAAAAGTTCTCGCTTTGAACTGTGAAATATACTCACAAATAAAAACGTGGTGAGAAATTATTTCAAAAATAAAAATTTATTAAAAAAGCCAATTGAAATGGATAATAACACGGAAAAAGTAAGTATTTTGTTTTTTAAGTGATTTTATCAATGATAAACCATTTTGTTTTTATAATTTTAGAAGAACATGCGAATTTCGAAGCAACAAAAAGAAAAATTCCAAGGATCAATGGCAAGTGCTCCAAAAATCGTTAAACTCCCTTGGTGATAGCGCCAAGTCTGTAGAACAGTGGAAAAAGGTATGGATGTATGGGTACTTCATTTCTGAAAACTTCAATTAAGAAATATGCGCGTCAAATACATTTAAAAAGGCAACTATATGAATAAATATGCTTTTAATTATATTTTACTTGTATACTTATAATTCATGTGTGTGTGTTAAATGTGTTTAAACCTATTTAGTAAACAACAAACATTAAAGTTGCACTAAACATTATTTGGTATAGCCGTCGGCTATATTTTCGCCGCCGTCAGTGCAAATTTTTCAATTTTAGTAAATTTTGGACGCCGTCCACGAAATTTGTGATAAGCGTTCACAACGTCTGCGATTTCACATCGGCCTCGACTTGTATATTATGACATTTCTAACGTAACGTAACGACGTAATCACTTTTGGTGGTTTTCGACATGACTTACAGACACACTTTTTTCTCACTTTTCGAGAAACGATGGAATATTTTGTTTCACATCTTTTCGACGCAAGAAGTTCTCGCCAAAGTTACAGAATATGGGCGCAGATGTGGATATATACATATACTTCGTCCAAAAAAAATTTTCCCATCAAAAGATTGATTTAACACAATTCGTACACTAATAAAAAATTAATTATTTATTTTTAAGAACAAAAATATTGAATTTAGATTGCAGACATTTTCACATTTTAATCTTGAAATTTGTTCGGTAAGATTGACGTTCTAAAATTTAAGCATTAATTCTTAATTTATAGAATGAAATCTTAAAATTAAGAACGTGGTCTTAATTTTAAGATTATATTCTTAAATTTTTAAGAATATGATCATAATTTAAGATTTTTATTTAGAATAAAATCTTGAATTTGATCTTAAAATGAGATTTAATTCAAAATTAATCGATCGATCTTAAAAATAATTAAGATTTTATTCTTGAATCAAGATTTTTGCATTTACCAGACTATTCAGATTGAAATGATGTGATTTCAAACGTAAGATCTTGATTTTAGCTCGTTTTTTCCGTGAGTGTATTATTTTTGATACTAATAAGTTCTGATTTACGAACTTCATCTCACATGCTTTACAATTTTCTCAAAATAAAAATACAAATTAATTGAAAAATTAAATTAAAACGCGAACTCAAGACAAAATAAATAAATTTATTTGGCTAAACCCATACAGTTCGATTTAAACTCATGACGCAATTACTTCTGTCTTAGGAAAAATTATAATAGTATATTTTCTTGATTAATCGCGTTCAATCGATAATCGCGATTAATCGCATATTTTTTAATCGTAATCGCGATTATGAAAATCTGCGATTATTTGCAAACCCTAGTGAAGGAACAATTTCAGAATCATTAGAGTACTTATTAGGATGTAGCACTCAAGAATTTATGGCCATTTGTATGTAATTTGATATACATAACTATCATAGGTGAGCACGGTCGACAACATTTACGTCAAAGCCTTAATTGAAGCCTTAACACTTTAAACTATATAATAATTCATATTATATGAGTACCTTGTGATTGTAATTGTTTTCAATAAGTTGAAATATCCATATTTTCAGTCTTTTGCGTTTCATTCCTGAGCCAGGTCTGGATTTATTTTTGAGGGAGACCTTATCAATGCGTATGTGTATTTCAGCATAACGCACATGTAGCGTTTGTTTTGACTTTTTGTTATTTTGATGGGAGAATTCGACCAACCGATGATTCTTGTACATTTTACCTTGATTGAGGAAGATGGAAAAACAAAATTATATGTATGTATGTATGTTATTAAAATATATTACAAGAATAGCGAAAGTTATTTTATAATGAACATATAGCAGGAAAAAAACATGTACCTTTTTCAGCGAACGTTATTATCTCCTGAGTACTTCCAAAGAGATCTTCATTCTCATCGAAAGCGTCCAATTTTGAAAAGTAGTTACCATGGCGGTGCTGATGTTGATTATGTTTATAATACTGATGACCACTGTTACCAAAATCATCATCAATGTCATTAACATCATCCTCGTTATCATCGCTATCGTTTTCATCGTGTATAGTTTCGGTTTCGACAATATCGTTAATGTTTAAACGGTGGTTATTTTCAGTTGTTTCCTCATTCAGTATATTTCCAGTGTCCTGTTGCAATTGTGATGGTGCCTGTACATGCTGATTACGATGATCACGATCATGTTGATGATGCTCATGAGGATGATGATGATTTTTCTTTCTTAATATGTTATTATTGTCATCGGACTCTGGATTTTGATAATCCTCCATAATATTTAAACTATCGTCACTACTGTTGATATCCGTTAGATATGTAAACTTATTTGCTTCTTCAATATATTTGTTATTATTTTCGCGAAGGTGCTCTTGTACCATAACAATGTTGTTGTTGTTGTTCTTGTTCTTGCTGCTGATATTGCTGCTGCTGCTGCTACTGCTACTGTCGATGTTGTTGATGTTGTTACTATCATTAACATTGTCATTATTATTGCTGATTTTACTCTTATTGTTATGATAATTTTTTTTGTTTTTCTTGTTATTGTTTGTGTGTTGGTTAATTTGTTGCTTTTGTTGTTTTTGGTGTATTATTGGTTTAGTGGCTGATGTTGATGGTGTTGTTGTTGTTGAGTGTGGTGAATTTTTATAAAATTGTTGGTGTTTGGATTGTTTAAGTATCGTAAAACTATTGGCCATTTTATATATGTGACTAATTGATCTGTTTCTATTTCTTGTTGTATAAAAAAGTTGACTAAAGTCTTTTGTCGGGGATGCTGTTGCTCCTTTTCGATGTACGATACCATTGATGTACTCTTTAGAATGTATCCGCTGCTGTTGGTGTTGCTTATTTCTGCTATACTTCGAGCCCACAACATTAATGGTTTCCAGCGAACGTTTTATATTGTCTGCGCCGACATCAGGATCGTTTTCTCTTTGAAAGTGAACTTTGCGTTGCTGTTGTTTTTGTTGGTAAGTGTTCGCAGGGATTGCAGTAGAAAGCTTTGTTGATGTTCTCGGCTCGTAAGGATAGTTTTGCTGTGGCTTAAAATGTTGGTGATCTTGAAAGATGTTTGTGCTGGCAAACTCATGAAAACTCTTAATACCATCAGCTCGGTAAATTGTGTCCCATATAAATTGCTTTGGTAGGGGATGTGAGACATTAGGCTTTCGTGTGAGACCCAACTTAAATAAGATTTGATGTTTTATTGATTCCAAACGCATAAGATCGCTTTGAGCATGGTTTTCTATTGGTGTTGTTGTTGTGTAGTAAATATTTTCATGGTTGTTGTAGTAGAAAAGTGTTTTATTAGAGTGTTAGGTGTTGATGAATTTGTTTTGTTGTTGTGAACGGAATATCGTATTTAAATGTGTTTAAAATAAAAAAAGTTAAAGTATAGAGGCCCTTTGCTCCTTACAGGAGTAAAAAGGAACCAATATATATAAAGTATTAAAACAATAAAAATATTTGTGCAGCAGTTGCATAGTTCAAGAGAGAGATTCGGAAATAATAATTTGCCCATGACAATTTTTAATTTAATTGTAGCGTTTGGTACAAGGTAACCTTTTAAGATCAATGGCATTTTAAGATCATAAAATGTAGTTTAGTAAAAAATATCTAAAGACTTCAAGCATTTTGGCTTCGAATTAACTACTATGAAATACTGTTTACGTTGTACAAATAATCAAGTTTCTAACTGCTAATTCTGCAATAGGCAACAAGAGACAACCATATCAAGACTTTGTAGTTTTCTTTAAAGAGAAGTTTAAGTTCTCATTCGCCCCCCCCCCCCTCCCGCAACAGTATCTTGAACACAAAGATGATGAAACAGTATAAAAACCATATTAAGCTTACATTTAATAATTCATAATATGCTCAGCAGACTTAAGTAAAATGTTAAGAGGAAAATTTGTGTGAAACATTTTGGACTCATAATTTGTCCGTGTATGTAAGTATCACGGGGTGAAAAATACAAAAATATTTTCTGTAAAATTTTACTTCAATCACCAGAAATAAGTCCAAACTTAAAGTCGTATTTATTTACAATTAGTACTGAAAGTTCCCGCGAGGCCAGAGCAACACATCTGCGTATAAAGACAATATATTTATTCTTGGAAAGCAACGGGGAGGAGGTGTTTCAACGAAAATGGTTTTGTTTTTTCATAAACCAGTTCCATGAACAAATTTCCAAGGACTTGGAATTTTTTTGCAACACACTGTTCCTTAACAATAAAAAAATACTTCGTGTTTTTTTTTTTGAGAATTGTTACAATTGTTACAAATTTAAAATTTTTTAAAGAGCTAATAATCCCAAGTTATTATTTAACCTATTCAGTAAATTATTTGTTTACTAAAAATACATTGAAATTGATTATTACAGGGTTTAATAATCAATTTCAAATTAGTTTTAGTAAAAAAATATTATACTGAATAAGTAAAATAGTAATTTGGGATTATTAGTGCGTTAACTAACTAACTAGAAACAAATTAGTTGTAGTAATATACAACACTACATGTGCTGCATGCAATGATATTCGAAGTTTTTTTCCTAGAAAGTGAACAACTTTTACATGTCGAGAGCATATATTCAAAATACGCCAACTCAAATTTGGTTCAAATGAGTTTCCGATGGCAAATAGCTACCTTATGCAATATTCATTTGTTTTTTTCTCGTTATATGTAAATTTTTCTCATTCTGCTATCTGAAAGTATAATTTTTTTTGTGAAAATAAATGCTAACTAACTAAGCTAATTTCCAATAATTTTAAATAAATTAAGTGAAGTGCGACTTTGACCCCTGCACGAAGCGTTCCGTACGGACACGAGATATGTAATTCAATACGAACTTTAGCCAATATAAGCTTTTTTTCGATTTTAAGCTTTTTTTAATTTTGGGTTTTTTTGAGTTTATTGGCGCTTTCTGAGTTTTGGCACTTTTTTTCTCGTTTTGACGATTTTTTTGGTTTTTGGCGTTTTTTTAATTTTGGCGTTTTTTTAATTTTGGCGTTTTTTCATAAGGTGATTTTATTTTGGTTTTAGCGATTTTTTCGGTTTTATGCGTTTTTCTTTCATTTTGGCAATTTTTTTAATTTAGGCACTTATTTCTCGTTTTGGGGATTTTTTTTCGTTTTTTGGCTATTTTTAATTTTGGCGAATCTTTTCTTTTTGGTGATTTTTTTTTAATTCTGGCGATCTTTTTATTTGCGCGATTTTTTTTCATATAAACAATTATTTTGGTTTTGGCGCATTTTTCGCGTTTTGACGATATTTTCCGGTTTTTTGCGCTTTTTTTCATTTTGGCGATTTTTTTCATTTGGGCTAGATTTTTTTTAGTTTGACGATTTTTTTCGTTTTGACGATTTTTTTTTAATTTTTAGCGATTTTTTCGGGGTTTGACGATTTTATTCGGTTTGGCGATTTTATAATTTTCGAATTGTTTAGTTTAACCGTTTAACCTTTTATGGTTTCCAAGATATAGCAAGTTGTCAAAATTACATAGTCAAAATTGCATTAACTGATGGAGCACCCTTTAATTAAAATTTTTTAATATTTTAATGTTAATTGTTGTAGTCTATATAAAAATACACTAATTTTACAAATTTCAAATGTCAATATAAATATGTAAATAAAATTGTATGTATATTACATGGGATTTTAACATTTTTTGTTGCTCGTTTTAAAACACCCTTTAATTTTTAATTCTCATGTATTTGCTGTTGTAGCGGCCAAGGTTCTACATACCCTGTCCGAATTTCAGGTCCGTAGCTCTTACGGTTCCTGAGAAAATAGCGTGTGACGGACAGACGGACAGCGTAGCGACAACAATAGGGTTCCTTTTTTCACCTTTCCTGTACGGAACACTAAAAAGTAGTAATTTATTATAAATTTATTTGGCATGCTGAAAACGAATATGGTAAGGATTTTGAATCATATGGATAATTTTTGAGAAATGGTCACTTTTAACATATTAGAACATAGGGGTTCCGATAAAATAAAATTAGTAATGTATGTACAACTTTTTAACTGTTAGTCGAATAGAAACATAATGTATAAACCGATTATATTCAATGATATAAGCTTTCGAAATTGATAATTTGGAGTGACCTGTTACACTAGAGAGTGAGTTAGAGAGTGCTAAAGCTGACCACCTCGAGATGGAAGAGGTTTCCAGTCAGGCTTAAGTTATTTTTGTATGGTGTTTTAGGTTTTTTTGTAGCATTTCAATTCTTATATCGAGGGTTTATATTCAAAAAATTCTATCTGTAAGCCTTGAAAATCTTAGAAGCGTCCAAAAAACTGTTATTTTCTCAAAGTGCAAGGGTTATAACTAAATTTTGATGAATCTAGGCGCGCGGTAGTGCGCCAGACCAAGTTCCGGCCAATACACGCAGTGTGTATATTTACACGAAGCCATTCGAGCTGTTTTTACCCCCCTCATAAGTTTGTTCCCAACAATCGTAAAATTGTAAAATTTAAACCATAATTAAAATAATTTCATGTAACCTCATATACGAAGTTTGAAAGTTTTACAATGAAAGGTTCCGGAGATATGGAGGTGCAAGAAGTGCATATTTTAAGACATACTCACTGACTCACTCATCAATATTATGAAGCACTTCCGCTATATATATATGTAAATCGGTCAATAAATGACGAAGTACGAAGTTATAGTGGTTATTGGCCGATTTACAAAAAATATGTCTTGTTTGAAAGATAATATCAGCCCCTTTAAACAGAAGAATAATTAATAGAAATACATTGGGAAACAAAGAAGGTATGACTCTCTCAATTTGAAATTCTAAAAAAATAGTTTTTCTCCATATTTACCGTTATAAAATCACTTTCCGAAGTGATATAAAAAAACCAAAGGCATTTTCGTTCTCTATGGACTCCAAGAAAACAGAATTGGTACATGAGATCCCTTGAATAATTTTTTCTCAACTTTAGTATCACACTGTAATTGAGCGCTGCTCATAACAAAATCTTGAGTTTGAAAAAGTGACGGAGAGTGGGGTAACGGCCATAACATTTCAAGCTACAATTTGCACTAGAGAGCTTAAATTCAATATACAAGTAAATCTAAGTTAGAGATCACCAAGAAAGATTTAAAATCCTGGAAGTTTCTATTGGGGGCATGGACACGCTCTTTAAGTTTAAAATTACGAATTTAAGTTAAAGGATTTACGAACAGGAAAAATCTGAAAGCTCCGATTGTTAAATTAGGGAAGTAGGACCATGTTTATAAGATTTTTATCAAAATATTATAAATTTGTAATCATAAGGGTGTTATATAATTGTGCTAACTTGGCAATATTTTTACCTTTCTAAAAAAGAAGAGAATACTGCATACGTGTGCATTTCTTTATATCGGGAAAAATGTTTACAAGTGGGCTGATTATCTAGAAATTATATACCACTCTTGGCTTGGCTTTTTTCACATTTATGTTTTTGTGAGGATAGTACAATTTACAGAAGACATCTTAATTCTACTAATGTTAATCAAATACAGTTATTGCTCTTGGACTTCGAGAAAATAACAGTTTTATTTTGTCTACTAAAATATTCAAGAATTGCAGATAGCACTTTTTGAATGTAAACCCTCGATATATAGTATTGAGTAAAATATTCACAAATTGATTAAAAAATATATATATTTAAAAAAATTATAATGTTTTTCCGGCAAAATATGCTAACTCTAAAAAAATATTTGTTTTTTGATCTCATAAAAATACAAAAACCAGTCCAAAATAAAATATTTTGTGCAGGCGTATAAATTAGTGAGGATATTCAAACCATATTATGGAAGACACATCATTTATTTTTGCAATAATTAGCGAATTAGCTAGTTTTTGCGCTCTACTGAAAAGTTAGCTTTTTTGAGTTGACTTATTTTGAATATAGAACTTCGATGTACTGTTCAAATATACGTCTGTGCATTTAGTAACAAATACGCTTATCACCCGACGTAAACAACCATTGGAACTGCAAAGAGAGTTTGCATTTCCCCAAAAATAATCATCTTGTTTTACTCCCCTAATAACTTTGTTTCATTTAATCGTAAAAGAAAATAAGGAAACCCCATTGAAAAAGCTCATGTGTTGTAGAAATAAGCATTCCTGATGGGAAACAGCTTATATTTTGAGACTTACCGTCTCACTAACTCACTCATCAATATTATCGAAGACGTATTCAGTACAAGCGATTTCATTAACACTCAATGCATTGTTATGGTTTTTGGTTTTTAAAAGTAGGCGTTACTACGACCATAAAACTTTAAACTTATGTTTTATGTACTTCTGCTCGAACAATTCCTGCAAAACCTCAAGTTCTGATGATGAAAAAAATTTGTGGTTTAAAAAATTGGCCCTTTCAAAGTTCAAACAATATTTTACATAAAAACTGAATTCTTTTAAAATTTTTGCATAATTTTGGCTCTTTCAATGACATAAACAGGCCATAATAATTCACCTGCTTCTACGTAACATATTCTTATGAAACTTTGCACATACTTGCAGTTGTTTGCAATGACACAATATTTCATTAATAAAAGTGCACGGAGAAATGATCATGAAATCAACTGATTTTTAAAGTCGGTGGGAGCATGCCCTTTAAAGTTTAGCGTAATATTTTATTATTAAAAAAAACTTTGAAGGAATTAGTTACATCTGTACAACAAGTTCCGCTACTAAGCGGACTGAGATCTTGGCAAGCATCACCTGAGTTATGCACAGCAATATTTATTGTTGTTTATATTAAGGAGTCAACCACCTAAAGCTAGATTGCATTACCCTAACCCTGTCGGATAAAGCCAAATATCTGGGTGTTGTCCTCGATAGTAAGCTTTTCTGGAGGGAAAATGGTGAAAGCCGCAACGGCAATGTACGTCTGTAGAAATGGGCAATAAATCCTAAGGGGGTCGGTTGGAGACTGGAGATGGTTACAAAACCTACATATATTTTTTTTATGGAATTTTGGTATGGTGGAAAGCACTCGACTCAGAAGTTAATCAGTCCCGTATAGAGAATTCTCCGAAAAATGGCATTTATGACAACAGGTGTTCTAAGATCAACGCCAACAAAAGAGCTCTTCGTTATGTTGGGTTGGCTTCCGGTGAACTTAATGGCTAGAAAGCTAGCTCTACGTACCGCCTTCAGATTAACGCAATAGGTGCATGGAACCACCGACTTTTGAGGCATGCAAGCATTTTAGTTATAGTGAATAACATACCGGATCTAATGGCCTACTGTATTCCGAAACCCTACTTCAATAGAAATTTCCAAATTTCATCGACAAAAGGGTTTTCTCCACTGAACGAAGCCATACAGGTCTTCACGGACGGTTCAAAAAAGGGGAGAAGTTTGGTGGAGGCGTTTTCATTCCAGAATACGGACCTGAAATGTCCTTCAGGCTCCCGAACGAATGTAATATATAACAGGCAGAGTTATCTGCAATCAAAAGAGCGACACACTGGCTAAGGTTCTATCGGATTTCAAATAGAGATATCCATATTAAAACTGACAGCTAATCTGCTATTAAGTCCCTCATAGGGGTGTACACCACATCCTTTCTTGTCCAAGAATGTCGTAAAGCCCTGGATTGACTTTCGCAGTACTCAAATGTCTCATTAAACTGGGAGCATGGACACGGGATTATTGCAAGAAACATAGTTGCGGATGAACTGGCAAAGAGGGGAAACCTATTAAGAGAGGTCGATATCGAAAATCTTTGTGGAGTCCCAGTCTCATCCTGCTGGAGACGTTTCGATGTTACGTTTCTTGAATTACCTCGAAGCAGATGTTGAAATTAGTCCACCTGTGTAATAGCGAGAACCCTCTAGCCTCGCCTGGAACTTCAATTGGAAACACTTGAGGAATTCCGTGGCCACATTGACCGGTCACTGTACCTTCGGAACCCATGCTAAGCGTATGTGTCTCCCGTGTAATGACTACTGCTACAGTTGCAATGACAAGAAAGAGGAAGAAAGTATCCTGCATCTCCTGTGTCTTTGTCCCGCTCTGGAGGATCTCCGTCTGCACCTCCTTGGCAGAATATCCTTCGGAGGCTTATCCGACTTATCGGATATCGGGCTCAAAAGCCTAAGCCTCTATATTAGGAATAGTGGTTGGTATAATTGCTGACCCCCTAGCCTAATTTCTTGACCCACTCTCACCTGAACAACCTTCCATCTCTTTATCTCTTTTCTACTTCTACCCTTCTCACCCTCCTCTTGTTCTCTCTCTCTCTCTCTTTCTTCTTTCAACTTACAGGCAGCACAAAGGGATCATTATATTGGACCCAAGTAAGCTGTATTCTGGTTTTCTACTCTTCCTTACCAGCAGCCTACTAACCTAATATAACCTATATTGAGGAGTCACAGAACAAAACTTGCCTTTTTGATTATTTCAAAATGTTTTAAAAACAATGATTATTTTTTTCACCCTATTTTATCGCATGAACTCAGAATATATAAAAAGTTCCTTCCTTATTATAAAATGCATCAGACCACAATAAGTCGCAACAATAAATGTTAACGATGTACAAAATTAAAGGACATTTAATATGCAAATAGCACGTTTTTAAAATATATAAAAAAATAAAAAACTTTTTCTTTAAAATAAAATACAAAAAGAACGTTTTGGTATGCATATATTCGCTATGAAAATATCGTATATTCGAAATATATTGACATATTTAAAACAAAGTAATTAACAATAACTTGATATATTTATCGCTATTGAGATTTTTTAAATTTATGCTTCTTTCGCTTTCAAGTATTTAAATTTAAAACTGTCCTTTGTATTTAACCCACCTTTAAACTATATATTTTTTTGGCACTATCTTACATTCAATAACTTTCAAATACCAGATGATAATAAAATTATTGCAAATTATTGTACACCAGATTCCACTTTTTCATTTAAAAATCAAACAAGTAATAAGAGTAAGAAATGTTAATCTGCAGGATTCGAGAAAATCTCGACATTTTCCCATCTCTAGTTGTAATGAAAAAGACTACGTTTTGTTAAAATAAAAGAAAAAACACGTTTTGTTCTGCATCAATTTTTTAAAGGCCAAATTTTTCTATGAGAAGGGAAGAAATATTATGCAAATAAGATTTTTTCCGATAGAACTTAGCCAAATTAATGCGAAGACAACAGAAAAACATTTTCTAAAAAATGAAAAAAGCACGTCTTGTTCTGCGACTCCTCATATACATACATATGTACATATTTAGCTGTTTAATAAGTAAGTAAAATGCAGCATGGTGGTCACGACAGATAATTTATAGGCAAATGTGGTGAAAGGTACTGTATCAAGCAAACAATTTTGCTTGGTACATGGCCGAAGACTTAATCTTATTTTTACGCCTGGATACTGCTCTAACTGAATCAAAATTATTTCCAACTCTGTCAGGGTAGCCAACAGTGTAGTTTTGCTTTAATTAATTACCAGATTAAAAACAAATTTATTTACAAATAAAATTTATTAAGTGAGAAGAATATTTTTAGTATGGTATTAAAAAGATGTACGCTTAGCGTATTAACATAAAAAACTATTCCTGCAATAAACAGCTTTGATTGAAAATAAAAACAAAAATCAATTAAAAATCTTGTTAAGTCAATGAGACTTTCGTTTAAAAATTTAATTAATTTCAAAATTTATTTGAAATAAGTACATTTTTAATTGTTTTTTTTTTTGGTTTTATTTTCAATTAATGTTGTTTATTTGCAGGAATATTTTTTCTGTTTGAAATCACTAGGAAACTAGAGATTTCCGTAAAGATTTTGTTTAAAGTAAATATGAGTTTACGTACCTTCGTTTATGGTCTGAAATGCGGGTGACGGTATCTGTTCCGAGTCCGCATCATCGTTAACATTATTGTAATTTAGAGAGGCACTTGAAGTTACACTTTTATCCATATTCAGGTTTGTTTTTAAGGCACGTTGAACACGTTGCGTTGATTGTGACAGTTTCTGATGAGAATTACTATTGACATAATGTTTAAAATATTTGGTGTTAATAAGAGGAATGACATTGAAGGATAAATGAATATTGTTACTGCTGCTGTTGTTGTTGCTTCTGCTGCTGGGGTTGGAGCTTGTATTGCTATTACCAGTATTAGTACTATTATCATTGTTGTTATTGCTATTTTTATTTTTGTTTTTAGTGCTGTTATTACTATTATTGCTACTATTACTATTATTGTTACTGTGTTTGGGCTTAATTTGATTGAAATTTTCAATTTTATATTCAAAGTTCGAATTAACGCTATTGGCTGTTGTTTCCTTGTGATTACTCCCGATTTGTTGTTGGTGCTGCTGCTGTTGCTGCTGTTGCTCATGCTGTTGCTGGTTTTGATAGTTTATAACAATATTGCAGTTAACTATCTTTGGTCCTTCGAACCATATGAGACCAATCAGCAGCCAGACAATATTTGATTTCGAACCTCGCGCTCGCCTTATTGCGCGAACTATTGGCACTTTCGTTGAAGTTGCTAATTCCGCAGCCAAAGTATGCTCATAGTTTAGAGCAGTAGGAGCCAGTTGCTGCTTCAATTTTTTATGAAGTTTGCTTATAAAGTACTTTGACATCTTTCTAGCTTTTTGTTTTTTTACATACTGAATAAGAGCAGTGTAAAAATAATGCTGCGGCCTGTACGCCTTGCAATGTTGATGATTTCGTCGGCGACGTCTACGTCTTCTTTTATTTTGCCGACATTTGTGGTGTTTAATGCATCTGTTAAATAGCGATGAGTAGTAGTGGTGATGATTATAGTTAGAGGCACCGTTAGAGTCGCAAATGACAACTAAAGCCATAACTAATAGAGCTAAATGCAGTCTCTCCCACTTCAGAAATGCTTGACAGTTTTTTATGGTTAATATATATTGCGGTAGAACACAATTGAATACTTCACGAGCAAAGTGGTAATAGCTACGCTTATTCAAAAATATGGACTTGGCATCAGTTACCTGGTGCATAGAATAACATTGGTCATTTAACTGACTAAGTAGTGAATAACTCTGGTTATTTGACATCAATTTAAAATAACAGTAGTCCTTGGATGGTGTATAAATATGAAGCGATAACTTTCTCATTTTATTAAGCAATGAAAGCAGATTAACGGTCCGTGCAGGCATTTTGTGGAATAAGGCACTGTTGCAAAAGCAACAATAAAAGTGACAGTTACTGATGTGACAAACGTCCTGACAACAACACAGATAACAACAATACTGGTAGTTGACATCATGAAAAGATTTTAAACTTTTATAAAAGCAGCAACAATAGATGGTATTGCATAATGGTATATAAATGTAGCAACGCTGATTCCATCGTCGACAGTTGGAGCAACAGTAGCAGCATGATCGGCACGAGTATTGGCAGAAACAGCAAGTGTTCCATACAAAACCGGTACAATAAGTCAGATAAGGTATTTTTGCTGCACACGAGGTTAAAGTTTTGAGTTTGGTCTGAGGTGATTTTCGCTCTTTTACCGTTGACGAAATTTGCTGATACGTATTACCACAGAAATGAGAGCAGCCACGCCTGTGTGAGCTTTGTTCATTGAAAGCGTTATCGTTATCGTTGTTCTTGTCTTGCTTATCGTATAATTTTTGATAGGCCGTACTGATTTGCTCCTTTGGTTTGTTACCTTTCATTATTTTTTCCGCATGTACCTTAATATCGTTTTCAATGTCTTGGTCTATCCGTTGCCTCTGATAATAGACATGGGTGAAAAGTATAAGCAATAAAAGGTCACCCATGGTCGTGACGTGCCCGTAGTTGATTACATTCCGATTATTTTCATCTCTTAAATTTTCCTCCGTGGGTGTGTCACCGACTTTAGCTGTTTGGGAAGCACGCCATGTTAGTATAGCAAATATATACGATAAAGTGCGCTTTTCGCCAATTGCCATATTATGCTTGCGCTGTTGATCGCTTTTGTGGGCAGATTCTGCTGCGTTACAGCAACAACACAATTTTTGCAAACTCGCATTTAAGGAGGACCAAAATCCAAAGAATGCGAGGCTAATATTACGCAAGTTTTGCAATACTAACAGGCATATTTCAAATGCGCTGGCCAATATCATGCACGCCAATAACTCAAAAATCCAATTGAAATTGAAGAAATCATTTTGCGTCTGATCGCGAACATTATTATTATTAATTGAGTTTGCTCGGGTGTTATTCTGTTCGGTTTTATTGATGTGTGGTAACCAAGAAACTACAATTTCATTGTAACTAATTTGACCATGTTGAAAGAAGTCCTTAATTGCTAGAGACAACTTTTCTCGTCCGATATAAATGAAGTTGGTCTTTGTGGAAAGATTGCAAGGCACTTTCGCTAGTTTTATATTTGCCTCAACAAATATGGCCTCGGCATCTTCTGCGCCCATAAGCAGTTCGCCATGACCACGCTGTTGAACATTTTGATCTTGCCATTCTAGGCCATTGCTGCTATTTACAGACCAGATTACAGTCAACAGAACTATTAAAAGCACCTTATTGCATTTAACAAAACTTTGAGAAATAAATCTGTAAATTTCGCATTTTCTAAAGCTTTGCGGTCTTATTTCTATAAACATGTTCTGTAAAAAAATACACAGAAATAATTTTTACTTCGATGGATTTATATTGAACGCCAACGGCAGCTAATTTAATTGCTTAGTTTCCCCATTAATTTAGATTTTATGTAAACCCACGATCACACACCTTGATTGCATTATTCCATTACTGATTAACCTTAAAGAAAAGTAATCAAATAATTTATTATTTATATGTAAGTCATAATTAATGATAATATGTTTTAGTGTTTCTTGGAAACTGATATGTTTCCCATCTAATACTCCTAAACAACAAGGAAATTTCTACTTCAATGCAAATTGTTCTGAAATCAGTTACCAATCACTTTTTTTTGTTGGAAACTGCATACATATAAAATAATTATATATATTCTTAATTGCATTGATCAAGTTGAATTCATTTGAGTCTAGTTTTGCTGAAGTTGAAAGTGTATTCAATTATTTTAAATATCATGAATTCACATCTAGATATCAGATGCGGCTTGAAAAGATTGAACAAATGATGTCTCAACAAATCTTTGTTTTTAATATGTACATGTATTTATTTATTGTATCTTCAAATATCAACTAACAATAAGTATTCAAATCTTAAAACAAAATATAATTATTAGGACCGACCACTGTCGGACATAAGCTTAGTGATAGTTGTAAATAATACATAAGTAGTGATAATCAAATAAATTAAGTGAAGTGCGACTTTGACCAGTGCACCAAGGGTTCCGTACGGACACGAGATATGTAATTCAATACGAACTTTAGCCAATATAAGCTATAGTTTTGGTATTTTTTTCGTTTTTGGGTTTTTTTTCGGTTCTAAGCGTTTTTTTAGTTTTGGGGTTTTTTGAGTTTATTTGCGCTTTCTGAGTTTTGGCACTTTTTTAACCGTTTTGACGATTTTGTTTTTGGTTTTTGACGTTTTTTTTTAATTTTGGCGATTTTTTTAATTTTGCCGTTTTTTAATAAGGTGATTTTACCTTGGTTTTAGCGATTTTTTCGGTTTTAAGCGTTTTTCTTTCATTTTGGCAATTTTTTTAGCTTAGGCACTTTTTTCCGCGTTTTGGGAATTCTTTCGGTTTTAGGCGTTTTTTTAATTTTGGCGATTTTTTCTTTTTGGCGATTTTTTTCATATAAACAATTATTTTGGGTTTGGCGCATTTTTCGCGTTTTGGCGATTTTTTCGGTTTTTTTGCATTTTTTTTTCATTTTGGCGATTTTTTTCATTTGGGCGATTTTTTCGAATTTGGCGATTTATTTTAGTGCTAGATTTTTTTTTAAATTTGACGATTTTTTTCGTTTTGGAGATTTTTTTTTAAATTTTGGCGATTTGTTCGGGGTTTGACTATTTTTTTCGGTTTGGCGATTTTATAATTTTCAGATTTTTTAGTTTAACCGTTTTTGAAAATTTCTTTTTTAGGCGGATGTGTCCAGTAAAGTTCAAAATATTACGAGCAAGCGGATTAGGATGTGACTCGAGTTTTGTTAAATATTTTCCTGCGTATTTTGGAACTTCAATCACTAGTGACATATTTAAATCCCGATGTATATTTGAATTCTTAATGTTCCATGGAGCAGATGTTATTAACTTTAAAATTTTGTTTTGTTTTCGTTGAAGCAGTACCCCATAACTGGATACCGTAACACCATATTGGCTTCAAAAGCGACTTGTATATTAAAAGTTTGCAGTGCAGGCTAAGTGTTAAATTTCTGCCAATCAACCAATGTATTTGAGATCATCAAAGTAACCTTAAAGTCAATATGATGTTTCCATGTAAGACTTCTATCTAGGTGTATACCAATTTATTTCACTTGAGAATGTTGAGGAATATTTTGATTGTTCATTCGAATGGGGGAACAAGTATCTCTTCTTAGGGCAAACGTTATATGGACACACTTTTGTTCATTTACCTTAGTTCTCCATAAGTTCAACAACATTTCCAATTGTGTAATATGTTTTTGAAGATATCGGGAAGCCTCGTGAGGTTTTTTATGCATACTAAGGCAGGCTGTATCATCGGCAAACTTAGATGTATGGTTATTGCTGCTCAAAGGCATATCACAAGTATAGATCAAATACAAAACTGGCCCCAGTATGCTCCCCAGTGGCACACCGGATGATATAGATTCGGGCACACTAATGAGTTCTCCTTCCACAACCGTGAACTTCCGGATAGTAATGTAACTTTCTAATAGATTCACAAAATTTATTGGTAATTATGGTTTCTATTTTAAAATAAGGCCTTCATGTCAAACTTTATTAAATGCCTGAGAAACGTCAATAAACAGGGCAGAACAATACTTCTTTTCTTCAAATGTTCTTCTAATAAATTAAACCAATCTATGAGTTTGTTCAATGGTGCTATGCTGACTTCTAAAACCAAATTGATGATCTGAAATGTACCCACTATCAGTTAAAATTGGGGACAATATTGTCATGAGCAGCTATTCGAAGAGTTTTGATATAGTTGACAGCAAACTTATTGGCCTATATGAGTCAGCTTTAGTGATTTCTTTGCCCGGCTTTGGAATCATTTTGACTTTTGCAAGCTTCCAGAGTTGTGGATAATACTCCAGTCGTAACATGGCATTAAAAATAAGCAGCAGGATTCTTATTGCAATATGCAGCAAGTTCATCAGCATCTTGTTACTAATTCCATCTGTAGCTGGATCTTTTTTTGGCTTGAGTTAGCAATTACTTTACGTACATCACGCATCTTAAACTTTAAGGCTCGAGGGGGTAGAGCAACTACAATCGGCAAATCAGCAACACCAGTACATGTATTTGGGGTAAATACGGATTTTAAATTCTCAGCAAATATTTTAAATTTTTCCGTATCGCTTCTTGCCCAACCTCGCGTAGATGTGCGCAGAGGTGGCTCAAACTCAACGGGTGTTTTAAGTTTTCTAGCAGCGCGCCACAAAGAGTAATTAGATATTGGTGTGACATCAAGACCTTCCAAATAATTTTTAAAAGATGCAGTTTTTTCAGATGGAAGCAACTCTTGGAGTCGTTTAGAACACTTTTTAAGTCTGAGTTTACGTTGGGGTGATCTGTGCTGCTGCCATTCCCTTCTAGCTCTTCTTTTTTCACACACGAGATGTTCAATATCCCTGGAATAAATTTTATTAAACCCAGACTGCGGATGGGAGGTAGTGGCATGTTCAGCAGCCTGTTTACTAATTTCGTTAAGATTGGCAATGTTAGTTTCAATGTCATTGGGTGTTCTTAGCGCAATTTTTTCCGTGTAATGACTACTAAGATATTTTTTGAATCCCAGCCAATTAACACGATTCATTATCTTCATATATGGGTGAGGTAAGTCACTTCTTAGTGGGGGAGTGATCGGAGGAGAGATCTAGAGAAGTTTCAACATTAATTAAATCCATAGAAATATTTTTCATGACGCCAAAATCAGTAACATCCGGAATTTTTCGTACGTCAGTAGACCAGTAAGTGGGCTCCCCACTCGAAATAACATCTAAGCCCATTTTTAAATTGTATTAAACAAAGCTCGACCTCTAGGTGTTACAAGGCGCGAACCCCAGTACGTATGTTTTGCATTGTAGTCTACAGCTGCCACGAAACAAGATCCAAGCGATTTGTAGAACTTCTCATACTGATCTTCGGTGGCTGAAAATCTGGTAGGTGAGTAAATTGAGGTTATCACGAAATTAGAACAAAACCTTTCTACAAAAATATTCGTAGCTTGCATATATTCTTCACTAACGTTGTCAAGGATATAGTACTTGAGTCTTTACTTAATTAGAATTGCAGATCCACCGCATTCTCTCCCTCTAAGGTCCTTTGTATCATATATAGTGTAGCCATTAATTTTGAAAAAGCTTCTCGAAATTAAATGTGTCTCAGAGACCAACATTATATCAATATTTTTTTCCCCTAAGGAAGTGCTCAAGTTCATTTTTATGTTGGCGAATGCCGTTTGCGTTCCAGAAACATATTTTTAGCATGTTCATGGCTTTTTAATTATTGCTTGAAGCAGTATATTCTGCATTCGTAGCATTTCATGCATCATGGTAGTCATATTTGTTGTAAAATTATTTATAGTTTGCACTAAATTATCAATGGTAGCTTCAAGGCGATTAAAACTAAAGTTTGAGTTTGTATTTGTTGAAATATTTGGCGGTGAAACATTTTGTGCAGGAATAAAACTTGTTTTAGCAGCATCGGCATACGATACAAGGGAAGTAACTGGTTGGCTCATTTTCGCAAAAGTGGCGGAGTAACCGTTTGCTGATTGAGATGGAGCTAATTTAAGTTTTTGCACCATAGTTTGTTTGACAAAAGAGTACACAGGACATCCTCTGTAGTTAGGGGTGTGATTACCTCCACAATTACTGCATTTTTTATCACTTTGATCTTTTGGCTTATTGCAACTAGCAGTGCCGTGTAATTCGCCTTAAACAACACAAACAGTGGGTAATTTACAGTATGTTTTTGTATGGCCATATTCTTGGCAATTATGGCACTGTACGGGACCTGATCGCTTATGTGGCTCTTCAACTGTGATTTACGGTATAAGAGGTATTTTAGCCTATAAACTGAGTGTGTCTCGTTTTTTTCAGCTGTATATCATTCGGCTCCAGTTCAACACGAAAAATCTTGAAAGTGATTTTTGTTTGAACCTCAGAATTTGTGATATCTTTTTGTGTTTTTTCATTTCATGATTAATTAAAACATATACATATGTATATGTACATATGTATGTATATAAGCTAACAAAAGCTTTAAAAATCCTTTTGTATGTTAGTAAAAATAATCATCCATTTTTGAAGACTGTTTAATTTATAAATTCTTTTTAGATTATTTTGAGAAGAAAAATTCTAGCGTGCCATATTTTGGCAAACACTGATGAATGGTAGTTTAGTTATTCAGAATTGTGTATATGGGTGTGTTGTTAAGGGGTGAACAGTTAGAAAGCCTTAACTGTACTCTTGTGGTGAGTGGTTCATATGTATGTACTTTTTCTAGCAAGAGGAAAACATAAAAATCTTTGCAATTTTTATCTCATTTAAAGGTTTTATTCGTATCTAGATTAGAGCCGTTATTTGTATGGAGAATACTTTTTTGTTGATTTCTTTTATTCTCAATCCCCAAATCGGTTCAGTTTTATGTACAAAAATACAAAAAAATTCATAGCGATAAGTTGTGTTTTAGGGGATGCGTCCGGCCCTCAAAGTTAGCCCTCAAGCCCATATATTCAATGTAATTTTTGTTTGTTTTTTTGTTTGTTTAGTTTTCTTAAGACTATTATTTAATAATTTAATAGATATGAACTCTTATTGTAAACGCTTAGTAAAATAATTTCCATATAAATGCAATTTTCCTTTTTGATTATCACTACTTTGTATTATTTAAATTATCACTAAGTTTTGGCCGACACTGGTCGGGCTAAATAATTATATTTTAGCTTTAAGATTTGATCACTTATTGTTAGTTCATTTTTGAAGATACAATAAATAAATATATGTATTATAATAAAAAAAAAAAAAAAAAAAATATAAATGCAATTTTGGTATATATAATTTTGTTGTTGTTAATTTTATTCATTATTTCCTAAAACATTAATTTTAGCAAACAACTTTCCGTGAGACTAATGTTGTAGACTGAAAGAACTAAAATATTACCATATATCACATTCTTATAAAATGATTTTTTAAAGGGCTTGAAGGCCAACTTTGAGGGGCAGACGCTCTTCCCTATGATTTTTACATAAGACTGAACCGATCTGGGGGCTGAGAATAAAATAGATCTACAAAAATAAAATAACAGCCACTCTAATCTACATACATATGTACATATTCACGACCGTATTCATAAACGATTATTAAAGTTAATGTTGGTTTAACGAAGAAAGTTATTATGTAAAAGCCGAGCTAACTTTAGCAATCGTTTAACGTTTAACCTGTGTTAATAAATTTTAATGTTTATTATTTATTTGGTCAAACTGCAATGAATTTTACTTCAAATTATCCTTTTTTAAAGCGGTTTGTACACATATCAAATCCTTGACTTTAAGTATTCAATCACTGTCACTGGAGCTAAAATCGAATTCTTACGAGTCAAAATAACTGTGGAACAGTTTTTTTCACGTTCGAGTCACAACACACACGAAACAAGAAAATCGGTAGGTAACAAGTCGTAGAGGATACAATTGGCTTAAGGAGTTAGTGAGTTGACAATTACGCTACATGAGAGGAAAAGCTATGTACACATATCATTCGCCAGTACCTGTTATATCATCATCATAAATTTTTTAATTATAACGTTGTTGGAGTATATGAGCAATATGATCAGGTATAAAAGAAAACTTAATACCATTTGCATATTTGTGTGCCTAATGTAAACTCTGTACCGGTACGACTCTCTCCGTAGTAAAGCCTTAAGGCCCAACTATAATATGAATAAGCAAACTTAAGCAACTGTGCCGTTATATATAAAAGGTATGTAGCAAACTATAATGTACTTATGGAACTTATCGTCAAGTTTCGTTAAATATCATTTGCTTAAGCTAAGTGCCAAACTTAACGCACATTCTGTACGGAAAACACTGTTTGTGCATTTTTTAAACTCAAGCAAACAGCAGCAGAAAATAGTAAATGATTTTAAATATTTTTTATTGTATCTTATTTTAAATTCAGAAAAGCAAAACTTTTATTTCATTCTTTGTTTTACAATACACATATACACACATCCACATGAGTTTATTTATGTATGTATGTTCATTGTTGTACTTTTTAGTAGGGAAAACAAACAAAACAAGTAATAAAGTAGTGGATATAATTGTACGTGAATTTTTAATTTGATTGAATTCCATTTATTTATTTTTAAGAAAAAACAAAATTACTAAAAAAAATTGTGAACAGTACCTATGTATATGTGCAGCTGTGGCTCAAAAATACTTAAGTACATTGTGGCCACCTAAAAGTCACATCTTAATTGCTTAAGTATTTGACAGACTTATCGTTCAATTCTGGCATTAGCTTAAGCCAGCTTATTCATATTATAGTTGGGCCTTTATGTACATTAAAGACCTGCACAAGACGGCTTACAAGAACTTTTAAGACATGAGGGCAATTTCAAATGCTTTACCACAGGGAAATCTTCTGAAACAAACGCTAACCAAAGTTGTCGGCAATACATTTGCTTAACTTATTGCAGGTATAAGAGTAAACAAGAAAATAGTTCGTGGCTGAAAAATTTGTGGTGTTTATGCTTTTTTCTCTCCTTGGTGCGTATACAAACGTCATGCATGTACATACATACATACCTTCATAATTTGTGTATGCTCTCTTATTATATGCACATACAAACGCACACATGCATTTACATGAGTTGTGTGCGCTTGCTTTAAAACACAACATAATAGATTACCATATAAATCTTACACACACACCCAAACGTACAATATGCAAAATAACAAGCATACATGTATAAACAGTACTTCTTTTCATTGTTTGTTATAAACAAGACGTCTTGGCGACATCGCTTGTTAACAGTCTTATACACATACAAAAATACATCAATCGTGCTTCGTTTATAGTACGACAGCATTTATTATTGGCTTAGTATAATGCATGCCACGAGAGTACATTTAAAAAACATGACATATTTACATTTCAAGACTGCTTACGCAGGCCACTAATGTACATATGGCTAACTAATATACACTTTACAGTCATTCGAAATAGTACGTCATACGCAATCACCCCTAAACAATAAATGCATTTACCATGGTGACAGGATGTTGTCTGCAACTAATCATGCTATTTTTTGTTGATTTAAATTTTTTTAACAACATTTAAGAATATTGATGGTGAAAACGTTATTATGCCATCTTTTGTCATAAGACAATTTATATTTTTACTAATATTACTTTCAATTGGTAACGAGTTGGACTGGAAGTTCCAGTAAAAGGATATGCATACATATGTATGTATGTACTAGAAGTGAGCACAAGTGAGAAAAAATAATTGTGTCAAGTGTGCAATATTTTTATTGTACACTTCATAGTGGAAAATACTTCAATTCACAAACTCAAAATTTCATAAAATATTAAGTGATAATTAAACTTTTTACAATTATATTCATTGTGAAAGACATTATTTTTATTTTATTGTTTATTAATTTTATTTTTTAGTCTTAATATAATAAATTATAAAACTTATAACAAAATCGCATACGAACTAACACGCTCAAATCTACGTTGTTTGTTTTTTCTTTTACACATACATATATTTTTACACTTGTGTGCTCATTTTACAATTGTCATTCGGTGTACACTAGTGAAATATGCTTCAACACTACAATAACAGCGATGCCAATTTAGCGCGTTTTAGCTATGCCAAAGCGCTTTTTTCGACTTAGCGATTTTTATAAAAAAAAACGCGCTCAGTTAGCGCGTTTTGAACAAAGTCGGAAAACATCATTTTAGTTCAATATTTTTTACTTTTTTTGTATAAATTTAACAAATTTCTAGTATCCAAAACTCTGATAAAAAAATTTTCAAGTTGGTTATTGATTCAGCTGTCGCAAATAAAATTACCTTGACCTTACCTTAGAATTAAAAACGCGTTTTAATACTGCAAATGGCAAATGTTCTTGAAATTTCACAGCTAAAAATAAGTATTAATCACCCAAACAGTTTACACAACTTATTAAGCATATATTCTAGGTAAAATACAAAAATTATTTGCATCACAAAACTATTCGACAACTTATATGTTGTTACAAGGCTTGACAAATTAAATTGAAATAAAAACTAAGGATTTAAATTATTTGGAAGGCGATTATGATTCTGTATTAAATGATTTTAGTTATTTAGGATATAATTTCGAAGGAGCAATATTGCAAAATCTGAAAACCGGTTACTAAAAAAATTTTATACATCGACTTTTATTAAAATTTAATTTAGCGCGCTAGAAAATAGTTGTAACTTAGCGCGTTATAGCGCGTTTTGAGAAGGACAATAGCGCGTTTGGGTTATAAATAGTTTGCACCGCTGCTTACTTGGCAGATAAACAAATGCTCGCTGCATACTTTTGCCAAAAGAGAATACCAGTTTTAGTGTTCTCATGAAAGCATTAGCACTAAAAAGAGAAAACAATTCAATACTGTACATCATGCATATTAAGCAACCAAACATCTTGTGCTCACCTCTAATATGTACATATGTATATAGCGCTCATATACTAAAACAACGGGGAAAATAAAATTTTATTTGTCTGTCTAAAGTTGAATATGTAAGTTATTTGTATAAAATTTTTAGACAATATGAATAATTAATTCTGCATCATTAACCCAAAATCCCATTTTTTGATTTATTGAATGAGCGGTATGCATGAATGTACATATATGTATCTACATGCATACATATTTACTTACATACATATATAAAAGGCTTTTAACAATGACATTGAACATTTTTGGGAAGATTATTATAGCCTCGTCATACCTACTCACTTCTCACACTACCGGCTTTTCCTCCTCAGATATGTACACAATTATTATATTTTGTATAAATTATATACATATGTACAGATGTATGTAGTTGTATACATACATATGTACATAAAAATGGGTATACATAGTATACGAGTATGTATGCATATATGCATGCACATGTATATACCTACTTACCTATATACATATGTATATATAAATATGTCTATATATACATATGGTTGCTCCGGTATACTACTGTAACATACATATGTATGTTAATAAATGTATATATATATATATATATATATATATATATATATATATATATATATATGTATATATATATATATATATATAGATATATGTATACTTATATATATATATATATATATATATATATATATATATATATATATATATATATGTATGCATATATGTATATGTTTTTACATATTATATATATGCATATATTACATATGTATATATATATATATATATATATATATATATGTATATTTATATATACATAGATATGTGCCCTTAAATTATGAAAGTGGTCTAACTCACATGAATTTTTGCTTCGAAATATTAAATAAATATTGAAAAACTTCAAATATTTGACATACATATATGAAATAAATTTATATTAATCGAGACCAGAACAACTCTAAATTATGTTGTATAATATAAAAATATTTTTTTGATTTGTTCAAATGTAATCTACTAAATATATGACTTAGAGAAATTTATGACTTAGACCACTTTCATAATATATATGTATATATACATATACATATATATCTATATATATGTGCCATTAATTATGAAAGTAGTCTAAGTCATGTGTATTTTTGCTTCGAAATATCAAATAAATCATTGAAAAACTTCAAGAAATATTTAAAAATTAATAAATAAATTTATATTAATCGATACTAGTACATCTCTTAATTAAAATGCTATATAATATTAAATCACTTTTTTATTTATTCAAATGTAATCTACTAAATATCTCGATCAGAGCAATACATAACTTAGACCACTTTCATAATTAAGGGCACATACTATATAATATGTATATTCATATGCATACATATATATCTATGTACATACATATGTGCATAATGTATGCATATGTATACATGTATGCATATACATTCATTTATACATATATATGCATATATACATATGTATTTAAATAAATAATTATATATATATGTATACATAGTATTTATATTTTTTCATTTACCAATATATACGTATGTATACTGCACACATATGTACATATGTACGTACATACATACATACATATAGCAAAAAAAATTTATATGTAATTAATATGAATGTACATCTCTCTATATCTACCATGTACAATAATAATTGTCAACAATACTCTCAAAATCACATTCACGCAATTTTTCTTTAATTAATTATAAGTTTGTTTACTTAAAACGTTACCACTTTTTATTTTTTATTTATATTTTTAGTATGTATAATAATAAGTTTTACTAAGACACGTTATTTCTACGGTTTGAAAATTTCTCTGACTGTGTTTTCTTCCTTGAGTTCGTAATTTTCTGGAAAGGCTTTCATTTATATGTACGAGTATGTATGTCGTGTTTGGTCGTTGTTTTACTGCGGCATGATGCGACTGTTATGTTTACAGTATATACAACTATTTTTGACAATTTGCCAAATCCACGAGGATATGTGACAAGTACTGCCATATGTTTTCCTTTACTATGGCCAGATGTTGAATTGGCCTTAAATATATGTGAGCATTTGAAAAATATGGTAAACAACACATAAGTTTATTTGAAGGCGGCAGCTTAATCAAGTACCACCACAAGTTCCTTTAGCTGGTTCATTTATGCAAGATGGAAACTTGTCAAATTATGCAAAAAATTATGAAAGTGTGTGTGTTGTAATAAGACAGTCAGGAAAACACATAAACATTTCGACATTATTCTGTTTAATTGTAACCACAAAATGTTATTGAAGTTGTGCTACCTGATTCAACTGCCTTGGTTTTTTAACAAATATAAAACAATACTCTTTCGGTCATAGTAGATATATAATATACATACATATATGTATATGAGTATGAATTAAAGGGTGGGCAAATTTAAGGTTACGATGAATTTACTTCCAAACATACTTTTTATTGACAAATTCACTTTTGTTGATAGCAATGTAAAGTAGAAATATGGAATATGATTTCAGGAAAATTTTTACCTCTAGCACATCGGCAGATGTCTGCTCTTTTCACAAAATTTGGAATCACATTTTGAAATGAAGCATCGCTTATCTCGTCAATGAAGCGCCAAATTTCATCTTTCAGGATGTCAGTTGTTTCTGTTTTGTTCACTTAAACACGGTCTATCAAAATTCAACTTCACAAATTTCACAATTAAAATTCTTTGTTCAAGAATGTAGCGTTCCATGTTTAAAATTTTCCAATTTTTAACTGCATAAATGTCAAAGGATGACAGCACAATTGTTGACATTTCATCATTTGACAGCCTATTTATTTCCAAACCTCAAATCCTGTAGTATAGATACAAATAATAAATATAATCATGGGTACGTTCGTCACTTCGGTAAATTCATGCATCAATGTTTACTGCGTATGCATGATTATCTGTTGCACATTTTTTACAACTGCTCAACATCTGTGCTCAGATGACATTTTTGAACGAACTGAAAATAATTTGTAAGTTGGCAAGTAACTTTATTTAAGAAAATCGTGATAATAAAAGTGGCAATTTTCTTTGAAATTGTGGTAAGAAAAAAAATTTAAAAGAAAATCATATAAGAACACAAGTAACAACAAGTACTAAGAAACTACAAAAATTATTTGTTTCAAAGTTGTTTACATATGTATCAATCTTTTTTTTGATGTGTAAACACTATACACTAGGGGTTAGAAATCTTTTTCACAGTAAAATCACAAATTTTGAGTAAGATGCACACCGCGTCATGAAATCGGTGTGAGCTATGTATGTATGGATGAGTGAAATCATACATAATCATACGAACAAGAAGTACAAAGAAACTTAACAGCTGCATAGAAATACAGTCATCCGAATTTTAGAGTTAATTTTAATAAAAATTGCTTGTGAAGTGCAATAGTGTTGCCAGTGGGAATAATTTTGTTAAAAAGCTGAAAAATATAAAATAAATAAAATATATATAAGCTTTTAAATAAAAGAGCGTTTTAAATGTCAAATATTTTTTTTAAATATATAGCAGTCTTTATAACATAGAATATACACCTAACATAATATGTAAGATGAGAGTGTCAAATTCAATTGCAGAGAGAATTATGTTACGTGTAGACTTCAAACTTATAATATTTTTCATGAGAGCGTTGTTATAAGAAATCCTAAAACAACAATCTTATACAATGAACTGTCAAAAAACACGTACATGAAAATAATTTAGTGTGCATGTGTGAGTGTTTATTAAAATAAATGAAAAACTATGCTTTGAACAAAATTTCTGGGATTTTATAATTGTTAAGAGCCAATTTCACCAACTCATTTAAATATCAATTCATATTTAAAAGTAATTTTTCCATACAAAAATTAATGAAAATCGAGATTTAAATATGAATTGATATTTAAATAGAGTTGGTGAAATTGGCCCTAAATGTGTTTAATTGATTTATAAATTAAAATTTGTGTGAAAAAGTGAAAATAAAATAAATTATTATACAAAAATAAAACATGTTAGCTCGATGAAAATTTGCATAAAATTAAATGTTATAAGAAAAGTTAAATAACGTTGTCCTCTTGTATAAGATGAAGATATATATCGGTATTTTATTTTTGTTATTCTGCCGACGTTTTCTCACATATTATGTCAGAGTTAATCGCAGTTTCAGACGTTTTCCACTTGCATATGAGCAATTCTCCACAAACCCCCACAACTAATAATTCCATTACTATAGATGCAGTTTTCCATAGATTTTTAAATACAGTAGAGTCAAACATTTATAAATCTTACTTTAGTTACCATAAGCCAATATTAACTATTTGTACTTAAGGCATTTACCATAGATGGGCAATTTGCATTGCTACTAAAGTTTCAGTAAAAATAAGTTTTTAATAAGTAAATTTTTACTGATTACTAAAATTTTTTTCTGCAATTTTTATAAAGTGCCTAAATGATTTATTATATAATGAGGTACATTGAATTTTCAGTAATCAGTAATGCCCGTATTCATAATGAAATTCTACCAAGTGGCTAAACTTTTTTTAAAAAAAAATTTAAAATTTGAATAAAAAAAACTTTACGCTACAATTTTATTATGAATACGGCCTCACGATTTTACTGGTATGGCAAATTAAATTTCATTATCAGTAAAAGTTTACTGAATTTTTTTAGTAATCAGCAAATTTACTGCTTACTGCAATTTTGAATGCAGTACATATATGTATACTGCAGTGTGCCCATTTACAAACCAAATAAGTTAAATAAAACAAACAAAAACCAGCAAATTCCTATGTATTTACAATATTAAAATTTTTGATACTTTTAATTGATTTATTTAAAAAATTATACTAAAAGCATAAGTAGTTCCCACTTAAAACAAATTTTCATTACTAGATGTTTACTCATCTCCCCTATGATCGGACTCACATTACTTTTTTTTTGTAAGATTCGAAACATGTAATTTAAATATCTAAATATGTATAGTATACATATATTCAACGATTTCACAGTTATTGAAACTTAGAGTAAATAATCAAGTATATTTTTTGAGCTCTTATTATTATTCTCTGGTATGTATGTACATAAGATAACTGAAAAAAGTCGTTTTTGTAATCCAAAAAACTGCATTTTATTAACTTTTTCCACTGTTGTAACAAAATAATGAATATTATATTATTTCTTCTTTTTTTTTGTATAATTATATTATTCTTAACATGCTTATGAACTCACCCATTGTTTATTTTTAATTATTAAATTAGTCTTAAGAATAGTACGAGTAATTATGAAAATTCTCGTTTGTATGTAACTGCCCTAAGATTCAAACTTAACGGATGGCCGCCCAGTAAGGACATCTGTTGGTAAGAAACCACCTATGACCAGATGTTTGTGCCATTGCGATAACTAAACACATGTGTGCTCACAATGATTGTCTCGTTGTCAGAGTAGCAAGCCGAGCAAAAAATGTCGGCGGCGGCTGAAAGACAAATATTTTCGGCGGCGGCGGCTGAACGGCTTAACGCCGATTTCTTTAAGCACTTTAAAAAAGTTTTAACCCAGTCTGTTTTTAGAAAAATACGTGAATTATTGAATCACCACGTTGTAACATTATTTATTTTGCAATAGTTTGAATATTGCAATAATTGATGTCCTAAAAAATAGCTTCGTAAATTATTTGTTAAACCATAGTTAAACATATTCTAGACTATCAGGGCAATTATGAATAAAATTTCGCGAGAAATTTTTAATTTTTATACCCTTTACCAAAAAATGGTAAAAGGGTATATATAGGTTTGTCATTCCGTTTGTAATTTCTACAATATTAATAAGACACACATAAAGTATATATATTCTGGATCCTTATGCATAGGGAAGACGAACAAGCGATGTCCGTCTGTCCGTCTGTCTGTACGTGAAATCGGTTTTCCCACGCTCCCAGAAAAGCTAGAGACTTCGTTCTTGGACTGGTGTGTCAGAAATTTTCCGAAAAATTTTGCTATTGAAATTCAGCAAAATCGAGCAGACGGTTTCAGAGCTGGAAACCTCATACTCAATATTCCCATAGAAAATAACTACCGAAAACAAGTTTTCATTACTTTTTTATTAAATTAACTTATTTTATACTTCGGTATGAATAAAATTGGTATTTATAATTAAAAAAAAAATTTAAAAATTTAACAAATTAAAAAAACGTTTCCAGGGTTGGAAAACTTTAATTTTTTTTCTAATAATTAAACATATTTCATGTTTTAGGAAGAAGGCTATTTTCTCAGGAACGGTAAAAGCTACGGGTCTGAAATTTGGACAGTGTATGTAGAACTTTGGTTGCTACAATAACAAATATATAAAAGCTAAAAATTAAAGGGTGTTCCAAAATGAGTGACGAAAACTTTTAAAATCCCATGTAATATACATACAATTGTATTATGTATGTACATATGCATATTGACACTTGAAATTTGTAAAATTAATGTATTTTTATATATGCTACAACAATTAACACTAAAATTAAAAAAATTTAAGTTAAAGGGTGGTTCATCAGTTAATGCAATTTTGACTATGTAATTTTAACAAATTGCTATATCTTGGAAACCGTAAGAGCTAAACTGTTGAAATTTTCAAAAACGGTAAATCTAAAAAATCCGAAAATTATAAAATCGCCAAAAATTTAAAAAAATCGTCAAAACGAAAAAAATCGCCAAAATTAAAAAAAACGCTAAAATTAAAAAAAAAACGCCAAAAACCGCAAATTTTGCCAAAACAAACAAAAAATGGTTATGTGAACAAAAATCACCAAAAATTAAAAAAAAAATCGCCCAAATGAAAAAAAATCGCCAAAATAAAAAAAATCACCAAAACGAAAATAAATCGCCAAAATTAAAATAAACGCCAAACACTAAAAAAATTGCCAAAACAAAAAAAATTGCCTATATGAAAAAAAAATCACCAAAAATTAAAAAAATCGCTTATATGAAAAAAAATCGTCCAAATCAAAAAAATCGCCATAACGAAAAAAAATCGCCAAAATTAAAAAAACGCCAAAAACCGAAAAAAAATCGCCAAAACGAGAAAAAGTGTCAAAATGAAAAAAATTCACACCATGACAAAAATCGCCAAAACAAAAAAAATGCTTATATAAACAAAAATCGCCAAAAATGAAAAAAAATCGCCTAAATGAAAAAAATCGCCTAAATGAAAAAAAATCGCCAAAATCAAAAAAACCCCAAAAAACCGAAAAAAATCGCAAAAAAAAAATGCCTATATCAAAAAAAATCGCCAAAAATTAAAAAAAATCGCCTACATGAAAAAAAATCGCCAAAATCAAAAAAATCGCCAAAACGAAAATAAATCGCCAAAATTAAAAAAAACGCCATGAACCGAAAAAAATCGCCAAAACAAAAAAAAATTGCCTATATGAAAAAAATCACCAGAATTAAAAAAAAACGCTAAACACTAAAAAAAATAGCCAAAACAAAAAAAAAATTGCTGGTATCGCCAAAATTAAAAAAACGCCAAAAACCAAAAAAATCGCCAAAACAAAACAAAAATTGCCTATATGAAAAAAAATCGCTAAAAAATAAAAAAATCGCCTAAATGAAAAAAATTTTCAAAATCAAACAAATTGTCAAAAGAGGAAAAAAGTCGCCAAAATTAAAAAAAAGCCAAAAACCGAAAAAATCGCAAAACGAGAAAAAAAGTGTCAAAACTAAAAAAATTGCCACAAAAAAATAAAAAAAAAAATAATATATATAAAAAATAAGAAAATCGTCAAAATCAAAAAAATCGCCAGAACGAAAAAATCGCCAAGATTAAAAAAAACCCAAAATTAAAAAAAACGACAAAAACCAAAAAAATTGCCAAAATAAAAAAAAATTGTCTAATGAAAAAAACCGCAAAAAAGCACCAAATTAAACATAATACCTAAAACCTAAAAATTGCACAAAAAGTATGAATTTTTTCACAAAATTAATTTGTACCAACATATCTCTGTGCTTATGTATGTATCTCTATACTACATAAACGCACTTTGGTAAAGGGTATATAAGATTCGGCACAGCCGAATATAGCACTCTTACTTGTTTAAATTAGAATTTTTTTCCTATTAGTTGGAATTTTTCCCCGGGAAAAATTTCTCGCGGAATTTTATTCAATATTGCCTTCTACATAAATTTTATTTAAGCTTTAAGATTGAATTAAAATGAATTACTTTATTGGAACAGTGCTACGGATCAACAAACAAAAAGCTTTGAACAATTAATTATCAAAAAGTCGCCTCACTGCTTAAACAAAAAAGTCTAGTAAACGTGCATGTATTTAAGAAGGCACTCCAAAAGAGAACGTAAGTGTTGTCGCAGCTACGTTACCGTTCACATAAACATTTTCCTTTTATGTGGAAGCAAAAACAAATATCTTTCCGGGACGCTCGCTATCATATTAAATATGAAATTTGAAAAAGTATAAAAAATAAAAGACAAAATATCGGCTGAGTACTAAGCCGCCGATAAGCCGAGTGGTTCGGCGGCGGCTCGGCTTGTCGAAAAAAATCGGCTGACTGGCTAGGCGCCAGCCGCGCCGGTACGGCTTGCTACTCTGCTCGTTGTGTTTGCCAGCAAACAAGTATCAAATGGTGGTAATCAGGGAAGGCATTGATAACTTTAAAATTGTAGCAACAACTTTAAAAAAATTGTACTTTTTTACCTTAGTTGTACTAAAATATTTTTTTTATTTGAAATAACTGAAATAACATATTTTTATTTGTTTTTATTAAAATAATCGACTTTGTTCTGACTCCCGAATCGTTTTCACAAATTTGCTTATAAGTTACACCTGTTTAAGTTGTTGTTTAAAATATACATATTAAAAGCATGTGCTCCAGCATCCGGTTATTTGGAAATGGACTAGTTCACTTTTTTTATTTTCTTCCTGCGTTTTGCTTTTACAATACTATTTTGAAGGAGAAGCATATGACTTTCATTGTTCAAAATTGAAAATTGACATATGCAATCGTTTGAAAAAAAAATACGGAGTGAAACTGCGGAGATTACTTACATAGTGTTCACACCTGATGAATTTATATTATGATGAATGTCAAATTGATACCATGATGAAAATTCATCATGTTTAGACTCAATTTATTAATATTATGGTAGCGTTATGATATAATCATCAGAGCTCGCGGCCTGATGAATTCATCTTGATATCAAATGTCATTTTATGTGTTTTTGTGTATTTAACGTTTATTTATTAAACAATTTTTGTTTAAAAGAGGTGGCACAACAATTATTTGTGAACAAAAAATTAAACACCACGCAAATTATTTATTTTTTCAAGTATTTTTCAAATATTTGAAAAAATATTATTCATCATAATATAAAGTCATCAAAGTCTACCCCTTTGTGTTGATATTAATGAAAAAATAAATTCAGTAAAGTGCGACTTTGACCCGCGCACGAAGGGTTCCGTACGGACACGAGATATGTAATTCAATACGAACTTTATCCAATTTTTTTTAGCATTTTTTTCGTTTTTGGGTTTTTTCGGTTTTAAGCGTTTTTTTTAGTTTGGGGGTTTTTTGAATTTATTGACGCTTTCTGAGTTTTGGCAGTTTTTTTTCACGTTTTGGCGATCTTTTTTTGGTTTTTGAAGTTTTTTTAATTTTTGCGATTTTTATTATTTTGGCGTTTTTTATTTTGGCGAGTTTTTTATTTTGGCGATTTTTTTTAATTTTGGCGTTTATTTTCATATAGGTGATTTTTTTTTTTTGGTTTTGGCAATTTTTTTAGTTTTGGCACTTTTTTCTCTTATTGAGGATTTTTTTAAATTTTTGGGGTTTATTTTCAATTTTGTCGATTTTTTTCGTTTTGGCGATTGTTTTTAAATTGGGAGTTTTTTTTATTTTGGGGACTTTTTTTCATTTTGGCGATTTTTTTACATAAACAATTATTTTGGTTTTGGCGCATTTTTCGCGTTTTGGCAATTTTTTTCGGTTTTTGGCGTTTTTTTTTTTAATTTTGAGGATTTTTTTCATTTAAGTGATTTTTTCGAATTTGGCGATTTATTTAAGTGTTAGAATTTTTTTTTTAATATTTGCGATTTTTTTTGTTCTGATTTTATAATTTTCGGATTTTTAAGTTTTACCGTTTTTGAAAATTTCAAGAGTTTACCTCTTACGGTCTCCAAGATATAGCAAGTTGTCAAAATTACATAGTCAAAATTGCATTAACTGATGGACCACCCTTTGATTTAAATTTTTTCATATTTTAATGTTTATTGTTGTAGTCTATATAAAAATACACTAATTTTACAAATTTCAAGTGTCAATATACATATGTACATAAAATTGTATGTATATTACATGAGATTTTAAAATTTTTCGTCGCTCGTTTTGGAGCACCCTTTAATTTTTAATTCTCATGTATTTGTTGTTGTAGTGGCCAAGGTTCTACATACTCTGTCCAAAGAGTTATTCCTCCTGACGAGGCGAAAACTAATTCAATTTTGGTATTTGATGATGTTGCATGCGAGAAGCAAAATAATATACGAGCATATTTTTGCATGGGACGACATAAGGATGTTGATTCATTCTACTTGTGCCAAACTTATACGAGAATTCCCAAGCACTTAATAAGAGACAATGCAAATGTGATTATAATGTTTAAACAAGATGAGACAAACATGAAGCACGTTTATACTGATCATGTTGCCAGCGACATGAGTAATGAAAAGTTTCATGAAATTTGTCGAGAGTGTTGGAAGGATATGGATTTTTGATGATAACCAAAGATAATGACTTAAACAATGGTCGCTATAGAAAGCAATTCGACTATTTTATAACGATATAAATTACTCCCCAGCTAAAAAAATATGTATGGAGCATATATGATATCCAATATATGGTTCGGATCCAAAAAATGAGGGTATATGGGCATATATGATTATATATATTTATACATTTTCATACATGTATGTGTAAATTCCCTCCACAGTATGCAAAGTTCATATTCATACACTCTTGATTCACAAAAGCGCACTGCTGTGCAATAAATTAAATTACTAAAATTAAATTTTTTAGACTTGAGAGAGAGGTTGTATTTAATGAAACATTTGTTTGGACAAATAATTCAAAACGAACTTAAAGTCATTTCATTCATCAAAAGGTGAATCAATTATTTAAAAAACACATAAATCATATTCGTACATAATATTTAGCTTAAGAAATCAGATTAAAAACTAATGCAATTAATTATAAAAGAAAAAATAATCCCTCTAACAATAGTTTTCAATACAGTAATATGAACTTTGTTTCTTATCAAGAGAATTTTATTATTTTCTATAAAATTAATGACTGGATTATCCTTTTGATTATTTGATATATTAAATGAGGTCACAATGTATAAAATCATACAAGAATGGTTTTTTTGTAACAAAAAGTTTTTCTATTTTAAACGTTGAGGGTACGCATATAAACTTTGCATACCGTATGTATTTTGTAATGGATTTCCAATTCAGCAGTAATAAAATTCCAAGCTTTTTTGATTGCAAAAACGATCTATAAAATCTTATATTTATATATGGATCCACATATGAAGAGCTTCATAATTAAATTTTCCATATATGAACTCATATGTTATAACACATTTCATATATTAGTCCATATATTAGTTCATACATATATAATAGTTTTGCCATGTATAATCCCATATATTTCCATACATGAATTCATACATATTCATATATAGTTATATACATTCATATATTAAAAATATATGGACCATATATAATTTTTTTAGCTGGGTCTACATAAAAGCAAAACATTAGTACTTAATTTGGCCTTGCGCATAGTACATCTACTTATTTCCTAAAGTATTTACCATACCTGATCTGAAAGCTGATCTGTTACCTGATCTAATAGCTGATACCTGATCCGATAGCTGATCTGATACCCCAATGCCTGATCTGATAGCTGATCTGATACCTGATCTAATAGCTGATAGCTGATAGCTGATCTAATAAGTCATCTGTTAAGTAATACCTGATCTGATAGCTGATACATGATCTGGTGCCTAATGGTTGAAAATGGATGAAAAAGTTTTAAAAGAGCTAATAAAGACAAGAACTGTTGTAAAGAAAAAATTTCGTAGTATAAAAGTTGATGAAGCAGATGCTTATGAGCAATTCAAAGATACATTTAAACCAATAATAGAACCATTAACAGAATTTGTGAATAATTCTAAAAATAATAAAAGAAGTATTAAAGCAGAAAGAGATGAATTTAAAACGAAAGTTTATAAAAATTCAAAATTTCCATTCAACGAACAATCAGTTAAGTTAGAGACAAGTACTCCAAAGAAACTTGTTGAAGAAACGTTATGCAATAAAAATATCTCACTTAGTAATCGAAACGCAAATAAGGCTGATAATGTTGATACTGATGATGATGATGACAACGATGATTTTTAATCTCAATCGGAAACTTTAGACAATTCAGATAATCATAAGAGTTATACTGACCTAGCACTCTTGGAAAGCAGATACTCTATATGGCCCACATAAAGATTTTAATAATAAATGGAAGTTTGGCAATAGAAGTATTAAACTTACTGAAGATAAAATAGCGATTGGAAATCAAATATGGGCTTTCACACCAGGTTTATTTTCTTTTATTTTCGTGGGGGATTCTATGGTGAAGAACTTTCAAAAACCAGATATCCAAATACATATCTAGTTGAAAAAGTTCTTAAAACTTAAGGCGAGAAGGCATATGTTAAATGGTTAGGATTTACCAATCAACATAATTCTTGGATCAATAAAAATGAAATATTGTAGTTAAGTGTATATATAAGTCTATATTTGTATCTAATATATTAAATAAAATATAATTATATATAAACTTCCTTTTTTGTACAAAGTGCTGTGTTTAATTTCACTTATTTGTAATCAGACAACCATAATGTCAATAACACTTACTCTTAGCTCAAACTCATCTCAGTTATCTGCAAATTACTTTCCTCCTATTCGTTTGGATGGTGAATATGAATGTGCTCTAACTGATTTTCATTCAAATAATAGCATTCCGAATGTAGATGATTATAACAATATATTTCATATTGGTGAACATGTAATTAAAATACCAATAGGATCTTATGAATTGAATGATATAGTTGATTATATTAAACATCACTATAAGCAGTATTGTCCGGAAAATAAAATTGATTTAGAAGCTAATAACAATACAATGCAAGTTAGAGTAAATAGCTCTAACGATCTCATATACTTTAACAAAGATAACACAATTGAAAAACTTTTTGGATTCAATAAGAAAATTCTAGCTCCTAACCAAGACCATTACTCAGATCTACCAGTCAATATTTTCATCGTGAATATCTTGCATGTTGAATGTAGTATAGTCGTTAACACATATACGAATAACTCACAAGGACACACATTACATGAATTTGCGATCAATGTCCCTCCAGGGTATAAAATTGTTGAGATTCCTCGAAATCTTATCTATTTGCCAGTTAACTGCCGAGAGATAAGTTCTCTCACTCTACGCATAGTTGATCAAAACGGTGATTTAATTAATTTCCAAAGAGAGGAAATTACAACACGAATACATTTGAGATCTAGCAAATAATTCTAATATACAACGTCAAGCAATCTAAGGATAAAATTTGATACACTCATAAAACACTATTGCAAACCAAACCACTATTAAAGAGATCATTACACAAAAAATATTTGACGCAAGAAATTAAAAATTTTTTGAAGTCTCTCAATTTAAAGTTGACAAAGAAATGAGTTACATACTAGATGTTCTAGAAACACCTCAATCAGACGAGAGTACAATTAAAAAGGACTATCACACATATACACCATACCTAAAATCCTTCAACAATAATGATGAGATTCGAATTTCAATACAAAATCAAGACTTATATGTGCTACTCAGCGAAAGCTACATATATGTTGAGGGAAGTATTGTAGATGATAATGACAGCAAAATATCTTCGTTTTTAAATCTAAAATTAAAAAATAACTTTGTGGCACAACTCTTTGACGAAATTCGATATGAACTTAATGGCATAGAAATTGATCATACAAGACATTTAGCGATTACAAGCAGCCTAAATAATTTTGTTTCTTTATCACCAACAGAAAGTGTTGGATTGTACAATGCAAGATGGAACAAACTCGATGATTTGGATATTTCAAATGGACACTTTGATTTCTATGTACCACTGAAACTATTTTTAGGTTTTGCTGAAGACTATAATAAAATTATACTCAGCGGTAAACATGAATTGGTTCTCTTACGTAGTAAGAACGATGAAAAACTCGTATACTCAACTGTTGCTACTGACAAACCAAAAATTATTATCTCAAATATATCATGGAGAATTCCGCATGTACAATTATCCGATCTGAGCAAATTGAATATGATTAAAATTATTAACAGTGGTGCTTCTATACCAATGGCATTTCAACTAAATACAGGAACTAGCTATATATGGAATGTTAAATTGGCTGCAAATAGAGAACGACCCCGTTTTGTGTTGATTTCTTTTCAACAAGAAAATAAGTTTTTTCACTGTAATCTATACAATTTAAAAGTGCATTTAAATTCCTAATCGTGCCCATATGATGATCTAAATATAAAATTTAAAAATGGTCGGGTTGCCATCCTATATGATATGTATCTGCAGTTTCAAAAAGGCTACTACATGAGGGAATCACAACCGCTTCTAACTGCTCAAGAATTTAAAAATAGTGTGCCGATAGTGGTAGTAGATGTCAGTCACCAAAACGAAGCCCTCTCTAACGGTCCTGTTTATATAAAAATTGAAATTGAAACGGACTCCAACATTCCTACTCATACATCTGCTTTTTGCATTCTCATCCACGATCGCATAATAGAATACATACCCTTAAAAGGTCAAGTTCGTAAAATAATGTAAATAAAAAATAAGATGATTGGGGATAAAGTTTTTATCGATATGCAAGGATTTAAATCCAATTCAAACATCTTCATTGCAAAAGAAATATCAATTGTTTTTAATAATAAGGAACATATAAATTTTATTATTAAACCACCATTTAACTTCAGAAGATTATCAATAGCAAAACAAAGAGAAGCGAATTGGCTAACAAGAAACTTTCATCATCTGAATTGGAATGACGGATCAATATCATTTAAGAGTGTTGTAAAATTTTTAAAATCCAATTTAAAACGTTCTTCAATCTATGTTAAGGGTGTGGAAAAGAAGAAATGGTTTGAAAAACTACTTCAACTTAGAGTTTTCAACATCGAGGATTTTGGTTGCATCAACTTTAAGCAAATACAACTTAAATATCCGGAATATTTTTACTGCAGCTTTGACAATTATGGAGTTTGTGCCTTAAGAAATGCATATTTACTTTATCAGGAAAATAACTAAACAATTTATTTTAATTTTCTATTCTTACATTGTTACAACTTACATATATTTACGATATTTCTTTAAAATAAATATGTAGATTAAAAATATACAAAATTTTGTTCAATCATTTATTTATATGTATATGGTTTGTACAAGGACAAAGACAAATGTGAAGAAGCGACAATAAAAATCTGTTTACACATTTTTTACGTTTTAAGTAAATAAATTTGAATTTATGTTTACAAAATTAATCAAATTAAAATCTTAAATTTAAGGCCGCCAATAATGCATCCCCTCTTCGGCTTGCATAAATATTGCAGTTAAATCATCTATATCTTCTGGCATATAGTTAAATATTGCCAATATGTCAAATAATAAATTTCTTTAAATATTAATTATAATCTTTAACTAATAAATTTCAATTAGTTATTCAATCGTCTTGTTGCGAGCTACATTGCTTTGTTCTGAAATGGTTTCAGCAGCTGAATTATATTAACTATTACATGGTTATACTTGTAATATTGATAAGGACTACAAGAAATTACTACTGAGAACTATTAACGAATTAACAATGTACAGGGTGGCCCAGAAAGACCGAAGTGGTGTGAATTCCTTATAACTTTTTATTTAAGACATATTTTTTTAATTTTTTGTTTTTTAAATACAGTAAATTTATAGGGAATATTTTTAGATTAGTTATTAAAAATTGTATCCCGCAAGTGGTGGCCATTTTCTGCTTCGCACAAATGTGCTCTTTCCATTTCCATTATTCATAACTTATTTATGAGTGACGAAGCCCATTTCCAATTAAATGGGTTTGTTAACAAGCAAAACTTTAGGATATGGGCTAAGGAAAACCCGAGAGTACTTCATCAACGACAATTACACCCAGTTAAGTGTACTGTTTGGTGCGGTGTTTCTTCAGAAAGGATCATTGGTCCATATTTTTTGGAAAATGAAAGAGATGTCGCCATTTCCATCAATGGTGATCGATATCGGGCCATGTTGGAAAATTTTGTAAGGCCAGCCGTGGAATACCATCCGCAAATATGGTTCCAACAGGATGGAGCCACAGCGCACACTCCGAGGGCCACAATGGCTATTTTACGCGACATCTTTGGGGAAAGAATAAATTCGCGTAGAAGCAATTTTAATTGGCCTCCGCGTTCCCCGGATTTAACCGCTCCAGACTGTTTCCTTTGGAGTTATTTAAAAGGGAAAGTTTATGTTAATAAGCCTAGGACTATTGAGGAATTAAAAACCAATATTCCAGACGAAATTAACAACATAACACCGGAAGTTTTGCGAAAGGTCATGGAAAATGTGTTGAAAAGAGATCATTTGTGCGAAGCAGAAAATGGCCTCCACTTGCGGGATATCATTTTTAACAACTAATCTAAAAATATTCCCTATAAATTTACTGTATTTAAAAAACAAAAAATTAAAAAAATATGTCTTAAATAAAAAGCTATAAGGAATTTACACCACTTCGGTCTTTCTGGGCCACCCTGTATATCAAAGTCTACACTCTTTTCACATATTATCGTAATAACTTGAATAAATATGATTGTGATATAATAACAAAGGATTATATTCAAGAAGTTAACATATGTGCATGTAAATTACATTATACTGAATATTTTTTAACTCAAAAACTTTTTAATGTATATAAAATAATTTTTGACTATAAACCTATATCTCAAAAGAAAAAGAAATATAAAAGTCTTTTAAATAAAATTTATGTTATAAATGCAAATGTATAATTTTCTTTTATTTATTCGACCAAAAAACATATGTTAGTATATTTTTTCGTTCAATAACAGTAGAACTGACAAATGCACACAAACCCACACACACAAAATTTCAGGTACCCAGCTAAAAAAATTATATATGGTCCATATATTTTTAATATATGAATGTATATAACTATATATGAATATGTATGAATTCATGTATGGAAATATATGGGATTATACATGGCAAAACTATTATATATGAACTAATATATGGACTAATATATGAAATGTATTATAACATATGAGTTCATATATGGAAAATTTAATTATGAAGCTCTTCATATGTGGATCCATATATAAATATAAGATTTTATATATTGAGCCATAAAAGAATGTATGCATAAATGCATAAATGATATCTCACATAAGATCGTTTTTGCAATCAAAAAAGCTTGGAATTTTATCACTGCTGAATTGGAAATCCATTACAAAATACATACGGTATGCAAAGTTTATATGCGTACCCTCAACGTTTAAAATAGAAAAACTTTTTGTTACAAAAAAACCATTCTTGTATGATTTTATACATTGTGACCTCATTTAATATATCAAATAATCAAAAGGATAATCCAGTCATTAATTTTATAGAAAATAATAAAATTCTCTTGATAAGAAACAAAGTTCATATTACTGTATTGAAAACTATTGTTAGAGGGATTATTTTTTCTTTTATAATTAATTGCATTAGTTTTTAATCTGATTTCTTAAGCTAAATATTATGTACGAATATGATTTATGTGTTTTTTAAATAATTGATTCACCTTTTGATGAATGAAATGACTTTAAGTTCGTTTTGAATTATTTGTCCAAACAAATGTTTCATTAAATACAACCCCTTTCTCTCAAGTCTAAAAAAATTTAATTTTAATAATTTAATTTATTGCACAGCAGTGCCTTTTGTGAATCAAGAGTGTATGAATATGAATTTTGCACATACATGAATGAAAATGTATGAATATATATAATCATATATGACCATATACCCTCATTTTTCGGATCCGAACCATATATGGGATATCATATATGCTCCATACATATTTTTTTAGCTGGGTAGGTAAATTATGTAATGCAATTGTAATTGTACCATTAAAAATTATAAACTGTAAAAGAGAAAGTTGATCTTAAAAATTTAATTTTAAACGAAAAATAATAACAATTGTAACCCTCACTTAGGCGCACGGCAGTGCGTCAGGCTAAGTTCCGGCCAATGCACGCAGTGTGTATATTTACAGGAATTCATTCCAACCGTTTTTACCCCCCTCATAACTTTGTTCCCCGCATTCGGAAAATTATCAAATTTAAACCACAATTAGATTAAATTTATCTTACCTTTTATGCGAAGTTTGAAAGTTTTACAATGAAAGGTTCAGGAGATATGGAGGTGCAAAAAGTGCATATTTTGAGACATACTCACTGGCTCACTGACCTACTGACTCATTCATCAATATTATGAAGCACTTTCGCTATAGCTAGAGATCTGAAACACTGAAAAACATCTGAAAAACACAAGTATATCTAGGTGAGCGGTGAACTAAAAAATCTGAAAACCCAAAAATTTTAACCAGGGGGCGGGGCTACGCCCATAAAAATTAAAATTTGCGTTAGTGAGCTGAAATTTGGTACACAAGTATAACTAAGTGAGTACTCGCCTAAAAAAAATCTGAAAACCAAAAAATTTTTACCAATGGTGCGGGGCTACGCCCATAAAGCTCAGAACTAAAAAAAATATTTCTAAGGCGTTTAACTCAAGCGATTTTATTGAAATTTGGCACAAATGTTGCAATAATACAAGGCTCTAAATTTTTATTGAAAAAAGTGGGCGTTGACACGCCCATACAATTTAAGCCTCCTATCTCATATGTTTCGGGTCAGCACTTTTAAATGCACTATTTATGTATTTACTAGTATCATTTTCCAACGAAACTAAACAGGAAAGATGACTACAAATAAAAAAAAATTTGGGGTTAAAAAAGTAGGCGGGAACACCCCCATAAGAATAAAAGTTTAAATTTGCGCTAGTGAGCTGAAATTTGATAAACGAGTAACTATATATTAGCAAAATACTAGAAAAATCTAAAAAACCAAAAATGTTACCTAGGAGGGCGGGTATGCGACCATAAGGCTCAGAATTTAAAAAACAAATCTAAGGTGTTAAACTCAAGCGATTTTATTGAAATTTGGCATACATGTTGCTATAATACAATGCTATACATTTTCGTTCAAAAAGTGGGCATTAATACGCCCATACAATTCAAGCCTCCTATTTCATGTACTTCGGGTCAGCACATTTGAATATGCTACATATTTATACATTAATTACTATCCGTTTTCAACGAAACTCGACAGGAGAGATAACTAATGGCACCAGCAGGTATCGAGATTGAAAAAGTGGGCCTATACGAAGGAAATAAATAAAATGTACGCTAGTAAGCTGAAATTTGATAAACAAGTAGGTCTACATTAGCAACTAAATAGAAAAATATGAAAACCTGGACATTTTTACCAGGGGGCGGTGATATTTCAATAATGCACACAATTAAAAGAGGAAATTTAAAATATTTGTCGCAAGCGAATTTATTGAAATTTCGCACAAATATTGGAATAATGCAAAGTTATAAAGTTTCGTAGAAAAAAGTTGGTGTTAAAACGCGCATACAATTTAAAGCTCCTATTTCATGTACTTCGGATCAGCAGGTTAAATATACTATTTATTTAAATATTAATATTCGTTTCCAACGGAACTTGACACGTATGATTGGCACTGGCAAAAAATTATTTAAAAAAAGGGGGCGGGAATACGTCCATAAAAACCAAAGAATTAAATTTGCGCTAGAGAGCTGAAATTTGGTACGTAAGTAGGTCGAGTTGAGAAACCAAATAGAAAAAATCTAAAAACCCAAATATTTTAACCAGAAGTGGCAGGGGCCGCGATAATTTTCTGCTGAAGCTTTTAACTGAAGTTTTAACTTAAAGATATCATCTTAAAAAATCTTGAGCTTAAAAAAGTGACGGAGAGTGGGGGTAACGGCCATAACATTTCAGGCTAAAATTTGTTGTAATTCAATACACAAATAAATCTAAATTAGAGATTACCAAGAAAGATTTAAAATCCTGGAAGTTTCGATTTTGGGCATGGGCACGCACTTTAAGCTCAAAATTAAGAATTAAAGTTAAGGGATTTACGAACAGGAAAAATTTTAAAGCATCGATTGTTAAATTAGGGAAGTGGCCTTTTTTTATACATAATAATAATATAATATGTTTATCGAAATATTATACGGTAGAGAACTGAGATTTTGCAAAAAAAAAAAATAGGCTTAGGTAAATTACCAACTAGATAAATTTAAGACTCAAGCTACTGTATTGAAACTTTGCATGCACATTCCACTCATGCTAGCATTTAATTTTGCGTTTTCAAAAGTACTTCGTCTGAGCAGGCTTTACTATACTAAAATTTACACTTCATTTTACATATTTCTAGTCAGATGACTCTTAAAAAATTAACCAAATTACTCGGTAATTATTTTGACACAATGCTGCACATATCACGCTACAGCCCATTATTTTATGTAACTCTGCCCTTTTGAACTGGCACAGACATTATGAATAGAACTATAACAGACTAGAAATTTAGAGTTTAAAAAGCTTTATTAAGAAAACCTTCCAAAAAGTAGTCAGATCCTCACAAAAACACAAATGTGAAAAAGATCAAGTACCTTTCCTACATTTTGGTCATCAAAAGTAGTGAGATAAAAATTTTTACCAAGTTCGTGTTTGGACCAATACCTATCATTGCTACATGGTATGAATTATACAAATTTGTAATTGTAAGGGTGTCAGATGATTTCTAGGTAATGTGCACATTGCACTAGGAAATGATTTACATATCAAGTGGTCTAAACACTAGACATATGTTTAACATGTGTTAAGATTTCTGCATATACGAGACACATTTTGGTGCTGCAAATGCACATTTGTTTTTTTTCAACTTTCTTTTAATTACTGATCCTTTTTCTTGAAAAAGCAATAAAATATGTGTAATAAAAATAGACAGGACTGCCTCAAACATGTTGCTAGATAATTTATAAACAGCTCTATCCATAACAATAGAACTGACCAATGCATAAAAACACACACATTTGTTGTAAAAAAAAACAACAACAAGATATGTGATATAAAAACACAGTTAGAAAGATATTAAATGCAAACACACATGTATACATACATACATAACATGATGAAATATCCTAACGCACACAAACACAAAAACCAATAGAAATTTATTACTTGTGAGTGCATAAAATAGAAAAAGATAATATAAAGATACGAAATATTTAAAAAATTCCCCTCAACAAAATTTTCATCGTAATATAATACAATTTCCTAACGCACACAAACACAATAACCAATAGAAATGTATCACTTGTAAGTGAATAAAATAGAAAAATTAAATAAAGATACGAAATTTTTAAAAGATTTGCCTCAACAAAATTTTCATTTAAAATTATCTTCAATTAAAAATAACACCACGGCCATACCTAGCATGATGTGCACTTTTACATTAATCCTTATAGGAGACCTTGATACACATAAAATAGCATGAAGAAAAATAGCACTACGGTCACACCTAGCTTGATGTGCAATTTTACATTGATCCTTAGGCCGGGTTTACATCTGTGTGCCAAGTGCCACACAGGCGTATAAAAAGCGTAACCAACTAATTATTAAAGAAAAACTATTTGATTCAGACATGTATTTATTAAGTTAAACAGTTTCATACATAATTAATAGACAATTTTATAGAATCCAAATTGATTGCAAACTGTTTAAATCAATAAATATGTATCTGAATCAAACAGTTTTTCATTAGTAATTAGTTGGTTACGTTTGTTTGGGCAAATGACACACAAGAAATGCCAGATGTAAACTCAGCCTTATGGTGCAAATTGGCCCCGAAACCCCATAAAAACACTACAAATTGATAGTCCGGTATGCACCCATTATCAGATAGAAAATGTTATCATGAGTAACTTTTAAAAGAGCTTTGACATTGTTGACAGTAAGCTTATTATCCTATATGACTCAGCCTTGATAAGGTCTTTGCTTGGTTTTGGAATCATTTTTATCTTAGCAACTTTCCAGCTGTGTGGATAATACTCCAGTCGTAAATTTTTTTTTGCATGTTGTTTATATATTGTATCTTCATATATGAACTAACAATAAGTATTAAAATCTTAAATCTAAAATATAATTAGTAGGCCCGACCAATATCGGACATAACTTAGTGATAGTCATTAATAATACATACGTAGTGATAAGCAAAAAAAAGTATTTTCAAGCAGCTTCATCCGGAGTGTTTAGTATTAGAGCCCTTGAATCTCTCTTTTTTAAGCGGATGTGTCCAGTAAAGTTTAAAATATTAAGAGCAAGTGGATTAGGATGTGACTCGAGTTTTGTTAGATATTTGCCTGCGTATTTTGCAATTTCTTCAGTCACTAGTGGCATATTTAAATCACGATGTATATTTGAATTCTTAATGTACCATGGAGCAGATGTTATTAACCTTAAAATTTTTTTTGTCTTCGATGAATTCTCTCTACATTGGAAACAGCAGTGCCCCAAAACTGGATACCGTAACACCATATTGGCTTTAAAAGCGACTTGTGTATTAAAGGTTTGCAGTCTAGGCTGAGTGTTGAATTTCGGCCAATCAGCCAATGTACCTGAGTTAATTTTAGGTTCATTTGAGATAACTTAGAGTCAATGTGATGTTTCCATGTAAGCCGTCGATCAAGGTGTATACCAAGATATTTCACATGTTGAGAAACAACTCGATTATTAATCCGAATGGGGGAACAAGTATCTCTTCGTAAGGTAAATGTTACTTGAACACACTTTTGTTCATTTACCTTAATTCTCCATAAGTTTAACCAAAGTTCCATCTGGCTAATGTGTTCCTGGAGTTTTCGGGATGCCTCATCAAGGTTTTCGCGCATACTAAGGCAGGCTGTATCATCGGCAAATGTAGAAGTGTGGATACTACTGCTCACAGGCATATCACAAGTATAAATCAAATATAAAAATGGCCCCAGTATACTCCCCTGTGGCACACCGGATGATATATTTTCAGGCTTATTCATAAAGTGTCCTTCCACAACTGTAAATTTTCGTGCAAGAATGTAACTTTCCAAAAGATTTAAAATGTTTATTGGTAAGAATGTCTTCAATTTCAAAATCAGGCCTTCATGCCACACTTTATCAAATGCCTGAGAAACATCAATAAACAGGGCAGAACAATACTTCTTTTCCTCAAATGTTTTTCTTATAAATTGAACCAATCAATGCGTTTGCTCAATGGTGCTATGCTGGCTTCTAAAACGAAATTGATGGTCTGGGATGCACTCATTATCAGTTAAAATTGTAGACTATTTTGTCATGAGTAGCTTTTCAAAAAGCTTTGACATTGTTGACAGTAAACTTATTGGCCTATATGACTCAGCCTTGGTAAGATCTTTACCTGGCTTTGGAATCATTTTAACCTTGGCAAGCTTCCAGCAGTCTGGATAATACTCCAGTCGTAAAATGGAATTTTTAATTAATAACAGGATTCTAATTGCAGTACCAGGTAGCTTAATCAGCATCTGGTTACTAATTCCATCCATACCGGGAGCTTTTTTCGGGTTGAGTTCGGCAATTAGTTTTTAAACATCACACATCGTAAATTTTAAGGGTCGAGGGGGTAGAGCAACTACACTCGGTAAATCAATTACTACAGTACATGTGTTTGGGGTAAATACGTATTTTAAGTGCTCAGCAAATATATTAGCTTTTTCATTATAGCTTCTTGCCCAAACTCCGGTAGATAAGCGCAGACCTGTTTTAAACTCAACGTGTGTTCTAAGATTTCCAGCAGAACGCTACAAAGTAATTAGATCCTGGTATGACATCGAGATTTTCCAGAAAGTTTTTAAGAGATGCAGTTTTTTCAGATGCAAGCAACTCTTGGAGTCGATTAGTTCACTCTTTAAATCTAATTTTATGTTGGGGTGATCTGTGCTGTTGCCATTCCCTTCTAGCTCTTCTTTTTTCACACATGAGACGTTCAATATCCGTATAATAAATTATATTAAAGCCAGTCTGCTGATGGGTGGTAGTAGCATGTGGGAGAGGTGTTTATTTCAATTAATACTTTCCATGCGTACTTTTTTTAATAAAAGAATTATGAAATAAAAAAAAGTCGATCAGAGAGTAGGGAAAATTTTTTAACTTTTTTAAAAATGACAATAAATATTGTTGATCATATTTGAAAGATAATTATCTAAGTCCAGGCGGGAAAAATTTGGACAAATGTGATAAGAAACCCACATATAAAAAGCAAAAAAAGTTATGGTAGAAAAACAAAATTTTTATATGTATAAAAACGTAGTTTTAAAAAAGAGAGCTAATTAAAAGTCATCTAACAGTTTTTAATTAAAATTCGGATTCGGTAGGGTTGCAAGGCGAGTCTTAAGAGATAAGTCCGAATACTCCCTTTAAATGGCCGTAAAAAATAATAGAAAAATTTTGATGTGGAAAATATATTTAAATATATATTCCCTTATTGTTGATTCGCACAAAATTTCCATTTGAATAAGGAAGCTTTTTAATATGATTTGAAGGGAATTCAACACGAGCAAAATAAAAATTAAAACTGCAAAACATCGCTTCTAATTTTTTTTTCTTTTTTCTCAAAAGTATAAATTTTTACATTAAACATAAGATATTTTTCCACGTATTTACATGTTTTTCTACCTTTACATTTGATATTTAGCTATCGCAAGATATTTGCGCTTGTTGCTAGATTTTTACAGACGCTTTCGCATTACAGAGTGCGGTGGTACCTGATTTTCGAAAGGGAAAATATGAAATGCCAAAGACAAACGCGGCAAAAGATTAACGAGTACCAATCGGTCAATATCGCATAATTGTTATTTCGCATCGCAATAGAGAGTTACCCCAAAAACTTCTATTTATTCATTATCAACAACAAGTCTTTATTCATATCAAAATAATTATAGAAATAAGTCGTACAATAAGTCCTTATATTGTGACCTTTTAAAAAAATACTACTATCCATGACCAAAAATCCCTCAAATTTTTTTGGGGTCCTTCATAGAGTTACTTCTTATGTTTTGAAACAAAGTTGAGTGAATGACTTTTCATTTTCGAGTTATGTTAAGAAGAAGTCAAATCAAAAGTTGTTCACAAAAATGTGTTTATTTACAAGACTGTATTATTTGTTATTCGATCGTTAGTAAAAAATCATATTATCAATTTAATAAATAAATTGTGAATAAATTGAGTGGTTCTTTCAGGTCAGATTAAGTTTTAACTTTTTTGTTTGGAACAAAGTTTGAAGACTTAATGGTGCATTTATGTTGGGCATGAATACCATGAACACGCATACAGCGACAGTCGGTAACAATTTCAGTTTTAAAAAGCGTATCAGCTAGGGATGTGGTGATCTGGTTAACGGCTTTCTTCTGATCTTGGGGTTTTAATTGCTCGAAGCTTTGAGTGGTGAATACCCATCCGCCACTGTTCAAGACAAAATCAATACCCATATCATTGTGGAATTGCAATTTTGAACGTTTCTTGGCATCTTTTCCATCAAGAGTGGCGACCAAACGGGAATTAAAGCCTAATAAAACGAAAGTTAGTACACATGTAAAATTAATTATAATATTACAAAAAATTTTATGTGTATACCAATTAGTTTTTCGGTGGGAACTCCTTCCAACGACAAGTCCACCACAGGAGCAATAACATGCAAGAGAGCTGCATCAAATTCACTCATTGCACCAATTAGATGCGCTCGCACGAACTTAAGCTAAAAAATTTTATTTAAAAAAATCTTATAAATGAAATGAGCAGACTGGTTAAATTTTGCTTACCATATTATCGTACTCCAAATTGTTACTACGCACGGCAATAATGCTCTTAGCAGCACCTGCACGGAATGGGTAATTTAATGCTGTACGGAAAGCTAGTTCGTCAGGTTGAGCAACAATGCTTTTAACTAAACCTTCCAATAAATCGAATATGTCAAGAACTTTGTTCTCGGTAATCATTTGAGAAATGCTGGTCTCAAATAATGGTTTGGGTCCAGTAAGCTTAACTTCGGCAAGGTTTCCTTGATAGTTAAGTTTGCCGTTATCACTGGTTAAAATAGCTGGGTAACGTTGATTGGCACTATAAGCTACAACACCTATTTGAACATCTGTAAATCCACGACTCTTCAGTGTTTCTCGCACTTCAGTAACAACAGTGGCAACTAAATTTTGCATGATGACAGGACTAACATCGACATCAACGACGAAAACAAGATCAGCTTTATTGGTGGGAACTTTTAAGGTGAACTCTTCTTCCAGCTCACGTTGACTAGCTTGACCTGAACATTTTAGGCAAGCTTTAGGTAAGAATACGAAGGCACCTTCCAATTTTAAGGCCGATGCATAGGCTGTGGCTATGTTGCATGCAGCTTGTTCCTTTTCTTTTTCGGCAGCACTTAATACATTTTGATCACACGCATTGCGATATGGTTTGGAGTCAATAAACAGATTTCCTACAGCCAAGGGTGAATCGTAGCCGAAAAGCTCATTACAAATATCTGTACGTTGAATATTGGCATCCTCAGGCTGTGCGTCAACAGAAACTGCATTGCATTTGCCCAAACCATAGCCATTTATAAAACTAGATGCATCTTTAGCTACACTACCATCGATTTGTATGAAGTCATCGTAGGGCTCAGCATTGCCATTACCAAACAAACCACGTACCTTGCTCGTATAAAAGCCATCTACATCGACATGACATACTTTGAGATCAGTGGTGCAGGTTATTTGTACACCATATTCAGAAAACATGTAAACAGTATAGTATAGACGCCAAGAATGCATACCATTGACGTGTATAGGATACTCTACTGCATTACCATTTAACTTGAGAACGCCAGCATCGTTAATTTCCATAAATTGACCTTCGCGATCTGTTAAGAAAATTGACTTCAGCTTTCCATTGTTGATATGGGCTATGACAGTGAAGTTGTTGTCAACCGAATCTTGGGCCAATACATACTTGCAGTTTCCATTGAAATAGACATATTGACTATCAAATGTAAATACATGCCGACCATCAGCAAGATGACCCTTAAGGTTAAAGTCATTAAAGTATGTCCAAGAGTTAAGACTGTCTTTAGTAAACCAATTCTCCCAGTCTTCATTGATCAGGAAATTAATAACACTAGAGCGGAATGTTAACAAAGATGGCAATTCGCCAAACAAATCATTTGGCACTTGGGCGTTTGAAAATAGTTCGGTTAATGACAGACCAGTAAAACCTACATTGTTAGGTGCGGCCAATTCTAAACTTGCCCACACTGAGCGTACAGCCTTGATGAGTAGTTTGACAAGTTCTTCGACCAATTTTTCATCGTCCACTTGTTCGTTTTTCACTTTTGCCACAACATAGTGGTGGAACTTTTGTAAGAAATCATTTGTCTCTGCTGTAAGAGGTAAAACGTGCAATTGATCAAATATGTTGTTTATCAATTCCAATAGTTTTTCTCCCAATTGCAGTTTTTTCAATTTTTCTTTTATTTCACTTTGAATGGCTTCAAATGAGGGTAAACTGGCCCAATATTCAATCCATTCATTCACCAAATCTTCAACAGTGGTGGACAAAGCCTTGTACACTTCTTCAATTGCTTCATGGAATGGTTTTAGTGTTTCAATTACTGCCTTGCCATAATTTCTCCAGGCTGGTTCGTATTGGTGGAAAGCTTCTATTACCGATTTAAAGGTTCTTGAAAACAAATTAATAATTTCTAAGCGAAGCTCGTGCAAAATTTTGCTAGTACTTGTCGAAAGCTCTTGCCAAGCTGGTATTAAGGTCTCTTTGAGAATAACTTGAATTTTTTCGTACATTGACGCAAATGAACTATGCAACTTTTCGTAGATTTCACTCCACAATTTTGTAAGTTCCTCGACGAGTTTGGCAAATTTGACATAAATAGTGTGTCTACAAATAAGGAAATAAATTAACGTTAAGCACTATTAAGTATTTTATGTGGATAAGCTTACAGTGTCTCTGTTAACTGTTTCATGGCAGGGTCGGCATCCAATTCCTTAATAATTTCATTTATATTACTTTGATAGTTATTCTTTAGTTGGCTGAAATCTGGAGTACTGTCTTTGGCTAATTGTATTTGGTGATCAACAATTTTCTTAAGTTTTTCGAAACGCTGCTTAAATTCAGTTGTTGCCCCTAATTCATGCTTCAGTTCATTTTCGAGTTTGTCCTAGTAGAAAGAAAATAAAAGTGACGTGTGTAAAATTTTATAGTTTTATACGTGAAATACCGAAGTATATTTATTTGACTTAAAGTCTTGATTTATTTAATTTAAAAATTGGACTTGTTTTATGGTTAAGTAATTGTTTATATGCATTTCGTTCCAAAAGTGGGAACGAAATGCATACAGACAATTGCTTTAATATGAAAACCAGACAAATTTTCAAACTGTATAGCTTTACTTAATTTTTTTTTTTGACTTACTATGAATTCCTTAAAGTTTTCTTCGTTAGCAGTGTAAGTGGTGTGTAAGAAATTAGCTGTATCCAGGCTTACATGACCTTTTAGCAATTCCTTACTAGCGCCTTCAACTTGGAATTTGAGCTCTTTTCCCAATCTAACCTCTCCTCCAGCATTCAATAAGCCATCACATACTAAATTAATATTTGCGGATGTTGTTTGAATTTCGGAATTTATTTCAATGGGTTTTCTACCTAAAACTTGCAGTTTACCACTAAATTTGCCCGTTTTCTTTTGTATGTTGTAATCGGCCACAAGCTTCACTACTTCTTCATTTAGAGAATAAATTAAAACTTCAGCACGCTCTTTATTGCCAAATATAAAGGCAGAGGTCTTGAGGTCCGATTTGCCCAAACTAAGATCAGCACCAGAGCTGAACTCGTATTGGTCGGTGTTAAGACCAGCATGACTGTTAAGAGTATACTCAAAATCTAGGCCAGAAGAACGCACTGTCTGTGTGGCTGTTATATTAAAGCCATTGCCAGACTTTATATTCTTTATATGACTATTAGCTATAACTTGTTGTTCAGGTAATTTGAAAATATCAAATATGACATCGGCATTTACAGTATTTTGGTCACGATTTGCATCCAATTTACCGGATATTGTAAGCGGGCGAATTGTTGGATGTTCTAATTTCAAAGAACCTTTGGCATTAACGGCAGTTTGTTCGTTGCCAGTGAGATCGAATTGAGCGACGAATCTAGTCACATCCTGTGGCTTGTTTGTTTTGTCAATAAAGAAGCCTACGGAATGCTCGTAATGACCAAATATTTGTCCAGTAGCAGGATATTTCTGGTGAGCCTCCAATAGCATTTCACGTGAAGGAAGCTTTAGTTGCACTTTAGCACTGGTGGGTTGCAAATTCACCAACAAATTGTATTTCAAGTTGTTATTGGAATTGATGCTAGAGTCCAATACATATTGGAATTTGAGGCCTTCACGTACATTCTTTGATTGCAATTCAAATTCATATGGGAAACCGATTTCACGCAAGTCCAACAATACCAATAAGGAATGAACAGACGTTTCGTCTTGTGTTAAATCGTTTGAAGCTAAAATTTGGAAGTTAGTACATTGTTTTTTCTCCTCGCAAGCGGAAAGTTTAATGTTGAAGTCTTTATTGGTAGCCTTGAAGGTCGATACGCCATTTTTAGGTCCAAAGTTTCCATTAAAATTGTAAGAGAAACCCACTTCCTTATCAGTAGACATTTCGTACATTTGCCTGGTTAAACGGAAGTTAGTATTTTGGACATTGCCTTTATATTTGATTTGACCTTGGCCTTCAAGTACGTTTTTATTATTTTCTTTCTTAAGGACGCAAGTAGCAGTACCGGAAAATATTTCTCCGTTAGCGTTCTTTAATAACAAAGACAGCGATTTACCTTCAGTATGCACTTCCAATTCGTAATTGTTCAAATCGAGTTTCGCAGAATTCCATTGAGCGACTACGTAGAAGTCATCAATTGCATTGTAAGATGCTTCTCCATTGAATTTAAAGTCCAGATTAAAGACGTTTGCCAGTTCTGTTGTTATCTTTCCTTTGCGGGGTCCCATGACTTCAACTATGGCGTTTACAATAATAGGTTGGCCATTAGGTAAGGCTAGTAAAACTTCCACACCCTTCTTTTGTGCGCCACGGTAAGCGACAGTGTCCAGTTTATAAGAGTTTTCATTGTGCTTTCCAACAACGTTTAACTTATAGGAATCAGTTTCAATTAACTTACCGTTTACTTCAAGTTCCAAAATTTTACCACCTTCAAAGCTGCTAGTTACTGTCAAGCGATTAACAAAAGATTCTTGGCCATTAAAAGACAATGAATTCGTTGATTTCAAAAATTTATCACCATGCTTAAGGTGGACCTCGTACTTTATAGAACCTTTGGCGTTACTTTCTCTAAGAGACCCTTGGTGATCACTCAGATAGGAACCAGATACCTCTAATGGTGCCTGCATCTTGTGACTGTGCAAGTTGACGCTTAAAACACCATTCTTTTCGGAACTTTTCACATCAACTTTCAATTTGGCAAATTGTTCGCTACCCGCTTCTTCTTCAACAAACAGTTCAAAAATATAATTTCCTCCTTCAGTTTGGGGTTCCAAAAACTGACCCTTGGCTGTAAGTTTTAGCGTTTTAAATGATGAGTTTGGCAGTTCTATGTTCGAATAAACTTCATATTTCAAAGCAGTGCCACGTTCGCCTAAATCATAATTGCCATTTATTTTGGCATTGACTGCATCACCGTATTTACCACCAACATTGAAAATGGCATGACGAATAGAGTATTCATCGACAACAAAACTGACTTCAATGGAATTTTTAACTAATGGTCCCTTGATGCTAGTACCAAAGTCAATCATTTTATTTTGACCTTTAGGTAATTTTTTAATGTGCCAGTCGACATTTAGGGTTTCAGTTTCATAGTTTGTGTAAATTAATTGGGAAGAGACAGCAAACTCTTTCATTTTCACATTCAATTTCTCTATTTTAGCTAGTAGAGCAAGGCTTCGCTTTTGGCCGTTATTAGGCAATTGATCTATCAATTGCACATCCATATGACCTTGAGCAATGCCAGTTTTGCTATTAGTATTTATCTTACGTTTAAGGGAACCGGAAAACACGCGGCCTTCAGGGCAAGTACAAGTAAACGAACCCTGTATTTCGCCATTCAAACGCCAATCGCCCTTAACAAGGCCATTTGCATCAAATGAAACCTTCTTTTCTGCCCATTCTACTTCATTTTTAGTATTGAACTTTAGCTTATCCATATTATTTTCAGTTTTAATGTTTAATTTTTGTTGACCATCGAAAACGATATTTACCTCAACATCATATTTAGGTTGCTGTACTTGAAATTTAGAGCTCAACTCTATTTTGTGCTTATGCTCTGGCTTAAGGGTTTCCACTACAGCTGTTACATCTCCTTTGCCATTTTTAGCCAGTTTAAAGTCACCCTTAGCAGTAATAACATTTTTGATGACCGCATTTACTTTACCAACAGTTACTTTATCTTGCGGATGTTGAGTTTCAGCTAAAACTTTTACAATTTCAGCATTATCGCGTGCAACTTTAAATTCTGTGTTGGTTTTCTCAGGAGTTCCAGTAATTTTTAGCATCAACTGAGTTGGCTTCTCCTTTCCACTTACTTGGGCAGAGCCTTGCAAATCTATATAAATATCTTGTGGTGAAAAGCGTTGTCCTAATTCACCCTTCAATGTCAAGGCCGATCCCCAGCTGGTGGTGAGAACATTATCTAAAACATAATGATTTCCGATCACATCACACTTAGATACAATGTCCACAAAGTGCTGATTCAGCGTAGCATTAGCCGATAACTGGTAGTCATTCTGAGCTTTTTGATTAGCGGCGTATTTAACTGCAATAGCCACAACTTTTTTGCCACCACTTGCGTCTGCACTTACTTCAAATTTATTTTTGCCCTCGGTAATTCCATACACCTTCAATGATCCAACATTCTTCTGTTTATGCTTAACATTTACTGCTGCAGAAAACTTACTTGAAGAAGTTTGATTGGGTCCCTCTGATCTTACATATTGAACTTCGTTAATAGAACTGGCTTCCCATTTACCAAACTTGCTTAAAACATCTACTTTAACTGATTGTTCGCCAACTCCCACCTGAACTGAGGTACCATAAACGTTTTCTGGCTTATTAACATCATTTACAAAGAGAGCTATAGCATATTCACCAACGGCAACCTTAAGTTTACTCTTAATAAACACCGCCTCTTCATTTGTTGTTAATTGCACTTCGGTGGAAACTGAAGATGGTTCCATGACGGCCCAACCATTAAGCACTACACGGTCATTTTCCTTATTAGTTACTTGCAGGTTTTCGAAATGTATTTTGCTTTGATCGCCAGATTTTTCTACTAAAACGCGACCCTCAGCTCGGTAACCACTAATTTCATTGGTTACTGCACCATTGGCATCCTGTATTTGAATTACCGGCCTATATTCATTACCATTTTTAACAAATCCAACTTTACTTTTTTTTACGTCCTTATCTTGCTCATATTGCGCATACCAGGCCAATTCATTATCATCATTATTCAAACCGGCTTCGACACCCAAGTGATAGCGAGCATTGTCTAATGAGGCTCGTCCATAATATCGAGGTTTTCGTCCAAATTCAAAAGTCAAAGAAGTGTCATGTGAATCCTTGGCTCCAGGCGTACTATAATCTAATTTCCATTGAAGAATATTTTCTTGTTTATCATTATAAACTCCCTTTAAATTAATGTGTCGCTCGGTCATTACATATACCGAAAAGTCGAACGGCTGAATTAAATTATCTTCCAAATTTTTATCTGAGACGCTACCAACAACACAAGGCGTAAAACCTAAGCTTTCGAATTGATTGTAACAACTATCAATTGCAGGAGCATTGCCCTCAGTTTTGTGGTTCTTTAAAGGTATCAACTTAACTTGTTTATCCTGTTCAGCTACGTAGAACTCATTTTGCAACTTAACATTAATAAGTTCAATTTTTTCCCGAGGGAATTCGACATTCATATCAAATCCACTACCTTCATTTGTAATAGTCATATCAATAGAAGTTCCAGTGGCAGTATGCATTGTAAAAACGCTACGTAAGCCGGATGACAAAACGAGAGCATTAAATCCAAATCTAAGGTTTACATTGATGTCGATGCTAGGTACAAGCTTCAATTTGTATTTTGAATTGTACCAATTTGACTGCATTAAACCGTCAACATCAACACTAACACCAAAATCCATTTTATTAGCCGTGAAGCCATCAGAAACTAACTCCAATGGAACACCTACACTAGTAGGGTAAACAATTTCAGTATCCATAAAAAAGTTATGGGAAGTGAACTCCTTGTTGTAATTAGTTAGCTCTTTTTTTACTTTTTCAAAGGCGTCGGTAAATTCCTTGGCAATTTCATCAAAAGTACTGGGTATGTTATCGCCCAAACTAAGGAATAAAATCTCTGAACCAAAAAGCTTAAGCGAAAGATCGAAGTTCAAATCGTTGATGCTTTTAGTTCCATAAGACTTATATTTCTTAGCTAATTTAGCGCTGTCATCGGCTATAGAACGACGAGAGCGTTTAGCATCAGTGTTATCTCTTGCACCTAATATTTCACTTAAATCCTTATTGACGAGACCTTTAGGTCCAAGGAAGTATTCCAAAACATTTTCAACATTCTCTTGACGAACACTAGCATCCAAAATGTTCATGGTGATGCCATAGTCCTCGGCCTTGACATTAAGATGGGCTGACCGTGGTAGAAACCCGTTTTGTGAGTAAATCAACTTGTAGTCTGCACTAGCGCTTAGACCTAAGGCTTCCATTTTGTAAGACACTTCGTTGTTATAACTGTATCTTCTTAAATCTTTGGGGAACTTTTTAGTCACACGAATATTACCCAAATGATGTCGCTGCGCTTCTTTTTCTTCATCAGTGGAATCACGTATAACTCTGAGCGTGGATGTAATAAAACCACCAACTTGATGTACCGTTTCACTGTTAACAATTTCAGCAATTTGATTTGCAAGTTCTCCAGATGGGCATTTTATGGCTGCCAAAAATGCTTCGATACGTAACTCGGAATCTTCATTGCGATCAGCCAAAAGTTCCAAAGCCTTCTTTTGTAGGTTGGCGTCGCAAGCCGCTGCTGAGAAAGCTTGCAGGGCTGCCACGCGCATACGATTGGGACGACCTTGGGCAACACAATCAGCTAATGAGTTAGCAACGCCACTAGCCAAATGGTGTGTGTTGCCAATTCCTTTCAATACGTACAATATACGTTCCTCGTCTTTCTTTGTGTTTGCTTTACAGTGTCTTAGCGATTCGGTAAATTTCTTCGATATGGCATCAACTTCTCCATTTTTACAACCATTACTTTCGCAATATTTTGAAACTAAGCTACCGATGGCTAAGTAAACTTCCTTAATTGCATTTTGATTCAACAGATTCTGCGGAAAAATATTAAAAAGTTAACAGGTTACTATATAGTAAAATACACATCGATGATATAAAGGCATTGAGCTTTTCAGTGATTCGACATTTTTATTTCTCACAAATAAACCTCGTCATACAAATTTATTGTAATATTTTAAAAAATAACGATTTTAAGAGAAGTTGTACAAAGCAGTTTGTACAAGCAGTTGTACTGTTTCTGATATGCTTTTATCTTCTTCTGTTAAGTTACAATTATTTGAGTTAGGGCCTTTCTACTTATGATAAACGATATATATGTACATACCCAGGCAGAAAAAGACAATCAGCACGACGTTGCTACGATTGTCTGCGGGTACAACTAACATCAGTACAACATTCGTTTACCAAAATTTTAATGTTCTCATAACATTAAAATGATAACGCCGAATCACCGTCCTCCGACTCTTGTTTTCAATGTTGTCACAGCACTCTAAATACAAATTTTTAAGGTCGTCACAATGTAAATTTCCCAACTTAAGTAAAATTTTTCTATTTACGGTGTTGAAGCGGTAAAGAATTATTGTAAACGGGGTATTTGGGGAACTAAAGTCAAATTTTTGTATTTACGGTGTTGTACCGGTATAGAATTATTGTAAACGGGGTATTCGGAAACTAACGTCGGATTTTTGTAAATACAGTGTTGTAGTGGTATATCATTACTAAGGACGCGGTATTTGTAAACTTTAAGTCATATTTTTGTGTTTACAGTACTGTTGTGGTACAAAAATTTTGGAAGAGTCGCAATTTTGTATTTACAGTGTTGTGGTGGTACATATTTTTTGGGCAAAGTCACAATTTCTGCCTGGGTAAGTAAAAAAAAATGTTTTTACAGTACTGTGGTGGTACAAAAATTTTGGAAGAGTGGTAATTTTGTATTTACAGTGTCGTGGTGGTACATATTTTTTTTGGCAAAGTCACAATTTCTGCCTGGGTATGTACATATCACTCATTAATTTCAATTGTGTAACATCTTAAAAAACCTATTTTTGAAGAAAAAGTGTTCAAACTTTTCAATTTATATATAATTCAATGCAGACATGAAAAAATATTCCTCTCTTGGAGGTAGTTGTACAACCTATTTACGAGCAATTTATACACAAGTTAAAAAAATGCCAAACTAGTCTGCATAATTAATGCAAAAAAATATTTTTGGATTATAACACTATTGAAGTAAATGAGCGATACGTATTAGGAAAGAAGTTTTTTTTTATATAAAATTAAAATATGCGCAAGTTAGAGGTTTAGAAATGCATACGGGTGTAAAAAGCCTTTTAAAAAGTCTTTTACCCGTAACTCAAGATTTTTGTGGTATTTGGAAAATTGTTGTTATGCTCTACAGTACCAACCAGAAAAATAGTAACACTTCAACACTTCTTTTTTCCGTTTGGAATTAGGTAATTTTATAATATTTTTTATTTGAAATTAACAATAAAAATGTTCTCAGTTAGTTTTTAATCTATCCATAGTCCACTACATGGTGTCATTTAATCAAATATATACAACCTTATATATAATGGTATACCGGCATGAAGTTAGCATAAGTAGCAAAACTGAAGATGATCTTCACGAGTTTTGCCAAAAAATTTCAATTCAAAACTCACGCTAGGAATTAATAGTGGATTAAAAATTAATTAAAACCTAGTTCAATTTCGTTACTTATGCTAACTTCGAGCCAGTTTTTTTTCTTATACAAAAACTTATGCAAAACTTTTCAAACAGCACATATAAGCCTGACAGCATTCAACGAACGATTACGACACAACCGTGCTGTCCTTCAGCCCTCTTTTGTGTGTAAACTATGCAAAGTTCGTATTCGTACACCCTCAATAAAAAAACCTACTGCCTTGCAAAATCTTAAATTACTTATTTCTTGCAAGATTTTGTTTAAAGATGTTGTATTGAATAAAGCAGTTTAATAAAATTATGTTTTATTAGAATTAAAAACCAGAACTTAATCGTTTAAAAAAAAACAAAATTTATATTCGTACACTTACAATTTTTTTAAAAACCAGATTAGAAATTGATGCAATTACAAAAAAATAAGCCATTTTTTATACTAAAACTAGGTTTTGAAATAAATTTTATACGTTTACTAATATAATAGTAGGAATGTAAAGTTTCCTTCTTGTATTATAAAGTAATATAATATAAATTTTGTTTTTTAAGGTTATGTAGACAACTCCGCTGTTCTCAATAAAATTATTGAGCGAAGTGTTATTTCGACTCTTAATAAATTCGTACAAGAAAAATAAAAGTATTGTGGTTGTTTATTTAATTAAACGAGTTTTTCTTTTTTTAAGTTGAAGGTGTACGAATATGAACTTTGCGTACTGTATGTATTTACTAAGTACTTCTCTCTAAGCATGACCTATTTACTACTGGCTATCGGCTTATTGTGAAAATATACCAAAATGTTGGTGTTTTATCATTTTCAGATTCAAAAATTATATATTATGTTTATATTTATTTCATTAAATTTTGTTTGCCCCTATTTCGGTTAAAGTTATGTTAGTTATGCTTTCTTATTTTGGTAGCTTCCTATAAGAGATACATAGCCCTTATTGAAAAATTAACTTACCGCTGCTTGATTCAATGTATCTTTGTCAACAGTTTTAATAAGATTTAGTGACAGCATAGCGATAATTTTCTCTTTTTCATTCATTTTGTTAAACTGTTTGAGAATGGCTCGGGCTGAGTCTGAAGTAGCGGTACGGAATAAAGCATCAAAATATACCTTACGAGCCAATACTTTATTTGGTAGGGGGAAACCTGATAGCTCCAACAAAGTTTCTGTATCGGAGTTACGCATCAAACGTATTAATTCAACAAAGCCCTTGGCGCTGTCCTTTTTCACATACCCATCCAGATTCTGTACCAATTCGGTTAAACTATTTTTAAGAACTGCAATATTCTTGGCCGTATAAGCATCAGGCTGTTGGAACATAATAGAAACAGCACGAACACCAGTGACAGGTGCAGCAGCCGGAGATCCTGCTGGATTTCTTAATTTCAAATTTGTTACAACCTTGGCACGCATTCCAATTTCTGATTTGGAAAGTTCAACGTATTTATATTCTTCAACTACTTGAACGCTGTTTATTACACCCTTTTCAATTTTTGACTCTTTGTTAAAGTCAGCCTTAAGCACAGACGTACTTTCCATGCCTGGTTTAGTTTGCAAGGCATTCGTCAAAATGCCACTATTAATTATTCTACGATAATTGCAGGTATTCAAGTTCCGTGCTTTGTTAACAATTTCGGTATTTCCGATTTTAGTTACACTAGTGTGAGTGGGACACTGTCCAAAAATATCTATTTCTTGCACGGCATCAGGCTTAGACTGGAGCATTGATATAACGGCTCGTTTTATATTCAAAGCATATGTATTATCTCCTTGATCGGCACATAATTCAGGCTCTATTTTACCACTATACATTGTAAAATGTACAGGCTTTTGTATGCTCTGCATTATTTTCTTTTCAATATTTTCCTTAGTGGCTGTTACTTTGACAGCTCCCAGTTGCAAAGTATAACCACAATTGCCTTCAGCAAATAGCTTTGCGTTACCTGTTACTTTAAGGCTAGTGTCATCTGAGTTTCCAGCTACAGGAGTAATACCAACAGTCATAATACTGTCGAAGTTATATTCGTAGACATTTCCAGGTGTATAAGAGAGGTAACCATCATCAGCTAAACGTTAGAGTATTATTATAAGTACTTGAAAATTGAAGATAACGCAAATTTTACTTGACTTACATTCTGGACAACCATGTTTGCAGCTGCTTTCTAAAAAAAAAAGATTGAATTAGAATAATGTTTGTATTATTCTTTATTTAATAAAACTAATTCTAAAACGCATCAATAAAGTGATGCATCTGGCATCTTCTTTGTGTCATGTGCCAAAAAAAAGCGTATACACTAATTACTAATGAAAAACTATTCGATTCAGACATGTATTTACTCGTATTGATTTAAACTGTTTCCAATCATGTTGGATTCTACAATACTATCTATTAGCTATGTATGAAACTGTTTAACTTACAGGCAGAAAAAAGATTTGTTGGAAAACGGTTAGTTCAATAAAATATTATTTGATTTTCATTATATTTTTTATATTTCAATTCACGCTTTCAATTTTCTATTAGCCCAAGAAACAATCAATGTTTATTGCCATAAGGGTGTGAATGTAATAAACATATGATTATGACAATTCTTAAATTGATTAGATCAACCGGCCGTATGCCTTGGCATAACTAAGTAACGGATTTGATGAGCACAACCGAATAAAATATTATGAATTGGATGTCGGTACCAATTATTGTTTTCCTGCATCAAAAAAAAATTGTCTGTCATCCAATATTTACGTTAAAATAAATATACAACGTTAATTTATTCTTTTGTGATTTTCAAAATACTATTTTTTGTGAATTCTTAAATAGGTTTTATAAAATTTGTACAATATGTGAGAGGCTTGTGACTGTTCAAAATGTGTGGTTGGAATCTACTGATGATTTGGTAAGGCAGCAATGAAATGCATATAGACATGCTTATGTCAAATAATAGAATTCTTGCATTGTGTGTTTTTATTTGAGTTTATTCGTTATTTTTCTTTTACAGGTAAAAATTATGATCATATTGTAGTCATGCTAACCATATTTTCGCTAGCAAATATATATATATTCCAAATTCCATAATGTTAACCAATTTTATCTAATGTTGCAACTATTTGATTAATGGTAATTGTTAAGAATATAGTGGTACCACAAAAAAATTGGAGTCATTATACCAGAATTCTATGATAGTTGGTGTAACAGACAAAATTCGATTGGCAATAAATTCGAATCTGTTTTCTCTGTATAATAAATACGTGTCTGAATCAAACAGTTTTTCATTTGTAATTAGTGGTTAATTTTTTTTACGCATGTGTGGCACATCGCACACAGATGCAAACCCTGCCTAAAATTGGTGACTTTTGTTTTTTAAATTAGCCAAAATTTCAAATTAAGTTTGTGTGGATATACATATGTGAATAAGCTTAAAACATGCTCGTACATGATACAATTATAACAGGTACATGCACAAGCCCAGCCTGTTAATGTATGCAATGCAAATAGTTGTCAATCTTTGTTTAAAAGCTGCAAAAATGTTAGTGTAGAGTGTTGCCAATGAATTTACACATGGCTGTGTGTCCAATTACACATTGAAGAAAATTACACTACACATCTTTTGTGTAGGTTAAAATTAAAACAAAAATAAATAAAAATAGAACCCAAAGTAGAATTACACACAGATTATACTAGAATTTAATTACATGGCCTACACATGTCAGTAGAAATTACGTACTGTCTAACTACACACAGATTGGCAACACTGAATAGCAATAATCATGCAGGAATGCCGCGTCTGCAATTGTACTTTAGTTACCCTCTAATTGTTATTTTTATAAACAAAAGACAGTTGTTTCTGACAATTTTTCATTTGTTTATGCCAATAAAATACATGTGTTTTTTGTTGGTGTTGTATTTTTGTTGTAGTAGTGCATGTACCTAGTATAATTGCATCATGTGCTCGTATTTGCATTATTGCTAAACAACCTACATATATTTATATAGTTGTGTATAATGGTGTTTGATATTTCTTATAAGAAACATACGCTCCGACAATGTTACCCTGCCAACAATGTTTTTTTTGTGTTGTAATATTTATCGTAGGATTAGGCGTTATTACTAAAAAGGTCAGTGGAATCTTGGTAACACAATTTTATGCGCTCCATATCGCTACTTCAAAAGCTACTTTTACAGGAAATGCAGAGGTATTAAGTTTTTAATTTATGTTCATACAACTCAATGAAGATATAAACATTTTTTTTCAAGAGGTGCTTCTACAAGCCTTTGATATAAAATTTTAACATACAAGTAAGATTATAAATGATATAAGGATTTTTTCTGCGTGATTAATAATAATTATGTATGTTAATTTGCACATACATACTAAAGACCTGCGCAAGAAGTCTTATGAGAACTTTTAAGGCATGAGGGCAATTTCAAATACTTTACTACAGGGAAATCTTCTGAAACAAACGCTAACCAACGTTGTCGGCAATACATTTGTTTAACTTATGGCAGGTATAAGAGTAAGAAAGAAAATAGTTCGTGAAAATTTGTGGTGTTTGTGCTTTTTTCTCTCATAATTTGCGTATGCTCTCTTATTTTTCTATGCTTATGCTCTATTATTTTTTTTATTTCATTAATCAACTTAAAAATATGTAAGAAATAATCTTTTAATTTTTATTTCATAGTCGCATTAGAAAATTGTTAACTTTAAAGACAATTAAATAATGGTATATTATCAACATAAAACCTTTTAAAATGCATAAATAAAATAAAATTTGTTATTAAAGTAATATTTATTTAAAAAAGAAATAATTTCTTATGCCAAAAAAATGTAGACCCCGAAATCCCGAAGTCCCGGAAAATCCCGGGATTTTAAAAAATCAATCCCGATTGGCTATTCTAATACATACATACAGACCTGCACGGATATATCCCCAGTTGACCAAGACTCGGTTTTGTTCCCAAAAACATTAGATTTCAAATTTTCTCTAGCAATATCAAAAGTGAGAGAATATCGAACTAACTTCGATATCTTAAAAAGGCAACAGATAAGTAAGTAAAGTAAGAACGTAATTTAATTTTTTATTTATTTTTATTAACTTACTTATTTTATTTAATTTTTTTAATAGCTTAACTTATAAGTTACAGACTGCAGGATTTGAAATCTTACCTCCATTCTAACATAATAGTACACATCCACAAAACTCACAACCAACAATTCGTGTACCATCAAAATAAAATATAAAATATATAAACAAGTATGGACTCAATAAATAACCAAACAGTTTTAAAATATTCAACCCATTTCATTTATTAATAATAATAAATTCAGTGAAGTGCGACTTTGACCCGCGCACGAAGGGTTCCGTATGGGCACGAGATATGTAGTTCAGTACGAACAATATAAACTATAGTTTTGGCATTTTTTTCGTTTTTGGGTTTTTTCGGTTTTAAGCGTTTATTTTTAGTTTGGGGTTTTTAGAATTTATTGGCGCTTTCTGAGTTTTGGCACTTTTTTCGCGTTTTGGCGATTTTTTTTTGGTTTTTGAAGTTTTTTTGAATTTTGGCGATTTTCATTATTTTGGCGTTTTTTTATTTTGGCGATTTTTTTATTTTGGCGATTTTTTTTAATTTTGGCGTTTTTTTCATATAGGTGATTTTTTTTAGGTTTGGCACATTTTTTCGTTTTGAGGATTTTTTTCGGTTTTTGGCGTTTATTTTTAAATTTTGGCGATTTTTTTTAAATTTGGCGATTTTTTTTTAATTTTGGCGATTTTTTTTTTATTTTGGCGATTTTTTTTCACATAAACAATTATATTGGTGTTGGCGCATTTTTCGCGTTTTGGCGATTTTTTTCGGTTTTTGGCGTTTTTTTCAAATTGGCGATTTTTTTCATTTAAACGATTTTTTCGAATTTGGCGATTTATTTTAGTGCTAGAATTTTTTTTTTAATTTTGTCGATTTTTTTCGATTTGGCGATTTTTTTAAAATTTTTGGCGATTTTTTTCAGGTTTTGGCGATTTTTTTCATGTATTTGTTGTTGTATTGGCAAGGGTTCTACGTACTCTGTCCAAATTTCAGGTCCGTAGCTCTTACGGTTCCTGAGAAAATACCGTGTGACGGACAGACGGGCAGACGGACAGCGTAGCGAAAACAATAGGGTTCCATTTTTCACCTTTGGTGAACGGAACCCTAAAAAACAACAAATTTGAATTGAATTGATGAATTTTATTTAGACTTAAAAAATCATTACAGGTTTTTTTTATGTTTAAACAATGAATGAGAGAACTTAAAACTATGAAGTATTATTTTAATTATAAACTAACATCGATTAATGCAAGGTGCATAAACAGCAAAAGGAAATATTATTAAATTAAAATAAAGTTTTACAAAAAGAATTTACAATTTCTAATAAAGTGATTTATTCAGAATAAACTAAAAAAATAAAAAACAAATAAAATTAAAACTAAATTAAAAAAAACTATATGTTAACCTCTGTGGGTACCAGAAGTAACTACCTTGTTAAAATTTTTTCCAGAAATATTTTCTAGGGGCTCCCGTAAAATTCCTATTGCAGAAAGATAATTTGTATTTTACCAACTAAATTCGTATTCGTTAGAAATCATATCGTGCATTATATCGCCCTCAAAATAAAATAATTTTTCAATAAATCGTTTTAATAAATTTAAAGCATATTCGAAAATTGGTAAAATAGAAGACTTATTATAAATATAATTATTTGAATATCTTTTCAAACGTGTTTTATAATTTCTTTATACACACTTTTGTAAAATATGTCTTTCAAATACCTCAATTTTTTTTCATAAAAGATGGTGAAATACTGAACCAAATTGGGAACGCATATAATAATATAGGTCTTATACTAACTTTGTATAGTAGAAACTTAGATTTTTCAGACAAAGATTTATTATTGAATAATTTTGATAAAGCACCTTTTACTTTATTTGCTCTTCCTAAATTGTATAAAACATGCTTGTTGAATTTAAGAAGTTTATTGAAATTGATGCCAAGATATTTGAAATTGTCTTCGAATAAAATTTCGCTACCATTCAAGGATAATTTTAAACGTTTGCTTTCTGGAACAACTTTGTAAATGCATTTTCCTGATGCGTTCCTTAAGCACAGTGCATCACTTTTTGATACATTTATTTTTATGCCCCAAAACGAATAAAAATCATTTACATGATGAAGATGTGAAGAAACACGCTGAAGTGCAATCTGAGGAGATTCATCATGAGCATATAAAAGGGAATCGTCCGCATAAAGTATGCCTAAAGAACTATTAAACTCATGCGGGAAATTTGATATAAATATATTATATAGATGTGGAGCCAGAATTTAAGCTTGTGGAACTCCTCAAGATACAATTCCCTGTCAATTTCGATACAAAATTTTCTATTTTCAAAAAAGCTTCCAAAACCTAATGAAACCATTTTATATAAGATTCCGTTATGATAAGCTCTATCAAAATCTTTTTCTATATCAAGAGAAATCGCAACCGTGCATTGACGCATTCTAAGATATTGAATTACATCATTTTGAAATTTTAGAAGTGCATGTGTAGTAGAGCTTCCTTTTTTAACCCCAAAATTGAGAGATGTATGGAACTGATAATTCTTCATCCATTTTTTAGAAATAATTTTTTCGAAAAACTTTCCTAAATTATATAATAGATTAGATAATTGGTCTTAAATTTGTAGTATCAACATTATTTTTCTGTTTCTGAATAGGAATAATTTTAGCAACCTTCCAATCGTTAGGAAAGTAGGAATTATTACAAAATTTTGCATTTGAATTTACAAATTTCTTTGTAGGACCTAAATTGAAAAAATTAGTATTTAATTCAGAGATTTTGTGTTTTTTCTGTGTATATAATGGATTGCAGGTAAATTCAGTTGCAAATTTATTTATTGTTAAATGGCATATGTAGGATATTAGCTATGAAATTGATAGCTTTTACTTTCGACTGGCAACCTAAAGGTACGGTCACACTTAACAACGGAATACTAATGAAAAACGATTTGATTCGATTTATTATATGATATTTATTTATTGTTTTTTTTTTGGAATATGTTAAATTTTTTTTAGAAAATTATTATCTGCTTATTCTCTAAATTTAACGGGAGAAAACAAAATATTTTAGTCATGTTTATTCTTAAAATTTTGTGAGTATGAAGCAAAAGTTAATCACAGTCCCATTCCTAGAACGTAAACAAAAAAAGTATCATACTTCTAGTCCGCAAAGATGCCAAATATTTGTACAATATCACCACAAAAGAATATTTTGAGTGCCTATGCAGGTTATTTACTTGTCATTAATGTTATTGTTGTACTATTGTATGCAGCACGTTCGTATTCATTAATATCACATCCGTCAAGTATGTTTTCAGCTTTAATATACATACATATACAATAGAATGATGTTTTTCCTTAAGAAAATTATATTGTACAAGTAAAGCTCTGTAAAACTTTAAGAATTATTCATATACATAAGTGTGTACATACTAGCTTTTTGGATCCGGCGATGACGTTGGGTCAGAGAAATATGCACATATGTATCTATAGAAATTACCTACGATATTCTTCTGTAGAAGTGAAAGAATACACATTTACATGTATGTATGTATGTACGTACATACATATTTATGTTTGTAGCTTTTAAGTATTTTCTTTTATTTATAAAAAGTAATAAAGATTATATCAGAGGTGGCCAGCCAGCTATATTAACTTCAAAAGCTACATATGTATGTATGTATGTACGTTTGCGAATTAATATATTAAAGAGACATATATTTATTTTTGAAAACAGTACAGTATATAAGTACATACATACTATGTGCCCATGATTATGAAAGTGGTCTGAGTCATATGCAATTTTACTTCGAAATATTGCATGGATCTTAAAAGACCTTTAATAAATATTGTTTAAATATTAAATAAATTTATATAAATCCAAACGAAGACAACTCTTAACTAATATGCTGCATAATATAATAATAGTTTTTGATTAACTCAAATGTAATCCACTAACTGCCTTACGTATAAGGTAAAACTTCTTGCCAGGTTAACATAAGTAATAAAATTGAACAAGGTCTTAACCAGTTTTGCCATACAATTAATAATATGTTTAAGATCACGCTAGGATTTAATAGTAGGTTAAAACTACATTATGCAAGTTAGAGCTTCTATTTCTGCTAACACCTTTTGAGGTAGTCAAAAACAACTAATTTCCTTATATGGCAAATGGAACACAGATTCCCCCGTATTGCGTATGTCGAATAGGCTAAAGAAAACTTGTACACGTTTCCTTTAATCTAGTAAAAAATTCTCGTAGAAAAATGTTCGACTAGGCATACGCAATATGGATGATTATCTTATTAGTTATCTTTTTTTATAATAACTGCCTGGATATGAAGGAATCTACAGTAGTATTATAAAGCTTAACGGTTTGTATGTTTCTATGTATGCGTGTTTATATGATTGTTAGAGGTAATCTCCGGAACTGCCAGTCCGATTTTAAAAATGGAAAGAATGGAACCTTGAAAAGGACATAGGCTACAAATAGTTCCACAAAGTGGTTAGGATAGGGTACAGGGGCGGTAAACTCCCTATACTCTGGATATATAAATTATCGTTTTAGAATAGATCTATTAAAGTAATAATTTCGGAACTAAAAAAATAAATAAAACAAAGTAATTTTAACGTGAGTGCCCTTTAAGAACCAAGAGGAGGACATAGGGAGAATTACTTCCTCTCCTAAAATATCTTACCAATTTGGATGAAATTTGAATCATAGATAGATCAGTTTAAAGAAAGCACACAGTGCAAACAAAATAATTTTATTTAGGGCTCTACCAATATTTTATAAAGAAAAATTTGTTAAATTTGTGCAGCTGTTCTCCATCCCTTTTGCAAAGAAAATACATTTTCATGTATTTTTTTTATCCTTTTACTTGTTTGGTACATGACCGCTTACCAACAGGTAGACTGCATGCTCTGTGCAAATTTCAAGTCTCTACATACAAATGAATATCATTTTAAAAGTGAATACCTTTAATGTACAGCTCTTTTTCAAAAAAAGGCAAAATAAATCGAAAAGTTTTTTTATATGGGAGCAAGCATGAACCAACCCACATACATGTAAATACATACGTAGAATCCTTGGTTTTTACTGCACCTATCATTGGATTTTCATTATAGACAATATAAATTAAAAATACAATTCAACTTATTTTTATATGCAAATCTATGTATGTTATAGATAATGTAGATTTATTACATATGTTCCACAACGCTGTACAATACAGTAATCCTTCGATTTAAATAGTGGTTGTCTCGAAATATTGATAATGTTAGTAGTAATGACATATGTAAGTCGAATTCAAAGTTGCTGAAACTCTTAATAATAGGAACTCTTCTCTTTGTAATTAGAATTTATAACCGATTTAAGCAATGTAAATGAAAGCTGCTGGGAACTAAAAAAAATTATAAGCGTAAATAGAGATGACATAAAGATTTCAAAACAAAGTCTACATAACAAATGTATGCATTTTAATACTGAATCAGAAAGTTATTAAGTAAAAGGGTAGCTGCGATCCATTTAGTTACTTTCGTTATGTGATTTTCATTGACAGCAGGAACTAAGCTAGTTAAGCTTCGAAAATGGAGGAAGTCCTCTATTTGGTTATTTTTTCCCTCTATTTGGTATGGCTTCACTACATGCCAGGGTTTGTAATAATTTATTTTTTATCATGCTTTGATATGCTACGCAACCGATCCTTATGCACCAAATTAAGTTTACAATGACACATTCTTGGAACTTGATAAACGCTTTGCGGTAAAAAAAGATAATATATGAAATTGTAGGTATCTGTACCGTGATAATTAAAAATATATAATCAATTTCAGAATAGACGAAAAAAGATAAAAAATAATTAAGTTTGTTAGAAAGAAAAAAACAAGGAATGGTCATTATAAAAGTTTGTAGTAGCGTTCATTTGCTATTTATGCTTAGAAAATAGCTCGTACTGCCAATTGTTTTTTAATTTTCTTTTCACAAACTTGTTTTAAAAATATTGTTTTGCAACACATTTTTTAGAGCCAATTTTGAAGAAGTCCAAATGCAACTCCTACATAGAATTTCGAGCTCTCCTATGTTCAGAGACTTATAGTAGAATTTCATGTCATATATTATTGCAGGAAAATTTAACACGTTATATCACCGCTCGATGGTACATACTTATTTGACGCCTTTATGCGAATGGCACAAAGAGACCCACACAGGGATGTTAGACGGTAAATATAATCCATAATAATATACTTCTCGTATTGTATTACACAAGTCAACACAAATGCAAGGGTTACTTAGCGCCCTAGGCGCTCCACATTTTAGGTAGTTCCGACTCACCAAACCTACTTCAAAGCCTTTGCATGTCTCGACAGGCTATTTAAAAATTTTTCCTTTCTAAAAAATTTACAAAGGCAAATGTATATTTTTCACTCCTAAATGTCTGCACAGCTCAAAATTTATATATACATAATTTAATTTAAGTCAAATTGAAAAAAATATTTGGCTAATATTCTGGTATAAAATTTATGTTTGTTAAATTTTTATACATGTTTATTGCATTATGTATTTTGATCCTTCAATTGAATATATGTATGTATGTACATTCATACATATACTATGTACATGCATACAAATGCGAAATACATACACGTTTTTTGTTGCTCATTTAATACACATAGTATGTATGTACATAAATACATACATACATATTTATGTAAACATGTCACATTAATTTCACTCACCTGCACTTATGGCCAGTAAAACACACATAAATACCAATCCTTGGGCTGGTAGGCGCAACCGTGAACGACAAGGATTTTGCGCCCTCATTGTGCGTTGTGTTAATTCTAATTGGAATTTTTTCAAATACGCATGTATATTAGTTTTTTTGTGTTTAAATGATTTTTTTGTGTTTAAATGATTTTCTATATATTTTGTATATTAAATTTTTTTATTTCAATTAAAAATATTAGCACTTGTTTACTTAAAATTTCTCCATACCTTGTCAAACACAATTAACGTTTTCTTGCTTATTTTTAAAATTTTTTTTATTCCTTTTTTAAATTATGTATAAACGATTTGTTTTAGTTAAGCACTCAGTCAAACTTCGCTTCAAGAGGACGACGAAAATTCCCGGCCGCATTCGAAGAATGTAACAATAAATCTAAGTCGTTTATGGAAGATGTTGAAACCTTTTATAGAATTATTAACTGTAAATTTTAGTATGTAGAGGAGTAATAACACAAGAATGAGTAAAGGCTAATGTTTATTATTTCTTTTTGTGTTTATATTCTCTCTGGTGCTTTCTTTTGTTTTTTTTCTATCTCCCTCACTCTAACATATCTGAAATAATATCACTGTTACTCTCTGCACACAAACTACAGCTTGTTGTTAAATTCTTCAGACTAAACATAAAATATATTTTTGATAGTTATTGTATTTGAGAGCGAAAAATACATATACATATGTATGTACCCAAGCAGAACTTGTGAATTTGCGCAAAAAATATGTACCGCCAGCAGGGCTGCCGTTTTTGGTTATCTCTAACCAAAAGTGGTTATTTATTTCTTTAATGTGGAGATGTGAATATTTTTCTCATTTTGGTTATTTTTTTTGCCAAAAGACTTTTAAGCTTTTATGTTCTTAAATTTTTAGTTTTGCTACCAAGGCAACTGAAAATAAAACAGCTGTGACTAAAATGGCTAGTGCAGCCACCTGTTATGAATTCGCCTTGATTGCTACTCACTTGTTTACAATACTTTTCTTTTACAACACTGCCAACAACTTTTAACTTAACTAAATGGTCGCAACTCTGTACTACAGATCACTATGTGGTTCATAGGAGGAAACCACGATTGTCCGCCCGTATTGTCTCCTTCCTAAAAAAATTGGTCACATCTTGGAAAATCTTAATTAGTTGCACAAATTTAAAGTTTTTAGAGTCTCCTGAAAACTCGAACTTCCAGTAATTCTGAGTATGCACGTTTTTAGAGTAATATGTGGTCCATAATAGGTGACCACTTTTGTCCGCCCGCATCGCCTCCTTCCCAAGAAAAGTTCGTAACCCTCAGAAAATTCCAAGTTGAAAACTTGACGATGTTTGGTTCAAATTCATGTTTTTCAGAAATAGATTCATTGGCATTAGTTTTTCCCTTCTCGGTTGCATCATTTAATGGAAAAGTCCTTTGGAAAAGCATTATTCGAATTTGTATAGCTTAACAAAGGTCTGTTAACACGCTAACAGAGCTCTGTTAAAGCACAAGGTTTGTGTCAAGGGAGAGTGAGAAAAAACTATGTTGAAGCTTATTTTAGTCATAAAAAACCATGTAACTCCTCCATAGTGTTAGAAAATACTCACCAGAATTAAAAAAAAAATATTTTTTTTAAGAAATTTATGAACTAATTTTAGTTTAAAATTTAAAAGTTATTTGCTTAAATTTACATGAAATCACTGTTTCGGCCTTAAATTCGTATGAAAAATATTATCATAGAACACAAAAACGGGAGTTTTTCTTAATATCGCTTCCAATTCAGTGACCAGGCATCGAAAAAGAGAACTTCTTGCAATGACAACCCAATGCAAAACTCATTAGAACGGATCGAAATTTTCACTACTTCCACATCTCAAACTCTACATTTTCATAACTTTTTTTGGAGTGTCTTTTTTTTTCTGGGATGTTATCTAATAAAAATACTACATATTGAAATTTGGTTATATTTTTTTCTCATTTGGTAACTTTTAAAGCGAATTTTGGTTGTAAAAATTTTTTGGTTGTGGTAGCACTGACCACCACAATACTGTATATACAAAAATTCGGCGTTAGTTTCCCAATACCCCGTTTAAAATAATTCTATACCGCTTTAACATCGTAAATACAAAAATTTGACTTTAGTTTCCCAAATACCCCGTTTACAAAAATCCTATACCGTAAATCCAAAAATTTTACTTAAGTTTGGAAATTTCCAGTGTGACGGAACACCTAATAAATTCGTATTTAGAGCATTGTGACAACATTGGAAATAAGGGTCGGAGGACAATCATTCGGCGTTATTATATTTATATTATGAGTACATTCAAATTTTTGTAAACATATGTTGTACTGATATTAGTTGTACCTGCAGACCATCGTAGCAACGTCTTGGTGATTGTCTTTTCCTGCCTGGGTAGATATAAAAGCAAATGTGTTGCAAAAGTGATAATAAGTTAACTAAACCATTACCTACGTTCTGTAACACCCGCGTCGAGAAAGTTTTCGATGGAAATGTGTGAAATGAAACAAAACTGGCATACATTAAACCAGACACCTGTTTTTCTCACTAAATTGGTATCAGTTACTTTTTTTTTTGGCGAGAAATACATAGCTCTCACGTAAGGAAAGTAATCGATAATTTATAGAAAAAGTGCGTCTGTAAAGTTTTCATGTGAAAAGTTTCGGCTTTGTACTGTAAAATGGTATTATTATTGCGCCATTGTATTGTAAAATTGTACTTCCTCATACATGGCCATTCATAAAATCACTACTCCAGCAATTGATTATAAAGTTAAAATTTATTACGTAAGCCAGGCCGTTTCATACTATAATACAAGTATTAATAAGTATTTTTAACTAAAATATGTTCACGTATACCTGTTGTCCGAAAACTAGAAAATAATAATGTGAACTCATCGTTCTAGCATTGAAATTTCCAACTATTACTTACGATATATGTATGCATGTATGTATGTAGAGCAAAACGTGTTTAAGTAGCATCAAACAGGGTAGTATTGTCTTGATTTTGTGGATATCATATTAAAAACTGCTTTTAGAATCAACTAAAAATATTAACAATTTGTAGTATCACTAAAATATAACGTCGTTAGCACTTAAAATTTAATAATTATCAAAATCGGGATAGTGATTTAAGGTAGAACAATGAGATGATGATAATGCTTTTTTGAATATTTATTGTGTCTATAATTTTCATCAAATTTAAGTACCAACATCTAGGCGCACGGCAGTTCTGGCCAATGCACGTAGTGTGTATATTTACAGGAAGCCATTCGAGCTGTTTTTACCCCCCTCATAACTTTGTTCCCCGCAGTCGTAAAATTATGACACTTAAACCATAATTAGAATAAGTTCATATGCGAAGCCAATTTTGTGAAATCTTGCATACGCTTTGCACGTGCATAATACTTTAAACTATCACCTTAAAAAGTAAGCGTGATTATTCCCATAAAATATTAGTCTTGTGTTTAATCTACTTTGGTCTAGTATAGTTTAGAAGAAAATTAGCATGAATTATAAGCGCTGCTTACAACAAAATTTTGAGTTAGAAATAGAGGGAGAGGTAATGCTGATAAAATTTAAAGGCATAATTCGCGCTGGAGAGCTGAAATTGTATACACAAATAAGTTTAGCTGCGTAAGCCAATGGGAAAATCTTAAAACAAAAAAGTTTTACCCGGTAAACGGGGCCACGACGTTAAAACTCCAATTCGCACTAGCGAGCTTAAAGTTGATACACAAATAAATTTAGATCAGAGATCACAAAGAAAATCTGAAAAGCCAGAAATTGCTATCAGGTGGTAGAAATAAGCACATAAAATTCAAAATTAAGATACATTTTATTAAAACTTTTCATACACATTGCACTTATCCATAATAAAAGTTTCCAATTTTGAAAAGTAGCCGTGACTTCACCTTTAAATCGTAGTTTTTCTTTCATGTACTTCGGTTTAGCAGTTTTTAATTTATTACTTAAATATTTCCATGAACCATGAGCACTAGCAGATATAAAAGTCGGCGGGGCCAGTACCATAAATATTTTACATAATATTATACTATAGAGAGCTGACATTTTTACACAAATAGTAATTGATGTACTCAATCGGAAAGTCGAAAAATTAAAGCACCATCTAGCCTATTGAAATTTTGCATGGGCATTGGGAATATCCTTTTGATTTATGTATTTTGGCTAAGCAGACTTTAATATGTAAATATATTGAGAAAATAGACGGCGTCACGTCCACTAAAACTTACGCTGTAGTTTACATCCCAGCTAAAAAAATTAGATATGGTTCATATATTTTTAATATATGAATGTATATAACTATATATGAATATGTATGAATTCATGTATGGAAATATATGGGATTATACATGGCAAAACTATTATATATGAACTAATATGTGGACTAATATATGAAATGTATTATAAAATATGAGCTCATATATGAAAATTTAATTATGAAGCTCTTCATATGTGGATCCATATATAAATATAAGATTTTATATATGGCGCCATCTAAGAATGTATACATACATGATATCTCACATAAGATCGTTTTTGCAATCAAAAACAGCTTGGAATTTTATCACTGCTGAATTGGAAATCCATTAGAAAATACATACAGTATGCAAAGTTTATATGCGTACCCTCAATGTTTAAAACAGAAAAACTTTTTTCTTGTATGATTTTATACATTGTGGCCCCATTTAATATATCAAATAATCAGAGGGATAATCTAGTCATTAATTTTATAGAAAATAACAAAATTCTCTAGATAAGGAACAAACTTTATATTACTGTGGTGAAAACTATTGTTGGAGGGATTAGTTTTTCTTTTATAATTAGTTGCATTAGTTTTTAATCTGATTTCTTAAGATAAATGTATGTACGAATATGATTTGTGTTTTTTAAATAATTGATTCACCTTTTGATGAATGAAATGACTTTTAGTTCGTTTTGAATTATTTGTCTAAACAAATGTTTCATTAAAAACAACATCTCTCTCAAGTCTAAAAAATTTAATTTATTGCACAGCAGTGCGCTTTTGTGAATCAAGAGTGTATGAGTATGAACTTTGCATACTGTGGAGGGAATTTACACATTTATGTATGAAAATGTATGAATATATATAATCATATATGCCCATATACCCTCATTGTTCGGATCCGAACCATATATCACATATGCTCCATACATATTTTTTTAGCTGGGATGTTTCTTTCCAGACGACTCTTAGCAGATTGCGTACACACTAGTTACCCCAGTGTAATGACACAATAGTGCATTTTTAAGGTCTACAATTTAATACCCATCACGCTCTAACCCATTATTTTATGCAAATATGCCATTTTCATCTGGCACAGTGATCATTAATAGAAATAAGACATCCCAGCTAAAAAAATATGTATGTAGTATATATGATATCCCATATATCGTTCGGATCCGAAAAATGAGGGTATATGGGCATATATGATTATATAATTCATACATTTTCATACATGTATATGCAAATTCCCTCCACAGTATGCAAAATTCATATTCATGCACTCATGACTCACAAAAGCGCACTGCTGTGTAATAAATTACATTACCCAGCTGAAAAAATATGTATGGAGCATATATGATATCCCATATATGGTTTGGATCCGAAAAATGAGGGTATATGGGTATATGATTATATATATTCATACATTTTCATACATGTATCTATGTGTAAATTCCCTCCACAGTATGCAAAGTTCATATTCATACACTCTTGATTCACAAAAGCGCACTGCTGTGCAATAAATTAGATTACTAAAATTAAATTTTTTAGACTTAAGAGAGAGGTGGTATTTAATGAAACATTTGTTTGGATAAATAATTCAAAACGAACTAAAAGTCATTTCATTCATCAAAAGGTGAATCAATTATTTAAAAATCACATAAATCATATTCGTACATAACATTTAGCTTAAGAAATCAGATTAAAAACGAATGCAATTAATTATAAAAGAAAAAATAATCCGCCTTGCAATAGTTTTCAATACATAATACATAGTAATATGAACTTTGTTTCTTATCTAGAGAATTTTTTTATTTTCTATAAAATTAATGACTGGATTATCCTTTTGATTATTTGATATATTAAATGGAGCCACAATGTATAAAATCATACAAGAATGTTTTTTTTTTTAACAAAAAGTTTTTCTTTTTTAAACGTTGAGGGTACGCATATAAACTTTGCATACCGTATGTATTTTCTAATGGATTTCCAATTCAGCAGTGATAAAATTCCAAGCTTTTTTGATTGCAAAAACGATCTTATGTGAGATATATGGCTCCATATATAAAATCTTATATTTATATATGGATCCACATATGAAGAGCTTCATAATTAAATTTTCATATATGAGCTCATATGTTATAATACATTTCATATATTAGTCCATATATTGGTTCATATATAATAGTTTTGCCATGTATAATCCTATATATTTCCATACATGAATTCATACATATTCATATATAGTTATATACATTCATATATTAAAAATATATGAACCATATATAATTTTTTTTAGCTGGGATACTAGAAATTTTAAGTTTAAAAAGTGTTATTAAAAAGTAGTCAGATCCTCACAAAGACATAAATGTGAAAAAAAGGCCAAGTTCCTGTGCAAAATTTCTGCCATTAAAAGTAGTGAGATATTAAGGTTGACTAAGTTCTTGTTTGCCACAATACCTAACACAGAAATATGTTATGTATTATATAAATTTGTAATCGTAAGGGTGTCATATAATTTCTAGAAAATCTGCTGTATTCCATAAAATTGAAACTCCCCCTGGACCAAATGGTCCTTGATAAACAATTAGTAACTTTTTAGTTTTTTTCCGAACACCTTTACATAAAATACCTAATATTTTAAAAATAACATTGTTACAAAAATAAAACACGTGGTTTGAAACCTCAAAACAATAAATTACACCGTTCAAAAGTAATTGAGATTAAAAAACATTTTGGACCAAATGGTCCTAATCTAACGGCAGGGTTAATTTGAACTATGTTCATATATTTCTCCTGGAAAAATTAATAATATTATTTTATTCTGCTTTGCGCCAACCATCTTCAGGGGTTTTATACTCCTTTGCCACCCTTGAGGGTGGCGCTGGCGGAGGTAGTTAGCACGTTGACTACAAAACCGAAAGTACTGGGTTCAATCCATTTATCCAAAAGTAATTAAATAACAACATCATGAATTTTTCTGATGTATATTAGTGCTACTTAGCATTAGTTGTTGTAATGAAGTTCGAGTGATGAAGGCATAGTCACTGGTCACTGAACTATACCGACTTCAGCATATACTTATCCTAATGTAACATCAGAGCACCGACCCTCGTTCTTTGTGTAGCAGAATCATAAGCGAAGTAAAATAATCGGGGACTGCCGCGGTAAAGCTATTTCTTAGCATTTTTTTTATCAACTTATGCAAATTTATTTTTTTAAATAAAAAACCTACGAAATATCTGTTTGTTTGTGCTTATCATTTTTTGTCAACCACGATTGCTCTAAAGTACGCCACATTGTGTTTTCCTATATGTAAAAATATGTTCTAGCAATACTGTATGTTAATGAAATCAATAGCATACTTTAGGGGTTAACATACACTGGGCGATTCAAATAAAAATAGTCTTAGGTTTTTATTTTCGTTACGGAATTTCTTGATTCGGTCGATACCCTCAAAGCTATGCAATAGTTTAAAAAAACGTGTAAAAAAACATAGATGTAAAAGATTGAATGCTTGTCGTCTCTATCATATATCTATATCTATTACACTTTCGATAAACATCGAAAACGCTAATGGTGTTGCCAATTGTCCTTTTAGTTTCGTTTTAAAACATAAAGGCCAACGGCAATAGGGTCAATTGTGTACTAGTGACAACGTTTGTTGTTTTCGATGTTCGTGAACGGAATTGCACACATTTGAAAATGACACCAAAGAAATGCCATTTGTAAGCTCAGCCTAAAGGTAGGATCACACGATTGCCGCAAATACATCAATCTGACCCAATTTTTATTGTGCTGAATTGATGCACAATAACTAAATTATCCCAATCAAATAATTTGCAGTCACATGATTGCCCCATTTTATAAAAATTTGATTGACGTAGATTGGTGAAGAATGAATTTGGGACAATAATTGCCGCAGCCCAGTCATACGATTGTTCTAACTTGCGCACCACAAGCAAGTATGTATCTGTTGTGTAGTTTATTTTGTTTTACTTGCAAATATTTTTTTTAAGAAATCATTTTTTTCTGTTTCATTTTGGTACGTGAAAATGATTTGTTCGCTTAAAACAAATTAAATTTCCTCTGGTTTCTATATTGTGTATTTATTAAATATACAAATCATAGGCAATTTTCGTTCTTTTAAGCGAATAAAAACTAATCATATGGATTAGATTAGCTCACAGTTCCATGTTAACATTTCTGCACTTACGAAAACCCTTGGCGCTCACAAAGAAATTAATTAGTTTAAGAAATTGTCGCGTATTGACTACTTTGATTGCTGCTCGAGAACACAATAAATATTGGCGCATTTTTAACATTTTTATTGGGGCATGGTAGCCTATCAACCGTTCACACGATTGCCGTACCAAAGTTGCATTTGATTGCGGCAAATCATCAGAATATTTTTTTCGATTGTCGTATGGGACAATAAATTGTGAAATCACACGATGGGCATATAATATGGACCAATAATTGGTGCATTGAGGCAATCGTGTGATCCTTTAGGCCGTTAGTGGATGCCGTTAGCATACATCCACTCATATGTACACATACATACATATACACATATATGCACATGACAAAAAGAACTCAACATACCTAACTGAAATGTTTTTAACAATTTTCCTTTTGCATTCGTTCTTTTACGATCACAAAATATAATTCGGAAAAATTATTTTATATTTAATTCCCAGTCGTTAAGCAGCTCTGGGTCGGGGAACATCTCTCGCGTCATCGTAATTAAATATCTTAAGTGCGGTCAGGCTTGTGTGTGTTGTTTGGCCTTCGAGAGTTTTTTGTCTCGCTCGCACTGGTTGACTGATCTGCCACGGATAACCGTATAATCTTGCGGTTTTTTGTGGAATTTCTTTAACAACCACGTTGAAGGCATAGGTCGTGTACAGTCAGTCACAAAACCTTATAAAGTACTGTTAATACCATCTTGGGCATATGGTCTACGTTACTGCTCCCATATTTGTGCAACACCATATTATGCAAATTTACTTTGCATTAATATGTTTAATAAATAAATAAATAAATATTTAATTCTTGGAATTTTTCGTTCTCTTTTGTTTATATTTTTCGTTTGTTGGGAGAACAAATAAGAACAAAAATTAAAAATAAAATTCTTTTCCGAATTTTATTTTTGAAATTCCGAAAACCAATTTTAAAACGAACGAAACAAATAAATTTTAATATGCGGGCAGAATTTTTTCCTACCTTGGTACAAAGTTTCGTAGCAATCGAAAAGCTTGGCATTATTATTGAAAATATAAACAAACTATTTTCCAATTGAATTCTTTTTCAAAAATGTTACCTCATTTGATAACGCAATTGCATGATTTTTGACCTAATTCGCGGAAACTAGTCTAAGCCAACACGTAAGTATACTTTATGAGATAATAGAGTAATTTCAATAAATGTTTGCTTCATTACTGAAGGAAATAGTTCCCTACCGTCGAGTTTTTTAAAACTTGCTATAGTTATTTATTTTATTTGTCAAAATTATTGCATGACAGACTGTTCGTATATGATTACTTTGAGCTTACCTAGTGCTGAGAGAGTAATAATAACACTCGGCATATGTATGTTAAAATTTTCTATTTTAGTGGGTTACACATAATGGTACAGAGAAGTCAGATAGTGAGTGAGTTTTATTGCTTAACAATCCATTAGATGATAATTGTATCTAAAGCTAATATTTATTAAATACTTCATAATAAATACCTTTTAAGATCACTTCAACAATCCTAAGAGGGTAGAATTTTTGAACATGATGAATCCCCCAAACATTCATACATATGTATGTATGTAAATATTATCAAATTTATTTTAAAACCTGCTTTATTCTAGCGACAGTTTCTAATGTATGTATCTTAGTTCATGTAAATATGTCTGTTGTACTACATACATACATACATATGTAAATATTTTCCATCCAAAGATGTTTTCTCCTACTACATCATCGTCCATACATATTGTTCATTTTAAACGTTTAAAGTAATTAAAAACAAAACAGCAATCTAGCTACTCAAATTCAACTGTAATTTTTTCTGCTCGATGTTTTTGTTTCTTATCAAATGACAATTTGCTATTTTGGAAAAAAAAATCATGAAAATTAAATAAAATAATTTTTTATACAAAACTTTGTCTTATCAAAATTAAATTGTTTTTCTTCGTTAGGCTTAGATTTAAAAAAAATTAAACTCAAACAAACATTTATTTAATTCATTTTAGAACACATACATATGTACATGCATACATACTTTGTATGTATGTACACAGATACAAAGTATAATTTGAAATGTCATTTAACAAATGATTGCCAATGGGATTCAGTATATTAAAAATCTATATTTTAAAAATAGTGCTTTAAATTTGAATACCCTATAACGGCAGCAAGAATGCTTTATGAATTTAAGATGTTGCACAAATGTTTAAGTTATTCAAATCAAGTAAAAAAAGACCTTTAAAGGAAGATACGAGTAATACAATCCTGAACCTGTGATGCGGAAGTAGTGCAGATTTGGATCATTACTAATGGTTTTTACATAGCGTTTTCATTGTAAAAAGTTCTATTTTTTGTTACATACTCAGTGAATCTGAAGTCGTGTACGTTCTGGCTTCCGATTCGTCTGCAAATGTTTCTTGTGAGTTCGGATGTTAAAACACATGCCTACAGTTGCTTAAGTTGAAATTTTAAAAATACAAATTAATAGTGTGTGTTCTAGCATCCAAATTTAGAATCAAAAATAACCCACAGTAGCGTTTGTGTTCTTCACGACTCGTATCTATCCATGTTTTAAATTTCATCGAAATTGGTTAAGTAGTTTCAGAGGCAGAAGTTGCCCCTACCCCTCCTATTGCTCCTATTTTTGAAAAAGTGTATAGTCATGTGCTTTCCCGGAATCACGTCTATCAATATTTCGAATTTTATCAAAATCAGATATGTAGTTTGAAAGAAAAATAAATTTTCCCATGCCTTACCACGTGCTCCTATTTTGAGAAATTGTATAGCATTTGCTTTGAATTTCATACAAATTGGATAGTTTTAAGGAGCAAGAAATATCTCCATACGAACCCTCGTGGTTCTTTTTTTTAAATATGTAACCTATGTGTCCATTTAGACTCAGATCTATCTATTCTAAATTTCATCAAAATCGGTTTGGTGGTTCATCCGTTAAAGCTCATTTATGTAAGTTAGCAGAGACACACACCTTCAGGTATTTGTACCACAAACCACTTATCCAAGTCACGAACCTTTTAGAAAAGATCCAAACCATATATTAATATCCCAAAAGGTAAGCTTAAAATTTCAAAAATTCCAGAAGATCCCCACTACTTCCCCGGAAATTTACGGCAACAGTGAAAAATGTATTTCGTTTTAATTTTTTAAAGTTATTTTCGGCTGCATAAAACATCATTTAGGCATGTATTGTATACAATAGAGACTAATTTAGTAAAAAAAATGGATCTGAGCCCTATTCCACAAAAAAACTTATCAACTTTTCACTTTGCACTTATCAAATTACATTTTTTGGCAAAGTGATAAGTGTTTCTGTTGCACAATATTCTTTGCAAATTTCACTTTGCACTAACCATATTTTTACAAAGACTTTGTTGCTCTCTTTGTAAATTTCTTGCACTACTTGTAAAGTATTTGGGCTCTTTGCAAAGTCGTTGGCCTTCTCCTACAAAGTGAGTGTGCAAAGTGTTCTTGAAAACGTTTGAACATCTTTGCATTTCTGTCTTATAACTTTTCACTTTGCATTCCTAAATAGAACTTTTTAACATTATGCATTAAACACATTCACCACAGCAGGCTACATGAACACACGACTTCAAATGCCGCTAGCAGCATTTGTCGCCTCGTAGCCAGCTACTTAATTATTTTGGAGACGGCAGCAGCACCATCTGTACCTTATATTTAAGTATGAATACATAGTTAAGTATTGCCACTTTCAAATATTTCGCATTTATAAAAATTATATTACTCTTTCAAAACGTACTTATATGACGTAAAAGTATAAAAATGAATCAATTTAATTGAAAAAAAAACTTGCAGTGTTTCATGTGATTATACAAAATATTTGATTTTGAATTATTGTAAATATTTATGTACATCCATATTCATAAAGAATTATATGTATTTGAAATCCATTTTAAGAAAAATTTTATGAAAAATTTTAAGCAACATATGAAACTTATTTTAAATTTTATGAATATGAGGGTTAGAACATATTAAAGTTTTCATTTCATTTTGAATGTTAATAAAATAGATAGAAAGGCTGCTTGTGAAGAAATTTTGAAAAATCCCAATTTCAATTTTAGTCGTAACGTTTTCAATGTATTATTCTAAAACTATTTTGCTATCCTTAATAGACTATATAAGAACGCCTAAAACAAGTTTATACAAATATAATTTAATATAATAATAATTAATTTAAATGTCAAATTTTTTCTTTTTGCATATCTTTGTACATACGAATGCAATATAAACTTGTTATGATTATTAGGTTTGAAAATAATCGAAAATTTATCCACAAATTTAATTTTGTTAATCGTTTGCATTGTAAATGTTTGACAAACTTATAAAAATTTGCTTTGCAAAAATAGAATTTACAGTAGGAGTGGAAAACTATCGATTGCACTATCGATAGTTAATTTTTTGTGACTATCGATGTCTTAATGCAGCAATCGATTAATACGTGAAAACAATCGTTATTTTTACTCACTATCGATAGTAAATGGTACACCACTAAATGAAAAAAAATTATACATACAATGCTTTTCATAAACAAAAATAACTGGACGACGCAAAATTTTTTTCCACTTATCTCACTTATTTTTCATACAATTATTTTAGTTTTGTTATTTATTTAACTGACAAATAAAAATTCTGTAAATAAATATGTACATTAGACCGTATCAGAAAAAAAAGTTCTGCGTACAACAGCGAATATAATGTATTGTTCGAAAGACATTTCAAAAAAATTTTTTTTTAATTTTTGCCTTTTTAGTTTTTTCGTTATATCTTTCATATTTACAGTCCGATCTTAAAAATTGATATAGCGAATTTTTTTGTCTCAGGGAGGCCAATATTTTTGTTCTGAGGTCCATTGACCTTTAAGTGTACCGTTCTAGTACTTAACCCCCAAATCTCATTTCCTACCAGCCTAATGTGACACCTTAATGTTAGAACCTTATAGCTCGCAAAAAATCATAAAACTTTTGCTAAGAAAGTATTTCGATTATTACAGCACACAACTATTAAAAAAATGCTTTTATAAACTAACTGTTGCAGAAAGTAGGGGTCACTTTTTTAAATTTGTCATACCTTCAATATTTACATTCAGATATTAAAGTGTAATATTTCGATGAGTTTGTATGTGGAAGACCAATTTTTTTATTAAAAAATTTTATTTGAAATGTCCTTGGAACAATACTTTATATTTGCTGGTGTACGGAGCACTTTTTTGTTGCCTGTTGGGCGAGACGCTCTAATGTACATTATACAAAAATTATGCGACTTCGATACTATCACGATAGTATCGTCAATATATCGATAGTTTTTCCAACTTTGAATAATCTTGAATCGATATATCGATAAAAAAATTTAAGCTATCGAAAAGTTTCGACAGTTATACTATCGATATTTTTCCAACTCTAGTCTGCAAATTATGCTTTTCAATATTAACTTTGCACTTTGCATGAGAGAACGTACGTGGAACACTTACACTTACACTTATCAATTTCAACTTACACTTATCAAATTTTACTGTTCTGAGGAACGAAATGTTTTGCAAGTTGTCGAAAAATTTGATAAGTGTAAAGTTTGATAAGTTGTTTTGTGGAATAGGGCACATAGTACAAAATTAGTGCAACAAAGTGAAGCCAAACTTTTTTCCTACCATGTATTTCGCTAAATTACACCAAATTAAAATTTATTTTAGTGTGTGTATTATTGTTTGAAATCCTACAATGGAACATATTGGGTATTTTATTTGCACTCTGTGTTAATATTTAGTTAGTGTCCTATACCTATCATAAATAATACGTTTTTTATAGCCTTGTATAAGTCTTGTAAAAATACTCAGACTAATTTAAATTTTGCGGAATTTTAGGTTTATGTATGTGAAAAATGTGGCACTCAAGGAAAAATGTTTCACTACCACTGCTGTACAAATTTTATACTATGTAGTAAGCTATGTTTGTTAAATTGTACTTTCATCATCCTAGGAGCGTAAGTAATTTTTTAACAAAAGGTTTTCTAATAAAATATTTAATAACTCAGTAAATTTCAAAGGGATTTTTTAACACAAGCCTGTGTTTTACTCGCAATATAAATGGTATGCTTCCTGTACAAAAAAAGCGCATAAGAACTAATCCGAAGTAGAAAAATTATGAAAAAATAGATTTGGAAAAATATACCACATATGTATGTCTGAAATTTTCTGAAATTAAATATACATTATTCATTGATATTTAATTTATTTAGAGGTTGATATGTGCATACGGATACGAAAAACCAGTTTGTTACCCGTAACTCAAAATTTTGGAGGTGTTTGGAAAATTTCAAATACATATTATTGTTATACTCAACAATACCTACCAGAAAAATAGTAACACGTTCCAGGTATTTCGAATTCATTAAAATTTGTCACATAGTGGTTTTTATATCACAAAGGAAAGGAACAAGAAAAACAAACAAAAAAAAAACAATACCGCACAGGCATATTAAAAAAATGCAGTTTTGGGGGTAATAATGCAAAAAGGGTCATTATATAATTTTTAATCTTGTGTAAAAATTTCTTATAAAAGGCTTGTACGAGTATTAGGGTATTCATTTAATCAGGTTTTTGCTTTAATGGGTTAATTAATCGAGGCTTTTGCTTAATCGGTTAATAATAGGTTATTTTGGTATTAACCGGTTAACCGATTAATAAAGTTTTTCCATAAATCAAGTGTTTCAACAAATAAAAGTGCATAAATTATTTATTAATTTGACTTTATTAGTAAAACCAAAAACACATAATAATTCTTAAAATAATTTAATTTTAATTTTTAATATAATTTTTTTAGAACATTTCTTGTAATACTATCGATAGTTACTTCTATTGGCGGGTCATCAACTGAGTCATAATGACAGAGCTCAGCGACGAATATTCTGCAAAAAAAGTTAATTTCTGAATGTCTTGGCTTTCGTTTTTTTACTGTCCCTCATTAAATCGAATCCTTACTTAAATCGTTGGCAACAGTACTATTGGCTTTTATTAAATTATTAAATAAAAACTTTTTTTTGTCCAAAGATTTTGAAGTTTTACTTCAGTAAGAATCACTGAACATACTTCTTTGTTTGTATGAAAAACAATTTCTAAACACTCAACTTTTGCAAATGAGACGAAACAAATAATTATTCAAACAAACAATAAGTTGTGACACTAAAAAATATGAAAAAAATTTTTACGTCGGTTAATCGACTGAAATTAACCGGTTTAACCGATAACCGAAAAAAGCTGATTTTAAATTAACCCATCAGTTAATCGGGTAGTAATTAACCAGTTAACCGATTGAATACCCTAACGAGTATACATATCTCTATAATGTCTTATGTTAATTGAAAACGTATGCTTATTTTCTGCAAAACCAGCATTTTGAAGCTATTTCTCTGTTGACATACATGCATGGATGTACCAAAAAGTCTGTGGAAAAGAGGAAGAGTGCTTAAGTCAAGATAAGCTAATTTTAAGATAGTTGTACCTCCGTAATCTGCATATTTGAAAGTACTCCTAGTCAAAATCTCAATTAATTTGTGTGATTTTTCTGAAAGTTATAGCGCTGTTACTTGCGACTTTATTTTTACAATTCTAATCTTTTTTGGAATAATAGCTTAATTTAGGTTACACTTCGGTACATTTCAACTTAAATGCATTATTTATAGTGTGTAGAATGATGTTTGCTTACAACCAAGGTTGGCAAACGGTATCGTAAAAATACCGATACCGATTCAAATACCGCTATAATTAGATAACTGTATCGATACCGATACCGAAACACATTTCGGTTAGAAAATACCGGTATAAGGAATACCGCTTAGGTCTATACCGGTATGTACCGGTATACCGATTCCCACCAAAAATAAAATTTCAAAAATATACATATTTCAATTAACTTTCTTATATAAACTTATATATTTCAATTAACTTTCTCATATTTTTCGCCTTTACACATTCTTATGCAGCACTGTTTTTTTTAATCAACCGGAAAGTGCAATCATATCATAATCATCACCAGTGCGAAATACTAATGAACTTCATGAGCTGCTTAATGCCTTTAGGAACGAAAAACGTATCTCTAGACATATAAATGTTCTAAATTGGTCAAAAGAGCAAAGCCCTTACAAAGACAGTTATTTTAAATAATAACTTTTTAAATAAATAACTTATTTATATGAAATCGCGAACTTTGGGATATTGGTTGTTCCAGATATACAAGCTAATGCGGAGATCTAAAGTTTTGAAGAGTGTTTTTTTAGGTATGCACATTAAAGATTTTTTTTTGTTTAATTGATATACTACATATGTGCGCTGTCTAAAATATGAGGTTTGCTGCCATAAATGCGGTCTTAATTTTTTAGCTCGATCCGACGCTGCCTTCTGGCGGGGCCTAAAGTACCCGATATATAATGGGGATTTTTTCCGATTTTTTATGAAATTTTATACAGCATTTGAGGAGGTGTTACAGAGCTCAAGTCTGGAATTTAGGCTATATATCCTTAAAAGGGGCGGAATAAGGGATATAATTTGTAACATTAAACATAACATTTGCCAATAAATATTTTCGGCTGAAAAGTCTTTCTTAGGTAGAAAGTAATAACAAATAGAATTTGCTTTTGAATTCCCGGCAATTCCAAAAAAAATTACAAAAAATTTGAATTGAAATATTGAAATATTCGTTTCGTCTGAATTTGGCGACTACGAATATATCTAAAAACGGCCGAATATTCGAGAATTCGGATACGAATTTTCAAATTTTACTAAGTGCATGCAATTCTACATGTACTTCGTGTGTAATATAAATAATACATACACTGTATGTATTTATTTTTATTGTTTTGTTTAATTAACCAAAATGAGTACTATATATGTATATGCAAAGTTTCAACTGCAGTTTTCTTATTTTACTTTTTTAATAAAAATATAAAAACGTATATAGAAACATATACATAAGTTTAAATACTTTTTATGTTAATGTAAAAATACTCCCTTTTCGAAGTAATTTAACAAAAAAAAAAAAAGATTTTTTGCTATGTCCATTGTCTGAATTAACAAATTTAGCAGTTATATCGGTATACCGGTATTATAAACTCGGTAATGGTATGTACCGGTAATACCGATACCGAAATAAAAAAAATACCGATACCGTTACCGATACCGAAATTTAAAAAATAGTTGTACCGGTATCAATACCGATACCGTTATTTGTTTCGGTTTCCAACCTTGCTTACAACATAAAGGTTAACAGGGAATTTCCCAATTTAATTGTAAGGGAAATAAATTTTTAAAAATCGGTTTGAACGCTTAAAAGTGGTTTCCTGCGAAACAGTAAAATATGACTTAAGCACTTTTTAGGGTTCCGTACACCAAAGGTGAAAAAAGGAACCCTATTGTTTTCGTTACGCCGTCCGTCTGTCCGTCACACACCATTTTCTCAGGAACCGTAAGAGCTACGGACCTGAAATTTGGACAGAGTATGTAGAACCTTGGCCGCTACAACAACAAACACATGAGAATTAAAAATTAAAAGGTGTTCCAAAACGAGCGATGAAAACTTTTAAAATTTCATGTAATATACATACAATTGTATTTACATACATATGTATATTGACACTTGAAATTTGTAAAATTAGTGTATTTTTATAAAGACTACAAAAATTAATATTAAAATATTAAAAAATATAAATTAAAGGGTGGCTAATGCAATTTTGACTATGTAATTTTGACAACTTGTACATCTTGGAAACCGTAAAAGGTAAACTCTTGAAATTTTCAAAAACAGTAAAACTAAAAATACCGAAAATTACTAAATCGCCAAACCGAAAAAAACGCCAAAACGCGCCAAACGAAAATATTGCCAAAAATTTAAAAAAATCGCAGAAACGAAAAAAAATTACCAAAATTAAAGTAAAATTTCTAGCACTAAAATGAGTCACCAAATTCGAAAAAATCGCCCAAATGAAAAAAAATCCCCAAAACGAAAAAAGTCGCTAAAAAACGCCACAAACCGAAAAAAAAATCCCCAAAACGAGAAAAATGGTGCCAAAACTAGAAAAAATGCCAAATGAAAGAAAAACGCAAAAAACCGAAAAAATTGCCAAAACCAAAATAAAAACACCGATATGAAATAAACGCCAAAATTAAAAAAATCGCCAAAATTAAAAAAAAAACGCCAAAAACCAAAAATAAATCCCCAAAACGAGAAAAAAAGTGCCAAAACTCAAAAAGCGCCAATAAACTCAAAAAACCCCAAAAGTAAAAGAAAAACGCTTAAAACCGAAAAAAAATCCATAAACGAAAAAATGCCAAAACCATAGCTTATATTGGCTAAAGTTCGTATTGAATTACATATCTCGTGTCGGTACGGAACCCTTCGTGCGCGGGTCAAAGTCGCACTTCACCGAATTTGTTTAGCTTAATGCTATGACTTACCTTATTTTGATTATTTATTTATTTATTTTTAATTTTGTGTAGTGCTTTTAATCAAAATTATACATGATAAAAATTTTTTAAATCAAGCTAATAAAACCGTACTCCTGATGAAGTCGACAAAACACTATCGACGAAACGTTAAATAAAAAGATGAAATATATTGTTTTATTTACATCATTAAAATCATAACACTTACCAAATAGCCCATAGGATAAGTTCCTCAAGCAATCATAATAGCAATCAGGAAATTGGTAAAAAATAAAAACTAATAGTAAGATTTTTTATTTTCAACAAATTTTGTCAGAAAGCGTTTAGCATAATTTTTTAAAAGTAGAATCCTTGAATTCATTCACTTTCGCTCTCCACTAACTCTTAAAATGCTTTCGTTTTGTTTTTAGGGTTCCGTACACCAAAGGTGAAAAGGAACCCTATTGTTTTCGCTACGCTGACCGTCTGTCCGTCACACGCTATTTTCTCAGGAACCGTAAGAGCTACGAACCTGATATTTGGACAGAGTATGTAGAACCCTGTCCGCTACAACAACAAATGCATGGGAAATAAAAATTAAAAACGAGCAATAAAAACTGTTAAAATCCCATGTAATATACATATGTTCATGTGTATATGTATGTACATATGTATGTATATTGACACTTGGAATTTTCAAAATTAGTGTATTTTTATATAGACTACAGCAATTAACACTAAAATTTAAAAAAAATTTAATTAAAGGGTGGTCCATCAGTTAATGCAATTTTGACTATGTAATTTTGACAATTTTCTGTATCTTGGAAACCGTAAGAGGTAAATCATGAAATTTTCAAAATCGGCAAAAATAAAAAAATCCAAAAATTATAAAATCGGCAAACCAAAAAAAAATCGTCAAAAAATATAAAAAAATTGCCAAAGCGAAAAAAAGTGTCAAAGCTAAAAAAAATGTCAAAATGAAAAAAACCTTAAAAAATCGCCAAAATTAGAAAAACGTCAAAATCCCAAAAAAATTGCTTAAACGAGAAAAAAAGTGCTAAAACTAAAAAAGCGCTAATAAACGCAAAAACCCCAAAACTAAAAAAACGCTTAAAACAAAAAAACCCAAAAACGAAAAAAAATCCTATAGTTTTATGTATTGAATTACATATCCCGTGTCCGTACGGAATCCTTCATGAGCGGATCAAAGTCGCATTTAACTGAATTTATTGCTTATTGACACAGAAATAAATTTGATTGCAGGGTTGATGTTTTCGTCCTTATATTATTAAATGATGCATATTTGGACCACATATAATGGTGCTATATAATCTACAGATATTACCTTATAAAATAATGAAAACTCATTATAATTATCGCTATCCAATTTTTAGCGAGAGTCGTTAAAAAAGTTACTCAGAGAACCGTGATAGGCAATAGTTATGGCAAAATTATGTTAAGGAAAACTGTAGTGCTATTTATTCTAGACAAAAATAGTTGTATAAAACTTTTCAGAAAAACGCTTTATATGAAACTTATGATGCCAAAGTGTTTATAGATTTATTTTTTTTTTTGGTGAAAAGTTCAATGCGCATGGCCGGTTTGCACGCTATCAGTGCAATTTTCAAGCACATGTCACACAGCCGGTCTATCAGAAACTACCGGTGAAGCGAATAAAATAAACAGTTTCAAAATCCCATATATTTTTTGGGTTGTCTGATGTACATATCGTTACCTCAATATAGAAAGGCACAAACTCATTATTCTTGAGAAATTGAGATTTTTGCATTTATCGACTGATTAGATGTTCTGCTATCTAAATATACAAAACACTAGATTTCAAAAAGGTATTGAGTTAAGGCCTTTCTATATTAAGGTAACGATATGTATTTCTAACATATAACGATATTTATTGTTATGTAATATAAATAATTCAAATTTTTTTTGCGAGGATTTGTAAGATTTATGTTTATTTGGTTTTCACTTTTTCGAATACCCAGTCATTTTGGCTTGGATAATTTATAATTATTAGATTTTGTATCTTGTTTCTTTCATATCATTTGCCAATTATCATGACAAACAATTTTATTTGCTTTATATATATATATATATATATATATATATATAGATGTATATATGTATATATGTGTATATATAAATGTATGTACCTATTATAGTTTCAATACAAATAAATTAAAGTTTTCTAGTTACAATTTTTAATTTTCTTAATATTTAATTCTATCAGATATATAGGAACTTTCAATTGTAGTCAAATTGTTCAAATAAAAGTTTATTAAAGTAAACAAAATAAAAACGTACAGTCTTAGAATGGTACTTTTGTAAATAAATGAATTAAATTTTAGATATTTTATACAAATGTTTCTTGTTTTTTTAATTTTTTTATAAAAATATTTTTTATGTTTAAAGGAACTTTATTATTGAATTATAATATAATATTAGTTTTAGCTTAATTTTGATAATTATAGATTTTAAAAATAAACAATATGTGTAATAATGTAAATAGTGTTATATTAAACTTTGTAATAATAATTTAATTGCAAGGACAAATGTTGATAATATGCCCAAATATTTTGTAGTTTAATATTGATTATGAAGTTTATTACTTAACTTGTTTTCAAAACCAACAATATTCTCAATGCTGTTCGTGTTCATAACATTTAAATGATATGTAAGTAGCAGTGAACTGCCGGTTCGGCCGCAGATAACAATTGTTAAATTGTGGCTGAAATTGTTATATTTGGGTAATTAAAATTTGAAAATTGTTAAATTCTTGGAAATTTGTGGTTTCGGTGGCGCTTTGATGTTTTTTGTTTCAATTAAGAGTTTTTTGTTTACATTAAGAGTTTTTTTGTTTACATTAAGTGTATGTCTGTCTGTCTGTCTGTCTCTCTGACTGTCCGTCTGACCGTGGGAATTTTTGTGTAGAATATTTTGTGTGAATGTATTAAGGTCACTCATAGTTTTGAGGTTTTTATGTGTGTATATGCCGACGGCCACACATTATTATTTTTTCCTAATACCGAAGGGAAAATCATGGAAATGATTTGTCCTTATGCCGACGGGAAAACGTGAAAGTTATTTTTTCTAATGCTAATATAGGTGTTGGTAGACTGTGATTTGGGTGGATGGGTGTTTGTAGGTGTTGTAATATGTAACCGTAGGAGTTTGTGGATGTATCTGTCTGCAGGAATTTAAGCGAGGCTGTGATAAGCGGGTAGTCGGGGTGTAGTTGAGGTAGATCGATTACATGTAAGTATGTATGCCTGTGAGAATTTAATGCTGATCGTGATTTGAGGTGGGTGGGGGTGTTGTGGAGATAGATGGATCGTCTGTATGTGTGTATATTTCTGTAGGAATTGGAATATATATATATATATATTTTTTTTGTAGGAGCTTAAGGCTGATCGCGATTTATGAGGGGCGAGGTATTCTAGTAATATCTAACCGGGGGAAATTGTATGTTTGTGTGTATGTAGGAGTTTAATGGCCTATTTCCCACTTGCGAAAGAAAACGTTCGACTTACAATTTATATTGAAAACAACAATAAAATATGAAAATTTGTTTTTGTTTTCAATATAAATTGTAAGTCGAACGTTTTCTTTCGCAAGTGGGAAATAGGCCATTAAACTCCTACATACACACAAACATACAATTCCCCCCGGTTACATATTACTAGAATACCTCTCCCCTCATAAATCGCGATCAGCCTTAAGCTCCTACAGAAATATATATATTCCAATTCCAATATATATATTATATATATATTCAATATATATATTCCAATTCACAACACCCTCACCCACCTCAAATCACGATCAGCATTAAATTCTCACAGGCATACATACTTACATGTAATCGATCTACCTCAACTACACCCCCGACCACCCGCTTATCACAGCCTCGCTTAAATTCCTGCAGACAGATACATCCACAAACTCCTACGGTTACATATTACAACACCTACAAAAACCCATCCACCCAAATCACAGTCTACCAACACCTATATTAGCATTAGAAAAAATAGCTTTCATGTTTTCCCATCGGCATAAGGACAAATCATTTCCATGATTTTCCCTTCGGTATTAGGAAAAAATAATAATCATGTTTGGCCGTCGGCATATACACACATAAAAACCTCAAAACTATCAGTGACGTTAATACATTCACACAAAATATTCTACACAAAAATTCTCACGGTCAGACGGACAGTCAGAGAGACAGACAGACATACACTTAATGTAAACAAAAAAACTCTTAATGTAAACAAAAAAACATCAAAGCGCCGCCCAAAACACAAATTTCGAAGAATTTTTCAATTTCATCAACAATTTAACAATTTCAACCCACAATTTACATATCAGGTTCTCTTTTGCATTATGAAGTGAATAGCCAGCTAAATTTAAGCTATCCAAAGCTGCCGTTAGAACTACTCTTACTGATTTAGAACTGTTTTCCATCATCTCAAGTGAAACTTGGCTTATAAATATACCGATTTCGACTATATACCATCTAGAGTCCTCACTTGAATACTAAATCATTTTTCCCCTGTTTGTACGAATACGCATTCCTCTCTCGGTTTTTTATCTGTCTTCCATGATCAATATTTGCCTCTCCCTCTCTCTAGTGCTTTTTTGTTTGTGTCTCTCTTGCTATTTTTGTGTCTTTCTCTCGTCTTTATAACGTCTCACTACCTGTGCTTTTCTACCTTTGCTTTTTTGTAGGTACAAAGTAAACGGCAAAGACATAATTTTAAAGAAATTGAATTCTTGAAAAACTTATATAATAAAAAAAGACTCCAAAAAGTAATACGAACGCTTGGTTTCTCCACCTCAATTTAATTATTTCAAATAGTTTCAAACTATGCATGTTATGTGCACTTCACACTAGGTTCACGAATATTTGCAATGATATGGAGTTTCAATTTTAGATTCTTTCCTACGCATTGTTTCAAGTTTTTTATTTGCAGCACCCGATTTTCTTTTCAAGAAGTCCCCAAAAAGGTGGTTAGGTTTAAATCTGGTAATTTGGAGGTAATTGAAACCAAAATTTTTTTCCATGTTATTATAATGGATTAATTCCCCTTTCAGGAGCATTTCCTCATCGGAAAATATAAGTATTGCGTTTCTTTTAAATATATTTAAGTAGTCCACAGAATATTTTTTTCTATCTAACCAATGAATTGGAAACACCACATGTTTAAAAATTACCTAATATCATTAGGCTACCTCCCATATGCTTTAAATTGTTATAATTGAGGTCAAACTCTATATTTAATGGCCTACGTACGATGTTTTACGACCCTACCGAAACAAATTTATTTTCGTTTAATCCGGGAAAACTACGTTTACGCAGAAATTTGGAAATTTGGACAGAGTATATAGAACCTTGGCTGCTGCAGCAACAAATTCATAAAAATTAAAAATTAAAGGGTGTTCCAAAACGAGAAACGAAAAATATTAAAATCCCATGTAATATACTACATACAATTGTATGTACATATGTATATTGACACTTGATATTTTTAAAATTGGTATATTTTTATATAAACTACAACAATTAACATTAAAATATTAAAAAATTTTAATTAAAGGGTGGTCCATCAATTAATGCAATTTTGACAACTTACTATATCTTGGAAACCGTAAGAGGTAAACTGTTGAAATTTTTAAAAACGGTAAGACTAAAAATCCAAAAATTATAAAATCGCCAAACCGAAAAAAAAACGCCAAAGCCCGAAAAAACCAAAAAAAATTAAAAAAATCGCCAAAACGAAAAAAATCGCCAAAATTAAAAAAATTTCTAGCACTAAAATAAGTCACCAAATTCGAAAAAATTGCCTAAATGAAAAAAATCGCCAAAATGAAAAAAACGCAAAAAACCAAAAAAAATCGCCAAAACGCGACAAATGCGCCAACTACTAAAATAATTGTTGATATGTAAATCGCCAAAATGAAAAAAAATCGCCAAAACGAAAAAAAATCGCCAAAACGAAAAAAGTCGCCAAAATTAAAAAAACGCCACAAACCGAAAAAAAATCCCCAAAACGAGAAAAAAGGGCAAAAACTAAAAAAATTGCCAAAATGAAAGAAAAGCGCCAGAAACCGAAAAAATTTGATTTTGCAATACTGTTTTTTTTCTCGAAATTATACTATAAATGACTGGAATACAGAATCACCATCGCCTTCCCAATAATCGAAATCCTTAGTCGTTTTAAATGTTATTTGTTAAACTTTGTAAGAATTTGTATAAATTGTCGAATAGTTTTGCCATTCAGCTACAAAATAAATAATAAATTATGTAATTTTTTGGGTCATTTTTAGTTATGAAATTGCAAAATATTTGCTATTTACAGTATTGCAATGCGTTTTTAATTCTAACCACAGTCAACGGAACTCTTGAAAGGTGAATCATTAACCAATTTAAAATTTTCATCAGAGTTTTGGCTACTAGAAAATTGTTAAAATTATATAAATATATATATTGAGCTGAAATGATGTTATTGACTTTATTCAAAACGCACTAATTTATATAATCTGAACTAAAATATCGAGTACTGGATTCAAGGCCTTTCCCATCTAACGCTTATACCCGTTTTAGACACGGAAAGTTTGCTTTGCAAAGTCTTAATTCAGCTGGGAGAAAGACGGAAAGAGATAGTATCCCTCACTCTGTTTACAGAGCTGAATTCAGGCTTTGCAAAATAGCTGAAAGATTCTGGAAAACGGAGAAGAGTGCTTTCATGTGCGTATGTATGTATGTAAATTCTTATAAAATCATGAAGGGGCAATATAAATGTATATTCATCCATACAAAAATGTTTGAGGCACATAATAAATTTGGGTTTAAGTGGAGTATTTACATCATAGTCCTTGTATAATGGAGCCGATAACCATATATTTTTCACACAAATGTTCACTGCAGCACGGCAAGGGTTTCCTGTTTTTACGATTGCAACCGTTCTTCTTATTCATAAGTCCCCTAGAACATCGAAATGGTATATCGACCACCTTTTCTTCATATATGTATTTGAATTTATTTCAAAGTAGTATTACTATTAAAAATTAACTAACCAGTCAAAAATTAAAGTTGTTCTCAAGGTACGACATTTTCATTGCTTCCAAAGTATTAGTGGAAGCTAATCAACTGTCAGTTGCTAATGCCGAGTACATGCTACGGCATTTTGTGACATTGTAATAGTGTGTACTAGTGACAAGGTTTGTGATTTCCAATATTTTATGTTGCGTGTCATTGATTCCAATATAAAAAAACGTAATGTGAACGGCGTTGCACACATTTTGAAAATTACACCACAAAATGATAACACAAGTATTTCGACTTCTATTGAAGTAATCCTACATGTTTAATTGAATTAAAGCGCTTATCACAAAATAACAGCACAAAACTTGGAAAATACCTTCAGCGCACGGAATTGAAAACGAAATTGATAACAAAATTTTGGCAGTTGTATTAATAAATTCAAATCTTTTTTCCAACTGCTTACATTTTATAATCAACTTTGATATTCGATTAAATTAAATTCAAAAGTATTATAATTAACAAAACAATTTAACATAATGGTGAAATATTACTCATTTAAAGTTGAAAATAATATAATTATTAAACAAGTCGTAAATAAAAGTTTTAACAAAATTCAAATTAATTTTCAAAAAATTTAAACAGTTTTATTTATACATATACATATATATTCTTTTTAATAGTAGAAATCACTTAAAAAATAATAATAACTAAAACATATACAAAAAATAAAATTAAACAACTTTGAAATATTGCAAGATTGAGAAATGCGTTTATGTATTTGAATGTACGTAATTTATTTCATGATTATAAATAAGTCTGCATTAAATTCATTTCTCATAATAAAGCTTTAAATTGCTATAAATCTGTATCTTCTCAATTACCGATCCATTTACAAAATATTCCACACAAAAAAATTTGTGAAGAGCCTAAACTTTCAGAATAGATATTTCCTGAGCACCCTGTTACAATGCAAAATTAACTACAGAGTAGAGCTGCAAAACTATCGAGAGTGTCGATAGTTTGATTATTTGAGCGTGTTAATTCGAATGCGATATTTTTATAATAATTTCTATAATTTATTAATTTAAGACTAAAGAATAAAATAAATAAATAATAAAATAGAAATGCTATCTTTCACAATGGATATAATTGTAACAAGTTTTATTATCATTTAATATTTTATAAAATTTTGAGTTTGTCAAATGAAGTATGGTGCACCATGAAGTGTACAATAAAAATATTGCACATTTGACACAACTGTCTATTCAACTGTTGTACAGTGGTTTTGTGTATTGTTTGTTTCCTTGGTCTCTTTTTTTTTCATTAAGCCTAGTACTCTGTTCAGCGATGCCAATTTAGTGTCTTTAGCACTAGATTTAGCGGTTTTTAAGTCATAATCAGGGAAACCACAAATATGCAATTGCATGTTTTTTCTTGTCTGATATATCAATCCGGAATTAAGATATTTATCCATTTCAGAACTTTTTATGAATTCTGGCATCGATTTGTTAGTGCATATTTTACCCTTTAAAGCATGTTTTTGCATAATTCAGTATAACACGCATATTTTGAGCATTTTTCGAATTTTTAGAGCATATTTGACGTTTTTAGGGCATATTTTGGTACTTAAAAAAAATTTATTTCAATATTTAAAAAAAAATTTTTTTGGAAAAAATTTATACTTTTTTTCGTCAAAATTTCATTTTGTAGTGAAAGAAACAGTAGTATGTGGAAGCAATATTTTGCTACCATTATGAAGTTAGACTTTCAAAAAGGCCATTGCGTATGTTCTGGAACAAACAAATACTATTGATTTGTATATTTCCTTATTTATAAAAATTATGAAAGCTTTCTAAGGGCTTAATAAGCAAAATCTTTCATGGAAATATGTTTTTTAAATCACTTCATAAAGTCTCAATAATTGTTTAAAATTTATGTGGCTTAAACTTTTTTGCGGGTTATGGCACGAGTATGTTGGTATGTGTATGTAAAGCCTACAGTTCAAAGAATGTAAAAATGCACATGCACATGTGGCTCTGACGTAATTTTGACGTCACCATGAAGCTACATTGGCTACATGTCGTGTACTAGTAACACATTTAAATGAATAAATTCACATCATTATACATGTGCTTCCTCTGGAAATGTGTCCGACTCGGCTAAATTTGTCATATTTAGATTTTGGAACACAAATATTATCAATATTATACGACATGGAACAACTACTACTAATTTAAAAAAATGCAACCAATATGCTGAATATTCTCGTGACGTCATAGCCATGTACTGTAGGCTTAAGTATACAAATATGTTCTTTGAATTTGTTAAACCAAAGGAATTATGATCTATGAATTGCCATCACTGAAGTGTATACTAAAGACCTGCAAAAGACGTCTTATAAGAACTTTTAAGACATGAGGGCAATTTTCAAATGCTTTCCAGTGAAAAAATGGAAGTCATTCTAGTGGAACTACATTTTCATTGCTTCCAAAAAATCGATATTTTTAATTTGTCGAGAGTGAGCAAAAAACCATGTTGAAGCTTATTTTAGTCATACAAAACTTTGTAACTCCTCCATAGTGTTAGAAAATACTCACCAGAATTAAAAAAAAATTATTTTTTTTAAAGAAATTTATGAACTAATTTTGGTCTAAAATTTAAAAGTTATTTTCTTAAATTTACATGAAAACACTGTTTTGGGCTTAAATTCGTATAAAAAGAAACAAACTGTTAAAATAGGCAACTATTTACAATTTTTCCTAGATGAAAATATTATCAAAGAACAAAAAAAAGGGAATTTTTCTTAATATCGCTTCCAATTCACTGACCAGGCATCGAAAAAGAGAACTTCTTGCAAAAAAAAACCCCTATGTAAAAATCATTAGATCGGATCGAAATTTTCACTACTTCCAGATCGCAAACTCTACATTTTCATGACATTTTTGGAGTCTCTTTTTTTACTGGGAAGAAAACAGTTCGTGACTGAAGAATTTGTGGTGATTGTCAGCGTTGTCAACTTTTTAATTTGAAAAAGCACTGAAACCAGGAAAAAAGCGCGTAATTTAAGTAAAAAAGCACTAAATAAAAAAATTATATTAATAAAGTTGTTATTCATATATATGTATGTATGTATATATATAAAAAATATACGAAACTGTTGATCTTGCACTCCATTCCTAAAATTTAAAATTTAAGGCATGCTATACACATTTTAATTATGTATACATATAAGAATTAGTTTTGGTTACAAATAACCAAAAACGGCAGCTATATTCACAACACAATTTTCTGGAAAAATTTTTATGTTAAGCAAAACGCGATCAACTTCTGCGTTTAAATGTTAAATTTTAAGGGTTATATGTCACGTATTTTTTCAACCAAGCCTTGTACAATCTTAGTAGAATTTTTTGAAATGCTCCAGTTAACTTAAGCGCTTTTGCTTTTTAAATTATAGGTTAGGAAATTTCTCTTCGAATTTTTGGTTTAGTGCCACCGCCTCGAAACAAAAAGCACTGAGCACTAACTACAAAATTTTCCACGTCGGAAATTTCAAAAAGCACTAAAAAAACGGTGCGAAAAGCACCGAGTTGACAACGCTGGTGATTGTGCTTTTTTCTCTCATTGTCGCGTATACTAACGTCATGCATGTACATAAATACATACCTACATAATTTTTGTATGCTCTCTTATTTTTCTGCGCATGTACAAACGCGATCATGCATTTACATGAGTTGTGTGCGCTTGCGTTAAAAAACCTCACTTAAACACAAGCTTAATAGCTTACCATATAAATCTTACACACACACCCACCCAAACGTACAATATGCAAAATAACAAACAAACATGTATCAATAGTACTTCTTTGCATTGTTTGTTATAAACAAGACGTTTTGGCGACATCGCTTGTTAACAGTCATATACACGTACACCAATACATCCATCGTCCATCGTTTATACTGCGACAGCATTTATTATTGGCTTAGTATAATGCATGCCACGAGCGTACATTTAAAAAACATGACGTATAAGACTGCTTGCGCAGGCCACTAGTGTATACATGCATAAGTATGTGCTAATGTATATGTAATTGGTCGAAGTTATATATTTCCCTGTTCAAGATATTTAGTACATAACATTAGAACATATTAAAAATATTTTTCTTTTATGCAACAGTTTAATTTATAGTTGCGCTAGTCACGATTTATATAAATATAATTAATATTGATTCAATATTTATTGAAGTTTCTATAATATTTCGAAGCAAAAATGAATACGACCTACCACTTTCATAATTAAGGGCACATACATATGTACATACATATGTATGTATGTATAAAGTAATTTTGACTTTAATCTGCACAATCAACTTTGCACGACTTTTTGTGCAGATAAGTCAAAAATGCTGTTATCTTAAATGCACTTACCTGCCTAAATGTGCAGGTATACAATTTTTTAATTCAGTTTTATAAACATAAATGGCTGCATATTTATGTAGCTAGTCACATTTTTTTAATGTGTGCAGCTAACTTAAATTTATTATATGAGAATAATTTAGAACTGCCTAAAAATATGTTAAGTGTGCAGGTACATAAAGTGCACTTAAAAAAGGATTTTGAACAATAATTATTGAAAAAATACATTTTGTGCCGTTAAGTCAATGTGCAGCTAACATTAATTTTTTGTATGAAAATATTTTAAAATTACGAAAATTTTAGGGCACTTATCTGAAATGTGCAGGTATAGGAAATGCACTTAATAAACGAATTTGTATTGGATTTTAAAGAATAGTGGCAGAAATTTATCATTTTAGGCAGTTAAGTCCAAAGTGCACTTAAACAAAAGGCATCTAAATCAAAACTACTGTATATGTTTGTATACATGCATGTGAATATGTACGTATAATTTGGTCTGTACTAGGGTTGTGCCAAAAAGAACGAACTAGTTCAATTGAACTATTCCCATAAGTGAACGATGTGAACTAGTTCAGACTAGTTGTTCCTTTTAGTCTTTGTTGTTCTTTTAGTCTTTCTTGCTATTTTGGTCTTTCTTGTTCTGTTGCTCTTGCTTGTTATTTTCGTCTTTCTTGTCATGTTTGGTCGTTGTTTTGTTTTTTATCTTATTATCTGTTCCTGACCAATGCACATGCAAAAGATTTAAAGTAAAATATAGTTTCTCCTTTGCATACTGTTAAAAAGATACAAATGTAGTGTGCCTATTAAATTATTTAGCACACTAATCAAAACAAACAAAAGAAAATGTATAGGTACTTAGTGAAATTTACAAGGGAGTATTAGAAAATTAATAGAAATAATTTGTAGTATTGAGCTAAAAAACAGATTGTGAAAAAGATTGTTAAGATTAAAAAAGTAATTATAATTTTTTTTAAACTGATTACGGATTTCATTTTAAAAATTTCAAAACATTAATTTTTTCCTTTTACTTACTAAAAGCATACAACAAATAAGACTACAAAACACAAATGAAAATACGTCTAAGCAAGGAAAATTTTTAGTCAATTAAATTAATTTGTTGTGTTAAAAATCAGTATTAAAAGTGATTAAAAATTGTTTTCAAATGATCAAACTTCATTTAAAGTATTTTCAATAAAAAATGTTAATTAAATAAGGTTATTAAGAATGAAATGAAATTAATTTAGAATATTAACACACGAATAAAACATTGAAGAGGATTCAATGACTGTATAATCTCTGTTTTGTTTTTCACTGAACAACTGACCGAAAAGAACAACTGAACGAAAAGAACGAACTAGTTCTTTTTGTTGTTGGGATCAAAAAGAACAAACCTCAAAAGGAACAACTATGCCCAACTCTAGTCTATACGAGTACTTGTACAGACACACACTACAAACTTCTAACACACCTTTTTATGGTCGGGGGTTAAAAATGAATGTAAAGTAGTGTTTATCAGCGAAATTTTTTATGTGGCAATATGTTAATTTGACAATAAGAAAATGCATTACGTTAATATTGTAAAGCCTGACGACTTACAAGTCTATACTACTGGGTCAATCAAATGAACTATAATGAGTTACTTGTCGTCAGTCACTCGAGTTGTCGATCCACATTGTGGGTTTCATGTGATTTTGAATGTATTTGTAATTACTTGCATTCGCTTTTGCAAAAATTAAAATTTAGTATTTCTGTACAATTTTAGATAATTCGTCACCAACATGTAGTTGGTGACCTCAAAAACTAAAATACACAAGCAAAAACATAAAACAAATTTTCAATTAGAGCATGTTCTATTTTCTTATGTTCACACATGTGTTTTCAAATGTCTATGCCATGTGAAAACATTTACCGACGGTTGAACAAACGTCTCCGATATCATTAGCCGTCCGCTTAAAGTATTTGTATTATTGATAAATTAACTATTTTTTATCTCATTTTAAAATTTTAATAAGAATGATATAAAGTATATAACAAGTGTTGACACCAGCTCCATATTTTGCAGATTAAAAAGAAAAAAACTTAAATAAATATTTGTGACGCCGGCACTTCAGCAACGCTACCAAAGAAATTTCTAGGGGCTGTTGTAAACAATCATGGCCGATGTCACGTGTAATTGTACATAAAAGTTGGTGACCAAAAATTAAAAACCATATGTAAATTAATCAAGTTTGACAGACACAAAAAAAAACATGTGAATTGTAAAGTTTAAAAAACACAAGCAAAAACATGTAGTGTATTGGTACCTTAAGCTGACATTCGTTACATCCCTAGTTCTCGTTATATGTAAAATAGCATTTTCACAGAAATGCAAGATATTTTATATACACACCTTTTAGCAGTAGCCCTTTTAGATACGGAATCTTAGTTCAGCTGGGAGAGAGACAGAAAAAGATAGTATTCCTTCCTCTGTCTTTTACACAGATGAATTAAGACTTTGCAAAGTAAACTTTATGTTTCTAAAAGGCCTCCAAGGTGTTATTTTTTTTTTTATAGAAAAGAGAACGCCATCAGGTTTCGTGGCATACATTCCTCGAAGAGAAAGAGTGTTGCCGTTAAATTCTAATTGAAATTCAAATACAGGCATACTTATGTTTTCTCAATTTGGTATTGTTTTCTTTATCAGTTTTAGGAATTCTATATAAGAATATATGTATATGTATAAAAGAAGTTTACTTTTGAAGATATAAAAAATAAAACATACGTATAACGAATAGTAATAATAATAAAAATAATAAAAAAACATTAATATTTATAAGTTTGATTCCTTAGCGTATGGGGTTTTTTAATCCTACATGGCTAAATAATTATATGCAATTTACTGTTGTAAATACTAATAATGTAAATAGTGTTTATTAATATTAAAAATATTTCTTATTCATATATTTATTCAATAAAGTAACCTAAAGTGTATGTAAAAAAATTGAATAAAATAAGGGCAAAACAATTAATTAAACTTTTCGAATGTTAGGAACTTAGTTACTCTTTTTTTCGCAAAAAATTAGCAATACATGTATGTAAATGGATGTAATGATTATTATATCATGATATATGTATGTATATTTAAAATATATTAGGAACACGTTTTACTTTCAAATAAAGTATGCTTTTTAGTTACTAAATAGTATATATGTATATAAGGTGCGCATTAAAAGGACTAGATATAATTTTAGTGTTGTCAAATCAATATACTAAAACATATTGGGCAACAATGTTAAATCCAATATTTTTTAGTGTTTATATAAATTACTTGCTTAAAGTATTATTTGTTTTGTAAGTTCTTCGTATGCAATATTGAAAAAGTTTATACAGCAAATTTTGTGAATGAAAATTAAAGTTTTTTAAAATTACCATTTTCTGACTCTGACAAAGGAGATAAAAACCATGCAAAATTTGAATTTGAGTATAACTTTTTATCTAAAATATTAAAAGGAATATTTTTGTGGAACATCTTAAACCTCTTAATTTTCTCTGTTAAAATATTTGCCATAAAATTATATTATAAGTCGCTGAATAAATGAACGCGCGAAAGTTAACTTGTTCAATGTTTAATTTCATATGATTTAAATATTTGTGATCTATTTGACGTCATTAAGATGTTTCTACATCGGCGTAGAAGTGGCGGCTAAACTTCGGTTTATGAAAGCGTTTGCAATCTTGTAACTCTTACATACATACATATATAGTATGTGGACAGAGGTAAAAGTTTATTAGTTTTTTTAGAAGGTACATTAGAAATTTAAACCTACATTGATTTCACATTACTTTATCCATCTTTTAAAATATAAACTGCATTTGAATTTAAATTTTTAAATTCTTATTTATGACCTTCGGTTCTTGTTACATAAAATTTCTGAAAGTTTATATGTGTATAAGTATTTGTTTCCATCATTTTGTAATCGGTTCGGTAGTTCAGAAAATAAAAATTTATTAGAATTATTCTTGCGTCAGGTGCAACTGAGTGCTAGAAATTGCAATAATTTCAATATCGCTATATTGTTTGCATATGCACTGAGAGGATAGAATTGTAGTCAAAATTCTGCAATTGTAAGGAAATACTTCACAACAATTTACGAGTATGAATCACTTCAGCTCTATTGAATATGACATATTAATGATTCTTCTTTTTTCCCCCCAAAATAGAACTCACAGTTATCGAATGAGGCAAATTTTTTAACATTACTACTCAATATATTTTGCATTAAAAACTAAGCAATCCTATCATTTTGATGCGCATCTCATAATTATATATGTATGTGAGTGATACTTTCTATATATAATGAATATTTTTTTAATATCAGTATTATATGTATATGTATGTATGTTTGTATGCCTGTATATTCATACAAAATACATGCTAAAATATTATTTGCTTGCTTCTTAGTTATTAGCAGTAAGTGTTTTTATATTATTTTTAAAAATCTAATTTATCCACACAAGTTTTCTGTTTTAAATTCTTAATATTATAATTTAAATGTCGTATTTTTCGTTTTACATTTGTTTAAAAATAGGAACTTTCATGTTTTTTATTTCTTTTTCAAATGGACCAAGTTGTTAAACTGGCCTTCTTCACCAAATACTTTTACTTTTTTATTATATGCGAAGAATAGAAATTTGAAAAATTAATCTAGCATTTTGCTCTTCTGTGAAAGAAGATTGTCCATATATTTGTCAGCGGCAACAGTTCATCATATTATGTTCATTTATAGTACTCTGAAAAAGAAAAATCGAATATTTATGTTTAGTAAGATTCTGTATAATTTTAATCAACTTATGTACTTTTATAATGGTGTAACATTATTAATAGACTGAATGAAATAGATATGTATGTATGTCAGTGATGCAAAATGTAGTACAATTGGGCCATTTGTGGCACTTTTGGATGTTTGAAGGACTTGTGGTATTTTCGAAGCTATTTTGGCCCTTTCAGCTAAAAGTCAACTACCTTCTTTAAACCTCTGAAGGTGAAAGTACATAACACGCGCTAGTGCGCGTGCGAGCTGTAGGCATCTATCAAACGGAGTTGCAATAGTGTTTTTGCATACATACGAAACTCTTTGACGCGTTTGGCGCGGAAAGTTGGTTAACTTTCAACTTTTTAGTGCGTTGTATTGTTTTGACAACTACTCAGTCGACAATAAATAAGAAAAAATTAAAAAAAATTAGAATCATGCAGTAAAAACTTATTGAAGAGTTTGAAAAAAATACAGTATTGGACTGAATTGAGAATGTTCCAAGTCCTTTCTTCAATGTTAAAAGAAGTATAAAAAAGCTGATATAAAAGGCGTTTATAACGCGTGTAACTTGTCATTTTTCATGCGCTAAAGTTTTAAAACGCACGATACTTGTAGACGAACTGACGAATGTTATGTACTTCTACCTTCAGTACACAGAAAAAAAAAGATTACAATTAATTTATTGGTGAATGCAATTAAAATATTATTTAAAAAAGCACCTACAACGATTTTCGTAAATACAAATACACATTTGTAACATAAGAACATAACATCAACTCAATTATTTCCAATAAAAAATTATTGTGTTATTCACAACATAGTTCTTAAAAAATAATAAAAAATTTTAATAAACTTGTTTTTCAAAATCTAGTGTGCTTCTTTGTTTGTTTTTTAATATTTTTTACAATTTATTATTTTGCTAAATTTTCAAAATTATGTCCATCCTCACAACCCTGAAAACAGTTTTTTACTTGCCTGCGATTAAAACTAAATGTCTTTGGGAGGAATCGAACCAGTATACTCTTGACCAATAGACTAAGGCCGCGTTTACATCAATTAATTACTAACGAAAAACTGTTTAATTCTGACATGTAATTTATTGATTTAAAGTTTCCAATCATGTTGGATTCTACAAAATTGTCTATTAGTTATGCATGAAACTGTTTAACTTAATAAATACGTGTCTAAATCAAACCTTTATGTTCAAGGAACTCTTTGTATTTCACACTTCTCAGCATGTGCGGAAATAATCTTTTCTTCCCCAAATATCATGAAGAGTAATATAAGACATCGTAAATCATGTAAATAATGTTCCATCTTTAATACAATCGAAAGATTTAATGAAATCTAATTCTCATTTTCTTTTTTTTAATGCATATATTTATTTATTTTATCTTTAAATATATACTAACAATAAGTAATAAAATCTTAAAGCTAAAATATAATTATTTAGCCCAACCAGTGTCGGCCAAAACTTAGTGATAGTTTAAATAATACATAAGTAGTGATAATCAAAAAGGAAAGTTAAATGTATTTTCACGCAATCGCATCTAGAGTGTTGAGTCAAATAGCCCTTGTGTCCCTCTTTTTTTGATCCTCAGTAATTGCGCATCTGGGAGGGGAGTAAATTGATGATATCACGAAATTTGTAACAAAATTTTCGACAAAAATAGTTGTTGCTTGTAGATGTTCTTCACAAATGTTGTCAAGAATATAGTGCTTGAGTCTTGACTTTATTAGAATTGCTGATCCACCGTATGCTCTCCCTCTAGGGTCCTTTGTATCATATAAAGTGTAGCCATTCATTTTAAAGAGGCTCCTTGAAATCAAATGAGTCTCAGAGACCAACATTATATCAACACCCTTTTCCATGAGGAAGTGCTCAAGTTCATTTTTATGCTGGCGAATGCCGTTTGCGTTCCAGAAACATATTGTTAACATGTTCATGGTTTGTTAACTAATGCTTGAAGCAGTGTATTCGGCATTCGCAGCATTTCTTGCATCATGCTAGTCATATTTGTTGTATAGTTTTTATAGTTAGCACCAGATTCTCAATAGTAGCTTCAAAGCGACTAAAGTTAAAGCCTGAGTTTTCATTCGCTGAATTATTTTGCGGTGAAATATTTTTTGAGGGACTAGAACTAGCCTTAGCAGGATCGGCATACGATACACGTAAAGTAACTGGTTGACTCACTTGAGCAAAAGAGCCGGAGTATGCGTTTAATGGTTGGGCTGGAGCTAACTTAGGTTTTTGAGTCATAGTCTGTTTAAAAAAATAATTTACAGGGTATCCTCTATAGTTAGCGGTGTGATTACCTCCACAATTACTACATTTTTTTTCTGCTTGATCTTTTGGCTTAGTGCAGCTAGCAGTACCATGCAATTCACCGCAGATAACACAAACTGTAGGTAAATTGCAGTAAGTTTTTGTTTGGCCATATTCTTGACAATTATGGCACTGTACAGGACACGTGGCTCTTCAACTGTGATTTTTCGGTGTAATACAAACTTTACGCTATAAATTGGATGGGTTTAATTTTTTTTCAATTGTATGTGATTCGGCTCCAGTTCAATGCGAACTGTTAATACTCTGTTAATTATATTAGTAAAATTTTTTACTTTAAATCCTTGGTCTAGAAGTGCACATTTTACTTCTTCGGGCTCAACATATGAATCTATGCCCTTTAGTACTATCTGTAGGCCTTTAGCACTCTTAATTTGGTATATGTAAAAGTTTGTTTTATTTTTTTCAAAATCATTTACAATTTTTCGGAACTTGTTTTCATCATATAATTGTTATTTGGATTTTAGTTGCATCAATATTACCTCGTTTAATTCGAATTACGTGAAAAGTATTTTCACAAACGGTCGATAGTAGTTTTGTTAGAAGCGCGTTAGATATTTTTTCCCTTATATATATAGGTGGCGGCTTAAAAGATTTTTGAGATGATGAAGCGGTCTTGTCGATGTCGTCTTGCAATAATGAAAAACGATTTTGGCGATTCGTAGATGATGCGCTGTTATCCCTAGACATCTTTGGAACAGATGCAATTTTAGAAGAATTCGGGCTTCGCCCACGCTTTACCACAGTTATATATCTGTCCATTCCTACTTGTACCTTTGGTTTTGAGCTACTGTTATCTGTAGTGATAACTTGGTTAGGTGATGAACAGCCCGAAGCGAATGATTAACTGACGAAGTACTAGGCAACTGTAATGTTAAAGAATCACCAGTAGGCATTGGATAAAGCGAAGTTGATCACTGTCGAAAAAGTGGATTTGTTGTTAGAAAAAGTCTATCATCAGATTTTTATTTTTATTAAGAGCTTCCGAACTCACAGTAAGTCTATCATAAGGTTTGTTATTTTTATTGTTATCATTATGAGCATCAGAACTCACAGTAAAATAGGCATTTCTGCCGTTATAACTCACTTCACATTTATTTGTTTTTCATATTCATATAGAGTATTCCTCAAGGACACTTTATTTGTGTTTGCGGTTTTTTTTTGTTTTTCTTATTTATGACTATGTAAAAAAATTATTAGCGAAGCAATTAAAGCTTATTTATCAAAGTTAATAATATGTATTACGAATATTTTTTGTTTAGTATGTATGTAAGAAAAAACTCCGCTATGACGTTAGTTCACTATGAAGGTACTACGAGAACTCAATTCTCATAATTATAATTTTTCATTTATGTATAAGCAGTTTCCATAAAAAAAGATTTATAAAGCCTTTGTAAAACAAAAAAGGCAGTAAAATTTAGTTTTTTAAGCAGCATATATTATTATATTATTAAATATTATAAAAAATCTTAATTTTCGCCGCTAATTTTTTGCCTTTTGTTCTAAACAAAATAAAACCCATGTATTATATTACGAGTACTTTTACATTCCTTTGTATTTATTTACATTAAAGTATTGTTGGGCCCTGTTAAATCGTTAATTTGGCCCTAAACAAAAAAACTCAAAATGCATTACAGATGTATGTACATATGTATGAGATGCAAATCAGAGATCTGCATAATTACGAATCAAACGAAATGGATTTCCATTTTCTAAATGGATAATAAATAAAATAATGGATAAATAAAATGTTTTCGTTGAGCCTTCATAGTGATTAGGAAATGATTTGCATGTAAATACATGTTTTCTGTCGTTGGTCGTAGATCAACGTAAATAAAATATCTTTGCGAATCAACAAATTTGTCACAAATTGGTTGATTCATGGCATGGCATCGATTTGTTAGTGCATGTTTTTGCATATTTAATAATAAATAAATATTTTTGCATATTTCATCATAAATGTATATTTTTAATACATTTTTTAGTTTTTTCATGCAATAAATCTAGGTTTGGTTTTTTTACTAGTTGTAAAGTATATAAGAGCTTCAGTTTTTACGACAGTATAAGATCAAAAAAGGAGGAAACGAGAAAAATTTGTGATCCTTTTTTTTTTGTGATATGAATCTATATTCACAAACACCGTAGGACTGTAAGTTCAATACCTTGGCTAAGTCAAGAATATCAATACCATTGAAAATTAGAGAAAGAAACAGGAGCACATGTAATAGCCCTTTTAAACCGCTTTAATTTCATGTAGATATAAAGTGATTTTTAAGCTTCTTTGCGTGTTTCAGCCTTTGATGAAAAATATCCAGTGATACGATACGGATACATTCTACAGTAACTAGATGGGGGACGTGGCAGAAGGCTATCGGATACTATATTTCTATTAATAAAATTAAAGAAATTTTTGTCAAAAAACTTTCCATCATTTGCAAAGAAAATTAACTTGTGCTTGAAGTGCACGTTAAAACAAAATTTTCATACAAAACCTGGTTTTAACGTACACTTGAAGCATACGTTGTTTTTTTGCGTATGGCGGCAAGTTTTTTTACTTTAAAATTTCTTTCATTTTATTAATAGAAATATAGTATCCGACAGCCTTCTGCCTAAATTGATATTTATGCACACATAGTATTGCTTTCTTGTTCACACTATATCCCAAGTAGAGGCTTTCGTTATTTTGACACCTCAAGTTAAATTAATTGAAGATGCGGTTAAAAATAAATTAAAATATATGCAATCAATTGTATCAAAATAGTTCTAACAACGAAAACTAAGAAACTAAATATTCCACAAACAAAATAGCAACATTTAGATGCGCACCAATAAATAACTTAATTTTTATTACACAAAATTATTTTCAGAAAAATCGTCAAAGATTTACCTTTGACAATTTAAAAAGAAACATTTATTCATTAATGTACGTAAGTAAACGTTCGACTGAATATAACTCGTATTTTGTATTCCATATGATTTGAAAAAATATTTGTTAACAAATCATTAAAGCTGAGCTTTTTATGTTTTTTAAGTTTTTAATGTCAAAATGTTTACTAAGAAAGCAATGAAGCTGATTTTTTTAAGTTTCTGATGTTTTCAAATGATGAAAAAAAATCTGATAAATGCATATTCTATTAATTTCAAATACATATTTTTATATTTTTACTGAATATACATGAAAATCCTTTCCCTATTCATAATACATATTAACTTTGATAAATAAGCTTTATTGGCTTTACTAATATTTGTTTACATAGCAAGAAATAACAAAACAAACAAAAAACGCAAGCAAAGTGATGTTGAGGAATAATCTATATGAGTACTACAAAAGAAAAAATTGTGAAGTGAGTTCTAACGACAGAAATGCCTATTTTACTGTGAGTTCTGAAACTCTTAATGAAAACAACAAAAATAAAAAATCTGATGTTAGTCGTTTTCTAGCGGCAAATCCACTTTTTCGTCAGCGATCAACTTCGCTTTGTCCAATGCCACCTAGTGATTCCTAAACATTACTGTTGCCTGGTGCATCTTCATTTGGGTCAGCGATATCATTCGCTTCTGGCTCGTGCTCATCACGTAACCAAGTTATCACTATCGATGACAGCAGCATAAAACCCAAGCGCCAAGTCGGAATGGACAGATATATAACTGTGGTAAAGCTTGGGAGAGGCCCAAATTCTTCTAAAATTTCATCTGCTTCAAAGATGACTAGGGATAACAGCGCATCCTCTACTAATCGACAAAATCATTTTTCATTATTGCAAGTCACTGACGACAAGCCCGCTGCACCATCGCAAAAGTATTTTAGGCCACCACCTATCTATTTGAGAGAAAAATTCTAACGCACTTATTAAATAAATTCAGTAAAGTGCGACTTTGAACCGCGCACGAAGGGTTCCGTACGGACATGAAATATGTAATTCAATATGAACTTTAGCCTATATAAAATATAGTTTTGGCATTTTTTTCGTTTTTGACGTTTTTTTAAATTTGTGCGATTTTTTATTTTGGCGATTTTTTAATTTTGGCGATTTTTTCGGTTTTTAGAGCTTTTTTTCCATTTTAGCAATTTTTTAGTTTAGGAATTTTTTTCTCGTTTTGGGGATTTTTTTCGGTTTTTGGCATTTCTTTATTTTTTGGCGATTTTTCGTTTTGACGATTTTTTTTTTAATTTTGATGATTTTCGGTTTTTGGCGTTTCTTTATTTTGGCGGCTTTTTTCATTTAGGCGCTTTTTCTAATTTTGACACTTTTTTTCTCATTTTGGTGATTTTTTCGCTTTTTGGCAATTTTTAACTTAAAATATAACATCAAAATAATTCGCAAAATTCAAAAAATTATCGACCACATGAAAAAAATCGCCAATATGAAAAAAACGCCAAAAACCGAAAAAAAATCGCCAAAACGCGAAAAATGCGCCAAACCCAAAATAATTCTTTATGTGAAAAAAAATCGCCAAAACGAAAAAAATCGCCAAAATTTAAAATAAACGCCAAAAACCGAAAAAAATCCTCAAAACGAAAAAAAGGTGCCAAAACTAAAAAAATCGTCAAAGCCAAAAAAATCACCTATATGAAAAAAAACGCCAAAACTAAAAAAACTGCCAAAATAAAAAAATCGCCAAAATTTTTTTAATTTAACGCCAAATTAATAAAAATCGCCAAAATTAAAAAAAAACTTCAAAAACCAAAAAAAAAATCGTCAAAACGTGAAAAAAAAGTGCCAAAACTCAGAATGCGCCAATAAATTCAAAAAAACCCCAAACTAAAAAAACGCTTAAAACCGAAAAAACCCAAAAACGAAAACAATGCCAAAACTATAGTTTATATTGTTCGTATTGAATGACATATCTCGTGCCCGTACGGAACCCTTCGTGTGCGGGTCAAAGTCGCACTTTACTGAATTTATTTTTTTTGGTTTGGCGATCTTATAATTTTTGGATTTTTTAGTTTTACCCTTTTTTGAAAATTTCAAGATTTACTTCTTACGGTTTCCAAGATATAGCAAGTTGTCAAAATTACATAGTCAAAATTGCATTAACTGATGGACCACCCTTTAATTTAAATTTTTTTAAATTTTTGTGTTAATTGTTGTAGTCTACACTAATTTTACAAATTTTAATATACAATATTATTTTATATTATTATTATATTTATATTATATTATTACATGGGATATTAGAATTTTTCGTTGCTCGTTTTGGAACACCCTTTAATTTTTAATTCTCATGTATTTGTTGTTGTAGGTTCTACATACCCTGTCGAAATTTCAGGTCCGTAGCTCTTACGCTTCCTGAGGAAATAGCGTGTGACAGACAGACAGCGTAGCGAAAACAATAGGGTGCCTTTTTTTCACCTTTGGTGTGCGGAACCCTAAAAACTACTGTCGGCCATTGGTGATAATACTTTTCACATCATTGCAATTAAACGAGGTAATATTGACGGAACAAAAATAAAAAGATTTACGAACAATTTAAATAATAAAACAAGTTTTTATACATACCAGCTTAAGAGTGCTAAAGGCCTACATATAGTATTAAAGGGCATCGATTCATATGTTTACCCCGAAAAGTAAAATGTGCACTTCATGACCAAGGATTTAAGGTAAAAAATGTTACTAATATAATTATTAGAGAAAAGTTGAACTGGAGCCGAATGGCATTCAATTAGAAAAAAATTAAACCCATCCAATTTATAGCGTAAAGTTTCTCTTACACAGAAAAATCACAATTGAAGAGCCTCGTAAGCATTCAGGTCCCGTGCAGTGCCATAAATGCCAAGTATGTATATGGCCATAAAAAAACTTACTGCAATTTACCAACAGTTTGTGTTATCTGCGGTGAATTGCATGGTACTGCTTGCTGCACTAAGCCAAAAGATCAAGCAGAAAAAAAATTTAGTAATTGTGGATGGAGGTAATCACACCGCTAACTAAAGAGGATGTCCTGTGTACTCTTTCGTAAAACAGACTATGGTGCAAAAACCTAAATTAGCTGCAGCTCAATCAGCAGACGCTTAATCTGCCACTTTTTCTCAAACTAGCCAAGCAATTGCTTCAAGTATATCGTATGCCGATGTTGTTAGGACAAATTATATTCCCACAAAAAAGTTTCACCGCCAAATAATTCAACAAATACTAATTCAAGCTTTAATTTTAACGACTTCAAGGGTTGCTTGCATTTAAACATTCGATTTTGAAACCAATATGGCGCTACGGAATACAGCTTTGGAGCACTGTTTTAGCTTCCAATATAGAGAGAATCCAACAATGGCAACACAAGATTTTAAGACTAATAACATCGGCATTATGGTACATCAAAAATTAAAATTTACATCGTGATTTAAATATGCCACTACTCACTGAAGAAGAATTGCCAAATACGCAGGCAAATACTTAACAAAACTCGAGTCCCATCATTATCCCCTTGTTCGTAACAACTTAAATTTTACTGGACACATTACCTTAAAAAAGAGGGGCACTACGGTTCGAATACTCAACACTCCAGATGAAACTGCTTGAAAATATTTTTGTGCTTGATACTACATTTATGTATTATTGATTACTATCACTAAGTTTATACCTGACACTGGTTGGGCCTAATTGTTATATATAGATTTAGGATTAGAATACTTATTGTTAGTTCATTTGCTTTTTTTGAGGATACAATAAATAAATATGTGCATATAAAAAATGCTATTGCAAGATTAATTTTTAAATGCATGTCACTGCTTGCAATTTCTATTGATTGATGATTCAGTAAAGCAATGAATCTGTATGATTGTTCTAAAAAGTTTTTTAAACCCCTTCTAAAAAATACAGTTTTATGGAATAACTAAAATATTATCATTTTATTTTATAAACTATTTTAATACGAGAAAAAATATTAATTAATACGAAATGTTTTATGAAGTCAATACTTTATCTAGTTAGTCAACGCGCTTTTGTAAGTTATTTGGTTACTCTTGTTCTCGTGGTACCTTCATAGCGAACAGTCGATTAGCGGAAATTTTCTTACATACCAAACAAACAAAAAATTATACAAAAAAATATTCGTAGTACATATTATTCGTAATAGGTACATACTGACTTTAATAAATAAGCTTTATTGCTTTGTTAATATTTTTTACAAACACAAAAAAAAACCGCAAACAAAAAAAAAATAAACAGTAACATTGAGGAATAAAAAATAATAATAATGTACAAAAACAAAAAAAAAAACGCAAACAAAAAAAAAAACAAAAAAGGTGCCCTTGAGGAATACTCTATATGAGTACCTCAAATACAAAAAACTTTGAAGTGAGTTCTAACGGCAGAAATGCCTATTTTACTGTGAGTTTTGAAGCTCTTAATGAAAACAATAAAAAATCTGATGTTAGTCTTTTTTTAACGGCAAAGCCAATTTTTCGTCAGCGATCAACTTCGCTTTGCCCAATGTCAAATAGTAGTGATTCATTAACATTACAGTTGCCTAGTACTTCTTCATATAAGTCAGTAATATCATCCCCTTCAGGCTCTTGTTCATTACTTAATAAAGTTATCACTACAGATAACAGTAGCTCAAAACCCAAGGTACAAGTCGGAATGGACAGATACATAACCGTGGTAAAGCGTGGGCGAAGCCCGAATTCTTCAAAAATTTCACCTGCTCCAAAGATGTCTAGGGATAATAGCGCATCATCTACCAATCGTCAAAATCGTTTTTCATTATTGCAAGTCACCGACGACAAGCCGGCTGCATCATCGCAAAAGTCTTTTAAGCCACCATCTATATATTTGAGAGCAAAAAATCTAACTCCCTAATTAAAAAATTAATCTCGGCTATTGGTGAAAACGCATTTCATGTTATTCCAATAAAGCGTGGTCACATTGACGAAACTAAAATTCAAATATACGAAGAAAAAGATTTCCGCAAAATAGTGACTGAATTTGAAAAAAATAAAACAAGTTTTTATATGTACCAGCTTAAGAGTGCCAAAGGTATGCAGATCGTATTGAAGGGCATTGACTCTTATGTTAATCCCGAAGAAGTAAAAGATACACTCATCATACAAGGATTTAAGGTAAAAAATGTTACCAACATAATCAATAGGGAGAAGATCCCCAGCCTCTATTTCGTGTTGAATTGGAGCCGAATGATATACAGCTGAAAAAAAACGAGACACACCCAATTTATAGCCTAAAATACCTCTTATACCGAAAAATCACAGTTGAAGAGCCACATAAGCAATCAGGTCCCGTACAGTGCCATAATTGCCATACAAGAACATACTGTAAATTACCCACTGTTTGTGTTGTTTGCGGCGAATTACATGGCACTGCTAGTTGCAATAAGCCAAAAGATCAAAGTGATAAAAAATGCAAAAACTTAAATTAGCTCCATCTCAATCAGCAAACGGTTACTCCGCCACTTTTGCGAAAATGAGCCAACCAGTTACTTCCCTTGTATTGTATGCCGATGCTGCTAAAACAAGTTTTATTCCTATACAAAATGTTTCACCGCCAAATATTTCAACAAATACAAACTCAAACTTTAGTTTTAATCGCCTTGAAGCTACCATTGATAATTTAGTGCAAACTATAAATAATTTTACAACAAATATGACTACCATGATGCAAGAAATGCTACGAATGCAGAATATACTGCTTCAAGCAATAATTAACAAGCCATGAACATGTTAAAAATATGTTTCTGGAAAGCAAACGGCTTTCGCCAACATAAAAATGAACTTGACCATTTCCTTAGGGGAAAAAATATTGATATAATGTTGGCCTCTGAGGCACATTTAACTTCGAGAAGCGTTTTCAAAATTAATGGCTACACTATATATGATACAAAGGACCCTAGAGGCAGAGCATGCGGTTGATCTGAAATTCTAATTAAGTAAAGACTCAAGTACTATATCCTTGACAACGTTAGTGAAGAATATATGCAAGCTACGAATATTTTTGTAGACAATTTTTGTTCTAATTTCGTGATATCATCAATTTACTCACCTCCCAGATTTTCAGCTACCGAAGATCAGTATGAGAAGTTCTACATACTAATCGCTTGGATCTTGTTTCGTGGCAGCTGTAGACTACAATGCAAAACATACGTACTGGGGTTCGCGCCTTGTAACAAATAGAGGTCGAGGTTTGTTTAATACAATTTCAAAAATGGGCTTAGATGTTATTTCGAGTGGGGAGCCCACTTATTGGCCTACTGACGTACGTAAAATTCCGGATGTTATTGATTTTGGCGTAATGAAAAATATTTCTAGGGATTTATTTAATGTTTAAACTTCTCTAGATCTCTCCTCCGATCACTCCCCCACTATCATTACAATTTGTAACCCACTAAGAAGTGACTTACCTCACCCATATATGATGATGACCAATCGTGTTAATTGGCTGGGATTCAAAAAATATCTTAGTAGTCATTGCACGGAAAATATTGCGTTAAGAACACCCAATGACATTGAAACTAACATTGCCAATCTTAACGAAATTATTAAACAGGCTGCTGAACATGCCACTACCTCCCATCGGCAGTCTGGGTTTAATAAAATTTATTCCAGGGATATTGAACATCTCGTATGTGAAAAAAGAAGAGCTAGAAGGGAATGGCAACAGCACAGATCACCCCAACATAAACTCAGACTTAAAGAATGTTCTAAACGACTTCAAGAGTTACTTCCATCTAAAAAAACTGCATCTCTTAAAAATTATTTGGAAGGTCTTGATGTCACACCAACATCTAATTACTCTTTGTGGGGCGCTGCTAGAAAGTTTAAAACACCCGTTGAGTTTAAGCCACCTCTGCGCACATCTACCGGATGATGGGCAAGAAGCGATACGGAAAAATGTAAAATATTTGCTGAGCATTTAAAATCCGTATTTACCCCAAATACATGTACTGGTGTTGCTGATTTGCCGAGTGTAGTTTCTCTACCCCCTCGAGCCTTAAAGTTTAAAATGCGTAATGTACATACAGTAATTGCTGAACTCAAGAAAAAGAAAGCTCCAGGTATTGATGGAATTAGTAACAAGATGCTGATGAACTTGCCGCATATTGCAATAAGAATCTTGCTGTTTATTTCTAATGCCATATTACGACTGGAGTTTTATCCACAACTCTGGAAGATTGCAAAAATCAAAATGATTCCAAAGCCGGGCAAAGATCTTACTAAAGCAGAATCATATAGGCCAATAAGTTTGCTGTCAACTATGTCAAAACTCTTCGAAAAGCTGCTCATGACAAAATTGTCCCCAATTTTAACTGACAGTGGGTGCATCCCAGACCATCAATTTGGTTTTAGAAGTCAGCATAGCACCATTGAACAAACTCATAGATTGGTTCAATTTATAAGAAAAACATTTGAGGAAAAGAAGTATTGTTCTGCCCTGTTTAATGACGTTTCTCAGGCATTCGATAAAGTGTGGCATGAAGGCCTAATTTTAAAATTAAAATTATATCTACCAATAAATTTAGTGAACTTATTAGAAAGTTACATTACTACCCGGAAGTTCACGGTTGTGGAAGGAGAATTCATGAGTGTGCCCGAATCTATATCATCCGGTGTGCCACAGGGGAGCATACTGGGGCCAGTTTTGTATTTGATCTATACTTGTGATATGCCTTTGAGCAGCAATATCCATACATCTACGTTTGCCGATGATACAGCCTGCCTTAGTATGCAAGAAAACCCTCACGAGGCTTCCCGATATCTACAAGAACATATTACACAATTGGAAATGTGGTTGACCTTATGGAGAATTAAGGTAAATGAACAAAAGTGTGTCCATATAACGTTTACTCTAAGAAGAGATACGTGTTCCCCAATTCGAATCAATAATCAAAATATTCCTCAACATTCCCAAGTGAAATACCTTGGTATACAGCTTGATCGAAGGCTTACATGGAAACATCATATTGACTTTAAGCTAACTCAGATGAAACTTAAGTTATCTCAAATACACTAGTTGATTGGCAGAAATTCAACACTTAGCCTGGACTGTAAACTTTTAATATACAAGTCGCTTTTGCTTCAGCTTCCAATGTAGAGAGAATCCAAAGAAGGCAAAACAAAATTTTACGGTTAATAACATCGGCTCCATGGTACATCAAAAATTCCAATATCCATATATAAGTGTGCCTTAATAAGGCCCGATTTTAAAGTTAATACACTAAATTGAAGCTTAAGATGTCTTCTATCCAACAAAAGAAACTTCATTAAAAAATTTCAACTCAGTAAAAAGTTATAGAATTTTGACCGTCAACTCACAAAATGTGCCCCTGTGCGTCGTCCAACAAGGCAAATACTTTTAAACATATTTGCAAATCCATAAATTTTCGGACTTACGGACAAAGTTTTATTTTTTCCATAAAAAGCTGACTAATACGGGCCATTCTTCATATTTTCCTGAAAAAACTAGTAAATCAGCAGAAATAGCTTTCCTTGTTGAAAATTTATTTTTTGTCAACATTGGCGCATCTTCCAGTGAAACTTTCTTTGTTAATGCTTTCTCGTAGTTTGTATTCTCTGAACTAAGAGGTAAAATAATTCTTGAGAGTTCCATCTGATGTTTAGGAAAGGTTTGTAATTTGGAAACCTTTTTTTTGTACGAGTAACGGCTTATCTGCAAAAGCTCCCTTCACATTCTTCCAACCTTGCAAGAATTTAAAATTTTCCTTACAAAAATTGTAATTCTAAGGTTTTTCCTTCATTCAGGTGTTGAAGTTTTAGATTGAGCAGACACTTTCTCTACGATGCAAGAAAACATATTGACGCTGCGCTGCCTTTGAATTAATTACAGAGCACTTACATGACATCTTATCATTCGCTTTGTTTCCTGTGCACATAGAACATATCCAGTCATGGGTCTCCACCGAAGCGGTTGCACTTGTATATGTCTCTTTTTTATCTTCCATTTGCATTTTTCACAGCTATATGTCTTATAAAGAAATTTCTTTTTAATTAGTTTTATTGATTTGGCTAGAAAAATTCATATTTCCAGAGTCCTTTAGATGTATGCGGAACATAATTTGATATGTATGTATGTATTAATTATTGAAAAGTGTTGAAATTAAAACTATTTAATTTGGCTTACAAGGCGATACGAACTTTAGCCTGTTAAATATAGAAACAAATTAAGTTCGAAGAATAATTAAATTAACTAAATTAATAGCCATGGGCCTGTGGCAAAAATTAAATAAATATACTTAATAGTAACAAACCAAAAAAGTTTGTCTTAAGTAGAACAAAAAATAAGCAAATTAACTAACATGTGCATAATTAGTAAAGAACAAACGACAAAGGTAAGACTGTTGTAAATTTAGAGATGGTAAATTTGAGCTTTCATTACAAAACACGTTTCAGCAAATTGAAATAAGATGAATCAAAACAATTCACATATTCCATTTGCAAAAATGTTTCGTATATAGGGCACAAATCTACATCAGCTCATACCACACACAGTGGACAAAACACAGAAGAACACTGATGATGAAGGTTTAGTGACCTTCGAAAACAGCTAGCTGTTCCGTTCAACTACGTGTTTTTGTCAGAATATTTACAACCAACTTTGATGTTATTTGTTCATTAATAATTATCACATGTAATTTGGCTTACAAGGCGATACGAACTTTAGCCTGTTATATAGAAGCAAATTAAGTTTGAAGAATAATTAAATTAACTAAAACTATTTAAGTTTAAAATTTTTTAACGCACTAATAACACCGTCCTGTATGAAAACCCGTCCTGATTTTAGCAACACTACGATGAAGAAATTTAGTTTAAAAAAATAAATCCATTACCTGCCTTTTACATTGCTGATTGCAAATAAATATTTTCCTTTGGTACTAGTGGCTCGTGGGCAACAGTTTTGTGGTCGGAAGTGGAATTTATCAAGGATTCGTTTGATGATTTCGAAGGACTCTTTAATATCTACAGAACTGAGATTTCCATTGGCCAACAGTACAACTTTCAAGCTCATCTTTGGTTAACCTTCAGTTCTGTCATTAATTCATTTGAATCAGTACAAAACACTTACTTTTGTCTTCCGAAATAAATAATTTCAAGATTGACTGTCTTGTCCTCTGAGAAGAGATTTTTAGTCCCTTTTCTAAAGGATTCAACTGCTGAAGTTGAGACCTAAGCAGCTAAGATTTACTCTTAGACAATTTCAAATCCCAAAACAGATCATTTAATTCCAACTGAGTGACGAAAGGAGGTTGTCGATGTCGAAGTCTGTTTCTGCTTCTAGCTTATAGGTTTTTGAGGGCACTGGAATTGGTAAAGATTCGTTGTGAGGAACTGGTCGTAGAGCTGAAAGAGTATTCTCATATTGAATAGTGTGCTTATACCAAAGATCCCGTTGAAGTCATACAATAGTAGTATTCAGTGAGATGATACATGGGCACAGCAAATAATATTGATTTACGGGTCCCTTTAAGCCATTCAGTCGAGCTACTGCAACAAGTAATGCAGAAAAATTTCGGATCCCAATGCTTGTCTTGATCGCCAAAGTAGATTTTATTAGCAGTTTTAAGAAGCTGAGAAAAAGGCTTTCTTTGCGCTTTTATTATCAACTAGAGCTCTGCACTGACTGCTCGAGCAATGTTCATGAGTAATCTACTCTCAGTAATTTTTTTTTGTTTATATGAATTCTACTAAACTGAACACACATGAGCATGCTCATGATGTTGCTCATGCAAGGCTCTATTATCAACTCCCCGCAAACTTAGCAGAAGTTATCAGGATGATTTTTACACTCGCATGGCAGAGTTTGTTACTTAATGTTTGTTACTTAATTTGAATTCACAGCGAAAAAATTACAACATTTTTACTCAATTTAGACAACATAAGAGCACCGAATCCTCATGCGCAACACCGATATATTGATTTTACGATCGCTAGAGATCCACTGAAGCTAGATGAAAATTGTAGTGCAGAGATATAGAAAAGTTTAACAGCTAAATTAAATTTTTATATATTCCAAATTAAATTCAGAGCCCTAAAATCATCGGAACTAGTGCGAGTGATTCCTCAAAACTGGTGGGTGATGGGGAAAACCTAAAATCGTATTCGGATTAAGGAGGTCAATTTACATAAGATCCAGCTAAAACGGCCCTGACACCGTTTCCATTTTAACTTTCTGCAGAACAGTGTAATCCCAACTTATTATATAACTTATTTCTTAAAATATTTTTTATTAAAAATACATTTAAATTTGTTTGGGAGCAAATTAAAATTTTTTTACTTTTGAACTGCTTAACTTAAAAAATTTATAGTTTTATAACGAGATATTTTTCCAATATCAATTGAGGATGGAATTTGCTGAAGTAGTTAGGACGTTGACTACAACAATGAAAGTCATGTGTTCAACACAACATATGAAGCTTTCCTCTATCTCTTCCTTCACCACCTGTTTTCTCTATCACTATCCATCTCTTTTCTAAAGAAGGTGACACCTAGTAATAGCAGTAGGCATTCATTGCCTGAGTGTTACTTCTCTTTAAAAAAATATATCAAAGTTTACTTCACATTATAAAATTTTTGAAAATATGGGAAAATATATCAAACAATTTTGGATTCTTAAAATCGCCACAGGTTGTGTATTGTGGTAAGTATTTTATTTAAATGTATGTACTTAAAAATTTTTCCCAAGAACTTTTTGAAAATTGTACAATACTTTTTTCGGAAAATACAGCTTTAGTAAATTCACAAGATACATTTACAAATTTTTTTTAAGAAAATGTCCTTTTGAAATATGTAGTAGGTACTTTTTGAAAAAGGTAATGGATATTGCAAAAAAAAACTAGTTTTAATTTACTTTAAAAAAAGTAATGTTTGGAATAAGCACTTCTTGGTAGAGGAAGTTTATAAAAAGGTATTCGTACTTCATGAAGATGTTCTTTCCAAAGAAGACAGTTTTTGGGAAATATGTACTTTTTGGTGTATTTAAGGGTACTAACTATGTGGAAATATATTTTGACAAAATGGTGCTCTTTGACAAGGGTAACAAACATTTACTTTTTTAAAAGAACATGCGCTTTTTAAAAAAACATACTCATTGAAAAAAAAAGTTGTAAAAAAACTAGTTTTCGGAAATGCCACTTTATAAAAAACGAGTTTCTATAGTCGTTAAGTATTAAATAAAATAATTTTGCTACCGGTAGTGAGTTTGTGCTAAATTTTGCAAATCGGTGTTATCTATGATTTAGAAAAAAAACCGGCCTCGGTTTAGTCAGATACGTATCCTACTAAATATAACATATTTCGAAAAATTTGAAAAGTCAAAAGTTAAACAAAAATTGATGTCGGAAGCTAGAAGCGATAATAAAATATATTTAAATGTACAGAGGGTATATTCTGTATTTCGAAATGAAATGGATAGTTTCGAACTGTAAAGTTATTAACATACAAATTCGAAAGCACTTTCTTTCGTTTCGAAATAAAGATCACACACATACGAAATTAAAACAATGTTTATTTAGACAAGAAAGGTTTTTGTACTCGGTGTGTAGTTTATTATTACATACAAACAAACATACATATATATTCGATTTAATTTGTTCGTAAAGCACTCATGTAAATGTATATCCTTACATTTATATATTTACGTGTGTTATTTTAAGTTTAAGTTTACTTAAATAAATAAAGTATACACTTAAATGATTATTTGGAAATTAATTTTTAATGCGAGGTGTTGTTTTAAGTGGGGGAGATTAAAAATACATACACATATGTATTTGGCTTTGTGTAGGTTTATGTATACACACATACATATACATACATATGCATACGTATGTATGTACATGTGGCGTATATAAAAACAGCCTTATCTATAAACAGTGTTTAAAAAACTTAAGTCGAAGTAGCAAAATTCGTAAAATTTTTACTTTTCACTGCTTTGACTTTTTTCCAACTGTTTAAAATGAACTAATGCTTTTGCTTATGCTTGAATATAAACAAAAGTCGCAGTCGAAGCAAAATCACAAAAAGATTTATGACCGATTGCGCACTACTTTCAGAAGTCGACGATTTAAAAATTTTGAATTTGATTTGCTTTGCTTTTGGTTAGTATCGCAAGTAAAAGCAGAAGTAATCTCTTTGCTTTTAAAAGTAAAGTCGCAAACAGTTACAGTCGAAGAAGCAAAAACTCTTCATTTAGAATTTTTTCCTCTTTTTTAGATAAATTCACACATACATACATTCATACGAATTATTAAACGATAAGCATTTTTTTATTTATTCCATAAAAACTCAGAAATAGTAACAGGGACAAAGTTTTTTTATGTATGTACAGTAGTTTTGATTTATCTGCCTTTTGTTTAAGTGCACTTTGGATTTAACTGCCTAAAATCGTAAATTTCTGTCACTATGCTTTAAAATCCTATACAAATTCGTTTTTAAGTGCACTTTCTATACCTGCATATTTAAGATAAATGCCCTAAAATTTTGGTAATTTTTTTTTTTTAATACATTTATTTATTTATTGGATCTTCAATTATGAACTAACAATAAGTATTCAAATCTTAAATTTCAAACATAATTATTAGGCCCGACCACTGCCGGACATAAACTTGTTAATAGTTTATTAATAATACATACATAAGTAGTGATAGTCAAAAAAAAAGGGGGGGAAAGTATTTTCAAGTAGTCCCATCTGGAGTGTTTAGTATAAGAGCCCGTTTGTCCTCCTTTTTTAGGCGGATGTGTCCAGTAAAGTTCCGAATATTACGAGCAAGCGGATTAGGATGTGATTCGAGTTTTATTAAATATTTGCCTGCGTATTTTGCAATTTCTTCAATCACTAGTGGAATATTTAAATCACGATGTATATTAGAATTTTTGATGTACCATGGAGCCGATGTTATTAACCGTAAAATTTTGTTTTGACTTCAAAAGCGACTTGTATATTAAAAGTTTGCGGTCTAGGCTGAGTCTTAAATTTCTGCCACTCAACCAATATATTTGAGTTAACTTAAGTTTCATCTGAGTTAACATAGAGTCAATATGATGTTTCTATGTCAGCCTTCGATCAAAGTGTATACCAAGGTATTTCACGTGGGAATGTTGAGAAATATTTGGATTATTGATTCGAATAGGGGATCAAGTATCTCTGCTTAGGACACACTTTTGTTCGTTGGACACACTTTTGTTCATTGACTTTAATTCTCCATAAGTTCAACCATATTTCCAGCTGGGTAATATGTTCCTGAAGATTGCGGGATGCCTCATAAGGGTTTTCGTGCACACTCATATAGGCTGTATCATCGGCAAATGTAGAGGTGTGGATATTATTGCTCACAGGAATATCACAAGTACATATTAAATACAAGACAGGACCCAGAATGCTACCCTGTGGCACACCAGAACATATAGATTCGGGAACACTCGTGAACTCTCCTTGTACAACAGTGAACTTCCTATCAATAATATAACCTTCCAAAAGCTTTTGAATGTTTATTGGCAGATATGTCTTCAATTTTAAAACTAGGCCTTCGTGCTATACTTTATCAAACGCCTAAGAAACATCAATAAACAGGGCAGAACAATACTTCTTTTCCTCAAATGTTCTTCTTACAACTTGTACCAGTCTATGCGTTTGTTCAATGGTGCTATGCTGACTTCTAAAGCCAAATTGATGGTCCGGGATGCACCCATTATCAGCTTAAATTTTGGACAATTTAGTCATGAGCGGCTTTTCGAAAAGTTTAAAGATTGTAGATAGTAAGCTTATAGGCCTATATGACTCAGTCTTGGTAAGATCTTTGCCCGGCTCTGGAATCATTTTTATCTTGGCAAGTTTTCAGTTATGCGGAAAATACTGCATTCTTAAAATAGCATTAAAAATAAATAACAGGATTCTTATTGCAATATGAGGCAAGTTCATCAGCATTTTGTTACTAATACCATCAATACCTGGTGCTTTCTTCGGGTTGAGTTCAGCAATTACTTTTTGTACTTCACGCATCTTAAGCTTTAAGGGGCGAGGGGGTAGAGAAACTAAACTTGGTAAATCAGCAGCACCCGTACATGAATTGGGAGAGGACAGATTTTAAATGCTCAGCAAATAAGTTACCTTTTTCACTATCGCTTCTTGCCCAGCCTCCGGTCGAAGTGCGCAGTGGTGATTTAAGATCAACTGGTCTTTTAAGATGCTGACGTGACATCGAGACCTTCCAAATATTTTTCCAGTAATGCTGTTTTTTCCGACGATAGCATCTCTTTGAGTCGTTTAGTACATTCTTTAAGTCTGATTTTATTCAGGGGTGATCTGTGTTGCAGCCATTCTCTTCTATCTCTCCTTTTTTCACATACCAGGCGTTAAATTTTCGTAGAATAAATTCTATTAAAGCCAGAGTGCAAACAGGAGGTAGTGGAAAATGATTAATGACCCCATTAATCATTTTCACATATGAGTTATTTAAATCACTCCTTAGTGGGTTGAAAATTGTAACTATTGTGGGAGAGTGATCGGAGGAGAGATCTAGAGAGGACTACACATGAATTAAGTCCCTATGGATATTTTTCATGACGCCAAAATCCATAACATCCGGAATTTTTCGTACGTCAGTAGGCCAGTAAGTAGGCTCCCCGCTCGAAATGTCATCTAAGCCCATTTTTGAAATAGTATTAAACAACGCTCGACCTCTAGGTGTTACCAGGCGCGAACCCCAGTACGTATGTTTTGCATTGTAGTCGCCAGCTGCTACAAAGAAAGGTCCAAGCGATTTATAGAAATCCTCATATTGATTCTCAGTAATTGAAAATCTGTGAGGGGAGTAAATTGAAGATATTATGAAATTTGTACAAAAATTGTCGACGCAAATATTAGTTGCGTGTAGATGTTCTTCACAAATGTTGTCAAGAATAAAGTGTTTGAGTCTTGACTTTATTAGAATTCCTGATCCACCGAAAGCTCTTCCTCTAGGGTCCTTTGTATCATATATAGTGTAGCCATTCATTTTAAAGATGCTTCTCGAAGTCAAATGAGTTTCAGAGACCAACATGTGTTCAAGTTCATTTTTATGTTGGGGAATACCGTTTGCGTTCCAGAAAAATATTTTTAACGTGTAGCATTTCTTTCATCATGCTTGTCATATTTGTTGTAAAGTTGTTGATAGTTTGCACAAGATTTTCAATAGTGGCTTCAAGGCGACTGAAATTAAAGCTTGTGTTAGCATTTGTTGAATTACTTGGTGGGAACACTTTCTGCGCGGGAATAGAATTTGTCTTCGCAGCACGGGATACACGGGAAGTAACTGGTTGGCTCATTTGCGCAAAAGTTGCTGAGAAATCATTTGTTGTTTGAACTTTAGTTAATATAGGTTTTTGCACCATAGCCTGCTTGACGAAAGAGTACACAGGACATCCTCTGTAGTTAGTAGTGTGATTACCTCCACAGTTACTACATTTTTTTCAGCTTGATCTTTTAGTTTATTACAACTAGCAGTACCGTGCAATTCACCGCAGATAACACACACTGTAGGTAAATTGCAGTAAGCTTTTGTATGGCCATATTCTTGGCAATTATGACACTGCACGAGACCTGAACGCTTACGTAGCTCTTCAACTGTGATTTTTCTGTATAAGAGATATTTTAGGCTATAAATAGGATGAGTCTCGTTTTTTTCATTTGGCTCCAGTTCAACACGAAATAGGAGTTGGGGTACCTTTTCTCTGTTCATTATGTGAGATACATTCTTTACCTTAAATCCCTGGAGGACAAGTGCATCTTTTATTTCTTCAGGAACAACATAAGAATCTATGCCCTTCAATACGATCTGCAGGCCTTTAGCGCTCTTAAGCTGGTATGTGTAGAAGCTTGTTTTCTTTGATTCAAATTCAGAAACCATTTTGCGGAAATCTGTTTCGTAATAAATTTGAGTTTTCGTTTCATCGATATTGCGACGTTTTCAATATGAAATTTATTCCACCAATGACCGAAATTAATTTTTTAATAAGGGCATTTGAATTTTTTTCTCTCAAATAGATTGGTGGCGGCTTGACTGTTTTATTCGAGGATACATCGGGATTGTCGTTCTCATCGTGCAAAATTTTAAATCTGTTTTGACGATTAGTTGAGGATACGTTGTTATCCCTAGACATCTTTGGAGAGGTAATTTGGTAGTTTTAAAATTTTTTCATACAAAAAATTAATGTTAGAGGCATATATTTTTTCTGCAATTATTGTTCAAAATCCTTTTTTAAGTGCGCTTTGTATACCTGCGCATTTCACATATTTTTAGACAGTTTTAAATTATTCTCATATAAAAAATTTAAGTTAGCTGCGCACATTAAAAAAATGTGGCTACATAAATATGCAACCATTTATGTTTATAAATCTGAAGTCAAAAATTTTATACCTGCACATTTAGGCAGGTAAGTGCATTTAAGATAACAGCATTTTTGACTTATCTGCACAAAAAGTCGTGCAAAGTTGATTGTGCAGCTAAGTCAAAATTACTGTAGCATATATAGTACATAAGTACATACATACATACATACATAGCTATAGGTAGTAAATGAAATTATAAGCAAATAAAAAATCAACTGATTGACATTGCTTACAAGTTGCAAAAGCAAGAGACTGTAATTGTTTGTGACTTTAAAAGCAAAGAGATTACTTCTGCTTTTACTTGCGTTACTAACCAAAAACAAAAGCAAATCAAATTCAAAAGTTTCCAATCGTCGACTGCTGAAAGTAGTGCGCAATTGGTCATAAATCATTTTGTGATTTTGCTTTGACTGAAACTATTATATTTTCAAAAACGAAAGCAGAAGCAAAATGAAATGAAATGAAAATCATTTCAGTTTTTTAAACACTGTCTATAAATATTATTAAGGCTTTAACAAGAAAATTTTTTTATGAAAAACTGTTTTATAAACCCTTTATAAAGCGTTAATAATTGTTATAAATAAGGCTGGAAGTATATGTATATATATACACTGTACAACAAAATCGAACTTTTTATAAAATAATTACTGATTTTGGCAACGAAGAAGAAAGAACATCATAGTGTTACGACAATTTGAAAGGACAGTGGAAGATTCTCCTATTTGTAAATTGTTATTCTAAATACAAAATGGAAACCATGTAACCCTTACATTTTAGGTATGGGATGTGTTCAGAGTAACAGTTTAGTTAAACATTATAATCCTCCAACTCTTTTTTTGTATTTTTAAAATATATTCGTCGCAAAATTATATTTTACTTCTTGAATACAACAAAGTTCAAAATGCATCTTAATTGTTGGAAAGTCAAAAAAGTTATATATATATTATATTTGTATTATAGTGTTTTCACACCTAAAGTTAAAACCTGTACCTGGATTCAATAACTTTTATTACGATAATCGTATCGCCATGATAAATTTAACGAAAATTTATCGACTTTGCTATTCAGTAATATATTTTAACGATATCCGCTATCGGTTGGAGAAAAAATAAAATAAGTCACAAGATGAAATTTATTGAATTTTTCTTTATTATTCTGAGTGTTTTTCGCTTATTTTCAAATTTGCTGTACAGAGATACCACATAATATTGAATTAAATGGTGAGTTAAGATAAAGCTCGAGACTATCGTAAAAAGGAAATTATGGAATCACATTATCGTTACCACAAACGAATTAATATGCCAATAAATATTACGATTTTCGGTTCGCAAAAAGTTACAGAATCCAACTTTAACGTTAACGTTAACGTTAAAATCACACACAGCTGATTTTGCGTTCACACTGCAAGTTTGACAAATTCAGGTTTCAAACAACACATTTTCTAATAAATACGCTCAACATAAAATAAATTTCCTGTAGAAATACGTGTGTTTGACAAACTGTACAACAGCCGGTTTTGTTTGTATGAAAAACTCAGATGTGCTCTAAAATGGAAATTATTTTATATCTTGTAAATGAACATTTTTAAATTAGGGAACTACTTATACAAACTAAAGAAGTCCTAGAAATCAATCCTATATAAAAAAGGCAAATTTTTTTTGCAAAATGTTATTTTTTTATTATTGTTGCGGCTGCATCGATTTTTAAGTTGAAAATTTTTCAATCGGTATCTATTCTTATTCATTGGCATTAAAAATATCAGCTGCTTCCGGTCATTTTAACTTGGTAGCACTGGATTTAGCACAGCGAAAACAAGGTTACATTTTATAAAACCACTTTAAAATCATTTCAAAAATTTTTATGAATTGGTTTTAACAAAATCATTTTGTATGGTAAAACCAGGTTTTAACACTTGGCTTTAACGTTAAAACCAACTTTTATTAAAACCATATAAGTGTGAAAATATTATAAGTGTTGATTTCACATTTATGAAAACAAGTGGTGATAACGAAGGCACAACAAGAGAAAGTTGTATCATATGAATTAATAAAAGATTTACAGTCTGTTCATCGAACTGCCTTACGTTAGAAGGCGAGCGATTATTAGGCAAACGATCGAGTTGGAAATTGAGTTCATTATCTTTTTTCGTTTGAAAATAAAAGCTCTTTTTGTTTGTAATTAAACGTCTAAGAACAATGTTTCCATTACTCATTTAGTTGTAATTCTTAGAGCTTTTTTCATAGAAAATTTAAAGTTTCTTTAAAAATGAATCATAAAATGAATTGTAAAAATAAATAAAAAGTAATGTTTTCAAAAATTGTTTGTTTAAAGTGTACAAAAAATACGCGTGTATTGAAAAAACAATGATTTGATCCGTTTCACTTGGATTTTTTTATAGCGACCGAGATAACGCAGAAGATTGTGAGACACAGCAAATTAGCTACATTTTCCACACGAGCAGTAAGTTCAATAAATGAAATGATTATATACCACTTCCAACAAGGAATTTTTTCGAATACTGCTGGAGAAAATGAAATCTGCAATGAAGCAAAACAGTAGAATCACTAGCGTTCTCGCTATAATTAAAGTGACAACATTCCTAAAATTTCTCGCAACTGGTGATTATCAGTTTTGTGCCGGAAAGGAATGTATTTCATACATGTCGAAATCAAAACTTTCGGAGGTGGAAATTGACTTGATTGGACCAGCACTTTAAATTGCCAAGGATTAGTTTTTTTTTATGCTGAAAAATATTTAAATTTTCTTGGTAAATTACTTTATTATTTTAAATTTTAATTGTAAAAATTCAACACGTTAAATTTTTCCTGATTGTTTAATTTGACAGTTGATTTTGTTTGTGTCGTACTTACGTGAACCAATTTTTCAAACGAAAGCTAAAAGCTTATTCGTTTTACTCAAAATATAATGTACAAAAACAAAAAATTCAATTCATTCGTTATTTGACGTACAACATAAAAAAACTTATGTTACAAAAACAGGCTGTAAAACAAATCTAGGTTTTTTGTTAGGATACCAACTATGAGCTGCAGTTGCAGTAAACGTTATTATTTAGAGGAGCTTTGGTGTTTTAAAAGACTGGTATATTTTTGGGGAATATCTTTGTGGAACAGTTCAGCCGGCTATAAAAAGATTTAAGTGAACTTTTTTGAAGGAAACTGAGAGAAATATTGGACGATTCCAATCTTTCTCATACTATATTATACAAACCTCCTGAACATATCCCATATCTAAAATATAAGTTTTGCATGGTTTGCTATGTCGATTAAGCATAAAATTTTTAAAAAGGAGAAGGGCAACTTGAAATCCTATTGCTAAATTTCTAAAACATTTTTTTTTGTTTGTTGTGCAGTGTATAAAATAATTTTTTTACACAATTGGATTTAATAAAATAATAAACACAAAAATTATATTTAAAACAAACTTTTAGTCTTTTTTCACATTCATATGGGAGATATTAATTTTTTTTTTTGATTTGTAATGAAAACAAAATTATATTTAAAATATTTAAAAAATAAATCAATAAATTATGTATATTTGTACATGTAAATGTAAATGCTATAAAATTTTCAAACAATACGAAAAGCTAAAAAATATCTTAAAAATAAATGGAATACTTTTTAAATATTTATATTATAACCTACTGATTACATACATACATACGTACATACAAATATTTTTATAAATGTAAAGTTGTAATGCGTTCGACGCAGTGGCATGTATTTTTTTTCAAATAATTCCTTTTCTTATTGATTTATTATTATATTTTCTAATACATATGTAGCTCGTGTAATTTTTATAAATAAATATGAAACAGCCACAACAAATCAAACTCGTACACATTTATACTTATAACAATAAAATAAGAAATGTTGTTTTTGTTTTCAATAATATACTTAATTAGTCGATCAAACATTGTCTTTCGGCATCGTGGGACAAGTTAAAATAATAATACATGTATGTATAACGCTTCAAAAGCAAGTGCATCGAAAAATCGTATTATTTAATTAAAAGTGTATGCTTATGTATGTATATTGTATATCATAAACAAATTTTGATGATATAAAGTGAGTTCAGTATATTCACAGGTAATAATAAGAGTTGCCATTCGAACAAGATTTATTCGTATATTTGAATATTTACTTGTATTATTCGTTTATAAAATTATTCGAACGATTTATGTCCAATATTTGATTATTTAAATTAATTTTAAATTTTTTTAATAATAATAATTTTTTAATAATAATTATCTTACAACACATTATTAAACGTTCGGGAAAACAATGATTGAAAATACGGAACTTGAACTTGATGAGAGAAGTATTTCTTAATTAAGTTCGAATAATTAAATAATCAAGTATGTGATGAAAAACGCTATAGATAAAGAAACGATTGTAAGACGATACAAGTTTTGTTGTGTTTATTTGAATCACAATACTTTATAAATTTCTATTTATACATTCCTTGTACTATTTTTTTTTTAATATCAAGTCTGCTTAACGCATGCCAGTAACAAACATCACGTTGGTGCGCAAAATCCCGATTTAGATAATAAGTTTTCTAAACAATCGTTCAGAAATCTATTGGTTCTCGCCACATACATATGTACATTCAATAACTATTAATATTAAATACTTCAGTGATTGTTTTTTATTTAATAAATGTTCCAAATATAATAAAAAATTATATATTAACTTATTTTGACGGATATAATATGTAAAAAAGTTGGAATTCAACACAAAGAACTCTTATATCGTCGAAAGCTATTTGAATTTTTCACATGCCAAATAAATTAATTCCATACAAATTAGTAAGAGTATACAGAATTTGTTTATAAAAATCCAATTTTATTATTTCTTCAGATGACCGATGTTTTCATTTAGAAATTTGGGTATTCACATCAGGAAATTTTGTTTAGAGCAATAACAATTAAGACTTAAAATGATGCAAAATAGCCACAATAATACATTTTTAATTATAGTTAAACGTATATTTTATAAAGTGATGTAACAAAGAGGATAATAGATGCACGCTACTACTACCAGGTGTTACCTTCTTTGTGGAAGGGATAGAGAAGAGCACTCAGCTTTACAACTCAGCTTTTTGCACATTTTTGTTCTTAAAGCAAAATAGAAAGGATACCGAAATTATTATTTCTTTAATTTGAAAGAAAAACAAACCTATTATAAAAGAAAATAAAATGTTCTTTTCACCACCACAACTTAATGTCGAATAAAACCAAATGTTGTGAAAAGTTCTTAATGCGATATGGCTTGTTTTTTTTTAGATTATATTCACATAAATAGATAGATAGATTTTCAACAAATAAAATTTTTCAACTCTTATTCTTTTTTAACCGATTTAAATTAAAATTAAATTTTCTGTAAATTTTTGAATCGTATATTGAAACCATTTATAAGTTATGTATACATATCTGGAACACCCGAGCCAATTGTACTCAATTTGTAGACATTGAAGTTCAGTACTACAGGGTGGCTGATTAAAGCCGCTACCAAGAGAAAATTGAATTGCCTCTTCGTGTCTGATGAGGCTCGATCTAAACGTTAATGTAAACCAACAAAATTGTCGCATATGGAGTGGTTACAACTGCATGAGAGGAAATTTCATCCAATTCGCATCACAGCGTTGTGTCCAGTTGCTACACACTGTATTGTGGATCTACACTATTTTGAACAAAGCGGACACAGCATTACGGTTGATGGAGACCGTTACTTGAGCATTCTAAAATAATTTTTTAGCCGAAACTACGCCGAAAGAGAATTCCTTTCAACTCTGTGTGTTTTCAAAGGGATTTTTCAACTGCGACAATAACTGCAATTACGACATCAACTTTGCGGACAGTGATGAAAAACGTCTATGCTATGATTCCCCACTTGCATCAACGAGCAGGGCGGACATTTAAATTCTATTATATTTAACAGTTATTCAATTTCTTTTAATACAACTCAATGGGGTTTGAAATTAAAACATTTTAATAAATTCCATGCACTACAAAAAAAGTTATTCCAGTTTCTTAATGTAGCAAAATTCATCACCCACCCTGTATGTAAATATAAGTATGTACATATGTATTAAGGGTGTTCTAATTTTGAAATTTTTGAAATTTATCAACCGCCGGCCCGATTCTTGTTCCCTTCTGTTAAAAATGTAATCCTGTAAAATTTGGAGTCAATCCGATAATTTTTAGTGGAACCGGAAACGATTTAAAAATTTTCATGGGGTCTATATGGGCAAAATATCCATTTTTAACGAAAGTAGTTACATTTTAATTTTGAACTTTATTTTATCCATCACAAAAGGAAATGAAACAATAACTGTTTTTGGTTTTCTTCTCTTAAAATTATAAAAAATAAATATCAAATGCATGATATTAACTGTTTAGTTCTCTAAAGCCGCAATAACAGTTACCTACTTAAAAAAACATAAATTTATTTTCGCACGCTTTACTTTTGGCGCAGAACATATTCCAAGAAATTGTGTACTCTTGAGCTACTAATAATAATTGCATATACTGCTCATAACGGGACATTTTCGAGAACATTTTCTCTTTTGTTTTTAATTTTCGCTTTATTTTTGGCTTTGGAAGCAAACAGTTCATAGTTCAACTTAAAATCGTAATTTGTGATCGCAGTGGAGTGAGTTCTTATCAGTGAAATCAAAAAGAATTAATAATTTAATAATAATAGATTTTTCTAGATTAATTTGTTATTTAATTATTGTTATATAATAAAAGAAATTAATAATGTCGAGTGCTTCAGTTATTGGAACGCGTAAAGCCATTGAAAATTTGAAGAAAATCGATCTAATTGGAAATGTTTCTCATCAAATTACTGGTGCAAAACTACCAAAACTAGCAAAACTAGTTGGCTTTGATGTTTGTCGGTGCAGAGCAGTATAATTTCCGAACGCCTGGACCAACTAGCCATGCACGCTGGATGGCAAAGGCTATATATTCCTTGAAAAAAGGAATTGAATGGTTTACGCGATATTTGCGTTTTTATAGTGACTCTTTATATCAAAGTTTGGTTCAAATGCACTAATGCTATAGACGCACCGCTTCAAGATTTAACTTTTATTCAAGATGCCATAAAGTATACTGAAATAGACACGGACATATCAGCAATAATTCTAAAAAAAATGAGCAACCATTTATGGTACATTTCAGAGCAAGTAGTAGCTCTGGCTTTTTATGATTCGAAAATACCCATAGAAGAGAAACAGAAAATGCTTAAAAACCTCAAATTAAAGGAACCAGTAGTAAAATTAGAAAATGGTCGAAGATGTTAGAATTTATTGGATTTTAAAAATATTTCGTTGTGTGATTTCGTGTCAGAGAAAACAAAATGTTTCTTTAGTAAATTTGGTTTGCCAATGGAGTTTTTACTGTTAGAGCCTTCAAGTTGGGAAACATCATACGCATTTGAAGAAGGTTGGACCGCATGTAAGGACTTATTTGTCGTCAATGATATTGCAGAGAGAGGCTTTAAGTTTATTCAAGACTATAATAGAATATTGACAAATGATGAAGACGAAAAACAATTGTTGCTTCAGGTTGTTGAGGCTTATCGAATGAAATATCCATCATATAACAAAGCTACTTTAATAACATGATAAATAAAATAGTAATGATTAATAAATTTATTATATATAAAATACAATTATTTTTTAATATGAAATTTCATTTGATGTAACTACTTTCGTTAAAAATGGATATTTTGCCCATATAGACCCCATGAAAATTTTCAAATCGTTTCCGGGTCCACTAAAAATTATCGGATTGACTCCAAATTTTACAGGATTACTTTTTTAACAGAAGGGAACAAGAATCGTGCCGGCGAACTAGAAAAAACACTTTTTAAAATTTTCCCATACAAATAAGAACACCCCTAATATGTATAAATGTAAATATGTACAACTGGTAGGCATTTACACATGTATATTTTGACATATCAGCCAATTTTTTTCTCTTCTTATTTTCAATCCAATGCAACGAGAAAAAGATACTAAACCTGCTTTACAGCCTTTTTCACAATGTACAATTAAAAACAAACAAAAGTAACGGCAAGTTTTGTATGAAGAACTATCAGTTAAAGTTCACCTTAACTCTTAATCATTAATTGTGAAAATAATGATAATAATATTGTATATTATTGGAAAATAAAACACTTTTCAAATACATTTCAAATGAGTTTTGTTAATATTTTTGATTTAAACTAAAAACATAAGAATTCAATATGTGGCATAACTATTTTGAAATTCAACTAAAAAAAAATAAAATTTATATTATTCCCATAGAATTTTAAATTTTTGAATGCGGGTTGGAAAAGAATCCATCCAGGTCTGGTGGAAGGTGGAACTTTCTTGGAATCTTGGTTGTGGTGGTGATTTAATCTTTTCCTAAAGTAAATAATTCGATGCTAAACGGAAATTTCCATTACAAAAATTTTAAACTCGTAGAAGCTGAAAAAACTTGGAGTTCGCAATACTTAAATCGATATTATTATTGAAACCCTGAAGGAAATATTTTAAGAGAAACAAAATGAAAAATGAAAGACATTTAGACAGAAATGTCACCACATTTGGTCTAAGTGTACTCGTTACTTTCTTTTGGGCTGGAGCTAATATTTTTTGCAAGTGAAATATTCAAATATAATTCAATAATAAAATGTTTGCGTTTGCTTTCAAAAGGTCTCTCAGAGATTTCTACGAACAACCTCATATGTTTATACCACAAGGGGAAAATCGTAATAAATATAGTCATGTCAATTGGAAAATCTACTTACCAGTGACGGTAGAATTATTATAATTGCATATCTGTGATTTTGTTATATCATTGTTATCATTAATTGATTCGCAGTTGTTTTTAATGGCATTTCCTGATTTAATCTCATTTAATTGCTCATTATCTTCGCTTCTATCAGCGTCAGCATCAATATCACTGCTGCCGTAATTTTGCTGATTTGCATCTAAACTAAATGTATCACTTTCATAATTATTTTTAAGCCTTCCGCCTTTTGAATCATTATAATGATTGGAAACGTGGTTATTCAATGGACTGACCTTTAAATTATAAGACCGCTCATCATTTTTTGCATTGTCGGCCTTTGTTTTTTTCAAGCTGGCCTTTTTCTTTTTAAAAGCGGGACTGCGTTTAGTTTTTTTATGTTCTTTGGCTGTAAAATTTTTTGTTGATAAACTATTTTCGATTACAGGGCCATCGGCCGTCGCATTATCGTCTAACATGTTAAATGTCATTATTCTATTGGGCATATTTTGTGTGTGGAAAGCCATCATCATCATGGCAAGCTGCTGCTGCTGCTGCTGCTGTACAGTTTCTGTGTTTTCGCCATTAAGTCGTTTTTGCCGATCCGTACAATCAACAAGTGAAATTTTTTCTTGCGCTTCACCTTCATCATCTTCGCTTTCTGGGAGTAAGGAGGAAGCAGCCGCTGTTGTCTGAACTAAAAGCTCTTTTACTTTTTGTATGTGTTCAACGGTAAATGCATGTTGTTGTATATTTACTTGCGTTACTTGGCATAAATTGCAATCTCTGATTATATCATTAGACGCTTCACTGGCAGCTGATGTTGCCAAATTTGTACATGACAAAATAGTCGTTTTAAGATTATTGTTCAGTACGCTGCTGCTATTACTATTATCATCCGATATATTTGAAAAATGTTGTCTCTTTTGATTACGGGACTTTTTGTCTTTGGCTCTGGTATTTTGAAACCAAACCTTTTTTCGAAGATATGCAAATAATGTTTATTGATCATTATTAGTTTTGAGAAAAGACAACTAATATATTAAACTTAAACGACTTATAAATACTTAGAAAATCACTAATAATACTAATAAAAATATAATTTAAAATTAAATTAAAACGAAATAAATTTTGTAAGGCAACGTGGTTCTAAATGTAATGCTTTTTTCAACAAATTCGAATTAAATTCGTACTACATCTATAACAAAAAACTGGTTATATATCAATTTAATTGGCATTGACTATGAATATACATACATATATACATACTTAATTGCATTTAGATAAGGAAATTTGAAAATTTTCAATAAATTTTCATTCTGGTTTTGTTTGTTATTATTTCGAATTCGTTCAAATAATTACAACACTGTAATAGTAAGGTGAAGAAATAAAAATAAAATAAAATAATTCACAAAGTTTCAATTATAATTAAAATAAAATTAATATTACAACTAAGTAAAACGTTCGTAGACACTATCTGCTGACATATCAACTCAGTTCAGATGACAATATACGACTTTTCTAACGTCGGCCTCAAAATTACTAAAAAACATAAAAAAGAAAGAAAAAAGAAAATAAATTAAAATAAAAAGATCAGGTATGTTACAGAATTTCTATGCAAATGAAAAATCATCACAATTTAATCAGTTGTTTTAATATTATGTGTCCGGTTTTCACTTTCGTTGGAATTTGAGTTCTGTAACACAACTTTTCGGACAATTGTTTAAACATGATTTAGGACCAATTTTCGATTTTGTTTTTAAATTTCTAATATACGAAATTCAAGTGCTTTTTAAATACAAAATTAATTTTTTCAGTATAAACTTAAATTTAAGCCTACTAAATTATCACATGACTTTATCAGCTTAAAAAAAATGTAAATAAAAAACAAATTAAAAAAATTTCTACAACTTTTATGTTGTTTTTCGAAAATTTTCATATTCCCGGAGTTTACTTTAGAATATTTAAATTTTCACTGAACTTTTCTGAACAGATTTCTTTAAACTTTTCATCGTAATCTCCCAAGATGTGCTAAAAGTTTCGTGGAACGGGACTTGAAAAACACAAAATTGTTTTACGAGTACTATAACACTCAAGTTGTGCGTCAAACTTTCATTATTCATAAAACGTAGGTTTTAGTTAATGATGTAAAATTATTTTCTTTGATTACAATAACGTTGAATTTACTTATTCTTTATGCTTTCAAACAGCATAATTTCTGTATTTATTAGAATAATTGTCAATACTAACGAAGAATTTACAAGCTAACGAATTATTTTCTTGTGTTAATTGTCTTCCGTTTTGGTGTTTTCACAATTAAAGCTAGATTTGTTTTAACAGAGAATATCTAGGCGTACGGCAGTGCGCCATACCGAGTTTCGGCTAATGCGCGCAGTGTGTATATTTACACGAAGCCATTCGTCGTGTTTTTACGCCCTCATAACTGTGTTTCCTGCAATCTTAAAATTATGAAATTTAAACCATAACTAGAATTAATTAGTGCAACCTCATATGCGAAGTTTGAACAAATGAAAGCTCCCTGAGATATAGAGGTGCAGAAAGTGCATATTTTAAGACATACTGACTACTGACAAACTCATCTAATTTATGAAGCACTTCCGCTATAGCTAGATAGCTGAAATTTGGTACACGAGTAGAGCAATGAACTAGAAAAAAACTTAAAGCCCGGAAATTTTTTCCAGGAGGGCGGGTCTACGCCCCATAAATGTCAGAATTTAAAAAGTAAATCTTAAGCGCTTAACAGAAGCGATTTTATTAAAATTTGGAATAGGTATTACAATAATGCAAGGCTACACATTTTTGGTTAAAAAAGTGGGCGTTGATACGACCATACAATTTAAACATCATATTTAATGTACTCCGGCTAAGCATATTTGGATATATTATTTATGTTGGTTATTAATCTCCGTTTGAAACGAAAATTGACACGAATAATAAGCACTGGCCGAAAAGAAACTTGAGTTGGAAAAGTAGGCGAGGTTACGCCCATAAAAATTCAAAATTAAAAGTTGCGCTAGGGAGCTGAAAGTGGATATTGGTGTAGGTCTAGGTGAGGAACCAACTAAAAATACCTTGAAACCCGAACATTTTAGTCCGAGAGGCGGGGCTACGTCCGTAGGTGAGAAACCAACTAGAAAAATCTGAAAAACCAAAAAGTTTTACCAGAATGGGCGGGGCCATGCTAACATTGCTCGGAATTAAAAATTTAATATACAGCTTTTAACTCAAGCCATTTCGCAAACAAGTTGCACTTGCACTTGCAAGAGTTTAAACTATCACCTTAAAAAGTGGGCGTGATCACTCTAATAAAATGTAAGCCTTATGTTTAATCTACTTTGGTCTATCATATTTGAGAAGAAAATTAGCATGAATTGTAAGCGCTGCTCACAACAAAATCGTGAATTTAAAATGGTGGGCGGGGTAATGCTGATAAAATTTAAATGTATAATTCAGGCTAGAAAAATTTTATAAACAGGTAATTGCAGATGAGTAAGTCAATGAAAAAATCGTATAACTGAGAAGTTTTATTCGGCATGCGGGCCACGTCCTTAAAACTCAAATTCGCACTAGAGAGCTAAAATTTGATACACAAATAAAAATCACTAAGAAAAATCTAAAAACCCCGAAGTTTCAATCAGGGAGCGGGAACAAGCACTTTAAAATCACAATTAAGATACATTTTATTTCTACTTTTCATACACATCCCACTTATCCAAAGCAAAAAATTCCTGTTTTGAAAAGTGTACTTCGGCATAGCAGTTTTTGGTCTATTAATTATGTATTTCGCATTAGCTTTTTTCTACGAAACTTTACGTGAACCATAAGCTCAAGCAGATAGAAAAGTGGGCGGATCCAGGCCCATAAAAATTTTACGTAATATTATACTGTAGGGTGTTGACATTTTGCAGGCAAATTGAGTTATTCAAACGGAAAATCCAAAAATTAAAGCATTAAAGCTTTTCTTTTGAACGCACATTGGGCATATTCTTTTGATTTATGCACTTTGGCTAAGCCGACTTAAATATGTAAATATATTTGAAAAAAAAGGCGAGTCACGCCCACTAAAATTTACTCTATATTTTTCTTATTTCTTTTCAGACGACTATTACAGAATTGCGTACACACTGGTGGCCCGTCGTAGTGACACAATATTGCATTTTTAAGGTGTACAATCCAACACCCATCACACTCTAACCCAAGGCCTATTTATCAGGTCTATGCAACTCTACCAAAACACTGCAATACAAAAAAAACAACTTCATGTTTAAGTTGTCTGAAACACTCACAAACATGAACTAAAGTGTATGGTGCAAACCGCCTTTGACAGTTTAAAAACGAATACGAAAACACAGAATATCATCAGGGCAATAAATAGGCCTTGCTCTAACCCATTATTTTATGTAACTATACCGTTTTCAACAGGTCCAGTGATCATGAATAAGAATAAAACACGCTACAAATTTTAAGTTTAAAAGTGTTATTATATAAAATTTTTCATAAAAAAGTCAGATCCTCACAAAAACATAAATGTGAAAAGGGCCAAGTTTCTATGTAAAATTTCGGTCATTAAAAGCAGTGAGATTAAAATTTTGGCCAAGTTCTCCTTTGCAGAAAACCTATCACTATAATCTAAAATGTATGGCAGAAACATGAAATCCTCAGGGTTTCATATTATTTCTAGGCAACCATTTATTCGTGTCAGAAAAAAGCAAAGGCGTCTAATAATCTAGGGTTCTAAAATTAAAATTTAGCTCCCATCGATAAGCGTCAAAATTCCAGCATTTATAACCAAGTAACATTTTAAATATTTTCGCTTACGATTTTGATCAAATTTTCTAGGAATAATGCCTCCTGCATAACTACCGTTAGTGCAAAATCTTGAACCATTAAATTTATTATTTAAATTATTTAATTTTCTTCTTTCCGAAGGTATTTTGCGTTTTTGGCCACACGTATGTGTAAAGTCGGATTCTCTTTCCAAAGCAATCCTGCATAGCCGGCTTTCCCGACATGGCGCCCATGACTAAAAATTTCCTACATGCTATGTATATATATACATGTACATCGGCTCTTATTAGATAATTTATTATCTTTTATAAAGATAAGTAACTTGAAAATCTACAAAAAAATTAAACTTAAGTCCCCTAAAGAGGTGCTTTCATATAATACCCATTTTGTTACACTGAATTAAAAATTTTACCAAGAAAAGCCAAGAGTACTGTGAGACTTTGTGGATCCGTAACTCCGTTTCGTAGAATTTATTTTCCAAAGCATTTCTGCATTTCCGCTCTACAGCTTCAGCCGGGCACAATGATTTTCTTATCTGTAATATGTTCGAAACCTGGGGGCAAATCACCGCATTCGAAATCGAGTACTTTGTTTTCGAAATGTTGTTAACGTGGATCACGGCAATCGTTAACGAAACGTATCTACTCGAAGTTGCACTCGATTGGTAGTCTACTATCGAAAACAAGTAAACTCTTAGCTTTTTGCCGCGAAACAAACCAAAGAAACAAAACAAAGGAAAAAGAAAGAAGTATGTAATCAAAATATAAGTACTTTCCGGATATTTTCGAACAATTAGTTTAGAAAATATAATTTAATTTAATTTTAATTGTTTTTAAGGAAAGTGAATATCAATACAAAAATTGTCCAATAGGCAGTGCAAAAAAATAAATAAGGGAAAAATCATTTCCAGAACAAATAAAGTTTTGTTTTTCGTTTTGTTTTTCTTATTGTCTTATACTAACAGCAATGTAAAAAATAGAAGTAGGTAACATAAAATACGATCGAATACCGTGATCCAAAAAATTATAGCCATCGAAATAATTCTCTACACGAACGTGCACTCGATTTCGAGTGCCGTGATTTGCCCCCTGTTTCAATTACCAAAGAATTTGTGCATTGCTGCCCTTCCAACTGTCTCACGGATTTTCTCCTGAAATATGTATGCATTTGCGACTTATTTAACATTCTTAAAATTTTTTGCATTGGAAACTATGTCGTTTTTTCTCGGGCAGTTATTTCGTTATGAAATGTTTGAGAATAATTTCATTTTCTTTAGACGTATTTCGTTAAATTTGTGTGGAACTTATTTAAGTTAAGGTTCGGTTTGATTGGGAGTATTTGCTTTGTGCTTTATTTCGTTTAGCCGTAAAGTATTTTGGCTGTCCTTGAAGCCTTGATTTTTTATCTCACATTATTAATCATTAAAACCAAAAAATTTACAATTATTTTATATGTAAACTTTTATTTGTTTTACTGCCTTTGCATTTTAAATACGAAAAATTGGTGTAGCAATTTGTACCATAGCAAGAAACTAAAATATTACAAAGAGTTTCTTAAGAATTGGTTGAGTAGTCGGATTATGAATGAATTATATGCTGCTTGTTCAAACAAAAGATTGTGTCATTCCAGGTACCAAGATAAGTACAAAGTTTCGTAGGAAGTAAATGACACTTGCTATGGAATTTCAACGGCCGCAGGTGCACCCACTTTTTCTGTAGCAACAAAAACCAAAAAACAACAAAGTACAGCCGAAAGATAAACTTGTACATATTTTGAGGCCAGTTAAAATTAAATTATACACAAAACAAGTAAGAGTGCTATATTCGGCTGTGCCGAATCTTATATACCCTTTACCAAAGTGCGTTTATGTAGTATAGAGATACATACATAAGCACAGAGATATGTAGGTACATATTAATTTTGTGAAAAAATTCATACTTTTTGTGCAATTTTTAGGTTTTAGGCATTATGTTTAATTTGGTGCTTTTTTGCGATTTGCTTTCAAAGAGGCAATTTTTTTTGTTTTGGCGATTTTTTTCGGTTTTTTGCGTTTTTTTTTAATTTGGGCGATTTATTTTCGTTTTGGCGATTTTTTTGATTTTGGCGATTTTTTCATTTAGGCGATTTTTTTTCATTTTTGGCGATTTTTGTACATATAAGCATTTTTTTTGTTTCGGCAATTTTTGCGGATTTTTGTCATTGTGGGATTTTTTTTATTTTGACACTTTTTTCTCGTTCTGGCGATTTTTTTAATTTGGCGATTTTTTTTTCGTTTTGGCGATTTTTTTGATTTTGACGATTTTGTTTCATATAAGCGATTTTTTTAATTTTTGGCGATTTTTTTTATATTGGCAATATTTTTTGTTTTGGTGATTTTTTTAGTGTTTGGCGTTTTTTTTTATTTTGGCGATTTATTTTCGTTTTTGGCGATTTTTTTTATTTTGGCGATTTTTTTCATTTAGGCGATTTTTTTTAATTTTTGGCGATTTTTGTTCATATAACCATTTTTTTTGGTTTGGCGATTTTTAGCGTTTTTTTGTCATTGTGGAAATTTTATTTTTAGTTTTGACACGTTTTTCTCGTTTTGGCGATTTTTTTCGGTTTTTGGCGTTTTTTTTTAATTTTAGCGATTTTTTTCGTTTTAGCGATTTTTTTTAAATTTTTGGAGATTTTATAATTTTCGGATTTTTTTGTTTCACCGTTTTTGAAAATTTCAAATTTGTTTTACCGTTTTTGAAAATTTTACGGTTTCCAAGATATAGCAATTTGTTAAAATTAGATAGTCAGATAGTTAGTTAGATAGTTGTTTTAACTGATGGACCACCCTTTAATTAAAATTTTTTTAATTTTAGTGTTAATTTTTGTAGCCTATATAAAAATACACTAATTTTACAAATTTCAAGTGTCAATATGTATATGTACATACATAATACAATTGTATGTATATTACATGGGATTTTAAAAGTTTTCGTCACTCATTTTGGAACACCCTTTAATTTTTAGCATTTATATATTTGTTGTGTTAGCGACCAAAGTTCTACATACACTGTCCAAATTTCAGACCCGTAGCTTTTACCGTTCCTGAGAAAATAGCCTTCTTCCTAAAACATGAAATATGTTTAATTATTAGGAAAAAAGTTAAAGTTTTCCAACCCTGGAAACGTTTTTTAATTTGTTAAATTTTAAAATTTTTTTTTTAATTATAAATACCAATTTTATTCATACCGAAGTATAAAATAAGTTAATTTAATAAAAAGTAATGAAAACTTGTAGTTATTTTCTATGGGAATATTGAGTATGAGTTTTCCAGCTCTGAAACCGTCTGCTCGATTTTGCTGATTTTCAATAGCAAAATTTTTCGGAAAATTTCTGACACACCAGTCCAAGAACGAAGTCTCTAGCTCTTCTGGGAGCTTGGGAAACCCGATTTCACGTACAGACAGACGGACAGACGGACATCGCTTGTTCGTCTTCCCTATGCATAAGGATCCAGAATACATATATATACTTTATGTGTCTCTTATTAATATTGTAGAAATTACAAACGGAATGACAAACCTATATATACCCTTTTACCATTTTTTTGGTAAAGGGTATAAAAATTAATGCGATTGGGTTAATGGCAAAAAAAGAAATAATAAAAACTATTCGAGTTAAATCAACTTCAACTGAAGTAAAATTTCGACTTCTTTTATCAATTAATAGTTAATTTTTATGGAAGATTTTTTAATATTTTATGCCAAATATCGGTTATCTCATAATGTTATCATATGCATAACCAAACAGTCCGAACTTGTAAAAAGTTATCCAAAGGCGTTCCAGAGAGCAATTTTTGTGCAATTTTGAAAGCGAATAACAGAATAACTTTTTTTTCGTAAGTTCGAACAAAAGTTAAATAATCAGAAAATTTGCAAATATAGGAAAAAGTTTTTACACACAAATTTATTAAAAAGCAAAATGGAAGGTTTTTTGAACAGTGTTGAAATTTACTTTTTTGGAACTTATTTTCATTTAATTTTTACAGCTGTTGCCAATGATGCAAAATTTAATTAGTATTTCAAGATGTGCAATTATGGTTTTTTGCGTTCCAGCAATTTTGGATAACTTTTGCATATTCAGAATGTACTTTCTTTTTTCTCTCGTTAGTCCGAACTTGTAATAAACCTAATTTTTATTGTATGAAAGTTAGGGCTTAAATTTATGACTGAAAAATTAAACTGTGCTTAAATTCAACTTAAATTGAAATGAAAATTAGCTAAATGAATATTTAATAAGTCAAAAACTGGCCATTAATTTTACGGATAGTAAAGCTTAAATTGACATTGGATAAACTTACTTGGACAACACGTTTTTTGAGATTAACTTTCTTTGCTATTTCTTCCAGCATTTTACGACTTGGATTTGATTCACTTTGATAGCATTCATATAAAAAATTTAATTGTTCCGGTAAAATTGTAGTGCGCAAGCGTTTATTTGCTTGTTTTGGATTGGCGTTTTCAGGAATTGCAGCTTGCTCCGTTTGACTTTTTGAGTTTAGAGTAGCTTCTAATATTTTTGCAGCTTCATTGGCTGGGCTATTTGTTTCTGTGGGAAAGGTAAGTGTTTGGTTGTGATTTTCTATCATGGTGGCATCAAGAAAGTCTTCTAAATTTTGGTAATAGCTACCCAAGCCTGGCGTCATACCTGACATTACACGTGTTGGTGATGATTCTCGCGCATGACTTGAATTAGCTTGGTTATTCACTTCTTGTAAGCCATCCAGCTGATCCATTTGTTCTTCCAATTTTTTAGCGTTTCCGATATTCAGTCGTTCATTTCTGGTATCGCTTTGGCAAAAATTGTGTTCAACATTTATTAATAAATCATTGTTGTTGTTGTTGTTGTTGTTATTGTTATTGTTACTGCAGTGCTGGCCATTAGAGCGTTTTTTATGTTCGTTATTGTATGTAGCCATTAGAGGAGAGAGTTTTTCATTTTCAATATTATCAACCACCCCACCCCCACTACTCTCCTCATTAATACCACTGCCGCTAGGACTGCTGCTACGGTCGCTGCCATTCGAAGCAGGACGGCTGCTGTTATTGCTGCTACTGACGTTAATATTGTGTTGGGAAGTGTCGATACAACTCTGCATTAACGGTCCATCATGTATTCGTTGGGGCGAGGCCTCTAACTGAAAAAACTTTTTCGATTCATAAAGTTGATAATATTGCAATAAAAATTCTATATTGGGCTTGCTATCGGGTAGTTCAAAGTTGGCATTTGTTTGCTGTTCATTTTTCACGTAATATTGAAACAGAAACTCGTAGTTCGTACGCTTCTTTAGCTCTGTCTGTTGATAGTAGTTGGCCAGATATTCCATATTTAATTCAGCACTTTCCTGATTATGAAACTGTTGCCGTATGTCAGAGTTTGCCTCGTTTTGTTGGAAATATTGATATAAAAAATTATACTTTTTGGCATGGCTATCATAGTCGGCACCAGGAAGTGAAAAACCGCCTACAGAAGACAGATCATCGGCGTTCGATGATGTCTCCGAGTATTTGCGCTTCTTGGATGCCGGTTGCTGGGTTGCTGAATTTGCTGTTGCCGCCTGCTGGAAGTGCGCGGCCTGCTGAAGGCTTTGTAATATACTGCCAAAAGGACCATAGGCAGCAACAGCCGCTGCGGCACTGGCTGTTGTATGTGCTTCACTTGGCATATGTAAATTTGGATTGACCAAATGCATCAGTTGGTGTTCACGCAAATGGTCGAAATGTGTAAAAGTCAATTTACATTTGTCACAATGAAATTTCTGATGTTCAGTACTACTGCTGTTTTCCTGATCTCTGGGAGGTGTTGTTGCATTACTTGGTGCTGGACTAAACTCTCTGGCTGATGGAGTATTTTTGCTAAATCCGGCAGCTACTCCAACAACTGGATGGTGTTGAGCCAAAAGAGCGGCTGCACTATTAATATCTATTGATGAATTTGAATCTTCTGAGCTTAAGTTCTGTGCAATCTGGGCTGCCGCTATTTGTGCCTTTGCAGATTTCTTATTATTCTCTTCTTTGAAGCAGTGATTCTTTTGATGCCGTATCAGCTCATAATAACGCTGAAAAACTAAACTACATTTTTTACAAGCATAATTAATGTTTTGTTTTTTCTCCTCCGTTTCATAAAGCGAGTTGTTTGGTTGATTTTCATATATTTTCCTTTGCTTTTGACGAGCATTCTAAAGTTATAAACGGAAATAATATATTAATTTTATATATATATATATATATATATATATATATAGTATATGTATATATATGTATGTATATAAGAACAAAATACAATCAAACTACTGAGCTAATACAGAACAAAACATGCTATCGGAAAAGTTTTCCTTAAAAACTGTGCGAATTTGCGTTATTTTTTCGAACTATGTTAGTATCTCGCAATTTTGAAAGTGTTTGTGAATAAGGCAGATTGATTATTTATTTGTTTAATTTCGGCCACTAAATTCATGTTAAAAATCTGACACACATACTTATGAAATGCCGTAAGACGCTAAACGAGTTAAGGTAGAAGTTTAAAAAATGCACCGACTTCGCAAAAACCTTTAAAAAGCCAAACATAATTTAGTTTTAGACATACAAAACATTTTATCCAATTTTTTCAAGTGCACTTACATAGCGTCTATACCTGATTTAATATCAAATATATTTCTATCAGCAAATGTCAAATTTCATAGCAGAGAGAATAATATTACGTGTGGTTTGTAATATTAGTATTATTGCAATATTATATCAGATATCTATTAAAATATTGTTTTCATAATATGTACATACACAGAGAAAACAGATTCGTTGAGACAACCGAATTTATTGCAATTAGAATTTTGGCGGTTGCACCAACTACAGAGAATTCTGGTATAATGACTGCAATTTTCTTGTGGTACCACCATATTTTAATTATAGCCCTTAACCAAATAGTTGCAGCAACAGAAAAAAGTGGTTAACAGTATTGAATTTGAAATAAAAGTTATTCGTGCTACCGAAAATATGGTTAGTATAACTAAAACAATATCATAATTGGTCCCTGTGAAAGAAAAATTGGCTTTCCTTACTGAAATAAAAATAAACAAAACACGCAAATAAAAATATATAATTTAAAAAATTTATTATTTGACATATTGTCAAAAGTTTATTTTGATTGAAATTAATTTCCTGGTGGTGAAGCATGTTTATATGCATTTCTTAAACCACATATTTTAAACAGCCACAAACATGTTATCTTATGCACATACTTTCAAAAACCATTTGAGAATTCATAAATCATAATAATTAATACCTTTGAAAATCACAAAAGGTAGTTTTTAATTTGCTGCTATAAACCTCGTAGTCAGTCGCAGCAAGTGATAGAAAGTGTTTATTTTTACCTTAATATAGAACGCCAATTTTTTTGTTGCCAATACGAAAAGTTGGTCGTAAAATCCAAATCATAATATTTTATTCGGTTGTGTTAACCAATAAGTTAATTAGTCATAAGTCATGACAAAAGCATACGCTCGGTTGATGCAATCAATTTAAGAATTGTCAGAATCATATATTTGTTACAATTATGCCCTTATGGCAATGAACATTGCTTTTTGGATTAATAGAAAATTGATAGCGCGAATTGAAATATAGCTAATGCAAATGGCCTAACCATTTTTCAATCAATCTTTTTTCTGGGTGTACATTAGGATTCGCCATAGTAAAAATTTTTGGATTTTATCCAGTCTTATCCCCCGAACTGGTGACAATAGGTAAAAAAAATTTAACTGGAAAAAAGTCAATTAGTGAAGATTAAGGCCTCAAACCCACTGGAATTCCGGGAAAACCAAAATTTCTCTGAAAATCTTTATATAATGCATTGTAACTTGAAAGATATTAATTTTACAACAAAATAATGTAATGAACAACTTTCCCCTAGTGTTATATTTAAAAACTTGGTTGAGAAGAATTGAATAAAACTAACAGTTATAAAAATTTTTATATCATATTTTTGTTTCTTTTCTATGTACACAATTTTATATACATATATGTACGAGGGGGAAAAATAAGTCCGTGACTTCTTTGTATGACACACAATTTTTTTTTTGGAAAACAAAATTATATTTTTCAACATAATCTCCTTTTAACTCAATACACTCAGTCCACTTAGTTCCATTTTTTATATACCTTCAAAAAAATAGGATTTTGCGAGGTCTTTAAAATAGGTATTTGTTTAGTCTATAATTTCATCGTTGGAGGTTTGGAAATAGGAAGTAGTCACTAGGGGTTAAGTGTGGAGAATAGGGCGGGTGAGGGTGCAATTTGGAGACCACTTCATGGATTTTTGCCGTGTGAGCAAACGCGGCGGCCATCTTGTGGAAAGCTTTATCATATCCAAGTAATCATTTAAAATAGAAACCACTGAGCCATGTGTGATCAAAAATTTCACGCAATTTTACTCTTCGATCGGCCAACACGATATCCTGGATTTTTTCGACATTTTTGGATGTACTGGGGTCTAATCGTCGCTTTCGATAACGAGCTGATTCGATCACTTTTTTCAGTTTGAGATTATGGCATTCAATATCGAAGCATATTATTACATTGATCGATAGGGAATCCCATAACCTCAAACTGAGAAAACGTAATCCAAAAGCTCGTTATCAAAAGCGAAGATTATACAACTGACCTCTATTGGCCGTCCAGAACGTTCAGCATCATTTGTACTCGTGCGACCCCAACGAAAGTCAGTAAACTACTTTTTACCACTGAAATCGATGGTGCAAAGTCCGCATAGTAGTAATCATAGTTATTTATGGAGCTTTTCCTTGATTAGATAGACGGTTTTTTTTTCGCAAAAAATAATGTTTAATTAGGGTTGTTATCCGTCCTCTTTTTCCCGGACACTCTTCTCTTTTTGGGATATCTGTCCTCGGAAAAAGTTAGCGTCCGGGAAAGTCCTAACTTTAAAGGAAGTTTTTTTGCTTTTGCATTGCTTGACAAATCGTCGGTTTGTTTCTGCTTTGATGTATGGGACATTTAAAAAAAATAGTTATTAATTGATTATATATGAATAATGTGTCCTCTTTCCAAATTCGTTATCAGTTATCCGATATCTTGAATATATTTGGAGATATAGACATGCGAATTTACGTAATTTTCACAATTTTTGAACATTGTAAAGTCTGTTTTACGGCAATCACCAATTTTTTTCACATGTGGCACATTTCTCAAGTAAAAGTATTAATATTGTTATTCGCATCTGTTATAATGTATATCCATGCATATTCTACCCAAAGAACTTAAATCAAAGCAAAGTACTACAATTTAACTATTGTGAAATTATGAAATTAATCATTATTTATTTTTTATTAATACAATTTCTTTTATTAAATATAATCACTGTGTTTTATTTCTTCCTTTGTTTTCCTCTAAAAGTCATGTTATATGAATAAAACTGATATTTTCACTTTTTATATATACTTAAATATATACAGCAATTTAAACCACTTGAGCAAGTAACGAACAATAGTGAACAATATTGTTGTTGTGGATGTGGAATGCATTGCCAACGATTTTTGTAATTTTTTCTTTAAGCAAAAAGTTTATCAACTTTAAGTTTGAATGAAAAACATAATTGCTAGGATATTCAATTCGTTAACTGTTAATCGGTTAACCGGTTAATTAGCTTTTTTCGATTAATGGTTAAACCGGTTAATTTCAGTCGATTAACCGATTAACTGTAGTAAAAATTTTTTTCGTATTTTTTAATATTACAACTTATTATTTGTGTGAATAATTATTTTTTTCGTCTTATTTACAAAAGGTTAGTGTTTAGAAATTATAATTCATACAAACAAAGAAGTATGGTCATTGATTCTAGCTTAAATAAAACTTCAGAAGCCTTGGTACTCTAACTAGAGGTAATTATTAAGTTTTTATTTAATAATTTAATAAAAGACAATAGTACTGTTGACAACGATTTAATTAAGTATTAAATTTAATGAAAGACAAAAACGAAAGATAAGAAATTTAAATATTAAATTTTTTGCATAATATTCGTCGCTGAGCTCTGCCATTATGAGTCAGTTCATAACGCGCCAGCAGAAGGAACTATCGTTAGTAACACAAGACATTTTCTAACAAAATTAATCGAATTAGTTAGAATTAGAATTATTATTTGTGTTTTTTTACTAATAAACTCAAATTAATCAGTAATTTATGAACTTTTAATATTTAAAAACACTTGATTAATGGAAAAACTTTATTAATCGGTTAACCGGTTAATACAGAAATTCACCGATTATTAACCGATTAACTAAAAACCTCGATTAATTAATCGAGCGATTAAACGATTAAAGCAAAATCCCTATTAAATGAATACTCTAATAAGTATCTATTACTTTTATTATTAAAAAAAAAATTCTATCTTTTATTTTTATAAAACTAATGAACTAAACATTCTTCATCGATTTTCTCGAAAACACATTTTTGTCCCATACATCAAATCAGAAACAAACCGACGAAACGGTATTTATTAAAAACTAAACTAAAAAGGCAAGCAATTGGTATTAGATGTCCAGCTTATCTTAAAAACAAGACATTTTAACTTAACAATGAAAGTTTATTTACAGTCGGTAGCCCTACCGTTAGAAATATTTCATGTGTAATCGGGTTCTCAGTTGATGAAGAATTAATTTTTAATAAGTTCTTGCTGCCATTATCATAAAAAATATTTCAGGTTTATTAAGCGCTTTTTCGACATATTTCTATGGGAAATATTTTTTATGAAGTAGATCGTTGGGCTATGTACCCAACTTTAAAAAAATGTTTCCAATATTTTACTACTTTTCTACTTTTTTAAGCAAATTTCCGGGGTTTTCCCCTCTGCTGACCGCTTTTTAAAATTATGCGATAACAACCCTAGTTTAATGAGCACCCGGAATTCACTTTTTTTAATTTTTAGAAAAATGCTCGAGGTTGTATGTTGTGAACAGCTATTAAACGCAAAGTAAATTACGACACTTGCTCAAAATTTGACAGTAGTCTATTAATAGGTGGTGCTTGATCGGAACAGTGTTGTATTTCATATGACTACAAGGGAAGTTCGAAAAGTCACGGACTTATTGGTCTGCCCTCATATGTATATATGTACTTATTATTATGTTAATAAAAAAAATTGACAATTAAAATCAGCAAATTTAAAAAGGTTGTTTGTTGTTAGTTAAGCACGTCTAGATGCATTTAATTGCTGCTTAAACAACTTATTAGTATACTTCAACTACAATTGAAAATATGAAGCTTACAAAACCCTAATGCTTATACTCGTACATTAAACTCAATGTAACGATTCTCTTCTCGGTTCGCTGAAAAACCTCTTTATTGCAAAGTGCACATATCAATTATTGAATCAAAACTTTCTTGCTCCTTATTTTTAGTATCATTATTGTTTTTTTTTAATCTTTGCTCGGTTAAATAAACAGCAAATAAGCTATTTGGGTACATACTAATATTCTTCAATTGTAGAAAATTTTGTTTGAGATAAAGAGTTACAGGACTTAGATATTTTAAAATGGCCATAAGTTTGGGACATATACATATTTTCTGGAAGTCTATCAGACATTTCTGATAGCAATATTTTTAACATTACTCTCTAGCTATTATGAAAATTACGATATCAGCTTAGCAATAAGACTTGCATAGTGTAAATTACGACTTTTGAATAATTAAGTTCAGTATTTCCAATTATTATTAAATGAAATATTTTTATTTATTAATGTGAGTTTTTAAAAAAAGAGAAAAAAATTCATTTTCTTCTTATTCTGCCGACGTTCTCTCTCATTATATATCAGCGTTAAAATCAGGTATAGACGCTATATTAGGTGGACAAAAATTTGGATGAGAATGGGATTTTTATTTCTTAATTTAACAATAAATAATAAAGTCCTAATTTACATTATGCAAGTCTTATTGCTAAGCTGATTAGTTTGATTAGTTAGTTGGAGAGGGAGACGAAGAAAAGAAACGGTTCTGTTCCCCGCGTCTCTCTTTCCCACAAACTAATCAGCCTAGCAATAAGACTTGGATAGTGTAACTTAGGACAAACAGTCACAACTCAATAACATCAAGATGTTGAGGACTGGCGCGGTGTTTGTAATTGAACTCTTTCAAAACGGCTTGACCGATTTATGTGAAATTTTTTATGTGTTGAGGTAGGCTTAGCGCACCCATGTGAATGAAATATTTTATATCTGGAAAGCTATAGGACTCAGAGTATTCAAATTTTAAGAGGAAGGTGCGAAGTAATTCAAAATATTGGTAGAATTGGACCGGCGCGAGGAGCACCCACCACAAAGTAATTAATAATAATCGCTTATCTTGAAAGCTATAATACTGAGAGTCTTATTGGTATGGACTCTTTTGAGAGCAATTGCCGAAGTAATTCAATATATTGATAGATTAAGACCAAGGCAACGGGCACCTCCCACATAAAGTTGTAATAAAAATCGTATACCTTGAAAGCAATAATAGCAAGGGTTTTCAAACTCAGTATGAGGTAATTTGAAAACAATTAATATACATAAGTATAAATTATAATAAATTTAAGACAAGATACAACAACACTAAAAAACACCAGAATTCAATACCTTCTGTTTTGAAGTGTAAGAAATGGAAATGGATTCCTAAGAGTGAATCCGAATATATGCTTTTAATTTGTCGCAAATTATTGCATAAGAAATAACAATGTCGATAATTTTTTCACTAAATTTAGAAAATTTAGGCAAGCTTCAGTTGAGTTATTTAGCAACAAAATTTCTTTGGTACTCAAACCTATAAATTAAAATAAAAAAAAAATATACACTTACCTGAAACCATACAACGATAACTCGGGGGGATAGCAATAACAATTTACTTAGGTATTCCAAGTCACTGTCTTTAGGATAAGAATTGTTCTCGAAAAACTCTTGCAAGACCTTAATTTGATAATCGGTAAAACGTGTTCTGTTTGCCCTTTTGCCACTGGAAGTGGTGGAGGAATTTGATGAATTTGAATTGTTGTCATATTGCGCTGACGGTGAATGTTTTTCGAAAAGCTTACTGCTAATTGTAATACCACTTGATCCAGTACTACCAACAACACTACTGCAACCGCTGGCACCACTCACACCAACTTGCATATTGCGATCGATAGGTGTAGTACTAATGTTGCTGCTGCATGGATTGGAATTTGGGTTAATTTGGAATTTTTTCGGGGGGCCCATTTGGTTAAGTGGAATATTTTCCAACTGTTGGCTTAACAAATCGTTCATGCTCGCATATAAATTCGATGTAGTATTACTGTTCGGCGTGTGCGGACGTGAATGCATATCAGAACTCTCACTTTCCGATTTGGTTTCATAGCTGTTATAAAATGAAGCTGTAACATGCTGTTGCTGTTGTTGAGAAGCTACAACTGAAGACAAATGTTGTTCCGACATCATGATTAGGTCGTGCTCCTGTTGGTCCAAAGTAGGAATGCGTACCTTTTGCTGTTGCTGCTGTTTTAGAAACTTTGTCAGCGGTATTGCAGTAGAACCTTCTACCGAAACAGATGTGGGCATGGTTGTTAAATCTTCACCTGGTTCGGTTTTTATTTGCACATCTAAAGGGAATGTTGAGCTTGCTGCACTTGAAGCCTGTGATCGTAGTGTTTCAGCCTCTTCTCTCTGTTTACTCTCCATCTGCTGTTGTTGTTGATTAGAATACTCGCTAGTGTTACTGACTGAATGGGTAGACGATGGACGCGATGGTATTTGTAGTTGATGATGTTGCACTTGTTCTGTAAGAGGCATTACTTTCGCTTGACCGGTGCGTTCGTATTCTTCCAAATTCAGAGTAGTTGAAGGTGGATTATTAAAGTTATAGGGCGAGTCTTTGTTGCGTTGACGTTCCTTAAACAAGGTATTGCGGAACCAATGTTTAACAACCTTCGAAGTATAAAAGGATGAAATTAAATAAACAAAAATTTAAATATTCCAACTGGGATTATTTTAATACATGAATCAATAAAAGAAAAAAACATTTCAATTCGGAAACAGCGTGCATTCAGATCATATAAAATGATTTTAACATAAGATTATCAATTCAGGAAGTATTGTGAGATACCATGAAATAAGTTCCAAATGGAATAAATCCCAACATAAAAATTAAACAACTCCGTATGATTCTTCCGTACAAAGTTGGAACTTCATTATGAAATAAATCCCAATACATTGAGAATTATGCGTGTAAAAGAAAAAAATTTTGAAAATGAATAACTACTGCGGATGTTTTACATTTTCACTGTTGGCATAATTTTCCGGGGAAGTGCGGGGAACTCCTTGCATTTTGGAGATTTTTAGACTAGTTTTGTGAACCTTCAATATGGTTTGCTGTTTTATATAACGTAACGCCAGGATATATTTTGTGTATATCTTAAAATCTTTAGGTTTGACTGTTAGCATTTTTTCACTGCGTTCAGAGCCATTTATTTAATCACTCCTCAAATCTAAGAAGAAAAAAATTTCAAACATGATTTCCAATTGGTTTTTCAACATTTTGTCGTACTAATGTCACGTAAAGCCAGAAAAGAATGCACTAAGTTTCGCATGTAAATTTATTGTTTTTCTGTATCGCTTTAACGGCTAAACCACGGAACCGATTTTGATGAAATTTTTAAAATAGATATGTAGGTCTAAGTCTAGATGTAAACAAAGGTTGCAATGAAATGAAATGATGAAATTTATAAAATAGATAGGTCTAAGTCTAGATGTAAACAAAGGTTATATGTATTTTGAAAACTATGAGCATGAGGTGAGGTAGGGAACTTCTGCCTCTCAGAAACTACCCAGTAAAAAATGTTGATGTTTTTTTAAGCCATCATAATTCGCTTTAAAATATGAGCTTGTTTAAAAGCAGTAAATCGAACTATAGGAAAAAAATTATTGAAAAGCGCCACAATAATGCAGCTTTTAAAGCCAGAAAGTTAGCTAATGTACACAAATCCAATATTATATACCCATACAATGCATACATATGTATGCATTAGATAATTTTTCTCATCCAGATTGTCAAATGTATTGCGCACCCAAACACACACAACTGACGAAAATTTTAGCTAATGTAAGCACCTGTAACTAAACAAAAGCAAATTACCCAGAGCCTATTTCACCAACTTATTATCAATTATATCAATTCATATTTAACAGTAATTTTTTTGAAAAAAATTAATAATAAATTCAGTGAAGTGAGACTTTGACCCGCGCACGAAGGGCACGAGATATGTAATTCAATAAACTATAGTTTTGGCATTTTTTTCGTTTTTGGGTTTTTTCGGTTTTAAGAGTTTTTTTTTTAGTTTTGGGGTTTTTTAATTTATTATTTTATTTTTTTTTATTTTGCAATTTTTTTGGCGATTTTTTTTAATTTTGGCGTTTTTTTCATATAGGTGATTTTTTTTGGTTTTGGCGATCTTTTTTTTTAGTTTTGGTGATTATTTTCCTTTTTGGCGATTTTTTTCACATAAACAATTATTTTGGTTTTGGCGCATTTTTCGCGTTTTGGCGATTTTTTCGGTTTTTGGCGTTTTTTTCATATTGGCGATTTTTTTTCATTTAAACGATTTTTTCGAATTTGGCGATTTATTTTAGTGCTAGAATTTTTTTTAATTTTGTCGATGTTTTTCGATTTGGCGATTTTTTTTAAATTGTCGGCGATTTTTTTCAGGTTTTGGCGATTTTTTTCGGTTATAATTTTCGGATTTTTTAGTTTTACCGTTTTTGAAAATTTCAAGAGTTTACCTCTTACGGTCTCCAAGATATAGCAAGTTGTTAAAATTACATAGTCAAAATTGCATTAACTGATGGACCACCCTTTAATTTAATTTTTTTTAATTTTAGTCTTAATTGTGGTAGTCTATATAAAAATACACTAATTTTACAAATTTCAAGTGTCAATATACATACATATGTAAATACAATTGCATTTATATTACATGAGACTTTAACATTTTTCGTCGCTCGTTTTGGAGCACCCTTTAATTTCTAATTCTCATGTATTTGTTGTTGTAGTGACTAAGGTTCTACATACTCTGTCCAAATTTCAGACCCGTAGCTTTTACCGTTCCTGAGAAAAATAGCCTTCTTCCTAAAACATGAAATATGTTTAATTATTAGAAAAAAAGTTAAAGTTTTCCAACCCTGGAAACGTTTTTTAATTTGTTAAATTTTTAAAATTTTTTGTTTAGTTATAAATACCAATTTTATTCATACCGAAGTATAAAATAAGTTAATTTAATAAAAAAAGCAATGAAAACTAATTTTCGGTAGTTATTTTCTATGGGAAAATAGAGTTTGAGTTTTCCAGCTCTGAAACTGTCTGCCCGATTTTGCTGATTTTCTATAGCAAAAGTAACAGTCTTAAAATGTAAATACATTTTGTTTTTAAATGTATTTTCGTTGCATGTATTATACTAAACCAATAATAAATGCTGTCAAATGGTGTCTATTGGATCTATGAGTGTTAACAAGCAATGTCGACCAGACATCTTCTTCATAACAAACACTCCAAAGAAGTACTGTTGATGCGTGTATGCGTTTTATTTTGCATATTGTACGTTTGAATGTGTGTGTGTAAGATGTATATGGTAAGCTATTATGTGTTTAAGGGATGTTTTTTTAGAGCAAGCGCACACAACTAATGTCAATGCATGTGTGCGTTTGTATTAGCGCAGAACATACATGACGTTTGTATACGCGATCATGCGAAGAAAGGCGCACAAGCATCACAAAATTTTTAATCACGAACTATTTTCTTCTTTACTCCTATACCTGTCAAAAGTTAAGGAAATGTATTGCCAACAGTGTTGTTTAGGGTTTGTTTTACAACATTTCGCTGTAGTATTTGAAAAATCCTTAATGTCTTAAAAGTTCCTGTAAGAGGTCTTGTTCAGGTCTTTAGTATGAACTAGAACTTTGCACTCTATACTGTTTTTTTCCTCAAAACAAAATTGGAAAATTGTTTAGTGAAACAGTTTTTTTCTTAATACATGTCTTTATTTATTGTATCTTCAAATATGAACTAACAATAAGTATTCAAATCTTAAATCTAAAATATAATTATTACGCCCAACCAATGTCAGACATAAGTAGTGATAAGCATAAAAAAAGTGTTTTCAAGCAGCTTTCTCATCTGGAGTGTTGATTATTAGAGCCCGTGTATCTCTCTTTTTTAAGCGGATGTGTCCAGTAAAATTCAAAATATTACGAGCAAGCGGATTAGGATGTGACTCGAGATTTCTTAGATATTTGCCTACGTATTTTGCAATTTCTTCAATCATTAGTGGTATATTTAAATCCCGATGTATATTTGAATTTTTGATGTACCATGGAGCCGATGTTATCAAACGTAAAATTTTGTTTTGCCTTCGTTGAATTTTCTCAACATTTGAAGCTGATGCAGTGCCCCATAACTGAATTCCATAGCACCATATTAACTTCAAAAGCGACTTGTATATTAAAAGTTTGCAATCTAGACTGAGGGTTGAATTTCTACCAACCAGCCAAGGTACCTGAGTTAATTTTAGTTTCATTTGTGTTAGCTTACAATCAATGTGCTGTTTCCATGTAAGCCGTCGATCAAGGTGTATACCAAGGTAGTTTACGTGTGAATGTTGAGGAACAACTTGAGTGTTGATTCGAATTGGGGAACAACTATCTCTTCGCAGGGTAAATGTTACCTGAACACACTTTTTTTTGCTCGCTTACTTTAATAATCTATAAGTTTAGCCATAGTTCCATCTGGGTAATGTGTTCCTGGAGTTTGCGGAATACCTCATCAGGATTTTCATAAATACTAAGGCAGGCTGTATCGTCTGCAAATGTAGAAGTATGGATACTACTGCTCACAGGCATATAACAAGTATAAATAAAGTACAAAACTGGCCTCAGTGTACTCCCCGGTGTCACACCGGATGAGATATTTTCAGGCATACTCATAAAGTCTGTAATATACTTATTAAAGTGGCTCCGTGGATGACAAGTCTGTTAATTTTAATATGTTACAAAAATAAGCTTTTAAAAGCACGGCGGAAAAATAAGGATAAGCTTAGCCTTAGTGTACGAAATAAAAGAATCAGTAAAGTTATAAAAATTTGTAACAGGGAACTGTGGAACAATTACTATTTAAATAAATTGAGTTCATTTGGAACCTATATTAGAAAACCGTGTCATTTTTTAAACAAAGAGCTTGGTCGATGTAACAAACCAATTGGTGAAATAGTTGGAGATGATGGTGAGAGTATGTTAGAAGACGGCATTAAGGCTAATGCTCTGAATGTATATTTTTCCGAGTTTAGTCATAGATTGATAATCAACATTATATGTTATCCCAATGACAATATTAACATGTTTGGGACCCTAATTCTTGAAAATAGTTCTTGAAATCTAACTGAAATATGCCAAGAAAATATTGAAAATGTAATTGAGTTGCTGAAAGCAAAGAGAAGTGCTGGCTATGACAATATAACTTTAAATATGTTAATTATCAGAAAATCTGTATCTTCTGATATACTAAAAAGAATTTTTAATTATATGATTAAAACACATAAACATCCTGATGTTTTGAAGGTGCACAAATATCATCCCAATACCTAAAATACCTGCTCCAAAATACGTGGCTGACTTTCGACCAGTGTCAGTATTATCAATCATTGACAAAATGTTTAAAAAACTAATATCAGATCAATTGTCACAATATCTGCAAAGAAGAAATATATTGTAAAAAAATCAATATGGTTTTACGAAATTTTCTGTTACAGTGGAGGCACTAATTCATGTAATTGAATATATTTGTAGTGGAATCGATGCTGGGTATAAGGGTGTTGCCGGAGTTTTTTTTTGAGGTTTCAAAAGCTTTTGACTTAGTCCAACATGATATTTTACTTAAAAAACTGAGAATTATTGGTGTTGCTAATTATACACTATTACTTTTTGATGATTATCTTAAAAACAGACTTCAGTTATTATTAAATCTTTATATATACAATTTGAAAAACATAAATTTTTATGGTCAATTATGTTTGCTGACGACATTTGCCTTTTTTATAAATACAAACATGAACGGGTATTACAAACGGAAATTGGATATGATGGTGCAATACTAACGGAGTTTACAAGATTTAATAAATTGGTTCTTAACTCGGAAAAAAACTAAATTTATTAGATTTAGGCCATATGTCGGAATAAATGACGAATATATGGTTATTCAAGTGGTTAAATCAGTTATTTCGGAGTCGAAGGTTGTTCAGTATTTAGGAATGCAGTTAAGTAACAACATTTAACAATTAAAAAAATATCATCAGCTACTGGAATTTATAACTATAAAAATAAATTTAGAATCAAACTAAATATTGAAAATAAGTTAATGATATACCAGTCACTCATACATTGTCACTTGACATATTTGGCATTAATATATGGAAGTCGTACAATTGAATCTCTGGATCTTTGTTATATTGGTATTTAATTTTATTTAAGATTAAAATATATATCATAGAAACCATTTATGTATACGATTTTGAACTTTTATCACAATAAATCTCAAAAACAAAAGGTGATGGAATCAATTTGTGAACAGATTTGGATTCAGCACACTAAAGTCGGTTAAAGTCACATAATGAAGTTCTTGCTTCCGACTTTTTTTTTGCAATACATTGTTAAAGATTATAGCTCTAAAAAGGAAGGGATTGCAATTTATATAAAAGTTAAAAGTTTAACTTTATTGTTTATTAATATCAATACAATGTAAGCCTTTATGGCCAATAAAAAATTTATTGTAAGGAGAAAAATATACTAGGTAAGTATTTACAAGGATGAATTAGTATTATAATAGATACGTTTGGCATTTAAAGATAAATAGATATTTAATATAAATTTGGTGTGATTAGGTTTGCCTCCCCAACCACATGAGTATTGAATGAAAAACATGGTTAAAAAAGGGTAGTTTATAAAGAATAGATTTCCTATAGCCAAGGATAACAATATATTTAATTATTTTTTGTTTGTTCATCAATATCAATATAATGTAAAGTTATGACCTTCAAAAGAAAATAAACTAGTATGCAGTTGCATAATTAGCAGCTAAGATCGATTTGCATTAAAATAAGTTAACAGTTTCTTCCTGTAACAGGGATAAGAATAAGAAAAATGTTTAAGCTCATTTGGAAATAGACTCCATACATGGTGAATTCTTTTTACAAACGATCGTTCGGAAATTGAAAGATGTCCAAGAGGAACAGATATTTGAGTATTGCGTGTAGAGTTAGTAAAGGAAAATTCATTAACAAGTAGTAAAGGTCGTCCGGATTTTGTAATTTTGTAAAAATGAAGTAATAGTCGTACACTTAAATAGTCGTTAAATTTACATTTTTAAAATAGGGGTATGAGTTCATCAGTACGACCGTGTTCCTCAATTCTAATATTGAACATATAGCGAATTATCTTTTTAACAATTCCAATTTTTTATTAACATAAACTATCAAACGTATATTTCTGATTTTTTTAAAATCAAGACAGCAATTTTTGCAGGCAAATTTTGATGTTTATACTTATTTAAAAAACTCTTTTTGGACAAACAGTATTCGGTTCAAAGTAAAAACGAATATAAATTCTATGAAAATATATACAAAAAAATAAAAATTTCGTTTTATTTCACTTTAAATTAGAAATCTCGATGGGGTGCTTTGAAAATATTTAATCATATGTATCCTTTATTCTGGGAACGAGGCAACAATGCTCTTTGTGTTGGGCGATAAAAAAAATAAATTCAATGAAGTGCGACTTTGACCCGCGCACGAAGGGTTCCGTACAGGCACGAGATATGTAATTCATTACGAACAATATAAACTATAGTTTTAGCATTTTTTTCGTTTTTGGGTTTTTTCGGTTTTAAGAGTTTTTTTAGTTTGGGGGTTTTTTGAATTTATTGGCGCTTTCTGAGTTTTGGCACTTTTTTCACGTTTTGGCGATTTTTTTTTGGTTTTTGAAGTTTTTTTAATTTTGAAAATTTTTATTATTTTGGCGTTTTTTTTATTTTGGAGATTTTTTTAATTTTGGCGTTTTTTCATATAGGTGATTTTTTTTTTGGTTTTGGCGATTTTTTAGTTTTGGCACTTTCATTTCATCTTGAGGATTTTTTTCTGTTTTTGGCGTTTATTTAAAATTTTGGCGATTTTTTTAATTTTGCCGATTTTTTTAAATTTGGCGATTTTTTTTTTAATTTTTGGCGATTTTTTTTTGTCGCATTTTTCGCGTTTTGGCGATTTTTTTCGGTTTTTGGCGCTTTTTCATATTGGCGATTTTTTGCATTTAAAGTATTTTTTTGAATTTGGCGATTTATTTTAGTGCTAGAATTTATTTTTTTAATTTTGTCGATTTTTTTTTGGATTTGGCGATTTTTTTTTTAAATTTTTGGCGACTTTTTTCAGGTTTTGGCGATTTTTTTCGTTTTGGCAATTTTATAATTTTCGGATTTTTTTGTTTTACCGTTTTTGAAAATTTCCAGAGTTTACCTCTTACGGTCTCCAAGATATAGCAAATTACAAAATTACATAGTCAAAATTGCATTAACTGATGGACCACCCTTTAATTTAAATTTTTTTAATATTTTAATGTTTATTGTTGTAGTCTATATAAAAATACACTAATTTTATGGTTCCTGAGAAAATACCGTGTGACGGACAGACGGACAGCGTAGCGAAAACAATAGGGTTCCTTTTTTCACCTTAGTGAGACGAATCAAGTGAAGTTTGTCCTTTTAAATTTCGTACGGTTTTAATTGATTGCATTTTATAATTTTTCCATTATTATTAAAATCATTGCATATGAATTTTTTTTTATATAAAATGCTTTTGTATCGATTTTTCATGAAATATAAAAACATACTTAAAAAATTTTCAATACACAAATTTCTGTCATATGATTTTAATTAATTAATCTCTAAATACTTTTAGTTCTAGGCCAAATACTTTAAAAACTTTTCTATAAACTTCTAAAGTATTTATTTAATAATATCTAAAATATAAAAATATTAAATTAAGGCACATGTGCGTTTACCTTCATTGGCAAATTGGCTTTCTGGGACATTTCAAGTATGCTCTCTTCACTGGGCGAATTATTAATATCGAAATGGGCCCGCAAAATTTTAAGCTGATCGTCTGTAATACGGGTACGAGCACGTTTTTGATTATTAAGCAGCTGTAAGAAAGAAAACGATTTCACAGTTAAAATTTTTAAATTTACGGAAAATTTATTTATTTGTATGTACTTAGCTAAATATATATCATATATACATTTCACATAATTTGGTTGCATTTTTTAATAGATAATACATATTTCAACAGCATTTGCTTTATTTGATTACAGCAGTAAAAATAATCATATATTTTATGGATACTTTGGATACTTGTTACTTCAGTAAATTTTTTTGAATATCTTATTTTGCTTTCAACTAATTTCATAGTAATAACGTATGCACTTGTACTGATTTTAATATACATACATATATGACGTTTAAACGTAGTCATTGTCTAAAATTAAAGTTCAAACTTTTTAAGCCAGCATTTACCGACTTCGCTTAAAACTTATCTTTCGTAGTGGCGTTCGAAAACTCAATCTCTTATTGTGCGGCGGCAATAATTTTTCGTTTAGATGGTTTTGATATTTGATATAAAATTAAACAATAAAATGCGAAGAAAGCTGGGAATTTTTTAAGTGGTCAAAAAAGAAGAAATTCATTTCTTTTCGTCAAATTTATGGCAATCAATTTGTGACGACCAAAGTCTCTAGTTCGTTTTGGCCCACAACTTCTAAATAAGTGGTTGGTTTATCTTATTATTTTTTTATTTATAACTCACTTCCTAAAAATTATTAAACTTAATTTTATAGAGTCAACAAGTTATTTGTTTTTTTATATTATCCCAGTAAAAAAGAGACTCTAAAAAAGTCATGAAAATGTAGAGTTTACGATGCGGAAGTAGTGCAAATTTTGATCCGATCTAATGATTTTTACATGGAGTTGTCATTGCAAGAAGTTCTCTTTTTCGATGCCTGGTCACTGAATTGGAAGCGATTTTAAGAAAAATTCCCTTTTTTGTGTTCTATGATAATATTTTCATCTAGGAAAAATGGTAAATAGTTACCTTTTTTAACAATTCGTTTCTTTTTATACGAATTTAAGCCCGAAACAGTGTTTTCATGTAAATTTAAGCAAATAACTTTTACATTTTAGATTAAAAATAGTTCATAAATTTCTTTAAAAAAATAAATTTTTTTTAAATTCTGGTGAGTATTTTCTAACACTATGGAGGAGTTACAAGGTTTTGTGTGACTAAAATAAGCTTCTACATGGTTTTTTGCTCACTCTCGGCAAATTAAAAATATCGATTTTTTGGAAGCACTGAAAATGTACTTCCGCTAGAATGACTTCCATTTTTTTCACTGGGATACTATTACACAGCTTTACAAATTTTTAATTTGGAAAAATACCAAGAACGCCACATGTCTAGATAAGTTAATTGGGACCTCCTGAACACGAATATCGCTGTAATTTTTTTTTCCTAAGTACCGTTTTTTAGATAACGGTACTTTTGTGTTTTTCGGTGCATGGTCCCACTCAAACCCTTGTGGAGCCCAACCAAAAAGTCCGATCAAAATAAATGGCATATCGTTGGAAAGCTACTTGCATGTATTTTCCGTCGATATGCTGGAAATTTCTATCTGACATGAAATGGCTGAGTTATGGCACCTCAAAGTTCAAAATTTGCCTATTTTTTACGTTTGTTTCAAAATTTTTCATTTTTATTTCGTTTTTTTTCTACGTTATAGTAAAGATCTGGAATGTTTTATTTTTTTACCAAATAGTTTATTTAATTACCAACATTTTAAGCGTAATTTAAAAAAAAATTGGTGAAAAATAAAGTTTTTATTAAGGATTTTGTGGAACGACAATATTTTCATTTTCATTGCTCACACACTATATTCGGCGTCCAACAGTAAAAATTTAAATTAAAATGTCGAGCGACTTGAACTTTTGCGTTTTTTTTTTTTGATGGATCTTCGCGAATGAGGAACCAACAATAGTCCGCCATCATTTGTTCATCCCACCAGCCTTTGTAACGTCTCTCGATTTCTTCCATTTCCTGGTGAAATCTTTCACCTTGTTCATCACTTTCGGAGCCCAAGTTCGTGGGGAAAATATCCAAATGACTGAATAAGAAGTGTAATTTAGGTGTCATATTTGAACCTAAAAGTTAAAAAGAATAAATTTTCAAATGATAACATGGATATACATGCTTTCACTCAACGCTTACCAATGGCATTGAATTTTTGCAGTAATATATCGATCTTCTCAGCGTAATCAGGACTTCTGTAATTTCCCAAAAAGTTGTGAACGATGTCTTGGAATGCTTCCCATGCCTCCAAATGAGCTGGACCTAAACACTCATTAAATGCTTGGTCACCATACAGAGCCCGAATTTGAGGTCCATCAAATATACCTGCTTCAATTTTGCTCGCTGTGGCTCTCGGAAATTTTTGTTTAAGGTAATTCATGGCAAGACCGTCTTTTGGCAACTTTTTCACAATATTTGTAAATAACCCAAGCTTAATATGTAATGGAGGAAGTATTATCTTCTCCTGAGGAATGAGTGGGTCATTTTTGATATTGTACTCTCCGTGCGTACGTTCACTTCGCTCAGGCCAAACTTTTCGGGTGTAGTGATTCTGACGGTCACGGCTGTCCCATAGACATAGAAAGCAGGGATACTTCGTATTGCCCCCTTGCAATCCAGATAGTATGGCAACTAATTTAAAATCAGAGCAAACTTTCCATTGATGTTGGTCATAATGTATGAGATCAAGAAGTTCTTTAATTGCTTCATATGTTTCCTTTATGTATTTTCCATATCCGATTGGAATTGATGGTTTCGTATTCCCTTTATGAAGCAAGACTGCCTTCAAACTATCCTTGCCTCCATCCAGAAAAAGACGCCATTCCTCTGGGTCATAATTTTGTTGGAGAGCATAGAAAAGACCACATATGTTGGCACAAAAACAAAAGTTTGCCGTTTTTGCGAACAAAAGTGCAAGTTCTTTGCTGCGATCACGGTAATATGTAACACGTGTCTCAGGAGCACAATATCCCCACTGTTGCAATCGTGATGCAAGTAATTCAGATTTCGATTTCGTCAAATACAAATCTCGGCACAAATCATTAAGCTCGGCCTGAGTAAGTAAATGGGGTTTCTTATTTGATTGCATTTCTGGTTCACTGCACTCATCTGATGAATCATTTTTTATTGTTCTTTTTCGTATTTCTGTGGGACCCGCTTCAATCAGCTGCGGTTTGGGGCACGATACTGAGTGCGGCACTGGCAGCGTCACCGAGCTAACAACTGGATAAACTGGTTCAATTCTACGTCCGATAGCCTTTTCCGTTAAACAGAAATAACAATCTGTTGTATGGTTGATCTGGTTTCTCCATTGCATTGGCTTTCCAAATGTAAAGAAACACTCTTGACCCTTACCAATTTTATTTAATATTGTTCGGCAGTTGTTACATGCATTATTCGGTGTCCACGGCTTATCGAGAGACGCAGGTCGGAAGCCGAAATACTTCTTATACGCTTCAGATAAATTTTTCGTATTCATTTTTCGCATCAAATGTTGTGATTTCTTTTTCACAAGAACACCACAAACATAACAAAATTCGTTGGGATCGATTGAACACATTTTATTTTTGCAGCTGACAAACGTGCATATATGTATGTATATGTTATGTTTGCATTTATATAAGTATGTAAGACAGAAAAAAAACGCAAAAGTTCAAGTCGCTCGACATTTTAATTTAAATTTTTACTGTTGGACGCCGAATATAGTGTGTGAGCAATGAAAATGAAAATATTGTCGTTCCACAAAATCCTTAATAAAAACTTTATTTTTCACCAATTTTTTTTTAAATTACGCTTAAAATGTTGGTAATTAAATAAACTATTTGGTAAAAAAATAAAACATTCCAGATCTTTACTATAACGTAGAAAAAAAAACGAAATAAAAATGAAAAATTTTGAAACAAACGTAAAAAATAGGCAAATTTTGAACTTTGAGGTGCCATAACTCAGCCATTTCATGTCAGATAGAAATTTCCAGCATATCGACGGAAAATACATGCAAGTAGCTTTCCAACGATATGCCATTTATTTTGATCGGACTTTTTGGTTGGGCTCCACAAGGGTTTGAGTGGGACCATGCACCGAAAAACACAAGTACCGTTATCTAAAAAACGGTACTTAGGAAAAAAAAATAACAGCGATATTCGTGTTCAGGAGGTCCCAATTAACTTATCTAGACATGTGGCGTTCTTGGTATTTTTTGGCTGTAAACTAGTGTTATTATTATTATCATGACATGAATACTATTATACATAAGTGTATGAAACTAAAATTTTGAATATTTGTTTAAAATTAACGGAAATGTTAAAACTACATCAGACAACTGCAGCGATACACCGCAACAATAAGTACACAGTTCAAACACACAGTCTATCGTTGACAACTGTATGTCTCACACCTCAACGAAAACTGTGCTGTCTGTGTTTTACTTTTACTCAACATTCTTTTGCAAATATCTTTATGCGATCACAATTGTACTTTGCATTTTTCGTACTGTGTCTGAGACACAGTATGCAAGTAGCGATTGCAAAAAGGCGATGATAGCGAACACAGCACTCAGGGTGTATTAATGCTCTCAGTACTTTGCAATTTCACAATCGAGTCTCTTTTTTACATGTTTTAATTTGTGTCGTTTCTGCATACACATTTCTTGATGTGTGGCGTTGGCGTAAATGTGTATTTGTGTGTAGTTTTAATAAACTGAATATGTATTGGCGTTTAAAAAAAATTTTTAGTTATCCCTTTGGTTTTTTTTTTTGTTTTTAGTTTTGGCAGATCAGCTAACTGTGTCATTTTTGATACTGTACACATATAAAACTTACTGTGTCGGTGGCACCGCAACGCAAAAAACCAAACACACTTTCTACACTCCACACTCTAGCACTCTAATTCACATGTTGATTTTTCAATGTTTTTTTAAACACGATTTTTGGAGTTTGTAGGCGAACAGTAGGTATTTTTTTATTCTCAGATTGCATTTTTTGTATATAAATTTATAAATAACTATACTGAAAATATATTTATGCTCATAAACCGTTTCAAAATTAGTTTTTGCTCAAAATTACCTAGACATTTATCTAATGTAGGCACCTCAGGGAACAGAAAATGGACATGAACTAAGCAATGATTTAATAACACTGTGCCAGTTCATAAATGTAACAAGCGGGGCACCTGGTGGGTAAACCTAATTCGAGTGCTTTTAACCAATTTTTCAATACTAATTATTTTTTAAATAAGAGCTAACCTAAAAAATGGTTAGCACCATTGGATTCAGCGTACTCGAATTAGGTTTATCCAGCAGGTCCCCGGCTTGTCACAAAAAATGTTTCGAATTCGAGCACAGTGCAATTAAAGAAATTACTTACAACTATCTGACCTTAATCATTATAAACTCCATGAATGGAGAAATCTCAAATATAGCTGCATGTTAGATTTGTATTATAAGATAGTTTCTGCAAAACTATACAAAATACAAAAGAACTACATGTATTAAGTTTTAAGTAAACTATTGTAGCTCCAATAAAATGATAAATGTTTCTAGCTCATGTTCCTTTAAAATAAAATTAAATAAAATTAAATAAAATTAAAATAATTTGGCTTAAAAAAGCGATACGAACTTTAGCCCGTTTAAATAAATCACAAATATAGAAACAAATTAAATTCGAAAAATAATAATTAAAACTTAACTTAAAATTACTGAAATTTGTTGATTTCCGTGGCGGAAAAGTTCTTAACATGTATAGGAAAAACACTTTTGAAAAATCTACTGGCAGCACGAATGTAAAATGTTTTTGAAAGAAACTTAAAGAGAATTGTAAATAAAACAAGATTTTTAAATAATCGTGTAAATTGGGCCGTAATTGGCCCACACACTACAACAGCATGTACGCGCTATCAAGCGATTGAGTAATTATGCTTGAACCACATAACATACCAGCAAGCTGATACAATATTAATTTCTTAGCCAAATGCATGAAGAGTGGTTATGAATATTGACACAGTTTTTGATGCAATTATTATTAATATGTTGTTAATATTGCCAGCTATATATAACTAAAGTAATGAAATTCCATTTTCCATTGAAACTAATTATGTTTCAACAAATGATTTTTTTTTAAATGCATATTAGCTTTTTGATAACTTTGCTCAACTGAGCTAATTTCACCATACACAATATCAGCAAGCTGGTACCATCAGCAAAATATCAAACAGACATCGCTACAGCAAAACGTCCAATCACACAAAATGCCCATACACGACCAAACCGCTGGCACAAACACTTGATTGCGCATGCATGCTGTTGTAGTGTATAGGCCCCTTTACTCATACGCGCTGAACTGCAGTACCCTCTGTGTATCGGTATCCAATGAAGTATGCAACAGTTTTCGTTTAAAGATCTACGTATGAGTGATATTTAATTGCAGTCAAATAAATTACCACTGTTCAAAAAACTTACATCCACTGTTGCCAACTTTTTTCCAACAAATATAGCTAAAGTAGACAAAAAAAAATAGCTAGAAAATAGCTAAGTTTCAAAATGACTTGAAAATTTAGCGATAAATAGCTAAAAAATACATTTTATTTTAGGTTGTTTCAAAAATTTTGCGGTAACTTGTTAACTTCTTTCGTACTTCACAAATTTCCCTACAAATTTTATAAAATACTAAGTAAAAGTAATGTAATAGGTTAATAAAAAGCTTATTTTATTAAAAAAAGATATACATAATATAGGCCTACACAGATATACCTATTTTCACCAGTTTTGTTTGTGTTGGTTCTGATATGCACAGAAACATATGTTATTCACCACTGCTGTTAATTCGTGACTTCCCCATTTAAAAATTACTTCAAATTATAGAGTAAAGGTAGTGCTGACAGACCTGCCACTTTTTGTATGGTTTTTGAGTATTACACTTTTTAAGTTAATAAAAAATGCAGACAGCATTTATTTAAAGCTTTATTTAAAGGATTAATAATATGAACGTATTTACTTATGTATAAAAGCACTTATCAAGACGGATTTTAGGCTGGATGTGAGTACATTAGCTCACCTTTAAACTTGCATTGTTGTGGCGCTATTCAATCACCTTTTTTCTATAGTTTCCTTCTTATACGTTCACCGCTTCTAAACAAGCTCACATTTTAAAGTAAATTATGATGAACAAAAAATCGCTAGAATATCCGCTAATAGCTAAATCATAATTTTTTCCGCAAAATAAACTTAAAAATCGCTAGATTTGACGAGAAAATAGCTGAATTGGCAACAGTGCTTACAGCAGAAAAGCAAAAGTTGCTTTGAAGCCACAGTTTTTTATTTAAAAAAAAACTCTTACTTTCGCTTCTGCTTTGAAAGTAAATATCAACTGTTGTGTTTCGTGCGTACGTGTTTGTTTTGATGTGACTTCGTACTATAGACGAGTAAATTCAAAGAAACAGTTTGTATAAAAATATTAATCGTTTTGCTTCCTAGTAACTGCGCAGTCGTCAACAGCAAAAGTAAAAATCAATGTTGCCAAAGTTAATTGTAAATATTCTGACAACGACGTAGTTGAACGGAACAACTAGCTGTTCTCGAAGGCCACCAAAGCTGAAGGTCTATACCATCCGTCCTTTGCATATGCGTTGTATGCTTTTCTATTCATTCTCTCTGATTCTAAATTCAAGTTACATGCAGTACGTCTTATGCGCCATGTATTTATGTTGTTGAAAAATAATAAACACCACAGTACATAAAACCAATCGATAACTGAAATACAAATTTTGTCCGTGAAATAACTATCTGTGTTTAAAACTAATGTTAATGTATTTTATTCTTGAAAATAGCTATAAGCTTTATTACAAAAGCGTTTTCTTTTATTAAACTTGTTTTATGCAAAAAAAAAATTGAAATCATAATGTAATTTGACATCTTTGGATTTCAAAAACAGCTCACCTTTTCTCATGATGCATGCGACGGATACAAAAATAGAAAGTAAACCTACTTTATCCGTCCTATGCGTCTATATGTTCTATGCGTTTTGCTCTGTAACTTGTCACATGCAATTATACTGATTCTACTTTTTTGACACATGCATAAAACGCAACAACGCATTGAACGGATGGTATGGACCTTCACCTTAAACCGTCATCATCAGCGTTTTTTTTATGCTTAAATGGGCTTGATCACTGGTTTGTGGCAAATAAGAACTAATGAACGAGTTCGACCCAAGTCTAGACAGAACTGGTTTAAAAAGAGCTGTTGGACACAAGTCTAAATTTGACCCGAGTCTACTATTCAGTGTTGCCTGTTTAGGGGAATTGTCCCCAAATTGGGGTTTTTTTAAGTGATTAGGGATAAAAATTTCGTGTTGGGGATCTGGGGATTTGTTATGGGGGATTTTTTGGGAATTTTTTCTATAACTGATGGTAACAAGAATGATTTTTGAACTAAGAAATATGCGTCTGGCAAGTCTAAGAATGTGTGTTACTATTCAAAGTGAATGGTTGCTAATAAATAAGAAGTATTAAGGCAAATTAACCAATAATGAACACTACAAAAACAAAAATACGCAACAAAATGCAATATGACTTGTTAGAAGCACTTTTTAGAATAAACATACACTTTAAAAATAATGAAATTTGTTGCGACAAATTTAATCCTTCTTCTGAAATGCTAAAGCTTTTTAATACAAGTACTGAGTACAACAAAGTTTCCGAGGTTGATGAATCAGAAGACTTCGATTCTGAAGGTTTTGAAATTGCAAACTTTGGTTAAACATTTTTTATACTTGTGTAATATTTTTTTACAAGTTTTATAAGTATAAATTAAATAAATATGAATATATACGTAGCTTTCGATATAAATGTTTTTTTTGAAAAAATATAAAATTTTTGTCATTATATTTTAAATGAAATTAAAAAAATTTAAGTTTTTTCAAAAAAAAAAATTAAATAAAAAAACTCAATTTGGGGATTTTTGGAGATGACAAATCAAAAATTTGGGAAAAGCTCTAGAAAAAAACTGGCAACACTTGTAAAAAGTTAAGTTCAAAGAACACATACAGTTGCTTTGCTTTTGACTAAAATCATAAACTCACATTTTTTACTTTCAGCAGTAGCACAGTCGAATTTTTGCCACAAATTTTACAACAACAAACGAAACGTTCCCAAAAAAATCATTCCAGGCCCTGTATTCTGTATCTAGCTAGAGCTAAAACTCTATCGCCAAAAATTTATATAGTCGATTAATCGATTTTCAGCTACGAATGCAACTTTCAAACTTATATTGCTAAATCGTTTAATATTTGTTGAGCATTTTAGCGATCGAATGTAGCTTAAGCTTTAGCGAATTACAGAATATGGAGACAGGAAACCATTAACAATGTTTGTTTTTCCTTAAACTTCTAAGAATTATGAAAGGCCAAGCAAGGTCAGTGTTAATTTTTTTAAATTTATTTAAGTCTTTAAATAAATAAAAAATATGCCATCAAAAAAACACAGTTGAAAACTTCACACTTTTTCCATTAAAAACACGAACCTTCAAGTTGATAACAACCACCAGTAAAAATTAACATACCTTAGAATGTGTATCTTTAATTTTTTTTTCAATATATACTTTTTATTGTTTATATTAATTAAATAAATGGATTTGTTTTAAAAGTTAACCGTTGATTCTTTAGGCCCAAATTCACAGACATTAGTTAATTAAAGCAATAGTTTAACCAATAATATTTGATTCGCAGCTCTTTGTTTGCCATTAGTTAAACCGCCAAATGTCATTGGGTTAACATATAGTTAGACAAAGCTTATTCCTTGTAAACTTTATTAGTATTGTTATTTTGTGACGAATTTAAAACACATTTCATACATGCGTTGTCAAGAATCTTCATTGTATTTATGTAGCTGGAACACATTGTTTTTTTTTTCTTTTCTATTATATTTTGGTTTTTCTGAACCAATTTCAGCACTAATTCAATAGTTTGCACGGTAAACTTAGACGAGCGAGCACTGTTTTATCCATTTTAAAAAAATAGTATAACAAATGTAGGCAAAAGCCAAGTGCTATAGCAGAGCTGCCAATAGTGGAAATTAAGAGTTTGATAGGGTTACAATTCTTTGCACATATTAAGAACTTTAGTTAAACAATGCACTGTGAATATGAAGTATTAGTTAAATAATAGTTATCATTTTAGTTTACCAATAATTAACTAATGGCTGTAAATTTGGCCTTAATAAACCTTTTATTTGGTTTAAAATAAACTTTTTAGTAGAAGACACGCAGATAAACTTTTTACTCGGTTTTCGCAACAACCCAAAACTTCTATTGGTTGTTAACCGGATCTGCACTGTACATACATATATGCTTGAGTTTACGGGAGACAAGCGATTCAGTGATTTTTTAATAACGTTGTTCCTATTCATCACAGACTTGAGTAATTCTGCTTCAATAGTATTTTGTTGGAATAAAAGTTGTTTTATTTATGAGAAACATTAATGAGAAGGCTAACTGGATTACAAAATTAACATTCAACTATTTTCAAGTATCGAATACTGTTGTAATAGAGTTAGATAGACAATTGCGAAGACAAATATGTGAGTGCTATATTTCTTTTAACAAGAGATAAAAGTAAACATTCAAAAGTATTCATTGTACATATGAATGAACTATGTATATTAAAGTATCTGTTACTTGAAAAATTCATTCACAGTAACGAACAGGTATGGAAATATATATATATATATATATATATATATATATATATATATATATATATATGTATGTATGTATATACAAATGTCTTGTGCTCGCATGAAAATTATTTTTTGCAGTCATTGTCGATCGTCGGGTTGATATTTCTAAGTTGGACATTAAACAAGTGAGTGATTCAACATCGTGGAACAGGTCCCCATTTACCAGAGAATGTTGCAATTAATTGCACAATATTATAAAAGAAGGGAGGTGTCTTAGGACACCCGGTTATAGCTCTGCTCCTTAGTTATATAAAACAAATTTCATGTGTGAAATAACAATGCAAGAAGATTATATTATGTGATGATGTCAAATTTCAAAACGTTTCCATTTATTTTTTTTCTAGCGGCGTACGACTAAATTAATGTATTATCGGATTACAGCCAATCGGCTGTGTTCACCAGCGTGACCGTTTGACCGACTAAAGTGGCAAATTGCCACTTTTTCGACTGCCTTGCCACTTTTTCGAGTGCTTTTGCCACTTTTTGTCTCCCTTTTTTTAGAGAGAATTATGTAAAAATACATTAAAAATAAAAAGTTTAGTGTAGTTTTCTCGTTTTTTTTAATGTTGCCCCTTTTTTTTTGATAAATCCCCTTTTCGGTGCCACTTTTTGAAAAATGTCATCGGTCACCCTGGTGTTCACTGGTTTAGTTAAGCTTAAATATATTTTTTTTTTGTCTGTTTGAGGTTATCATACAGCTGTTCGGAATTTTTATAGACTGATGCATATATATATTTTTTTTTTAAGAACAAACACAACCCGCAAAGCGATTAGCTTGTCTGCAGAAAACACCCAGAGTCTATGGTGGGAATCGAACCCACGACCTCTGGACTGAGAGGATAGCATCGCTACCACTCAGCCACAGAGGCAAAAACAAAACAAAAACAAAATGAGAAATCGTTTTCATTGTTTTTATTTTTTGTTTGTTTTGTTTCACTCACTGCAATGAACGAAACAAAAGAAAAGCAAACAATGTGTATCGTTTATTTCGTACTCCGCTTTTAAATATAAAGAAATCAAAATAAAATAGATTTATAACTATAATAGTGTCGATTATTTTTGTTACGAAAATTACGTCCTAACTCCTGTATCGCGCAATAAATAGCCAAGCTATAATAAAATTAAAGAAAAATTGATTTCTAAAGCATCAATTGTTTTGTTTTCAAACCAAAAAGCATGCCGCCGCACAAATCACAGACAAAGCATTCATTTCAAAATATCGTCGAGAACTCTTAAAAAAGCCGATGCTCATGGTTAAAATGTTTTGCAATTTTGTGACTGTACACGATATTTATTGATACATTTTGAAAGTCAGCCCAAATAGACTAAGGGCCATTATTATGACTTAACGATAAAGTTTCGGATAGTTATTCCTAACTTTAGCAAAACTGAACTATAAAGTGACCTTTAAAATTTTCCATTATTACAACTGTCCGATAAAATAAATAATAAAATGTTTGGTTGGTGGCAACATTTCTGTGGATATTGTGGATATTGTTTGCTAAAAATGATTAGTGGCAACTTGCTTTTGTTTATTTGTCAAATTAAAAACATCATGAAAATATTTATGTCAATTCTTTTGTTTTTTTATTATTCTTATGTGTTTTGTGTTGTATTGCTTTTGTTTTATGCCATATTTTGAACAAATATATTTGATTTTGTTTTATAAAGTAGAAAGTGTGGCATGTGGCGAAAATGTGGCAAGTTCAAATGACTATACCTCGCAATAAAAGTTACAGGTAGGATGAACTTGCCATTAGCTTATCGCTCACTTTTTGTTAAAATGAAGTTGTAATAATGAAAAAGTGTTTATCCATCCAATAACATCCTACATTTAGCTAACGACAAGTTATAATAATGACCCTAAGTCGAAAGAATATGCCAAACAGCTCTTGTGGAATAAATTAAAAATATACATATAGTTCTTTTGATATTTTAGAGCTAAGTCCTATCCTACTGAAAATAAAGTAATATGCTAAGCATGTCCTGCGGAGAGTAGTAAAAGAACTACGGGAAAAAATTAAAGTACTCGTATATATAACTTTACTTACTTGAGAATTCGATGCTACGGGAGAAATTTGCTGCTGTTGTTGTTGCAGTATTTGTAAACTCACATCAACATTTGGTAGGGCTGGTATAGATGATGTCGGTGTAGTGTTTGTGCTCAAGTTTGACGATGAAGCTGTTGGTTCTGTTGTTGCAGCAATATGACCTGGTGGTTTCGATACAGTACTGCTTGGTATATGTGCTGGAGTTGTATTATTTGAGCCGGTAACGGATGATGCAGCGGCTGCTGCTGCAGCAGCATTTCCACCAAATATTAACGGAGGAGCTAAGTTCATAAAATTTAAGGAGATGAGGTGGTGAAATTGCATGAGATTCAACATTTCGACGGGATTGATTGGCATGCCAGAAGCAGCAACGGCAGCAGCAAATTGGGGAAATTGTTGTTGCATGTGCTGAAGATTATGTAGGGCCGGTAGATTTTGGAATTGTTGATGTTGCATTTGTAAATGATGTAACAGTTCAGAAGGGGCAGCATTTTGCTGCTGTTGGTTAATTAAAGCAGTGATGGTAGACATCTGTTGCTGCTGTTGTTGTTGTGTTGATGGTGATGGAGACGGTGAGTTTTGAGGTTCATTTTGAATTGAACCAGGTGACTGTGTTGGCGGACATGATTCCGGTCCGGGTGTAACTGATCTATTGGATTCATTTTCAAGTTTTTCAATAGCGTTGGATGTTCGACATATGCCGCTCACTGGTCTGCCTGTTTCACAGGCCAATGGTGAAACTACCCTTGGACTCACACATTCTGTATTACTGTCACTGGTTTGGCCATGAATCTGCTCCATATGCTTATGCAAGGCTTGAGTGCTGCGGAAGTTTCGTTGACACATTGCGCATTTGGTAGCATCACGCATCGTATGATATAGGGTGTGAGTTGCCAACTTCTCTTGAGTTTTAAATGCCAAAGAACACTGCTTGCAGCGATATTTGTAGACGTGGCGTTCAGATATAACCAATCGCATATGTGTGTCATTATAGTGATTAAACATGGCCGTAAGGGATGGAAACTGCATTTTACAGGGATTTCGTACAGAGTTAAATGCTAAGCAGATGTATTCTCCTTTTTGCATATTGTAATGCTGCATTTTTTGAGCGTGTTGTAATAACTGCTGCTCGTGTTTGAAGCTGGAACCACATTGTTGACACAACAACGATAGCTCATAGCCAGCAAGTGGAGGTTTAGTACTCGTTATTGTTGTATCACTGATCGCTGATACTGAGGAAGATGTTGATGCTTCACCGACTATATGTTGTGTGGGACGGCTGTCAAGACGAATTTCTTCACTTTGCCATATACTGGTATCAACCAGTAACAAAAGGCGATCTAAACCATCTTTATTTACGCTGTGCACAGTCATTAAGTGTGTTTCTAATGTTATTTTCTTCATGAAGTAATCTTGGCACAATGGACACTGCACACCGTTACTTTGATTCCCATGAGTGGTAGTTTTTTGTCGCTCAATTATTTCCGTGGATGCACTTGGCTCATTTAATGCAGCTGTTGGATCTTCAGACAAAATTTCTGACTCCTCTAAGTCCAGACATTCGCGTTTAACGGCCACTGAACACAGATAATGTTCATTGTCCTGCTTGGCTGCATTCATATTGGTCTGTGACAAGTTTGGTGAGATTGACGGTGACGGAGTTTGAGAAGTTTTCGTTACTTGGCTTACAGCTGCCAATGTTGCTGCTGCCATAGCGACTTGAAAGGCTTGTATTGCCACTGGATTTGTGGGTATACTCAAAACATCACTGCTATCACAATTGGGATGTAACATTTCAATGTGCGCTTCTACTTCTTGCTTCAATTGTCCAAAAAAGTCACAGTTTTTACACTTGAAAATTATTGCTGGTACATTGCTGGAGGTAACATCTTCACTTTTTTCTACTAAGGTCTGCTTTATTTTACTGTTCTCATCTTGGTGCTGATGATTTAATTGAATTGCCGATGTAAGATTTCCTAAGCTTTCCAGGTTTGTATTATTTTCATTTTCTTCATTCTGCTCAAAGAACATCTTATGAGGAAAATCTTAAATGAAAATATTATTTTTTAGTTATTTAAAACCATGATAAAACATAAAATATTAAATTTTTTTTCAAGAAATTATTTTCATGCACCTGACTCTAACATGTGTTTATACATTTAGATATGTATGTATAAAAAATGGAAATTTTATTTCGAAGTGAATCGTGTTTTCATTAGATGCTTCAAAGCCGTAACATCATCATCATTGAAAGAAAATTATTGCCTGAAGATACAAGAAATAAATAAATTCAATATAAAAATATTCGGCCCTATTCTATTTCTATGTTGCTGTTGTCGTTTTTATCGTCGCTTCATTGACAAATTGGCATTCTTGAAATATTTGGAAACGATGAAGAGAAGTTATCGAAAACAAAATTGAAATTTAATATGTAAATATTGGTAGCACTGGAAGTCTCTACGTTGTTTTTTACATTTTTAACTTTTTGAATAGTTTTTAAACGAAAAATCAATATATGTATGGCGAGTACTGGATTTTATTTTTCAAGTGCAATCGAGGATGTTGAATATAAATATATCAAACAGTGTTACACCGCATTGTTAACATAGTTGACATCCCAGTCTACGTTAAGACACGAAAACATTTGGAAGGGAAACATTTAGTTTGGTAGCAATTTGAGGATGGGGAAGAGAGAATAATTTTTGTGTTCGGTACTCGGCGACACGGTTTGTTTTAATATTCTTTGCTACATATACATACATACATATACATGTATGGTTGGCATTATCCAATAATATTCGAATGTCACCGGAAACAGTTTCCAGAGAATTCCAGATATTTTCCTTCCAAATGTTCGCCCGTCTAAACTCGGACCCAGATGCAATCTGAGCAACTTTATTTTGATAAAATAATTTCCAAATATTTAAATATGTATGGGCAGATTTATGAATGTACATGCTTCTTAAGTTCTGTGAACACATTCGGATTGAATAAAGTTACCTTTCAATATGTCCTGGAAAAAATCCAACCAAAGCTCCAATGTAACCTACGTAAGAATCCAATTAACCCAACAATAAAGCTAACAAGTGCTCTACGATTTTTTTATCAAAGATTCTATCACCTAAGTGTTCGGAATTACTTTATTTTGTCACAGTTAGTTGTTATTAAATTTTTTTTTGTTCTTCAGGTTCTTTTTTAGTTGGAACTTCATACCTTCAATTTAAAATACAGTATACTAGGGTGTCTGGCAGCAGATTTATATTTTCAAACTTATTTTATTTTTTAAAGAGTATGTCATCCCGATGTCTTCCATCGATTTGAACTTACTGTTCAAAATGGAACTTTGTGTTATACGCTGTAGTAAACTTGGTTCAATGGAGCTGATTTCTTGACGAATATTTTCCTTTAAAGCCACAAGAGATTGGGAATTGTTACTATAAACCCTCTCTTTGAAGGAGCCCCATAAAAAAATTCATGGGAGTTAGAAATTTTCCCGAAGCAAATTCATCGAATCTCTGGCTGTGTGCGCAATTGCCTCATCCTGTTGAAACTACATGTACGAAAAGAACGAAGAATGAGCTCGCAGGTTCGGAAAAAATAATCCCGTAACCATGCGTCGATAATTTTCACTTTTGACATTCGCCGACTGGCCTCGAGAATTTTCGAAAAATTTGGTCCCATTATCTCATGCGTGTATAAAGCACACCAAACAGTTACCCTGGGGCACTGCAATGGTTTTTTTTTAAATCGAGGGTTGCGGAGTCTTGGAGATCAGTAACGGCAGTTTTGCTTGTTGACGTGGCCGTTGAAATGAAAACGAGCTTTGTCGCTCAAAAAAGCTAGATTTACAATGCAAAAACGCTCCAACATCGTTCCACAAAAATTTTTGCGTAAATCATTTTAAAAGGATGGAACTTCAGATCCTTTTTTAAAATTTCATGAACAATCCCTCTTGGAAGTCCCAGGAGGCTGCTCTTTTCCGTATTTAAAGTCAGTTCAATGTTCTCGGGAGTCCTTGAAGATCGACTGGGCCCTGGCCGTGATACATTCATAGCCAAAGCAGTTGCGAGGAATCTCTGCACTCACAAACGAATTAAATTCACATTCGGACCATCACGTATTCGACGAATACAGAACTTTTGAACAAAACTGTCGACGATCAATTACATAAAAATGTTCTTAAAAATTGTCTCCACAGCGAACGCGCGATGCTCACTCGGCCACTGCGACATCGTGACTAACAAATCTGCACAATCGATAAATCGAATTGCGCCACCCTCCCTCCGCACCATATATTACTGTTTGAAATAACCGTATTTAAAAATATAAATTTGCCACCACCAGACATTATATGTAAATTAAGTTAATAACTTTTTTTTGGACGTCGCACAGTTGATCATTCAGCTAAAAATCGCGACAAAAATCCAAAATTTCATTAAAAAATTTTCAGCAATACGTGTTGCTGATCAAAAATCAAAAAGCCATTCTTAAGTATGAAAATTTTGTGTGACTGTAAGAAATAAGTAAATCATCGACAAACATTTTTAGCTTCAATTTTTTAACGTAAAATTTGCAAACGATTACTACCTTGTTTGGATTTTATTAAAAAATGTTGCTTGTTTTTTATTTAAATTCAGCTAAACATTTTCAGGTTTGTTGTAATGTTAGTGACGGTTCTTCAAACGCCCTAAATTTGGGTCGTTTTTGGAAATTAAATAGAGTAGAACTCAAAAAGCCACACGAAGTTTCGGGAAGTATTGGTAGGCACAATTTTTCTGTTTCAAACACTAAGGCCGACTATAAATCTGTGTGCCATGTGCCTAAAAAGCGTAACCAAAACAGAAAAAATACAGCAACAAATACACGTATTTCTACAGGAGATTTATTTTATTTTGAACAAAATTTATTAGATAACTTGTTGTTTTAAACCTAAATTTATCAAACTTGCAGTGTGAACCTAAAATAAGCTAGTTATGGTTTTAACTAGATGTGTACACGTGAGCGTTTTTTGACTCATGACACGCACGCTCACGCAGAAAAATATTTTAATCACGCACTTTCACGCACGAATGATATCAAAAATTTTCACGATCACGCACACTCACGAATAAAATATTCTTATTCACGCACGAGTGATTTACAAACTATCACGATCACACGCGCTCACAAAAAATTATATAATCAAATTTGCATGGTTTTTGAGCTGAAAAATAGGTGTTTACACATACATATATATGTATGTATGTATGTACACGTGTATGCACGTGTATGTGTAAAATTTACATTGCACAGTGGGGACTTTAAAAAATAAATGATTATAAATCTGGAAATTCTAAACTACTGATTGGACTTATATGAAACTTCTAACATCCGTAGAGGAGGACTTCGGGTTCATAACAAATTACATGACAGCCTTCTGGCTTGAGCTGGAGAGGAGCTACAGTTGGCCAAATTTGACCATCTGGGACTCAGAAAACTTCTGAGGCTTGTAACTTTTTAAAAATTATCCGGGTTTTACCGGATTAAGCATATTGAGCTAATTTTAATTTGAAATTTAATTGCTGGCACGAGTTTTATATGCTGTGTTATTTGCTTTTTTACTGTAGGTTGACAAATTAAGAAAAAATAATTAATAAAATGTTTTCTAATATTTTTAATTCATACACGCATCCATTTTTCTTGGTTTGTTTTTTTTTTTACTCATGTGTGCATGCATACATACATATATATATGTATATGTGTGCTCATTTTATATTGATAGCTAGTTCAGATAAATTAGAAATAATTTTTTATCAAAAATTTTTATGGCGAACCATGTTGTTTCAATCAAGATTCGACGGCGAACCTCGATAATTGCTGTCCGTGTGAACTTGGTATTAGAGTATTTTGTGTGAAAACAAGTTTGCGACTTTGGTCATCATAATATCAATTAAAGTATTTATAAGCAAAATGAAAAGTAAAATCTAAATCAAACCTTCAAGAAATTTATTAGTTGACATATTGTCATAATTACATTATAATTGAAATTTATAAAACGACTAATAACTCAAAAAGCGCTATATATACCAGTATATATGTACATACATGTACAGTTAAACTGAGAAAATTTAAATTAATCAATTATGTGAAAACTATCTCAACTTTAAAAAAATTGGTTATAAAAAACATAAAAATCCCTAACAGATACTTTACCTTAAACGTACGGTCCTGCAAGACTTCAAATTGTGAAAATGAAAAAAGTTAATATTTTAAAACATTTCACGTTTTGATTAACTTATGCGTTCAAGTTGAATTTAGAGCTTGGGTGTCCTTAAACACCTGTAATAAATGTTTACAGAAAAAATTTCTGCAGAGCCCGCTATATCGCCGCTAAGAATTAGTTTTTTGCCCTTTTATAGAAAGGTACAAAAAGAACCATGCCACAAATAAGGGAATGTATTACTAACTTTGTGTTTGTTTTTTTTTTTTTAATTATACTACCATATTACATACATACGAGTATGTACATTAAAATCTAAATTTTCGTAAATAGTGGACTTACCAATTTTGCTAAATGAGCCAACGAAATGTTTTTTTTCAATCGAAAAACTAGTGAAACATTTTATTATGATGTGTCAAAGACGTAGTTAAATATATTGTTACAAACTAATAAGCATTGCAATTTTTTTACAAAAATTCACCATCCCACCATCCATCCGCTAGTGATATTGATCCACCTTTAAATCAACAAAAGCGGTTAAAGTTTACTAAAGTTACAATCCATGGAGAAAGTGGAAGTTTGAACGATTTCACCAATGTTAATTTTTTAAATTTTTTTTGCGACTATATAGTGAGATTATGTTCTCATATAAAATAATTTTTATAAATTATAACGAATATATTACGCTTTCTTGAAAAACCTTTAATTTTTTGAGTCTAACAACAAATATACTTTTTAATTATACCCTTTACCAAAAAATGGTAAAAGGGTATATATAGGTTTGTCATTCCTTTTGTAATTTCTACAATATTAATAAGAGACATATAAAGTATATATATTCTGGATCCTTATGCATAGGGAAGACGAACAAGCGTCCGTCTGTCTGTACGTGAAATCGGTTTTCCCAAGCTCCCAGAAGAGCTAGAGACTTCGTTCTTGGACTGGTGTGTCAGAAATTTTCCGAAAAATTTTGCTATTGAAAATCAGCAAAATCGAGGCAGACGGTTTCAGAGCTGGAAAACGGTTTCAGAGCTGGAAAACTTATGCTCAATATTCCCATAGAAAATAACTACCGAAAACAAGTTTTTATTACTTTTTTATTAAATTAACTTATTATTATAATTCGGATGAATAGAATTGGTATTTATAATTATAAAAAAAATTTAGAATTTACCAAATTAAAAAAAACGTTTCCAGGGTTGGAAAACTTTAACTTTTTTCCTAATAATTAAACATATTTCATGTTTTAGGAAGAAGGCTATTTTCTCAGGAACGGTAAAAGCTACGGGTCTGAAATTTGGACAGTGTATGTAGAACTTTGGTCGCTAACACAACAAATATATAAAAGCTAAAAATTAAAGGGTGTTCCAAAATGAGTGACGAAAACTTTTAAAATCCCATGTAATATACATACAATTGTATTATGTATGTACATATGCATATTGACACTTGAAATTTGTAAAATTAGTGTATTTTTATATAGGCTACAAAAATTAACACTAAAATTAAAAAAATTTTAATTAAAGGGTGGTCCATCAGTTAAAACAACTATCTAACTAACTATCTGACTATCTAATTTTAACAAATTGCTATATCTTGGAAACCGTAAAATTTTCAAAAACGGTAAAACAAAAAAATCCGAAAATTATAAAATCTCCAAAAATTTAAAAAAAATCGCTAAAACGAAAAAAATCGCTAAAATTAAAAAAAAACGCCAAAAACCGAAAAAAATCGCCAAAACGAGAAAAACGTGTCAAAACTAAAAATAAAATTTCCACAATGACAAAAAAACGCTAAAAATCGCCAAACCAAAAAAAAAATGGTTATATGAACAAAAATCGCCAAAAATTAAAAAAAATCGCCTAAATGAAAAAAAATCGCCAAAATAAAAAAAAACGCCAAAACGAAAATAAAACCCCAAAATCAAAAAAAAATCGGCAAACACTGAAAAAAATCGCCAAAACAAACAAAAATTGGCTATATGAAAAATATCGCTAAAAATTAAAAAAATCGCTTGAATGAAAAAAAATCGTCAAAATCAAAAAAATCCACCAAAACGAAAAAAAAATCGCCATAGTTAAAAAAATCGCTTAAATTAAAAAAAATCGTCAAAATAAAAAAAATCCACCCAAACGAAAAAAAATCGCCAAAATAAAAAAATCGCCAGAACGAAAATAAATCGCCAAAATGAAAAAAAAACGCCCAAAAACCGAAAAAAATCGCAAAAACAAAAAAAAAATTTTTCTATATGAAAAAATTGCCAAAAATTAAAAAAATCGCTTAAATAAAAAAAATCGTCAAAATCAAAAAAATCCGCCAAAAACGAATAAAAATCGCCAAAATTAAAAAAACGCCAAAAACCGAAAAAAATCGCCAAAACGAGAAAAAAGTGTCAAAACTAAAAGAATTGCATAAAAGAAATAAAAACACCAAAAACCGAAAAAATCGCCTATATGAAACAAAATCTCCAAAAAAAATAAAAAAATCGCATAAATGAAAATAATTGTCAAAATCAAAAAAATTGCCAGAAGGAAAAAAGTCACCAAAATTAAAAAACGCCAAAAACCGAAAAAAATTTCCAAGGCCAAAAAAATTGCCTATATGAAAAAAAATCGTCAAAACTAAAAAAATCAGCAAAACAAAATAAACCGCCAAAATTTAAAAACCACCAAATTAAACATAATGCCAAAAACCTAAAAATTGCACTAGAGAAAAAAGTATTAATTTTTTCACAAAATTAATATCTATGTACCTGCATATCTCTGTGCTTATGTATGTATCTCTATACTACATAAACGCACTTTGGTAAAGGGTATATAAGATTCGGCACAGCCGAATATAGCACTCTTACTTGTGTACTTTTACAGTATATTTTGATACGCGGCTGTCACTATTGTTTGTGAGATAAAAATAAAATTTCTTTTGTAACTTGAAGTGGGTAGTGAGCAGAGTTAAATGCATAATGATTTTTTTGTCAAGGGATTTGTTGAGGATAAATTGATTAAAACGCGAAGGTTAGTTTATATGTCCCACACAAATTTTGTATAAAAACAGTGTAATAGTAGTTGATCCTTGGTGATTAAAAAGTGTCTGTAAGTGACGCCGAGAAATAAGAAATATAATATCCTTCGATTTTATTAATGTTAACTGATTACTGCCTACCAATTTTAAATAAAACGAATAACGAGTGGCAAACAACCCTCAACCAGTTCGAGCCGTATGCAAAAATTTCGCGAATAGCATAAGGAAGAAGATCTGAACATCAACAGCAATGAAACTAAAATAATATGCAAGTGAAGAAGAGAAAATATTTCGGAAAGTGAGTTAAAAGCCTCATTATAACGTGCAAAACGTAGAATTGTAAAAGAAAATAAGCTTTCCTCTATCTCTTCCTTCACCACCTGGCTTCTCTATCACTATCTCTTTCGTAAGGAAGGTAAAACATATAAGAAGTAGTAGGCATTCATTGCCTGATTGTTACTTCTTATAAAAAAAAGGATTAACATAGGCATAAAATGGTATTTCGGGGGGCTGGTGGGAGCAATGCCACCCCCAAGAATTGCTTTTTCTCCCTCCAAAACCACTAAAAATGAAATGAATGTTAAATGAAAATTGCAAAAAAAAAGTTTTTTATAGATATAATTGACGAAAATAGAAAAAGATTAGTTAGATAGAATATAATAATGAAATGTAAAAGTCGTGGAATGGAGAAAAAATAGCTCATATGGAGATAAAACTGTGTTTAACTATTTATATTTATTTATTTTATATATAAAAATTGAAATATGCCCCGTTCGTGACGCTATTTGTATGTACGTGACAAAACATAAAAAACAATTTTTAGTCATAAATATGTATTTTAATTAGTTTTTTCTTCGCCAACATTAAGCTTTCTTCTTAGTTATAATATGCTTCTTAGACTCTTTTTCTCCATGTGTCGGAGTTTGGTTGGAATTTACACTTAACAATATTGATTTCAAATGTTGGTTGACTCAACCTTTCCCACACGTGACGGAGTGTATATTACTTTTTTCTTCAATAATTTTTAAAACATAGAAAAACTCAATTAAATAACGGAAAAAATTTATATAACACAGTTTATCATTTAAGAACTGTATATAATATAAACGCCTAGAAATAGTTGAATTTATTCGTACGTGACAGTGGAATGCTCCCCCTAAGGAATTTTGTTTTGCAACATGGTTATTCCAAATATAATGGCTCGAAAATATATGATTTATTCTCGCAACAATAGTTGATTTTATCTAAATCGATTATGTTATTGTTAAAGTTGTGGATTTATTACATTTTTTTGTTATTTTACATTGAATTTATTTCCCCACTTTCAAAACGAATACTTTCTGAATTTGCTGTGATTAAAAATTCATTTTGGTTTATATATGACATTGCCTAAAAATTGAGTTGTTGACGCTGTAATTAATATCTGGTTCTTTTCACTATTCCACAAATAGGTGAACTATTGAGCGGTCCTTGTTTAATGCTGGCATTAAGACTTTCAAGTGCATGCATGCAATGGTGCTCAAAACTAGTAGGAACATTTATTTTCAAACTTTGATTCTCTTAAATATCAGCGATATTATCCTTCTCTTCTGGTCTGTTTATTGTGGACGAGAGAGGATTTTGGCAAGCCATTACAGTCCGAAATATTTTCTCATTTATAATTGCATACATATTTTGCAAATTATTAAAGGAGATTGCTTTGTATCCATAATGCAGTATAACGTAGCAAGTATTGCAATAATGCTTAATTGCTTGCATTCATAGCTGCAAGCTAACTTACTGGAAAATTTAATACGCCAGCGCACCACAGTGCTTTGTTCCATAAAAAATAACCATTTCTTATACTGTAAACAAAGTTATGCTGTTCCATAAGTAACAAGGAAAGAATTTTGAAGTGTTAGTTCTTATTGACTCCACCAGAGGAAGTAAAATTCAAGTGAACTTTGAGCCTTAGGCCGGGTTTACATCTGTTTACCAAATGCCACACAAGCGTAAAAAAAGCGTAACCAATTAATTACTAATGAAAAACTATTTGATTCAGACATGTATTTATTAAGTTAAACAGTTTCATTCAAAACACAGTGGTACAAAATTTAATGATATAGAAAAGCCTGGGGAGTGATATGTTTTTTCCTGTAGGGCTTGTCGAGTAAAACAAGATTCCAATAGTGAAATATGCCGGACGCCTCCAAAATCCGGATTTACGGTTAAAAACCCGGTTTTTTAACATTTGCGCACTTATAAGCCTGTAACTTTGTTGATACTGATCCGATTTTCAATTTCTTACTAGATTTGGAAAGAAGAAATTGAGATCTTTCGATATATAACTTATGCAATAAAACTTGAGAAATTTGGGTGTTATTGCCCAGCAAACTTTGGTGACGTTTTTATACATTATTTTATTAAGAAACAATAATACTATTGAATTTATTCAAAAAGGACGTTTATTTACGATTACAATGCATATTTGGGCTTAAAAATAGATAAACAATTGACTGAGTTATTAAACTTTTTATGAAAAAAATAATAATAAATTTTTACCAAAATGCCTGCACAATGTTTTTGGTGTAAACACAAAAAGAAATTGTAATGAGAGTTTTACTCATTCAAAAATATTGTTTTTTTTCGTGTTCTCTTTTTTATGCACTTTCCTTAAAATTGCAAATCACTGTTAGTAGCGTAAACACAACAAAAATGATTGTTTTTTCTTTTAATATGACGTTTTGTTAATGTCTTCTTTTTTACTTTGGATCTGTGTATTTAAAAAAGGAAACGTTTGCAATTTAATAAAAATCGTGTGCAATTTAACTGCCTTCCCCACGATGTCGAAAGAAAACTTAAGAGAACGAAAGTAAGGCACGCATTTTCTTCTATAAAAGTGTTCCATTATCTTTCGACTTATCGTTCGATTGGCTTTACGTTTATAACGTAAGCCGTTTACCCGTTGTCAAATATCCATATTTCCACATCAACAATTTCACACATTCTTCGTCAAATGGGAATAAAAAATCGTTCAAATGTGTAAATTGTGCTTTAAAAAATGAAACTCTGTTCTAATTCAGCTTGCAACAAGTGGCAGCCAAAAATAAATTAAAATGAAGTCAGTTAAAAATAAACAAACTTGACAAATTTTTTTAGGGAAAATAGGTCTTGCAAAAATGCCAAGAAACCCAAACGAAAAGATTTTCTACAATATGCACATATGTATGTATATACATATGTATGTCTTGTATGTGTGGCCTTCGTCCAGATTTAAGGACTGACTCCTGTATGTATGTATGTATGTATGTATGTATGTGCATATATACATATGTATGTTTCGGATACCGACTCCGATAAGTAAGAATTTTCTGCATATCCGGATGGCTTAAGGATTTCCTCTCTGCGTATGTAAAATACCCGCTTACATAAATAAACAGCTTCTAACCAACTGGTATTATAACTAGCGGAAGGCGTGGTAAGCAGAGATTCCTTTCTCATCGAAGCCGTTGTCGAGCATACATACATACATACATACCTAGAGAAGAATATCACAAGCCCCAGCGAAAGGAAGCAAAACCGCTTATTTGGAAGTCCAGACGTGAGGAAACCTTCAACGACCGGTTACGCAACAAATCCATTGCCAGCATATCCGGCATTGTATTTACTCATTCGCAAAGGCATTGTATTTTATTCATGTAATTTAAAATAATTTGGTTAATTTTGTCTCAGTCGACAATTAAAATACAAGTGCCTGCTTTTGACATTAGAGTTCGTACAAATGAGTGAAAAAATTTTTATTGGGTCACAAATTTGTATTGAAATGCTTACGTTATCGTTCGCATTCATTTTCTTTCGACTTGTCGTGCTAAAGGCTTTTATTGGAACGCAAAACAGCTGTTTGTCGTTTAAAATGCGCGCGAACGAAAATGAGTGACATCCTGGAACAGGCAGTAAATTAAATAAAAAATGTGTGACAATCGTAACAAATTTTGCTATATTTGTGGCGATTTACTGTTATCAGTCACCGACGTGATTTTAAAAATAATACTGGAGTGGTAGAAGTATACAATAAAGTATTTAATCGTTCTTTTGATACTAGTCGCTGGTACGAGCCAGAATTTGTTTGTCAATATTGTTGTAATACATTAAAAAAAGAAAATTCAACCTTCGTTTGTTTTGCCCTTTTTACGCCTATGATTTGGCATCATCAGCCATATCATAAACCAAATTATTGCTACTTTTGTCAAACCGAAGTTTTAGGTCACTGTTTTAAAAAACTTTTTATAAAATGTTTAAAAGTTTATTTTCATGAAAAGTTAAATAGCTCAGTCAATCGCTTATCTATTTTTAATCCCAAATATGCATTGTAATCGTAAATAAACGTACTTTTTTAATAAATTCAATAGTATTATTGTTTCTTAATAAAATAATGTATAAAAACTTCACCAAAATTCAAATTTTTTTGAAAAATCTACAAAATTTGTGTATGCTGGACAATAACACTAAAATTTCTCAAGTTTTCTTAAATAAATTATATCTCATCCAAATCTAGTAAGAAATGGAAAATCGGATCTGTTTCAACAAAGTTACAGGCTAAAACAACCGGGTTTTTAACCGTAAATCCGGATTTTGCAGGTGTCCGGCATATTTCACTATTGGAATCTTGTTTTACTCGACAAGCCCTACAAGAAAAATAATATCCGGTCCCAGTAACCGCACCGTGTAATTAATAGACAGTTTTATAGAATCCAAAATTATTGCAAACTGTTTAAATCAATAAATATGTGGCTGAATCAAACAGTTTTTCATTAGTAATTAGTTGATTAGGTTTTTTTGGGCAAATGACACACAAGAAATGCCAGATGTAAACTCAGCCTTAGTTACTAAGCAAAAAGTTTTAGTTCATTCAAACATCTGTATCAATTTTAGTTTTTCGAGTCGAAGATTAAAGTTTTATTTGTGCTCTGTGACACCTCCTCAAATGCTGTATGAAATTTCATAACAATCAGACGGCTTGTTTAAAACCGCCCCATTGTGCGGCTCCAACATTGAAAATCTTTGTAAAAGTTGCGCAGGTAATCCAAAAACCAAGTGGGATATTCACAAGGTTGTATGAAACTAACATTTTTTCCTAGAAAAGAAAATGCCATAATATATACATATATACTATATATGTAAATACTATGTATACATATATGTATATAATAGTATCTACTAAAATATTTATGCAAAGCAATTTTGTATTTTTACTTTTTATAACAGGGGTTTCTTATCATTTTTAAAATAGAAGATGACGGAAAAATATTATTTAGCGCATTCATTAGCGTATTCAGATAATCCAGAAAATCTCGGGATTTCATGTTTAGCATCTCTAATTAGTTAGTGCTATTGCTCTTATATTGTCTTTTTGATCGAATTTTCAAATCCTGCTCCGATTAAGCATATTCACAAAAATATTTACATACTTTTATGTTATGTAAGCTGTAATATAAAATAATGAAAAATTTTATACATACATACATATATACATATGTACATAATTATCGCTCATTAACTAAAGAACGTAATAACTCTAAAAACTAGTTTGCCACTAAACAAGTTTGAAGTTTTCAATTAACACACAACTTAATAGAAAAAGAAATTGTTTTTTCTCTCAAGTGTTGAATAAACAATTTATTTGTATGAAATTTTTACACAATATAAAAAACGATATGAAGCTTAATTCTGCATCACTGACTCAAAAATTCCATTTTTTGAGTTATGACGTTCTTTGAACATATGAGCGATATATATGCATAAAGCAATTTCCATACCGCCTGATTGCATCAAACAAACAAAAATAATAAAGGCAACCACAACTAAACAACCGCGAAAGCCAACCTAACCAATTCAATACCATGTCAAATACAAGGAACTCTAAATGGAAATTAAAGTGGAAATAATTTTAAGAAAATATTAAAAAAAACACCACAAAAATAATCTCCCTGAAATTCAAACGCCTGAATTTAAAAGTTCAATTTTTTAGCAGCAAACAATAATCATGAACAGACAAACATATAGGGAAACAGAAAAACAGCCGGCCAAACAGACAAAAGAAGACAACAAGTAAATAACGACGCATCTGCAGTACCAGTAACAATCAGTGGCAATGCTATTGGCAACACCAACGCTTGCACAACATATAACAATAACAGAAACAGAAAAAGGAACAACAACAACAACAACAACAACAACAGTATAACCATAGCAACAAAGACAAAAACACCAAACAATAACACTTTTACCACACCACCATCCATCCATCCAAGCCATTCTTCATACTGCACCACATTTCACGAGGAGCATACTTTTGGAGCACTGACTAACAATGCCTAGATTCTACACATTAATTTTTTCTACATACGTACATAAGTATATTCTTTGTTTTTTTTTTCATATAAATTTTTCTTAGCTTTTTTCATATTTTTGCTTATTGTTCTTGTTGATATTGCTGCTGTTGTTATTTTTGTTTGTATTAGAGCTCTGCACAAACATATTTCAAATTTAAATACGTTTTGCTTTTTATATTTATTGTCCTGTCATATATTATTCTATTCTACACCAAAATTATATGCTGTTGTATAATAATAAGCGAAGCACGATGGATGTATGTAGTAATGTTCGTGTATATGAGAGTTTGCAAGTGAACACTTGTTGTACGTATCAAACTTTGGAGAATTTGAAAAAAGTTTCAAACACTCCAAATACCATAAGAAGCAATAGTGTCTTCGTGTTTGTTGCCTGTGTTTTTGTTATTTTGAGTATTGTACGTTTGAGCGTGGTGCAAGATGTAGATAGTATAAGGGGCTATATCTAAAAGAACTAACACTAGTACATCGCAATGAACTTTACATGCTTTCAGCTGTTGAATTTAACATGGGAATGTCCCTACCGAGGTGGCAATTGGCGACCCTCTGTATAAACACTACCTAGCATCGTAGATACACCGCACTATCGCGAATTCAATAGAAATTGTGTATTTGTATCACGGCTAACACACACGACGTCAAGCAGAGTAGCCTTTGTATGTTTAAGCATTTGTGGCGCCGATTTTGATGACTCCTACTTCAATCGATTTGTCTTAATCTTGCGAGTATCACTAAATGTATGAAAGTATTCATATTCAAAAATCCTACGTCACGATATATTTAAAAAAATATAATAAGTAGACGAACTACATATGTTGGGGTACCATTGAAGAGATATTTGAAAACCATCCATATGTTTCCCTTATAATTATTAATTAAGAGTTTTTAAAGGTGTAAAACTTGTAAGCAAGCTGAAAACCCAATAAAATTATAAAAAATCAAAAAACCAGAGTGCGTAAAAAATTAAGTTTAAACAATCAACCGAAAACCAAATTGTATAAAGTATAGTGGTAGAGAAAAAGTCTATCGAATGCCAATCATTATCAGCTATCATGGCATCGAAGAATTACTTAGCCTTATAAACCTAAAATCATCGAGCGGAAAGGAAACATCAGAAGCCGTGTTTAAGATCCTTGATCTCTTTCAAATTATATGTTGCGACCAGTCTTACCATATGTGAAGGTTTATTTTATTTTTGAAGTTTTTAGAGATGTTAAAACGACAAAAAAGATTTCTTATCTAGAAATAAGATTTTTGGAAATTTTACTTTATGTACTTTTAATATATTATTGAGGGATTCTTTGACTAAACTACTTTACAATTATTTGGTTTTCATGATGAGCGATGACGTGATTTTATAATAATGTTGCTACTTATGAACGTGATATCTAAATCGCTGTTCTTTTAAACTGTGACGGTGATCACAGTTTAGCAGTATTTTGTTTGTAGCAGTTCTGTTATCTTGAGAAAAACTAATAAGAAGAGCAGCAGTGAAATTAAACAGTGACTGTGATCACTGTTTAACAGATTCATTTCATTATTATTTCATCATTTATTGAAATACTAATAAGAATAGCGACAAGAACAAACAATTATCAATCAATCCCATACTAATATTGAGATTTAGCGTACACGATAGAGATGACCGAAACTGTGATTTTTTAAGAATGTTGATCCTTGTGAACGTGATTTCTAAATCGCTGTTCTTTTAAACTGTGACTGTGATCACAGTTTAGAAGCATTTTGTTTGTAGCAGTTCAGTTATTTTGAGAAAAACTAATAAGAAGAGCAGCAGTGAAATTAAACAGTGACTGTGATCACGGTTTAACACACTTCAGCTCTTCTGCTGTAAAACTGTGTACTAATATTAGTGTTTTGAAATACTGCTAATAATCAGTGATGGGAAACGTAGCACAATTGTGTCATTTTTGGCACTGTTCGATGTTAGCTGGCACTGTGCCACTCTCGCTCGTTTTCTTGCACTTTTTGTCCATTCGAGCCATAACCGCCAAAAAAAATTTTTGTAGCAAATTTTTTCACTTCGTTTTTAACGAAAATCGATTGTCTGCGATTGTAAATAGTTGATTTTCGTCAAAAAATTAAGCTGAAAAATTATGTTGCTAAAGCTTTGTTGGCGTTTATGGCTCGAATTAGGTGGAAACGTTTTTTATTTCAATAACAAGTATTCTTGTACTATGTTAAGTATTGAAAACTTAGTAGGATTTGGTACTGACAACTAATCGGTTATGGTAGGGAAAAGTAAGGGTGTGCAATGAATGATTGTGACGGACGATTTATTAAAAAAAATAATTTTCTTTGCAAAAACTTATGTTTTAAATATTTCATAATTTTTAAATTTCCCCAAAACGTTGGTTGTCGTATAATATTTCTTTACATTATCAAATGTTTAGTCAAAATGCAAAGATAAAAAATCAGTCTTATCATGAATAAAATTTCACATGGAGATTTCCAAATGTGTTAAAAAACAAGTTTTGTCTGTTGGAACAAGTGGAAATATGTAAGCTTTTAATTTTATTCAAATTGATGATACGAAAATAAAATCCATGTGAACGAAAGATTTGATTTGGAAATTTTTAACTGTGGAATTCATGATAAGGCTAAATAAATGAAAATAATCGAAATAGTCGAAATGCAAGATTTAAGAGCACATTTAATTCTAAGAAAATTTTTCCAACAAAAAATATATTGATGATCTCTATGTTAGAATCATGTTTTGTTCAATTATGTAAAAGACTAGCTGAGCCCGCTAAACGTTGCATTGTCCTCAACTATTGTATTTTCGTCATATGTTTGTTTTATACATATATAAAAAGCCTATCATTCCATTTTCATAAAAATCAGCAGTCACTTCCACATTCGGCCAGGTGACGGTCAAGCGGAGAGATAAGACTGGATGCGGAATGTATGGTTCACATTAAAATAGCATTGTTTTTCTTTTGAGTAAACTATTTCTTTAATAAATCTCTTCTAAAGTGTTATTTAATATTTTCTGAGTATAAGAGGTTTGCGCCTGTGGAACTTATTTTATTTGAAAAAAAAAAAATTTAAAATCGGACCTAATTTTGGAAGGTTTTTTTGTGAATTTCATGGAATTTTCTAGGTATACACAATAATGTATCAAGCAAGGACCATAGTATACTACATGAATATCAAGTACGAACATTTAAATTATATAAATTATATATTTGGCACTATTTGGAAACAGATTTGGCACGAAATCAATATTTCCAATTCACATCACTCATAAGAATAGCTACAAGAACAAACAATAAAATTGCAAAGAAAAAAGTGAGAGCTGTACATAGTTACCAGAAAAGGTGATTTTACGATTTTTTGGACAATAGATGAAGGTATAAAAAAAATTAATGTGGTAGCTTTATATACTGTTAAGTCAACATGCAACAACATTCACAGTTTGTATGAAAAAACTATATTTTCAAAACCTGTTACTTGATAAATTCAATAACAATTGTGATTAGTGATTTTTTAATCACTGTGAAGAAGTAACAGGTTCCGAAATATCGCTCATCTCTAATAATAACCTTACACATATTCCATATAGTAAATATTTTGTGTTATTTGGCTTTACGTTTAATAGTTTACTGGAAACAAAATGAATTTTTACTTCATTCAAGAAAATAAATAATAAAAAACATGAAAAATAAATATGGCAACACTGGTTGCAACACAACTGCACATAACAAGGATATATAAAAGGTGCTGCCGCTTTGCTTGAAGGAAAAACTAAGTATTTGAAAGTAATGGAATAATATTGAAAATAAAAGTAACCTTAAATTACTGTTTTAATAATTTGAAACAAACGCAAAAGTGATTCATATACTTAGGCCGAGTTTACAGCAGACACACACACATGTGCCCAAAAAAGCGTACCCACTAATTACCACAATTGTACATTGAGCATTGCAAGACTATGTTGCGGACAATTACTATGTTTATACGCACGGCTTACTTGCAAATAAAACTGTAAATTGTTGCCATATTTATTGTTTTATTGCGACTTACTAACTCAGAAAACTATTCAAAATTAACGCACTATTTGCAAATAACATGCTTGAGGTTGTCACACTTACAAATGTTTGCTAATAAAAAATAATAAATTGATAAATATTGTGCAAAAAAACATGAATAGAAGAAAATAATGACAATAAAAATAAATTATTATTTGTTATTTTATACATTTAAAAATTTTTTTTGCAAACATAAGTAACATTGCTATAGAAGTGCTACCATTTACAATGCCGTATAAAAAGTGAGTTAATTTATTTGCAAATGTTTTTATTTGCAAGTTGTACTCTTTGAGTACGATTTTTGTTAGATTGTCTGTTAGAAACTGTAATCGACAAATATCGTGCTTAACAAAAATCAAAATTTCCCTCTGTACTTATTTATGAAAGAGTCATACGATACAATTTGGCCAACTGGGCCAAAACAAACACAAATAGCAATAGTATTTGTCAGATCTTCGACCCTAGTGAAAGTGTTGTTATTAAGAAAAAAAAGTGGTTATAGCAATTAATGTTCAAGCAAATAATGAAAAATGCAAGCGAGTCATGGGTAATAATCCAACAAATATAATTGAAACACATTCACAAAAAATCAAATCGATTTTGTAAATTCAAACACACAAGAATTTTTTTAATTTTTTTTTTAAATTTCAAGGAATTTTTGAAAGTCGATAAATCGAATTGAAATAAAAGATTTGACCATGCTCAAGGTCCTCAAATTTGTCAAAACTTATGTGCGGCTGAAAGCGTTGTAAAATTCATTACAGAATAAAATAATAAATTAACTCATAACGAATACGATAATTCCTTTTTCAAGTAATCCCACAATATTATATGAATTATACCAAAAAAAAAATTAATTAATTTATATGTAATTATTTTAGTATTTTATTTTTATTTAATGTGTCAAAATAAATACGAATTTAAAAAAATTATTTGCTGTTGGTTAAGCACATCCAGATTCATTTCATTGCAGCGCAAACTAGATGCATTTCATTGCAATGATCAAATAAATTTATTTAATTAATATATAATTCATTAAAATACTTTAGCTTATGGCTTCGCTCGCGTCTATCTGTTCCGAAAATACATCCATAAAAACCCATTTAAATGCGGTTAAGATACAAGGATACAAAATATCCACTGTTAAAAGAATTTTTAAAATCGTTTTAGCGGTTTGGTAGTGAAAGCTTAGAAAACCAAACTCACTTTCAAATTTATAATATTCGTGAGGATAAGGATAATAAAAACTAAAAATTATTCAATCGTGCTCAAATTTTTTTAAATATTTTTTTGTACCAAATGTAATATATTTATTTTCGAGAAAATAATTTTCTTCATACATACATATATATATAAAGACCGGTCTAATACATACATATATATGTATGTATGTAAATGTTTTCTACCTGTCTGCGTTACTTGGAGCTGAAGAATTAGCTAGCGAAACGTATCTTTTCTTTTACATTAAAGAATGTGTATGCCCCTCAGGGGAACTTTTTAGGATATTACCGGTGTGACAATCCCGGGGTAATTTGGCTTTTTCACTCGGCGTATCTTAAGCTTTTTACCCAAAGATCGTATGTGTAACTACCCAATCTCTGGCAACAGAGGAACGGATGTGCACATATTTATGTATAAAAGTAGGATTGCTATGTTGCCTTGCATGTGCAGCGTCACCTGGAACTGCCCTGAGTGCAAAATACTATAGTGATGAAGCCTTTCGGGGTGGAATTTCGAGGTCTAACCAGTGGCTTAAAACTGTTACCACGGGTTGCGGTGGCCCGAAAGCCATGCTGCTCTAGGAGTTGGATGGGTGTAATGTATCGGCATGGTCCTTTACTAAAAGGTCGACTTCGTCTAACCCCATGGTTAGCTCTAAGTACCTCAGCAAGGTACTAGTTCATACTACAGGGATAACTATGTTCAAAATTTGCAACTTATTTGTTCTTGGTAAGTCAAATGCTTCTTTCTAATGGTGGATTGACGCTCACCTTCGCCTGGTACTAAGACCAGAAAGAGATCTGTACGTTTGTATGTGCGCAGAAAACTTTTGTATGCGCGCACATTTGTAGGAAAAAAGAAACACCACAAATTCTTTCGTCACGAAGTATTTGCTTCTTTACTCCCATACCAACAACAACTTAAACTTGCCAACAGTATCTCTCAATGTTAGTTGTTCAAGACTTTAGTGCATCATCATCAATTGTTAAGAAAGTTCTTTCAAATGGCTTTATGCAGGGCTCTATTTTGCATTATTATCCTTATGACTGCAACAATAAGATAACTATCATTACCTATAAAACATTTTCTGCTTCTACGACGGACAGACGGACTGCTGGACAGACAAACTTTACCATTCATTATCAGTCAGTCAAATTTAAATAAATAAAAATAAGTATTTTGCTGTGAAATCCAATCAGAGAAAAAAAGAAACCAAACACACAAACACACAAAAAGGGTAAAAAAATTATGTATTAAAATTTAATATATGTATACTCGTATTGGAGTCCAAGCTCATCTCGAAATATCGCAGAAATCCAAAAATGTATATATCCACTATTAAATTCGGGGCTACTTTCTTTATATGCAGACATATTCTTTCACTTGCTGCCATTTCCTTCTCAAGTTAAAATTTGTATACTTCAATCTCGAACTTTTTTTCTTGCAATCAAATGAACATCGAAAAATGGTTTACATTTTTGGTTATCGGTCTTGTTTGTTTGAACTTTTTCATAGTTTCTTGTAAAGATTTTGCATCAAGGTAAAATTGGGAGTCTGGTGAAGGTTCTGTAGAACTAATTGTAGCGCTTGTGGCAAATTCTAACTTAGCTTTATTAATATTGAAAATCAAAAAATTGTAAATTTAGAGATGTTAAATTTGAGCTTTCATTACAAACAAAATACCTTTCAGCAAGTTAATTTAATTATTCAGCAAATTTAAATACGATGCATCAAAACAATTCACATATTCCATTTGCAAAAAAGTTACGTATATAAAGCAGAAATCTACATCAACTGACACCACACTGTGGACCAAACATAGAAGAACGCTTATGATGAAGGTTTAGACGCCTTCGAAAACGGCTAGCTATTCCGTTAAACTATGTGTTGTCAGAATATTTATAACTAACTTTGATGTTATTTGTTCATTAATAATTATCACATTTAATTTGGCTTACAAGGCGATACACTCTTTAGTCTGTTCAATTCACAAAAAAATGGTTTTGTTGGTTTGGTGCTAAAATCAACATTACATTACTAAGTGTAAATAAGATGATAACAAAGTGCCTATAAGCGGCTTTTTGCCTGTGGGTGTTTTAAGGATATATGGGAAAGACCCAAATCCTTGGAGTGTGAATTACCAAATTTTTGTCTAATTACATTTTACCATTTTATTATCAGGGCAATTATGTTAAAAATTCCCGCGAGGAATTTCTCCCTTTTCCAATTAGAATTTTTTGTTTTCCCTATCACTTAATGCAAGTTGGAATTGTTCCCTGGGAAAAATTTCTCGCGGAATTTTTTACATAATTGCCCTGAATAACTCCTTCTATTTTTGGCCACTCGATATATGAAATCACGACACTGTGTGACTATTTTCATTATTGACAATATTTTTCAAGTTTCGATGATTTTTTCCGTCTTTGTAATCGTATGTTTCTATGATATTTTACGTTCTAGTGATTTTTCAGTGATGTCGATTTTTGACTTTTTTTTAGCAAATTTTCACGTTTGTCCAATTTCCCATTTTGGCGACTTGATCCATTTCGTTTCTGTTTGGATGTTTGAATGGATGAAATTCTTTCTCTCGTTTATTGATTTTTAATGTTGTCGATTCTTTTCCTTCCAACCGATTTTTCATTTTCACAATTTTTTCTTTATTTTTTCTCATTGTGGTTTTTTCGTGATTTTGGTACTTTCTTTTTGATAATTTGTATCTTTTCTGTGTTTTTACGTTTTGTTTTCTGCTAGTTCCTAGATTTTACGGCTTTTCCGTTTTAACGATCTTCCTGCTCAACAATTATCTTTTTCAGCCCGAAACATATTTTCTGGTGGTTCAGCTTTGTCTATATGCGTATCATTGTTGCTGTAACAAATCGTCAGTAGACTTCAACCACACATTTTTAGTAGTCACAAACCTGTTATCGTATGCACAGACTTTCAAGAACTATTTGAAAATTCACAAACTATAATATTTTTGAAAATCAGAAAAGAAAGAAAAGCGTAGTAGGCTTGTAACGCAGTTTTTGTTTCCAGCTGGGGTAGGCGTCAGCCTGTCCAGGTCCTTACCAAAGGTCTGCTTCCTTTGCAAATAATAACACGAAGATGTTTGTGTTTTAATATTTAGAGAACACAGTATACTTTTATTTAAGAAACTTAACTTAACTTATGCTACTTTAAAACTCAATATCTAGATACGTTGGTTATAAAAAAGCACTCTTGTCGTCTGGGTGACTCCTGGGTACCTTGCCCTGATAATAGTACAAGTCCTCGGAGAATATTGTTACCTCCTGTAAATAGGCGAAATATTCGAAATTTGCGTATGCCTTAATAAATACAATTTACGAATACACGAAAGATTCGGGAGTTCGTGCAGTCGGCTAAAATACGAGTTATGTTCACTAACTACAAAACATACGAAAGATTCGGAAGTTCGTATGCTTTACTAACTACAATACACGAAAGATTCGAGAGTTCGTGTATTAACTAAATACAATTTACGAATACACGAAAGATTCGGGAGTTCGTGCAGTCGGCTAAAATACGAGTTATGTTCACTAATTACAAAACATACGAAAGATTCGGAAGTTCGTATGCCTTACTAAATACAATACACGAAAGATTCGAGAGTTCGTGTATTAGCTAAATACAATTTACGAATACACGAAAGATTCGGGAGTTCGTGCAGTCGGCTAAAATACGAGTTATGTTCACTAACTACAAAACATACGAAAGATTCGGAAGTTCGTATGCCTTACTAAATACAATACACGAAAGATTCGAGAGTTCGTGTATTAACTAAATACAATTTACGAGTACACGAAAGATTCGGGAGTTCGTGCAGTCGGCTAAAATACGAGTTATGTTCACTAACTAAAAAAACATACGAAAGATTCGGAAGTTCGTACGCCTTACTAAATACAATACACGAAATTTTCGGGAGTTCGTGTATTAACTAAATACAATTTACGAATACACGAAAGATTCGGGAGTTCGTGTAGTCGGCTAAAATACGAGTTATTTTTATTAGCTACAAAACACACGAAAGATTCGGAAGTTCGTATGCTTTACTAACTACAATACACGAAAGATTCGGGAGTTCGTGTATTAACTAAATACGATTTACGAATACACGAAAGATTCGGGAGTTCGTGTAGTCGGCTAAAATACGAGTTATGTTTACTAGCTACCAAACACACGAAAGATTCGGGAGTTCGTGTATTAACTAAATACGATTATCAACTCTACTAGGTAATATATGTATATCGAAACAAGAATCGGCAAAGCTCTCGGATGATAGTTCAAGTGGCCTTCTTGTAACTACCATTCGTACGGTGTCGTGACTTGCTTCCCGATTGCTTTTAAAACTTGGCTTCTTATATAGTTCCACTCCACAACTGTATGAGACTTCCAACGCACATTTCTTAACTTCAAAGTTAATAATAAACAATGTAAACTAAACCATTATGTTATACCCTACATTAATTGAGGTGGTATGCACCTATCCGTTGTGAAGTATGCAACTATAGGTTTTATCGTTTGTAACTTCACGTTACAGGCTTAGAAACTTATACAAAACCCAGCAAATAATTTATTTTTGATATAAATCTTTTTTATTTTTCTACACATTTATACAATTAGAAATACATTAATTATTACCGTTTAAGTATCTTTTTCGGGTTTGGCGATCGATTTCTTTAGTTTTAGAGTCAGCAATTTTTTACTTTGGACAAATTTTATTACAGATTGATAAAAAAATGCTTCATTTTAATTACATCCAAAAGTAATTTTTTAATCCATTTTAGACATTCTTTCACTTTATGAAAAAATTGGGTCAAATTCTGTAAGTTTGATCTGAATCTGTTAAATGGTTATATGATTTTCTGAGCATGATTGGTTCGGGGCCCATTTACCTGTTCGGACTCAAAAAGCTGGTGTTATACAAAATGTATAAATCTTTAACTATTTTGGGGTTTAACTTGTCGGAAAGTTAAACCCATCTGTTGTTCATATTTTTGCGCCATAGATGAGCGAAATTGGAAGTGCACATTTTGTGAATAAGCTGTCATCGATTTAATGACTCAGCTAATGTTAAAAACATCGAACAGTTTTCACTCAACTGGTTGTAAGCTAGTTTTTTAAATTTTGCAGAAGACGGTTTTTTAGCAATCGGTTTTTTTTAACAATCGTGAAAAATTAATAATATTTTTTTAAAAAATTTTCATTGGACTATTTGACTATGTTGAGGCAGGGCAAGAAGTTTAAAAAAGTTATTATATAATAATGTATGTACGTAATATCTTATGTTATCTAAAAGCAAAACAAAAACATTAAAGTTCTCATTACGTTTTGAGTTTTGTTTTTAAATCTTCCCTAGTGGTTATAATCTCTACACTCTTATAGCCTTATAATTTTAATGAATGTTAAATGGTGAATTTGACACCACTGACGATGATGAAATTGAGGCAGATGATGAGGTTGAATCATTTAATGAAGAATATTGCAATAAAATACCAAAAGCATTCTTAAGCCATAGCTGCCCCTGATATTTTTATAAGATATTGCGAAGAGCAGGAGTTAACTGCTGGGAATATCTTAAAACTTTTAAGCCTCAGAGAATTTACGTACAAAGAAAAACAAAAACATTCGCCAAATAAAAATGTTCAACTGTTTGTGCAAAAAATACTGAAAGAATTTTATAAAAACATATAAAGTTTTATCTTAAAGTGAATTTCTTGTAAATAAATATACATACTATATATATACTCGTAACTTAGTTTATGTTTTAAAAAATATAAATAATTTTTTTTCGGTTGTTTCGGACATACATATGTCCGATTATCGAGATTATACTGTATTATTATTATCATTATTATAATTTTTATTCTTATTGTTTGGTGAAACGAGCACTTGCACGAGTATTATGTAAATATCTCGAAAGTATGTAATAAATGGTAAATCAATATTTTTCTTCATTCTGAACCGGTTGGTTAAATCAAACCTAAAATTTAAAAAAATGTATACACACGTAAAGCATTTTGAAGTGATTTACACTGTCATAACAAAGGAAAAAATAAAAATATAAGATGAAAATAAAAATCTTGTTTAATTCCTTTTTCGTTTTTAATTTTGTTCTTAGTTTTTTTTTTTGTTCCTGAACTGCTATTGTAAATGTAATTGGTTTTCCTTAAGCAATAAAATCAAGCATTTCGATTTCGTATTATTACTGGGCACCTACACATTATTGTTCCATTATAATTACAAGTTGCTTTTCATTTGTAGTTCTTGTAGTCTTGTTCTTGGTTTAGTATGCAGAGATTAGTGAGTGGATGGACGGATGGAAGGACAGATAGACGAATGCATTAATTTACTCTTGAAACCGTTGCCGGGGTATTGAAGATGATCACGGTGGTGGTGATGGTGGTGGTGGTGGTGGTGGTAGTAATGCTGCGAAATAAGCGAGACTATAACCCTTTTTATGCTTGATCTATGTGTACGTCTGTCTACCTTGTTTTTTATATTTTAATTTTATTTCTTTCTAAAGATCCAAACTAAAATTATTCAATAATATGTACACACATACATACTATGCACATATGTATATATGTAGGTACGGTGGAATCGATCGTTGGGAGACGCGTGTGTGTGTGAATGCGTGAACGAGTAAGTGTATACAACGGCACTAATTGTAAATATGTTGCATACACATAATCATTTTAGCATTCTTCAGTAATTTGTAATAATTTCCTCAGGGGTCAAGTAAACCATACAGTCGGCCAGTCAACAAACCAACCAACGATTCGACTGAAAGTGCAGAACCAATAAATTTTGTATGTAGATATGTATGTACATACATATGTAGATGACTGAATATCAGCTTAAATATTTAAATTTGTAGAGAAGATTGAATTCACTATTGAGCATATATGTACATATGTATGTACACTTCATCCTTTCTGAACGCAGTTAAGAAAAAATATTATACAATAATATATGAATAACGTTAAACAGTTTATATTTAAATAATAATATTAGGATAATACAATTTAACATTTCATTTCTGTATTATTTGCGACGACAGGCCTAAATACATCTTAGTTATTTTCGCACTTATTTATTCCTTAAGAAAAAAATATTTTTTTTTTATTTTAATTTATTCCTCATAAAATAGTTTTTTTTACAATGATATTTATTTATTGTATCTTCAATACTGAACTAACAATAAGTATTCAAACTGTAAGGGCCATTATTACAACTTAAAGTTAGTTAAAAGTAGGCTTTTGTCGGACGTATAAAACCCTCATTATTATTTAAAATTTAATTTAATTTTTAATTATTAGCCCCGACCAGTGTCGGACATCATCTTAGTGATACTAATTAATAATATATAAATGTAGTATTAAGCACAACAAAATTTTTAAGAAGTTTCATCTGGAGTGTTTGTTGCGTATTAAGCCGTAGTGTGCCTCTTTTTAAAGCGGATGTGTCCAGTAAAATTCAAGATATTATGAGCAGTTACTTGTGGCATATTTAAATCAAGATGTAAATTTGAGTTTTTAATGTACCATGGGACCCGATGTTATTAACCATAAAATTTTGTTTTGCCTTCATAAAATATAAGTTAGTTTTTGAGTTCTATTTTTAATGAAACTATTTTTTTAAGCTTTAGGTCAGTAAATTTTATAAATTTCTTTATATTTTTATATCGATATTTCGTTAACCTTCAGGATTATTATTGTTTTTATATTATATTTTATAAAATTTACTGACCTAAAGCTTAAAAAAATAGTTTCATTGAACATATAAAAAGGTCGAAAAATTAGATAAGCAATTTAGTTCTATTTTTAGATTGGATATTATTATTATTTGAGTTTTATTCATTTGCCAGGAAACTAATATTAGTTTTTGAGTTCTATTAACTTTTCTTAGAAAATGAAAATTACTTTTTGAAATTTAATTTTTGAGTTTTAGCTTTTCCTATTAAAATATCGATTACTTTTTGCTTAGAAAAAAGTAAATTTGTAAACTGTATAAAGAGCATTTTCTGGTCTTAAATTAATATTAACAAATTTGAGATCAAATTTAAAGCCTATTATTTGTTAAACTAAATAAGAGTTTTGAGCAATAAATAAAATTAACTAAAACCTACTAAAAATAAAACTCGGTATAAGCCGTGATGCCAATTTTCTGGTTAAATTTAACCATTTTTCATCCCATTTAGCCGGAAAAAAAGTGAGTTTAGCTATTAGCTATTTTTTAGCCATTTTTATTTTAATGCAGCTATTTTTTTAGCTATTTTTAAAAAACATTAAATTTTTTGTGACTTTCCATAAAAAACTTAAACTCACAGCAAAGGAATATTTATTATCTACCAAAAAACACAACAGAGTACATAATCACCCCTATCGTGAAAATGTTTTCCCTCGAAATTTTTTAATTTTTCACAAAATTGCAATTTTGATTTCCCTTTATTATGAATAATATTTTTCACGTGGACTTTTTCACTTTTCCCTTGGTTTTGTTCACTTTGTTTTTGCAGGCTGCGATATTTTCCTTCGAATTATATATTAAACTTTATAAATATTTATTTTTAGCACAAGATTAGTAAGTAAATTTCATGATTTTTAACCTTAATTCCCTGCAAAACATTTTTTCACGGAGTAGGAATCGCTTTGTCTCACACACAGTAAACTTCATTGTGGTTCGCCGCAGTGGTATACTAAAGAATTTTTTTCCACTTCATTTAGAATATTTAGAAACACAACTTTTAAGTTAACAAAAATTAATTTGGGACCTATAATTTTTGTATTTCTGATTATTAATTAAACTTAAATTTGTCTGATTTTCAATTAAATTTTAAGCTTCCCTTCTTTACATTCACTGAGACTGATAGCGTGAAAAAATTTCACATGGAATTCCCGATACCTATTTTCTGTTCGGGTGGAATACAAATTTCACGTGAACAAAAATTCCTCTTGTTATTCGCGATAGGGGTGAATATGTTATTATTTTCGCATTAATATCAATAAATTACGGTTTAAATTTGCCATTTTTGTCTTAGCAGTCTAAAAGCGCTTATATGAAAGAGATGGCTAAATTGGTAATAACAAGATTTGCTACTCCGTTCTTATAATCGTTGCATTGTTGTTGTAAGTTGTCGGGTCTAATTGGTGGTTTATGATATCAATCAAAGAAGGGTCATTTTTATTTTACATGAGTGATAATAAAAAATAAATTTAACTTTAAATGAAAGTTTAAAAAATAGCAAATGAATAAATATTATAAACAAAAATTTCACAAGGAATGTATTAGTAAAAAATAAAAAAGAATAGAATTCGTATTGCAAGTATTGCAAGTTGGCACTACATGCGCAGTTGCGCAGAAGAAAAATTATTTTATTTATTACTTCAATTTATTGTTTTCTTTACACTTTAGAAAAGTTTCCGATTTGCTTTAAAAAAAATATATATGAAATTCCTTCTGGTTTTTGATAAAGTTCATGATTTATGCATTCGATGACGCTTAGCCATTTTTAGCTATTTTTCAAGGTTGGAAACCGAAACTAATAACGGTATCGGTATTGATACCGGTACAACTTTTTTTTAAATTTCGGTATCGGTATCGGTAACGGTATCGGTATTTTTTTATTTCGGTATCGGTATTACCGGTACATACCGGTATCGAGCTTATAATACCGGTATACCGATATTACTGCTAAATTTATTAGTTCAGACAGTGGACAGAGCAAAAAAAAATTTTTTTTTTAATTACTTCGAAAAGTTAAATAGCTGATGTTAATAAGAATCTCTACCCAAGTAGATAGACTAGGGTGCTGATGAAGTGCGTGGCTGCACAGAAAGGTATCGGTATTTCCCCCAGCTATAAAGTCTAGTTTAATTTTTCTTCTCTTCTTTAGAAACTCACATTAATTAATAATAATATTTCATTCAATAAGAATCGAAATTACTGAACTTAAGCCCGAATAAGAAATTATTTCTGATTAAAATTCACTACATTTCAATTAAATTGAAAAATTTCTCATATTTCCAAAAATCTTATCCGGCGAAAAATAAGAACAATACTGCAAAAATACTAAAAGTCCCAGTTTTAGGATTTTGTAATTTTTTTTTAAATTCCCGGGAACTCAAAAGCAGATTGTATTTGTTATTACTTTCTGTGTATTGCATCATTTTCTACCTCAGAAAGACTTTTCACCCGAAAATATTTATTGGCAAAATTTTTTTATAATAGCGAAATAATTTACCCACTTCTTTTAATGTTACAAATTTTGTCCCTTATTCATAATAAGCTTCATTTTCTAAATCTAACAACATTTGACTCCTCCATTAGCAGAACAGTGGACAAAGGTTGGTAAAAAAGCCAAGTACATTAAGCAAATAAACAGAGATAAATAATAATTTTTCTATCTTCCAGTCTAATTTTTATTTTTTATTGTCGTTACGAATTCGTACCGTATCGTTACGAAGTCGTGTCAACCATTTCATACAAAAATTTCATACAAATAAAAGTATCAAAATTTTTTTGATTCTCATCAATCAGTGCCGACAACGTGAACGTGTCGCCAAAAAAAACAACAGCACGTACATAACTATATGATTGATGGATTTTTTGTACGTCTCCTGGGCACTTTATACACGTTTGAACTTTTTAATCATTTGCTTACAACACTTGACGCGATCCTTGTTTAAGCAATTGATATATTATGGGGTATCCAACAAATTCTTTTTACAACTAAGTGTTCATGCAAAATCTAATGTATTTAAGTGAAACTAATATACAAGGATGCCTTTATCTTACAATATGTCACATGACAATCTTGCATTATCAGTTCACTCCCTGCATCGATGTTTTGAGGCACAACAACCGATTTTGGAGAACCTTCATGGAGTTCGTCGGCGAAGGAACTACGACCACGATTGACTCTAGCAGCGATATACTGTGGTTTTTGATGCGTCCTTATCGCCATATAAAGAACTGACTTTATCGACACATTCTTGTTGAGATAACCCACCACGAAAGTTATAAAAAATAATCCAACGAAAACCTTCTCGTGAAATTTCCATTTTTTTTTTTGTCAAATTGATTTTCTGAAGTCACTGTAAACAAAAATAAATTCAGTGAAGTTCGACTTTGACCCGCAAACGAAGGGTTCCGTACGGGCACGAGATATGTAGTTCAATACGAACTTTAGCCAATATAAACTATAGTTTTGGCACTTTTTTTCTCGTTTTGAGGATTTTTTTTTTAATTTTGGCGATTTTTTTTTAATTTTGGCGATTTTTTTTACATAAATAATTATTTTGGTTTTCACGCATTTTTCGCGTTTTGGCGATTTTTTTCAGTTTTTGGCATTTTTTTCATATTGGCGATTTTTTTTCATTTAAACGATTTTTTCGAATTTGCCGATTTATTTTAGTGCTAGAAAATTTTTTTTAATTTTGTCGATTTTTTTTTAATTTTTGGCGATTGTTTTAAGATTTTTGGCAATTTTTTTCAGGTTTTGGCAATTTTTTTCGGTTTGGCGATTTTATAATTTTGGAATTTTTTAGTTTTACCGTTTTTGAAAATTTTAAGAGTTTACCTCTTACGGTTTCCAAGATATAGCAAATTGTCAAAATTACATAGTCAAAACTGCATTAACTGATGGACCACCCTTTAGTTAAAATTTTTTAATATTTTAATGTTAATTGTTGTAGTCTATATAAAAATACACTAATTTTACAAATTTCAATTGTATGTATATTACATGGGATTTTAGCACTTTTCGTTGCTCGTTTTGGAACACCCTTTAATTTTTAATTCTCATGTATTTGTTGTTGTAGCGGCCAAGGTTCTACATACTCTGACCAAATTTCAGGTCCGTCGCTCTTACGGTTCCTGAGAAAATACCGTGTGACGGACAGATGGACAGACGGACAGCGTTGTGAAAACAATAGGGGAGCGTAGCGAAATCAATAGGGTACGTTTATGCTAAAAAACGTCAAACTTTACGAGTATTATGGTGTTCCCAGATTTTAGCTATAAACATTATACTTATAAATAGCAGCCCTAGTATCTACTTCTAATAAGACCAGCGTCACCGATTTCTCTACAATTATCAAAAAAGCGATAAAAAAAGTACCTTGAACTATTTTGGGACTATAAAATTTTTTGTATAAGTTTTGTGTAATTTCAGCCCAACATTATACACAAGTAATTTTTATAATTAAAGACCTTCATTTCATTTGAAAAGAAATGAAACAGAATGTTCAAAAAAGTGAAACTGGTGCGAAATTTGCTCCCATGAGCTTGAAAAAATGTGGATCGTTATGACGACCATAAAATTAACATAACTTACGAAACACATTTCTCACACAGCACGAATTTTGACAATAAAACTCAATGATTTGAAAGCGATGTTCGTTTGTTAGTGAATTCATGGTGAAATGACAAACCTTATGAGCAGTTTAGGAATTGCCACAAGCTACGAATCTTTTTTTTTGCACTAAAAAAATTCACATTGAAAAAAAAAACAAATAGGAAAAAAATCACTTCATACATCGATGGCTTAATATAAAAAGGGTGTATCTCAATTTTTTTCGATATCGCGTTTTTAACGTTTTGTATTCTCTTTGAAGATCTTAGTACATTACAATTAAAAATGAAGGACTTATAGCAACTTAAAAAATTTTTTCTGCATGTACATGCTTTAGTTTTTCTCCAGTTTTTTGCTTCTCCTATAAAATATCGAAAATTTGTGTTCCGCCTTTCTTCTATTAAGCCACCGATATATTCTTATACAAAAAGCATTACTTATTATCAAACTCAAAATTTGTTTTGTGTAATTTATAACATTTTGGATAATTTTGAGGTTCGTCTGTGTAAAATTTAATTTCGATTTCGGCAACACTGAACAAGACTGTTTTAGTAACACATATGTACTCTTATAAAAAGTTTTTATTTAAATCAATGCGAATTATTTTTAACTGTTTAGTGGCTATTTTTTATTTTGGAAATATATTATTTTCAATTACAAATTAATGATAAACTCTGCATAAATCGGTCTCAGTCTTAGAAAATAACTTTACGAAAGCATAAAGTTATGACTAAAGTTCTTTGTTGTGTTTCATTTAGTTTCTTTTTCTGTTGTCGTAGTTATTTTTGTTATTATTTTTTAAGTTTTAGTCCTCTTTTTTTGTTCTTAACCGTCGTTGTATGCTAAACCATTCATAATCTTTAATGAATAATATACTTTTGCTTGTAATTTGATTTAGCTTTTGCTCTCTTCTCGTTTCAATAATAACAAGCGTTTGCAAATCTTGAATTATGGATGAATGCCTGTGTATGTTTTTGCATGACATTGTCTTGTTACTTTCGAGTCCTTTAAACGTGATCATGATGATGATGATTGTGGCAAGTTAGGGTGTTTGTGTTTGTGTTTGTGTGCTTTTGTTTTGTTTTCTTGGCAATTATCATGTTCGTGGCAAGACTTTGATGAAGGCGATGATGATGATGATTTTTGAAATACATTGTTGAAGCCAAACATATCCATAAGCATTTATAGTAAGTATAGTACGAGGAACTGACTGGATGGTTTGGTTGCCGTTGATGAAAATTTTTAACTCTTGTGGGTATACAGATACATACATATCGATCGATGGCTTAATATGAAAAGGTCGTATCTCGTTTTTTCACAAAATCGCGTTTTTTGCAAATTCTGGCGAAGGACCCTCAAATACACATTTCTTACAAATTTTTTTTTATGTTAACAAATAAAAAAATTATAAACATTTAAAAAAAAAGCCCTACCTCATTTGAGAAAATTCTTCGAAGAAAAATGCCCTAACTAATTTTAATATTAATGCACTTCGTTGATGTGGATGATGGATTAGTTTTTAAGGCAGCGTCGCTTTTATTGTAACAGTCACAAAAATAACAGGGTAGCAATCAATAGTATAGTATAGAGTCGCAATCAGTAACATAATTACTATGCCACTGGGTGAAATAAAAAAGAATGGGGTTTCCCCGAAATTGTATGAAATTTGCATCATTGTAATATAATAGTGTCGAGAACTGACACTTTAAATAATTGAAGCGTGAAAAATAAATTGAAGTGTCAAAAGTAAATAAAGTTATAATATGAATTGCGCAACAAAAAATATTGCCTCCGGTGCGGTAAATTCAGATGATATTCGCAAAAGGAATAGCGTCGCGAATAAATCAAAATGGAAAGAAAACGTCAACAAAAAGAAAAGAATGGAAGGTGAGCAATATGTGGGCATATCTAACAAAGAACTTTCCCAAAAACCTCCTCAACAACTCGGTGAGTCGTGTTCATCACATTATTGTGTGAAAAGTGCATTGAGAAACTGTTCAGTGTTTTCCGAGGCCACTCGAAAGGAAATATTTAAATTGTTTTGGGAAAGATCCTGGGAACAAAAGCGGATCTATATTACTGGTCTTATTAAAATTTCGGAGAAAAAAGTAATAGTTCTGAAAATTCGAGACGAGCATATACAATAACATACTTCCTCAAACAGGATTACAATAGATTACAAGTATGCCGCCACATGTTTCATTCAACACTAGGACTAAAGGAAAAGATGGTTCGAAATTGGATCGACTCTGCCGGCAAACACGGTTCGCAAAATAGCCCCGACAAATCATTAAGTGTGCGCAAGTCTGCTAATCTATCAACAGTAGCAGGTAAGCACAATCAAAAACGACGTTCTTTCTTACAAACATGGCTGGATGAGTTACCAAAAATGGAGTCTCATTATTGTCGGAAAGATTCCAAGATATTATATTTTCAGACGGATTTTTCTTCATATCAAGAAATTTACCGGATCTACGTCCACGAGTGTGAATCCAAAAAGGAAAATGAGAGCATGAAAATATCATATTCTATTTTTGATGAAATAATGAAGAAATCGAACTATTCCATTTTTAAGCCCATAAAGGACCAGTGCGACTTTTGCGTATCTCACAAAGCAAATAATGTATCGGACGAAGATTATCAAAAACATAGAGATGACATTGAAAAGATGCGTGAAGAAAAATACAACGATATTAAAAATGCCGAAGACGGATTATGTGCAGTTTTTTGTATGGATGTGCAAGCAGTGAAGTTGCTGCCTCAAATCAATGCCAGTGCTGCTTTTCATTATTTATTTATTTTCTTTTATTAAAATATCTAATTTTCACCTTAGTGTAAAAAGGCCCTAACTTGAATTTTCTTTCACGAATATGATTAACTGAAAGCCCTATCTTACATATCTTCATTAATATTAAAAAAAAAAAATAGAAAAGAAAAGTAGTCATTGCATTTCCTGCTTGTTTTACTAAAAAACTGCGTTCAAAAACAAACATATTCCCAAATCGTTCCGATTTTATTCAGATTTTTCCTTGTCCTGTAAAGTAGCTAAAAGTTGAGATACGACCTTTTCATATTAAGCCATCGATATGTATCTATGTATGTACATATGTATACGTATAAAACTTTGTTTGTATGCATATTTTTTTGTTTCCAAGATTACCGTCAATGCCATTATCATTTCAAAGAATTAAATATATGAACGTACGAGCTTTACTGGTTGTTCAAAATTTATATGGCTGTATGTGTTTGGATGTAAGATATTATTTTTTTTAGTACATATATCCATAGGTGATGAAGGTGGAGGTGTATAATTTAAGTTTGTCGCTTTGTTTGTAGCGCTAACACAATGTTTAAGTTACTTAAGGCATTTGCTGTTCGTGCAAAATTGTTCAAAAAATTTAATTTTACGTTTAATGCTCAAAAACACTTACAAGTCGAAAAAAAAACTAAACGTTTCCCCCAATTTGCACTTGCAATATAAATCTGCTGCTTGTTTAAATTTTGATATAAAACTTTCCATATATCTAATTTTTTTTATATTTTGAACGCATACAGTACTTTTCATTCGTTCAAGCCAGTATATGTACATAAATAGTATCTGAGAGTCTTTTGGCTAGTTTTGTTTCATTTTTTGTATTTATCACAGCCATATAAATATGCGCATTGTTAGAAGATTCACTTTTTTGTATTCTAAATTGGATGACAATAAGAAAAACGAAACCTTTTTCTTAAACAAAATAAAAATCTTTAACCACGTTTTAAGCTTTAAAAAGAATTCCAGAATTTGTATGATCAATTAATACTATAGAAAAAAGTACGACTTATGAGATGACAGACACTGTAGTATACGAGTATTTATTCAAGAATGTCTTCTTTTGAAAAATGTTTTATTTTATTCCAAACTCACAAACATAAGTTTGTTTGATAATAATTAATGACACTCAAAAACAATAGACGGTTTCATTTCTTAAAAGGGATGCCAATACCAAAATGCCGATATATGTACAAATAGTCCTGTGCGTCTGGAAATTCTGGAGTTTTTTAACAAATCTAGAGATTTCTGATTTTTTTAACAATAAATTTTACATAGTAAATGTACATAGGTATGTATGAGTGTGTGTTGTAATTTCTTATTTTGATTTAAAGCGTGTCAAATTCAATGCGAATTTAAAAACTTTTGTTTGTTGATGGCTGATGAGTTGCCTAAGCAGCAATAAAATGCATTTAGTAGACGTAGTTAGACCGCGTTTAGACACGAAAACATTTGGAAGGGAAAAATTTACGCCCGTCTAAACTGGGACTTTTAATGGATATTGTTACAGCCTGATCGGAAGTATATACAACACCCTGGGGTAACAAGAACCCCCGTTAATATTAACGTAATTTCTTCAAAGAAAATATTTCACAATTTTAAGGAATATTTTTAAGAGTTTTTTAAATCTATTTCTATATGTTAAGCAATTTGTAATTATTGCATCATATCGAAATAAAGAAACTCACCGGTTTAGAAATAAAAAATTGTTATAATGTTATTTTGAAAAATTTCATAAAGAAGCTAAAATATATATATACATATCGAGAGCCTATATTTAAAATATGTCAACTCAAATTTGGTTAATATGAGTTTCCGATAGCAAATAGCTCCCCTATGGAATATTCATCTTAATATAAATTTTTTATAAAAACATTTATGTTTTAACGTTTTATAAAAATTTTTTTTGTTCTGCTATTTCAAAGTATAATTTTTTGGTGAAAATAAACACTAACTCCCATGTAAATTTCCTAAATTTAAAAAAAAATAAGTAATTTATTATAAATTTACCTCATATCTTATTGCATTAGACATGCTGAACACGAATCTGGTAAGGATTTTGATATCATATGGGTAGCTTTTGAGATATGCTCACTTTTAACATATTAGTACAGAGGGGTTCCGATAAAAAAATGGTTGGTAATATACTGTGAATAACTTTTAAACTGGTTATCGAATAGAAACATTATGCATCGGCCGATTATAGTCAATGATATAAACTTTCGAAATTAATTTGATTTGGAGTAGCCCTATTACAATAGACATTGAATTAGAGATTGCCAAAGATGAACACCTCGATATAGAGGAGGCTTTCAGTCAGGCTTAAGTTATTTTTTTATGGTACTTTAAGTTTTTTTCTATTAGCTTTTCAATTCTTATATCAAATATTGAGTATAAGACTTCACAAATTTATTGAATAGATATATTTAAAAAAAATCATGTTTTTGTTTTCAGATAAAATATGCTAATTCAAAAAAATACGCAAACCAGAGCAAAATACATTTTTTTGCATAACTATAAATAAATAAATAATAATATAAATGATCTTATGGAAGGCACATCATTCACAAATTTACTAGTTTTTCGCCCTACTGTGGGTACAGATTGTGACGAATTAAAAAATCTCAGGAAAAGGTTGACCAGTTGTTTTTCCAATTATATTTTTTTCTTCTGTCACCTCTTTTAATTCACTTAACTCCATATCTCTGGCTATGAAAAAAATGCACTTACATAAGTTTTTGGCTTATTTTAAATTCATATTTTTTCTTTCAGTTCAGGAAGTGTTATTTTTCAGGTAAAAAAGTGCTTTGTATTATAAAGTGCCTGTTTCATTTTATTTGTTTTTGAATTAAAAATGTTGCCGCTTAAATTAAAAAAAAAAATTATCTAAATAAAATGATTTTTAGTAAAAATTTTTGCCTAAATAAAAAAGGTGTAGAAAAACTCGAAAACGACCTAGCCTGGATTACCAATTGTGTATACATTTTTCTTATACTCGTATATCACTCAGTTTTACGGACGTTAGTTTCAATAAAATTGAGCTTTGCTGTTTGTGAGAGACCCTGTCCCGAGTATATTAAAGGAACATTGTCAATGTCTTAAGAGTTTACTTAGATGTGACAGGCAAAGATTTTTATTTGAAAATCTAGATCAATATTTTGTTGTTTACTGCAATAAAATTATAAATAAAAATCTTGTCTTATTTATCCAAAATACAGTTCCAAAATTTTAATTCTGATATCGTGATATCTTTTCAAATTGAAGTTAAATTTTTGCAAGTATCATAATAAAAAAATGTGTATAAATTGCTTTAGTCAACATTTGTATGGCAATTTTGTTTTAATGTATACTTTAAACCCAAATTATTGTTTTCAATACGGCAGGTATTATTTGTTTCCTTTCTTTTGTTAATTTTTTTTCTTATTTTATATGAAAATTTTGTGAAATTTTCTTATTAAAAATATATTTTCATTGACAAATAAACAAATAAATTTAATTTTTAGGAGCATATTTTTTGAGTTTTCAGGGCATATTTGCAAGATTTGAGTGCATATTGAATGCGCATAAAACGCTTTTTTAAAGGTAGGATCACACGCAATGCACCAATTATTGGTCCATTTTATAGTCCATCGTATGATTTCACAATTTATTGTCCCATACGACAATCGAAAACAATATTCTTATGATTTGCCGCAATCAAATGCAACTTTGGTACGGCAATCGTGTGAACGGTTGATAGGCAACCAAGCCCCCATTAAAATGTTAAAAATGCTCCAATATTTATTGTGTTCTAGAGCAGCAATCAAAGTAGTCAATATGCGACAATTTCTTAAATTAATTTATGTTTTCGTGTGCGCCAAGTGTTTTCGCAAGTACAATAAACTTAAACTTACTTTATAGGTATGTACTCGTAGTTATAAATAATTTGAAACGTTAACATGGAACTGTGAGCCAATCTTTAACCTATAAATTTAGTTTTTACGAAAATATCCTCTGCTTTGTATATTTGATAAGCATAAAATATAGAAGACACAGGCAATTTCATTTTATTTAAAGGAACAAACCATTACTACGTACAAAAAAAAACAGAAAAAAAAATTATTTCTTAAGAAAAACTATTTGCACGTAAAACAAAACAAACTACCACAACAGCTCCTTGTTTGTATTGCACAAGTTAGAGCAATCGTATGACTGGGCTGCTGCGGCAATTATTGTCCCAAATTCATTCTTCGCCAATCTGCGTAAGTCACATTTTACTGTTTTGCAGGAGAACAGTTTTAAACTTACAAGTCGATTTACAGAAACTTACTTATTTTGCAGTTAAATATGGAAATTCGTTATTGATTTCAATTTTTTATAGAAAACCATCGTTCTACACACTGTAACTTGCAAATTCAATTTGAAATAATATCAAAGTATAAGCTTAATTGAGCAATTATTCCGAATGAGACTTTAAGTCGGAAAAAGATAAGCACCAATTTATTGCGCTATAACTTCCTGAAAAGTAGCACAAAATAATAGAAATTTTTGTCAGAGATAATTTTGAATATGCAGGTGCCACTAACTTAAAACGTGCTTATCTCGACTTAAGCACCTTGTCTTTTTTTGCCACAGAAATATACTATTTTCCTAACGATTTGTTAATAATAAAATTAACTTATTTTCTCTTCTACTTGCACTCATTTCTGATTTATCATTTCTCCATATAAAACAATAAAAATAAATTAATGAGGTGTTTTTGGTCATTAAGATTCTATTGAATAACTTTTTATTTATTTATTTACAAAACCAAAATACTTTTTTTAGAATTGGTATGAATTTTTTAAGGAAAAAAATATATTTAATAGCTTAATTGACCTTTAATTAATTACAGTACATATCGTGCAAAATATTATCGACATTTTATATTCTATTCATACGAATATGCAGGATTGCATTTAGTGTTCCAGCTGAAAGCAGTATGAATAAAATCTATAGCTATTTACGAACTATTTTTTAGTTTCTGTTTTATTAGTTTATTCAACTTTTCATAGTCACATAGACAAAAAAAATTTGAATAAAACAAAACAATTAACAAATCGATCAAAGTCAAGTTATTATAATCCACTAGTATAATATCTATTCCAAACGGACGACACAATTGTCCGTAATCTAGATGTAAATAATTTTATTACGATTCGAAGAAAAATTATATAAACGTCATAAAAAAAAATTAAAACACAGTCCCACACTTTAGATACATACTCGTACTTGTAGATACTAACATATCGATGGTTTCAAGTATAAAGGCCCTAACTCATATTTTTTTACAAAATTTAGTTTCTCAGTAATTCCAATATATTTTACACAAATACACGTCGTCACAAAAAGTTATTGCAATAGTGTACAAAATAAAGCTTTTACATGCAGATGTACAGTTTCTGTTATATTTTTACCTTCTCCTCTTAACTTAAAATTATTTGAGTTATGGCCTTTCTAGTAGTATGCAATAATTAATAATACAAGAAATTAAAAAAAAAACAAACACGGAATCCCTTTAACCATGTTATATAATTCAATTTATCGATATGTCTTTCTTTAAGAATTTTTATGGCCAGCGTTGCCAAATGCGCAAATTTATATGTTTTTTGTATTTTTTTTAACTGCAGAGCAGTCAAGCAGTTTTTTTTATTAATAAACAGTTTTTCGCTTTTAGCTTTTTCCCTCTTCAGTAAATTTTTCAATTCCAATACAAATTTCAAATCATCAGATATTAGTTTGTTCACTTTTATATTTAGAAGAAGCTCATACACACGCTCATTCATTTCATCATCGTATAAAAACCTCATGAAAGTTTAATTTATATGAAATATGCTCATACAATTTTAAAAAATTTTACTCCTAAAAAACTGTATTGAAAACACTAAAAAAATTAGTGAATTGTAGAAACAGGGCCTCATAAAAGCAGAGCAACGTCAGAAATGATACGTGTTTCTTCGCTGAATAATTCTGTATGTTATATCAGTACATAAACTGCTTATCGAAGCGTTATTACGATATTATTTCATTTCAATGGGAAATATAATAATGGTGAAATTTCTTACCGTTTTTTCTTCTGAAAAATAGTTTTTTATTTTTTACTCAAACGTATATGCCAACACATAATATGGTTTTCTTAAATGTAAATGTGTCAGCTGATCGAATCTGTTACATTAAAAGCAATGAAAATGTTTGCATGACTGAATTGTTACGTAACTCTAACGTCAGAACCAGTAGAAAATAGAATTTGATGACGGGGTTACGTGACATATGTAGACAGTGGTGGGATGTATGTACATATATTGAATTGAAGTGTGGCAAAATAAATAAATTTATTAATACATGGCATATTTAATAAATTTAGTTTTCTAACAAATCGTTTTTTTTTTAATTTAAAAAGACACTTCCAATCCAACTTCCAACCAAGACACTTCCAATGTGTTTATTTTTTTATGTATGTATATATAATTACCCAATCGGATTTTTATTAGTTAGCTCAAAATATGGGTGACTTTTTGATAACTTATTTACAACTAGTTTCTGAACTAATTCATAAATGATACAGGTGTGAGTCAGTGTTGAACTACATTTAAGCTAACTCAAAACTGATGCAGAGATTAGTGAGTTGTTTTGGTACAACTAAATTCTTCGATAAGTTTTGAGCTAACTTTTAGCTAATTAAAAGTTGATACAGTCAAAGTTCAGAGAGAAGATGTCACCATAAAATTCATGTTTATAATAACTCTGTACCGTTTATATTTTATATGACGCGATGGCAAAGTGTTAAGTATGATGGCTGACAAACAAAGTGATAACGGTTCGATACCCGTTCTCGTTTCTTAAAAAATAATTTAAAATTTTTTAAACTTTAAGCTGACTAAAAAATGTTAACAAATAATGAGCTAAATCATAATTAACTAAATATGTATGTATAACACTTTATTTATATTTTTTTTTATTTGGCACAAGCAAACTCATAATGGGCTAACTCATGGTTAGTTCAAAACTGATGCACTCGTCCTGCGGGCACTCAATGTTAAATCTGATCACTTTTAACATGCAGAATGAGTGGTGATTTTAACCACCTCTGACTAATTTTTGGCAGATAATTCAATAACTCTGAGTTAATTCAAACTCCCAGTGGGTATGTATGAACGTATGTAAAATATATAAAACATGTACATATGTATAGTACATGTGTACGTGCCTACAAAAAATTCTTTTTATTTACCCAGCTAAAAAAATATGTATGGAACACGTATGATATCCCATATATGGTTCGGATCCGACAGATAAAGGTATATGGACATTAGAGTGGCCGTTATTTATTTATTTTTATTTCTTTTACTCTCACCCCCCAAATCAGTTTTATGTAAGAAAAAATAGAAAAAAAATTTCATAGCGATAAATTGTGTTTTAGCGAGTGCGTCCTAATTTTACAAGAATATGATATATGGCATTATTTTAGCTCTTCTATTCTACAACATTCGTTTTGAAGAAAGTTTTTTGCTAAAATTAATATTTCAGGAAATAATGAACAAAATCAGTTTCTTTTAAATTTTTTTTTTAATCTAATCTAATCTAATCTAATCTAATCTAATCTAATCTAATCTAATCTAATCTAATCTAATCTAATCTAATCTAATCTAATCTAATCTAATCTAATCTAATCTAATCTAATCTAATCTAATCTAATCTAATCTAATCTAATCTAATCTAATCTAATCTAATCTAATCTAATCTAATCTAATCTAATCTAATCTAATCTAATCTAATCCAATCTAATCTAATCTAATCTAATCTAATCTAATCTAATCTAATATAATCTAATATAATCTGATCTAATCTAATCTAATCATATAATCTGATTTGTTCAAGTAGTTCTAAAACAGTAATTCGCAAGCCATACCACAATTGTGGACAACAAAATCACACAGATGCTTATGCTTTTTCATTAGGCGTCACTGAGAAAACGACGAATGCAGTTCCTGGTTTTTTGTTTACTGTTATTGAGAACACCTAACGAAATTAAAGTTCAAATTGAATAAATTTGTAAAGCAAAAAAAATTTATAATTATGGAAGCTAAGAAATATTTCATGATAAAAAATGCTTTTCGCAATAGGCAATGCATTTATTTTATGTAATGAGACATTTAAAAATAATAGGGAAGATAGTTTAAAATGTATTTTAATAGTTTTCAGAGCGCTGTAAATATATTTAATTTGGAACTTATACACTTCATTGTTGAATGAATTATTAGATTTTTTACTATTTACTTAAGTTTTTATTAAATTGCTTGTTTACAAAAAATATTCAGCATGTATTTTAAATTGCAAGACTTTTCTTCAATTGTAACTTTATTTTACTCTCATTTTTCTCACCAATAAAAACATATTTCATTTGGCGGATCACTGCTCTAAAACAAAGTCAGGCAAACACTCACATATATAACATAAAAGAGAGTAAAATTTATGATTGTACGAATTTACGTGTGAAAAAGAGCACAACAGTACCCACTGGCGCTCTTTTGATAATGTCTGCTCTAAATGAATTTTTTCTCAGCTTCTGTGAGAGTGTTTTATTTTTAGATAAAAAATGTCTGAAAGGAAATTCTTAATGGCGTCATAATATTTGCAACTTCTATTTTGATACATTCCATTGTTTTAACTATGATTTCTTTCAAAATTACTGACAAAAATAATAATAAAATTTACAATCCTTTTTAAAGCTTTTATTTTAAGATTTTAAAATAAATATTTGGCATGCAGTCACAAAGACCATCATAACTCAGAACCAAGTTGCCATAAAAATGTTTTATTTTATTGGAATAAAAAAAATATATATTAGCTCTCATTTGATATGTTACTGACAATTGCTTACGGCATTGTGATATGTAAACCTGTCATTAATGAAATTCCACTTTTCTACTTTTTATGCAAGCCAGCTTAACTTTTTGATGTTAAAACATCTTTTTCACAATACAATCACAAATTTTGAGTAAGATCGTTAAGCGTTATCAAATCGGTGTGAGCTATGTATGAGTGTATTAGTGTAATCGTAACCTGCAGTCAGACTGGGGTCAAATGTGTTTATATCAACACTCCCCTGCAGTCAGACTGGGGCCAAGTGTCTCTAAGTCAACACTAAAACTCTTGTAGTAGTTATATTGTCTACAACTTCTCTTCTATTCGTCAGTATAAGTGAAATAGGAAAATATATGTGATGTATTTTTGGTGGGTTTTGCAACAACTTGTCAACATACATAAATTTTTATGTACGTAAGCTATAGAAATGTTCCAGTAAATGTCTGGTTGGTATGTCTCCATGTTCCCATAAGAACTATGAATTCACTACCTAGTCAATTATTTTAGTGTTACTAGTAGATTTTCAATGACAAGTTCATGCTAAATGTCTATAGCACAAAGTATTGTATGGGGAATAATTGTAGAGTAGTACTGGTGACAAAGTCAAAAGCAACTCACTACATTTTCACCATCGACATTTCATTCAGGGTAAAATTACAGTAGTAATTACATTGTCTACAATTTCTCTTCTATTCGTCAGTATTAAATCAAGAGAGAAAACAAATGTGGTGTATTTTGGGTGGATTTTGCAACATCTTGTCAATATAAATAAATTTGTAAGGTATCGAAATGTACCAGTAAATGTCTGGTTGGTATGACTACATGTTGCCATAGGAACTACTTAGTCAGTACCTAGTCAATTATTTTAGTGTTACTAGTAGATTTTCAATGACAAGTTAATGCTAAATGTCTATAGCACAAAGTATTGTATGGGGAATAATTGTAGAGTAGTACTGGTGACAAAGTCAAAAGCAACTCACTACATTTTCACCATCGACATTTCCTTCAGGGCACGAACAAGAAGCACAGAGAAACTTAACAACTGCATAGAAATATACTCAAACGAATTTTAAAGCAAATAGCAATGAATGTTAATATGTTTTTAATAGAAATTGCTTTTGAAGTGTAATAGTGTTCTCTATGGGGAAAATTTTGTTAAAAAGTTGAAAAATATAAAATATATATAAACTTTTAAATAAAAGAGCGTTTTAAATGACAAATATTTGTTTAGAAGATATAAAGCAGTCTTTATAAAGCATTTATAATGATATATATTATAACATATCCTTATTACGTACTCTTGCCTTACACTGCAGCTGGTGCACGACAATTGGATAACAATCTCCATCTCAAACCAATTATTATGGGTGGAGATTTTAATACAAATTTTGCAAAACCATAGTCGCAAAGCTTTATCAAAATTTTTATTTGACGTTTTCCACTTGCATATGAGCAATTCTGCACAATTTCCACAGATTTTTAAATACAGTAGAGTCAAAAATTTATATATCTTATTTTAGTTACCAGAAGTCAATTTAAAAAAAAATTTTCGGCGAAGGAGGACGTTCCGATGTTACATTAGGATTAGTACCGCTGAAGCCGGTCTAGTTCAGTGACCAGTATATATGCCTTCATCAGTTGAACTTTTCTACAAAATGTAACAAAAAGGGACAGACACTAATGCATATCAAAAAAATGCTTTTCCTTTTTTCTCTCTGTCAAATTTGTTCAAACGAAAAGAAATGTAAAAAATTGCGTTTTTAAATACGCTTCAAGAGTGAATTCAATAAATACGATTTTTTGTAGATGTATATCTATAGAAATGTGCGTTGATTTTCCATTGATTTTTTTTAACCCAAAAATTAATCTAACTATGTACTGCATTGACATTATTGTACCGAAATACTAAACAATTCTGTGAAAATAAGGGAAAAACTGCTTACTGTTTTGCATGGGAGAAATTTTAAGCCTTCATATCGAGAAATTTATTTCTTTTACAGTTAAATTTTTAAATTGAAATGAAATGAATTTACTGTTAGCCTGTATTTTTTTAAGCAAAAACCGTTCTTTGTACACACTATAAGTAATACATTTAAGTTGAACTATATCAAATAAATTCAGTGAAGTGCGACTTTGACCCGCGCACGAAGGGTTCCGTTCGGACACGAGATATGTAATTCAATACGAACTTTAGCCAATATAAACTATTGTTTGGGCATTTTTTCATTCATTTTAGTTTGGGGGTTTTTCGAATTTATTGGAGCTTTCTGTGTTTTGGCACTTTTTTTCACGTTTTGGCGATTTTTTTGGTTTTTGAAGTTTTTTTAATTTTGACGATTTTTATTAGTTTGTCGGTTTTTTATTTTGGCGATTTTTATTTTGGAGATTTTTTTAATTTTGGTGTTTTTTTTAATATAGGTGATTTTTTTTAAATTTGGCGATTTTTTTTTTAATTTTGGTGATTTTTTAATTTTGGCGATTTTTTTTCACATAAACAATTATTTTGGTTTTGGCGCATTTTTCGCGTTTTGACGATTTTTTCGATTTTTGGCGTTTATTTCATTTTGGAGATTTTTTTCATTTAGACGATTTATTCGAATTTGGCGATTTATTTTAGTGCTAGAATTTTTTTTTTAATTTTGTCGATTTGGCGATTTTTTTTAATTTTTGGCGATTTTTTCAGCTTTTGACGATTTTTTTCGGTTTGGCGATTTTATAATTTTCGAATTTTCTAGTTTTACCGTTTTTGAAAATTTCAAGAGTTTACCTCTTACGGTCTCCAAGATATAGCAAGTTGCCAAAATTACATAGTCAAAATTGCATTAACTGATGGACCACCCTTTAATTTAAATTTTTTAATTTTTTAATGTTAATTGTTGTAGTCTATATAAAAATAAACTAATTTTACAACATTTCAAGTGTCAATATAATGTACATACAATTATATGTATATTACATGGGATTTTAACATTTTTCGTCGCTCGTATTGGAGAACCCTTTAATTTTTGATTCTCATGTATTTGTTGTTTTAGTGGCCAAGGTTCTACATACTCTGTCCAAATTTCAGGTCCGTAGCTCTTAGGGTTCCTTTTTTCACATTTGGTGTACGGAACCCTAAAAAGATTAGTCGCTTGTCCTAGTGTTTTAACTTTCTGAAAAATCACACAAATTAATTGAGATTTTGAACAGGGGTACTTTCAATATGTAGATTACGGTGGTGCTATTAATATCAAATGAGCATATCTCGACTTAGCCCTTTTTAATTTTTGCCACAGAATTAGTTAGTAATGATATGAGTGACGAATTTAGACTTTTAAAATTGTGAAATGAAACAATTGTGCTATTTAACGTTCATTTGTGAAATCCCAGCTTTTTGTTCATTGCTTTGACTGTTTGTTTTGTTAATTTAAAAATTAAAAATAATATACTTGCTGAAAAAAAGATTTAACTGAGCTGCATATATTAAAATAGCTGCAGTAATGAGGGCTCAATGTTCTCGGAAGAAAGAAAACAGCAATTAATACAACCGCCTGGCTAACAGTGCTTAGTTTTTCAAGCAATTCGTTGTGAACATTGGCCTACACAAATTGAAAATGCAAATGTGAAATGTCTGGGTTTGGTGGCCTTGCAAGTTGCAACATTGCGTCCAAGAATCGGCTGATGTAGTTACAGTGAATAATGTGCACAAATGAGTGGTCATAATAGGTAGTCTATTCAATGATGAAGGGTAACTTGGATATTGGCCATACATGTTACTCTACTTCCGCTACATTGGAGGCGATCAAGTGCCAAGCGTTTGTTGTGTCATTTCGTTGGCACTATAGTTGGACGCGTGTCGTTTTTTTTCGTGACACGAACACGCATAACTCAACACGAAGTATTCAGGGCACAAAACATGGTTTCGTACTGCTTGTATCGTGTTGAGCAATATTGGCACGATAAAACTCGAAACGATTTTAGGTGTAAAATATGAATGTATGAATTTCTAGTTAAGAAAAAATTTAACATTTTGTATCGTTAAACAGCAAATTTGTTAATATAGGTTGGGGTCTCTTTTTCTTAAAGTTAGGAAATTAAAAAAAAATGTGTATCTATTTGAATATAAAAAATGCTCTTTTGCTAATTCGTGCGTGTTGTGCAGTTTCGTGTTGAGAACATATATTGGTAATTGTGTTCGGGTCATGTCGTGTTATAAAAATTCGGCATGCCCATCTAAAGCTGAAGACACCGCCGCCAAAGGTTGGATGTTTTCAAGCGAGTTTTGTCAGTTTCTTTCGATAGCTGCTCAATAAGTTCGTGAAATCGGGCCAGGTAACATTATTAAACTTACGCGGAACGGTTACCATGCCGCTAAAAATGTTTGAAAGGGTGGAATACAAGGAAATTTTGTTTTGCATTAACGAATATGTTTATTTTGCCAGAGGCAATTTATTCAGATTGTGCAGCTGCCAATTAGCTAAAGAAGCTCCCGTAAAGGCTGATATTGTAAGGCACAGCTACAGTTCATTATTATGCAAATGCGTCTGGCTAGGAATTTGCAACTCTCTACACGTTTGCACCATTTCGGTATATAAAATAATTACGTAACAACTGCAGACATGCACTCATGTATGTATATGAAAATAATATTTATGGAAAATAAAATAAAACATATTTCGAATATTTAATGGTTAAATAATTTTTCTTTGGTCGCGTTATGGATTTTCTTCTTAAAGATTTTCTACAAAAAACGCTTAAGGAAATCTATGCGAAAGTGTTTATGTAAGAAAACAACTATTCGACACATGGCTTATTTACTTGACCAACTTCATAACTTAAAAAATACGATTAATACAAAAACTTCAGAACATAAATAATTACATTTACTATAAAAAAACACAAATTACACATTTCCTAAAAACATTCCTAAAAAAAGTTCCCCTTACTTGTGTATGGCAACGCTTTCCACTTTGCTTACGTCAAAGTAATCCGCATTAAAGTCAAAATTTATTTTATACGTCAAATGTGCTTGTACCTTTGTGTTATTTTATCATAGTTTCAGTTAAACAAATCTACATACCGGAATTTTGTTATCAAAATTGAAACTTATTTTTTTTTTGTAGCATTCTTTTTCTAAATTTGAGGAGTTTTAATTTTATATCTGTGATTAATTTTATGTGCATTTAGAAGTTGGAATAGACTTCGAGCAGCATTTGTCGAAGAGTATTTATGTATTAATTATCAATTATTTCAAAAAACTAGTAATAATGATAAAATAGTAAATAAAATATGAAAAGTTTTGAAATATTATTATTTTGAAATTATTTTAAGGATTTATATACTAACCTTCATTTTCAGTTTCAATTAGATTTGTAAAGCATGCCGATGATGATGATGATGTCGCCGTTTTATTATCGATTATGTTAGAAGTATGAGTTGGGCTTGAGCTTAGTTGTGTTCTTAAATCGTCGTTGCGTTGAGATTTATTGCACAACTTGAAAACATCATCCAAGCTGGGTGTTTCCAATTGCTCGCTGCGTCTTTGCAAACAAACGAAATGTTCAACTTGCAAATGACGTATACTCTTCACATGCTGTATCATTTCAAGCAGTGAATTTCCTTTGAAGTTGCACAGATGACATAACAGAGACTTGTTGCAGCTAATAGATGATGTTGGTTTCGTTGCTGTCGCTACTGCTGCTGATGATGATGATGGTGGTACTGATGACGATAACGTTAATAATGAAGATGAAGCTGTTGTTGTTATTGCTGGTGATGCTGCTGTGCTACAGTCGACCAGACTGAGTGGCGCCGATTCAATGTTTAAATTGGTTGAGGAGTCATCAGTACTACAGCTGCTACTGGTAAGTTGCTGTTTTTGTTGTTGTTGCTGCTGTTGAACCAAATAATTCAAGTGTTGGAATATCATGACCATGGTTTCATGTCGCATATGCTGCGTATGCAGCGACAACTTTTGTATGGAATTTGTATAGAAATCACAAGAGTTGCATTTAATTTGCACTGAATTTGCACCAATTTGATGCTGCTGCTGTTGATAGTATTTCAGCTTGTACTCGTTGGAAGCACCTCCTTCACGCAAGTGATTGACAAAATTTAATTTCTGCAAATGTTTGTCAGTCTTGCTGTGCAACTGATAGTTGGCCTTGAGGTTTGTTTTATAGTTGCACAATCGGCAAATGTAATTGTTGTTTTGAAAGATCATAATGTCGGAAAAGTATGCCGAGCCGGACGAGGTAATGCTCGAATTTACAGAAACACTGCTCTGGGCTGTGGGCGACATTGATATCATCGAACTAACTGAAGGCGTAGTTTGACGTGAGCGATCTATCATCAAATGTTGATTCAATTCATCTAGACTGTTTGTATTGAAGTTGGAACAGATTAGACAACTGAATAATGTTGTTGGCCATAAGTCGGGATTAATGGGAGGCTCTATGTTGCCTGTAGTCAGATCAGATGACCCCAGGTCGCTTGATTTTGGTGAAAAAGGTGACGTTGGCATTTCGCTTGTTGCTGGTGGGGAGCTGGCTGGCAGCTTGATTCCTGATTTGTTGGCGGATATTGAAGCTGGGGAGCTAGTGGTTAGAGGGCTATGGCACGGCGGCTGTGTTTGGGCCTGTGCAGCGGTTGCTGCAGCCGAATTTTGATGCAACAATTGAATCATGAGAGCCTGATTGTAGGCCAAATCAGCCATGGCTACTTCTGACAAAAAAGTGTTTCCTTGTTGCTGTTGCTGGCTTTGTTGCTGCTGCTGCTGTTGTTGTTGTTGCTGTAAAAACGTCAAAGCCTGTATGTGTTTGATATTGTTTTGCAAAACGGCCATGTTGTGCGTATGTTTTTCACTGGTCATGTGTATGCGCAAATTGCGCGCCACGGATGTTTCGTAGCTGCAAATGTCGCAACGAAATGACGGCTTAGGCTTGTTCGAGCTGTTACCTGTTACGCCGCTATTGACGTTGCCAGCTTGTAGGCTAGTCGATGAGGCACTGCAACTTGACGCTGATGAGTTTCCAGCAATACTTACACTATTGCTGACACTGCTGTGGCCAAGTTGAGCTTGTTGTTGTTGATGCTGTTGGTGTTGCTGCTGCTGCTGCTGCTGTTGTTGTTGTTGTTGCTGCTGCTGCTGTTGTTGTGAAGGTAAGCCGCCCATATTCGTTGCTATATTTATATTTGGCGTTGCATCCAACTTTGGTACACCACCGGTGGCCACTGCTACAGCCGCTGCCACCATATTTTGTGAGCTATTTAATTCTTGCATATTATTTAAATGTTTGTCCGACTGCATGTGTATGGAGAGATTACCCTTAGTAGTAGTCGAGTAATTACAAATTTCACAGCGATAAGGTTTATAGCCACATGAATATGATTCTCCGCGTGCTAATCGTGGATGTTGTTGTCCTATACAAAATTAGAATATAGAAAATAAATACATATGTATAACAGATAAACTGCTCGATTAGCTTGATGTAATTAATATTGAATTGAAAAACTCGTATTCTTAACATCAAAGCAAATTATTACACTTAAGAATTAAAAAAGATATTAAAATTACAGAACACTTCTGTATATTAGTCATTTTGTACTGTTCGCAAAAATGAGTTAAAATATTAAGCAGAAGTATTTGCCATAAAATTACATTTATGGGCTAATTTCCCATTTCCACCCGTATTCTAACCTCTGTGACGGTAACAAAATTATAACAAAACTGAGGTGAATGACCACAAAATGACAAAAATATTTTCAGGAACCAAATATAATAAATTTTGTACCTTATGAAAAGCGCATAACAAAATAAAAATTAATTAATTTTCCTTTTAATTCACTTTTTAGTTGTGAGAATTAAAGCGAAAAAAAAGCGTGATTATTTTAAAATATGGCGAAAGAAATAATATTGGTAACATTCGATAAAGACCGTAGAAAAAATTGCAAAGAAAGCACACTATGAGAAGTCTTACTTAATCTGTAATCCCTTTTCATTAAATGAAATAACGTTCCGAAAAATCTATTTCTAGATCAATGGCTTATGTCAGCGGATTGATAATAGAACCGGAGAACCATGAAATTACATTACCACGAACAGATAAAAGAAATTGTGTTTGAAACTAAATCAGGGTGAAAACATAAATGTATTTTTTTAATGAATGGACATTATATGCAAATATCCTGTAAGATTTTTAGGAAAAATTCGAATAATAAATAGGGCCAATAAATTGTACACATGTTGCTATGTGTTGTGTATATGTGCTGAAGCAGCCGCACAGTGGGGCCTTTTGACTTTTTACGTTGCAAAAATCATAACTTTTGAACTGATAAAGATATTTAAAAATTTTAAACAGCATTTGAAAGGAAACTCCTTTAGCTTTAATACACATGATTTGCAAGGTAAGGCGCAGCACTCTGCACTAGTGATGAGCTATAACGTGATTTTTTAATAATGTTGCTCCTTGTGAACGTGATTTCTAAATCGCTGTTCTTTTAAAATGTGACTGTGATAACAGTTTAGCAGTATTTTGTTTGTAGCAGTTCTGTTATTTTGAGAAAAACTAGTAAGAAGAGCAGCAGTGACTGTGACTGTGATCACGGTTTACCTCATTTCAGCTCTTCAGCTTTAAAAGTCTTTATTAGTATTGGTATTTTGATAAATAAAAATATTGAGATTTTCGTATAAGAGGAAGAGAGACAAAAATTGCAAATATGAACATGTGAGATGTACATAGTTGCCAGAAAGGGTGGTAGCCTTCTAATGTTAAGTAAGTATATAAGAACAATCACAGTTTGTATAAAAGAACTATATTTCCAAAACCTGTTACTTGATAAATTCAGTCACAGTTGTGATTAGTGATTTCTCAATCGCTGTGAAAAAAGAACAGATTTCAAAATATCGCTCAACTCTACTCTGCACAGTGTCTGCTTTCGACTGTTTTTATTACAAACATCATAACTTTTAAGGTAAGAAAGATATTACATGCATGTATGTATGCCTGTGAGAATTTAATGCTGATCGTGATTTGAGGTTGGTGGGGGTGTTGTGGAGGTAGATGGATCGTCTGTATGTGTGTATGTGTGTGTGTGCGTATGTGTGTGTATTTCTCTAGGAATTGGAATATATATATATTTCTGTAGGAGCTTAAGGCTGATCACGATTTATGAGGGGCGAGGTATTCAAGTAATATGTAACCGGGGGAATCTGTATGTTTGTACGTATGTAGGAGTTTAAGTCTGATCGTGATTTGGGTGGGTAGGGTTGTTGACGTAATATGTAGCCATAGGGATTTGGGTCTACCTGTCTGGTGAAATAGATACACACGATCCATCTACCTCCACAACACCCCCACCAACCTCAAATCACGATCAGCATTAAATTCTCACAGGCATACATACATGCAGGCAATCGATCTACCTCAACTACATCCCCGCCCCCTGCTTACCAAAGCCTCGCTAAAATTCCTGCAGACAGATACATCCACAAACTCCTACGGTTACATATTACAACACCTACAAACACCCACCCACCCAAATCACAGTCTACCAACAACTATATTAGCATTAGAAAAAATAACTTTCACGTTTTCCCGTCGTCATAAGGACAAATCATTTCCATGATTTTCCCTTCGGTATTAGGAAAAAATAATAATCATGTTTGGCCGTCGGCATATACACACATAAAAACCTCAAAACTATGAGTGACGTTAATACATTCACACAAAATATTCCACACAAAAATTCCCACGGTCAGGCGGACAGTCAGAGAGGCAGACAGACATACACTTAATGTAAAAAAAACTCTTAATGTAAACAAAAAACTCCTAATGTAAACAAAGAAACACAAATTTCCAAGAACTTAACAATTTCAGCCCACAGTTTAACAATTTCAGCCACAATTTAACAATTTCAGCCAACAATTTTGCAAGTTTAATTGTCGCAGGATTAGTAGTTCCCTACTACTAAACTATCCAAAAATTTAATGGTTGTTAAATAACATTTGAAAATGATACAAAATTGTTATAATAAATTAAATAAATTGTAGTCAAACTGGTCAGATGGTTCTCAATTCCTCATCTTTATCCATTTACATTTTTAAATATTCTTAATATACATACATATGTACATACAACTTCTTTCCATATCAAACTGTAACATATATTTACATTAACTGCACCAAATACATAGAAGAAAATGGTATTTGCAGAAGTTCTAGCATTCCCATCTTTGCATTCATTTTGAATATGTAAGTTAACTTTTAAATTCGCTGGGTTTTGTTCGTTCGTTTTCTTTTTTTATATTTAATTTTTGCAATTAGTCATTTATTTCATTCCAAATCTTACCACGCGAGAAAGAAGACGTCCTGCGGCTCCTGCATTCCATTTTTTAGATAAGTAATATTTCCAGTATAAAAATTTTCATTTATTTAAAGTCAATAAAACCCAAAATATGTAAGTACTGAATTGAAAGAATATAAGAAGTCGTGTTATTCCAAAAGTGCTCCAGGTATTCCGTCCTTCCCTTCATTCAAGTGTGCCTGTTTCTCCGAGAGGCAACTTTAACCCTCATATCCTCAAGAACCCCCTCCTGTCCCTTCTTTCCCTGAAATAAACCCCGCCGTGTGCTCTCACATCTCTCTAACTATTGAATTTTATAGTTGAATTTATCTCCTAAAAGTCAATGAATATTTATCCCGGCAAATTATTGCTACAAGTATAAACACGCACATTTTATATTTATTTGAAGATGTCCAAACGGATTATCTTTAAGATCTTTGAAATACACGACGACTTCACTTATAGACACTAGTGAAAGCGACGTGAGGCTAATGCCAATCCTCATCTTGATGTTTCAAATACTGCTCAGTCATCAATACGGAATACTATAGCAGATTGTTTGGCGGAAAACGGATAGCAAAAATATAGAAATAAGTTAATTTTTTTTTAATTATTACAAACTAATATTGTGTGCCATTCATTTAAATTCATTTAAATTTCGTTTTGGATTTATGAATTTTTTATACATATATTTTTTTAAACGAATACGAGTGCATATCTAGAATATTTGGCATATTTGGAAATTCGCATACGCATCACTAATTCATACATACAGTTTAGGAATAAGCTCTCCATAAAACCATACTTTTTGGAGTTTGAGGACACTTGGGAACAAATTTAAAAAATATTTTTTGCCAATATTTGGAGTGCGTTCATAAGTAAGCTTATTTAATTTTTGTCTACGCACTTTGCTAGTCTAACAAATGACTTTAAAACAATGATTAAATCTAATTTTTTTTAAATAAAAACTTTTTAAACTATGTAATTTGTTTTTAACTTATTGTTCAGTTATTCCCCGGGAGGGGAGGGGGTCGCGTTCATAGTTTTGTTACGATTTGCTATTGGGAGGAAGGCGGTAAAAAACAGCGTTACGTAATATATGGACAGCCCCTAAATCATTAAAAAAAACTAATGTTTGACTTCCACACCTTCTTGTAGCTTAAAACATTTATTAAAATTTCTTATTTATTAGCTTTTGTAGCAAACAGTTAGATAATTTTAATTTTTTCAAATGTTTTTTGTTTTTTTTTTTCATTAAATCTCTTTGAAAAATGGAGAAATTCGAATCAAAATCGATCATTTGAACTTCTAAAAAATTACATATTTTTCAAATTAGTGGCAAAATTTAAATAGAAAATTTTTAGCAATATTTTAGAAAATATAAAAAATAAAAAAAAACAAAAAAACCAGAAGGCCACATTTTTTGTTTCTTTTTAATACTCCATTAAACTTGAACGTTTTTTTTTAGTCTAAAGTTGAATAATATGAGTTTTTTATGCCAAAAGGAAAAATCAGTTAAAAAAATACTTTTTAAAACTGGTTATAACGTATAATTATTTATACTCTTAGCTATCAGATAATCCAAACCTTAATATTCTATTCGAAAAACTGAAATTAACACAATTGTTTAAATGAAACGATCAACACTGAACTTTTTGCTTAGTAATTAAGGCACAGAATTCACTAAAGTTTACTCCCTCCGGCGGGGCCAATAAGAACTATGACTTCAAATTATTTCAAACTGGTTTGAATTAGATTGCCACTATCGAACAGAATAACTTTTAATACAATATAAGGCATGATAATTTTTGGTATTTTTTTCTAAGGAACAAAGTTGCGACGTTGCTTGTTTATCGATGGTTACAATACACATACATATCTAATATTTACTCGTAAGTCAGGTGATTTATTAACGATTTTTGGTCAGTGTTTTTGAATAAGTAAAACCTTAATAAGAAATTAAAATAAAATTGTCTTTCTTTCCGATTGGGACGAAAAAATAAATAAAAAATTAAAAGTGACTTCTCAGACAAAAATCACTAATTTTTCATTTACGCGATTAAAAGTAAGTGATAAATTCAGTCATATTTTTTGAAAATAATGAGTAATGTTCATCGCTTTAATATTTAAAAGTTATTTCCGACTCAATAAAACATCATTTAGGTATGTTTTTATGTGCCACCTCCAGTTGCTTCGAACCAGATCTGTAAGAATAATTATATTTTACACCATATAATTTCCCAACACAGTATTTACCTTACTTTTTGCCATCTATCACTAGTTCTAATTGGTTGACCGTGGGCAATTAAAGCAGTCGCAACAACACTCCCACCATTCCTTAAGATTGTTAAGAACACTGCCCCTGCGCAATCCTCTTTCTAGAGAAGGATTCTTTTCCAACTCTTTCTTTCTAAGCTTTTCAAATTGGTTTGGGGGTGGTATTTTTATTTTGTCCATATTATATTATTAAATTTGTTAAAGAAATTTTTTCAAATAAATATGTATGTATACTGTGGTATTTCTTATAGTTCACTTTTTTACTATTTAATTTTTTTTCACATTCGTTGAGGTATACACACAACATAGCACGGTGTCAAAAACACGGACGACAAAAATAACGGCAACATCAATTTTTCTTACAGAATACCAAATATATGTTGATAGTCATCGACAAATACGGGAATACCGATTTGCCAAAAAAAATAAAGGTGCATAATATAAATGTGTTAAGATGAAAATGAGATGATGATTCCACCCCTTCTGAACTACCCAATGCAAGGTAAGCACAAATCCCAATTGGGAACGAATTTACTAAAAAAAATACTTTTGGCAGGTTTATTAGTCATTTTAGGTAGAGTAAGGAAGCGTTGTGTTATTTTTTGAATGACCTAAAACATTTTTTAACGAAATCTTTATGTGTGGCTGTCAATACTGAAACTGCTAAGAAAATTCTGTTATTGAGCGTAAAAAATATTTATAATTATTATTTTTAATTTTTCTGCTTTGTATGTTACTCCAACCTGTTAATAGAAAAATTCAGCTACTAAAAAGCAGGTGTGTATATTCAACGGTTTTCTCAACCAAACTTAGGTAGCGTTGTAAATGACAATACAAAGAACACAACTAAAAAGTCAACTGATAATTTAGTTGATAATGACAATGCAAATTTATCAACCCTATCCAAACTATTATTATTTTAATTTCTTTTTCTTCAGTCTTGTTTCGTTCTTTTTTTTTGTGGATTAAAAATTTTATTTTTCGTAGTCGGGGTTTTGATGATTTTAAAATATTGAATTTGTTTCATAAATTTATAATATTCAAAGATATTTACAAAAAACTTGTTTTCGCTACTACTGCTTATATCTCTGAGACTACTGAGTTTTGTATAGATTAAAGACTATTTTACTACCGATTTTCAAATTTTGCCAACCGTTTCTGATATATCCAAATATGTATACATATGTATTTATGTATAAGGGGTGCAACAGTTTACCTAGCGAACCAGAGTCAATTCCAAAAAGTAATTTACAGACATTGAACTGTACTATTTGTGTCCAAATAAACAAATTTATTAGTTGAGTTTTATTATTATTGTTTTGAACTTAATTTGTTTCTATACTTATGATTTTATTGGGCTAAAGTTCGTACCGCTTTGTAAGACAAAATTATATGTGATAAAAATATTTCATTCCTCAAAAAAAGCGTGACCTGTACAGTGAAACCTCTCATAACCGGACACTCACCGTCGCCGTGTTTTTGTCCACTTATGAGAGTTACACGTATTTTGGTAATTTATTGTAGTTTAAAAATTATATTAAGAGTAGACTGCTTCAACTTAGATTAGATGGTATAATTTGAGCTGTTGAGTTTCAAAATTACTTTCAATGTTTTTATTAGTTGGAATGCAACAAAGTCGTCTCTAGAAAATAATTCGAAAGAGCAATTGGTATAAGCAATGTATCAATATGAATTGTTAAAATACACGAGAAACATTACATCTTCATCTGCTATTTCACGCAGCGAAAAGTTTTAATTTTTGAAATTCGTTTAAAGTTTCAAATTTTTTTTCTTTAATTTATAAAACCAATTTTTCCTGTACCATTTCGGGACACGAGCTCACCAAATGACTTCTTCAAATAAACAGCATTTTGCCGTTTGCCGTCTTCAACGCATCAGTATTTACATTTGCGTTAACCGGGGAATCGCCAATCTCATTGACACTAATACAAATATGAATCAGAGTTCAATAAAAAGAGACCTGCTATTTAAATGCATCTCCTGTTGCCGTGTTTCACTGCTTCTGTTCATTTATGAGAGGTATTTAGAACAATATTTTAAAAAATTTAGTGTTCGCGTCCGGTTATGGAAATGCATTTTGTATGCATGTTGGATCTACAAAACTTATCCGCATGTTAGAGGTGTCCGGTTTATGAGATGTCCGTTATGAGAGGTTTCACTGTATAATGAATGTCCGAACTCAACTAAACTGGCGAAAACTGACAAGACAGTGTTGCCTAGTTAAATTTTGCTTAAAAAATAAGTAATGCGTTTTGAAAAATATTTAATGACAGCAAACGGTTTGAAAAGATTATCACTGGCTTGAACTCCACGCAAACGTTGTCGCTTGTTAAAGTGCTTACTTATGACAATAAAAAAAATGATTCCATTTACTTACAAATTCATCACCCCAATCAGCAACTAAAATGTGTTAATTCAAAGGGGAGAAATATTTGCATTTTACACCCTTTTTTTATCACGCTGTATAATAAGGTTGCATTAAACCGACATCTGTGGCTCCTGGTTACAATGATTTACATATGTATGTATGGATGGATGTACTTACTCTGCTCATGAATATTTAAATTAACAGTAATAATTAGAAACAATCCAGCAGATTTTACAGATTTCAAACTGAACATATTTAAAATTTTACATAGTTTTCTTTTTATGAAGACCAAAATAACGATACGATGATAATATCTGTGTTGGAAGACTAACCAAGTTTGAATAGAAAACATACTTGCATGTTTAAATAATTTTTATTGTGAAATTATCATTAATATTTTGTGGGCATATACAACCTAAACACTAATGAAGGAAATTATGCTGATGATGCTCTGTGTTGATTCTGACATGATGGCTTTATAAATGACGATGAGATGATGATGCTATGCTCGCTCGAGTCGTTGCCACAAAAATATACAATTTGATTTTTTTTTTAAATAAAAAAGGGTTAATGTCAAATGCTGGCTATTGATACAATTTGTTCAACTCTAATTATGATACATATCAGTGACTTTTTACCATTTTATACGTTATTTTGAAACGAATGTTTCTTGGGAATGATGTTTGAATACATCATGCATATACACATTTACGTATACATATACACATTTATATTTACCAGTGTGAGGAAGCGTGTCATTGATGTCGGATTGTTTGGTGTGAAATTTCACATCATGTATTTACATACATACATATGTATGTGTGTTCATCGAGTAAGCGAGAAGAGGTCAACAACCAAATTAAAATCTTTTTAGATGAATTGGAAATTCTTTAGATTTTTAATTATTGAAAATAATGGTTTTAATATAAATATGTTGACAAAAGGACAACATAGGGATCGCATACTTGTGAATTCCGCACATGAATTTTTTAAGTAAGCAGATTCTTACTTCTTATTCTTGTTCATTTAGAGCTTCATAAAATAAAATATTCGTTATTAAGACTTTGTAAAATCAGAATATTACGAACTTCTCTTCGTGTTTAACAGAAGAGAACAAAAATCTGTTGTAGATTTTTTCATTTTTACACGGATGCTATAAGTAAAATCAAAGCCAAGATACTCGTATTAAACTGCTGAGTAAATAATAAAAACAAATTGGGAAATTACAAATAAAAATAAATTTAGTAAACCGCGACTTTGACTCGCGCACAAAAGGTTCCGTACGGACAATAGATATTTAATAGAATACGAACTTAAGCCTGTATAACATAAAGTTTTGGCTTTTTTTTCCTTTTTTGGGGTTTTTTCGGTTTTTGCGTTTTTTTTCCGATTTTGGAAATTATTAAAATTTTTTCAGTTTTTCACGTTTTTTTCAGTTTGGCGATTTTTTCATTTTGACGTTTTTGTTTTTTTTTCATTTTGCCGATTTTCTATATTTTGGTGATTTCTTCGGTTTTTGGCGCTAAATTTTAGTTTTATTTTTTTTTATTTGGCATTTTTTTGGTTTTTGACAATTTTTTTCGGTTAGGCTATTTTATAATTTGCGATATTTTAGTTTTACTATTTTTGAAAATTTCAAGAGTTTGCGTCTTACGGCTTCCAAGATACAGCAAGTTTTCAAAATTACATAGTCAAAATTGCATTAACTGATGGACAACCCTTTAATTTATATTTTTTAATATTTTAATGTTAATTTTTGTAGTCTATACAAAAAATACACTAATTTTACAAATTTCAAGTGTCAATATACAAATATGTACATACAATCGTATATATGTATATTACATGGGATTTTAAAAATTTTCGTTACTCGTTACTAACTGATAGAACACCCTTTAATTTAAATTTTTTTAAATTTTAGTGTTAATTTTTGTAGTATGTATAACGACGATAAGGTTCCTTTTCACTTTTGGTGTACGAAATCCTAAAGAGATGTTTGCTCAGGGCTGCCAGCTGCAATTATCCCCAATCCCAATAAAATATAAAATAATCCTTATTTCATACTCAAAAAATGGGACAATTCAAAATTAAATCTTTTCAACATGTACAAGGCGAATTCAGTATCAGGTGACCTTATCAGCCCGGCTGATTATCAGCTGTTGATGACAAATTCAGCAATTTGAACCAAAATGTAAAAATTTGCTGGGAAATCTTCTGACAGTTTGGTTTTGTAGCACAGCAAACTACGTGTTGTTTTTTGTGTTGTAAAATTGTTGTAGCGATGAGTTCAACTGATACTGAATTCGCCTTGAACATGTAGACATGTCGATCCCTGAGCGCGAAATTATCGTATGTTACACTTTTCTCGAAATCGACTTTTTTATGCAAATTGGTTCTAAATCCATGAATTCATTTATTGACAAAAATATTATAACGTTAATTATAATAGTACATTTTATCGTATATATACTTTGTGATCAAAATTATCGTATATGCCATCAGGGCTGCCAATTTGATGTTAAAATTACGATTTGACAGTTTTTCCCCTAAAATTTACGATTTTATAATATTCTAAATATCATTCCTACCACGTCAAACTATCCAATATGCAAAGTTCGTTTTTAAGATTCGTTATCTTGGTAACCTAATTTAAGTACCCCATACATGTTTCAATTCAATTGTCAATTGAACCTTTCAACTGATTTTCATTCAAGTGTCAAATTTATACTTTTTTCACAATTACAAATTTAAAAATTAAAAACTTCTATTGCATTCATTAATTAATTTTTATATTTTTTATTTAAAATTCAATTAAAGTAAATACAATTTTAAAAATACTTAACTTTTTCTTTACAAAATAAAACTGCAAACATAAATTTTTACAACTTATCAGCACACTCGGAACACACACAGCACAATCGAATTGAAAGATTTACTAGCCAACTTGAAAAAACAAAATCTTTTGATTTACCTTCAACCAACTCGACAACTGCGTATCTAATCAATTGACAGAGCCATACACGCCTTGATTTGGATAACAACCGACTCAGTTGACAATTGAATTGGAACATGTATGGGGTGCTTTATACGACATGCCTCGCTTCAAAATGTTGAAACTATCAGGAACGAAAGAAGCTCAATAAGATATGTTTTAAGCCTGGCACTTTTAGGAATACGCGGACTTTCAATTCACAATTGACGGGTCCTCGTGCTCTTCTGAAAATAACAATTTTAAATATTGCATAGTTTGACATTTTTAAGAAAAATTTACTATTACAATTCATATATGCACCCACTAAAAGACTTTGGTGTAGTTTCACCAACTCTTTCCTAGTAAAATTCTTTATTTAAATTTTAATTTTAATTTAAATTTCATGGACATACCTACAATGTTAAATAAAAGCTTTTTGCTTTTACTAACAATTTTTAAAATTTGAGATAATACTGCATTTTAAGTTACAATCTTTTTGAAGGGTTTTGAAGTATGAAATGAAATAATCAGAAATAATTTTTAGTCAGGCTTAAGTTAAGTTAAGTGAACTTAACGAACAACTTTATTGCATATCACATCAATACTCACATAATCGTTTATTTCAAAGCATATACTTTGTAGGAAACAATTTTGTATTGTGTATGGCAAATAGGGCTGCAAGATAAAATTAACGAAAAATTGTCAAAATGCCGATAAATATAAAAAATATTTCATTTCATGAGACATTTTTAGATTTTTAACTGAACTTTTAGTGAATTTTAAACAGAAATAATTTTTAGTCAAACTTAAGTTAAGTTCCCGATTCCCGGGATTTGTAAAATTCAATCCCGGGATTTCTTAGCAATTTTTATATAAAAAACAATTTAAATGTCCCATACAATTTTATACGTGCAGTTTTAACAATTTAATGATTATTCGTGACATATTTTTTATGAATTAGCAAAAAGAGCAAAATAATTTAACTACTTTCTCACAGTTATCAATTAAGTTACAACTAAGAATTCTTTTGAAAATAAGAAAAGCATATGAGCTTTCAAACATTAGCAATTAATTGGGTATAACAAAAAAATCTACTTGGAAAAGGAGAAATTTCTTGCGGAAATTTATTCATAATTGCAATGAATAACTATCTGTATAAACTATCTGTATTTTCAAAAATATTGTTATTTGTGAATTCTCAAATAGTTCTTGAAAGTCTTTGCATAGGATAAGAGGTTTGTGACTATTCAAAAAGTGTGGTTGAAGTCTACTGGTTGATTTGTTACAGCAACAATGAAATGCATATAGACCAAGCTGAACCACCAGCAAATAAATTTCAAATTAAAATATAATTATGACAATATGTCGAATAATAAATTTCTTAAATGTTAAATTTTTTCGTAAACTCTTATATTGTGTGATTTACATAAGTATATATATATATATATATATATATATATATATATAAATGGAAAAGTTTTTATTTTGAACATACTTTTTTACATACAAAGATGATATTGATGATGATGACTTAGCAAAAGAAAAAATTTGATACCCATATTGCCCTATTTAAAACGAAGGATTACCACGCCCATTGTATTTTTGTCAAAACGCGAACTAGCGCAAATTCCAAAAAAAGCTGAGACCCGTATTCAATTAAATCGACTAAAGATTAATATATGTTAATTTGGAATTTTTATTACAAACAACCCCGAACAAAAAATTCAAAAACGTTTTTTTTTTGAGAATATCCTTAAAAAATGACATGGATGATCGCCCTTGGACAAATGGTATATACAGTTTTACGCGCCTTAAAAAACCTTTCTATATTGTATATGTTGGAAAGAAAAAAGATTCTCAAATTGACAAAGCATGCAAAAATATACCCTTTTTTAAAATGGTCCATGTCACGAGACGTCAAAGCTGGAGACGAAATATTTTAAACGTCATCACAAAAACTACCAATGTTCATTTTGATGGGGTACACCTTGCACGATTTCGCTTCCAAACAACTTGAGTCGCTCTAATGTATGTAGGTGTATATGTATATATATGTAATTATAAAAGTATACAAATCTAATTTTTAGATTAATATTATATTACAAACCAATTCTTTCTTTTCGTATTTATAAAAGTGAGTAAACAAAACTTTAGACAAGTAGAAATCAAACCCAAAACTGCGTGATTGGATCAGTGAGTGTGAGGAAGAAACAAAGTCTCCCAAAAAAAAATTTTTTATGAATAATTTTAATAGTAAAGGAGAAGGTAATGCACAGAATGTATAATTTCTCATTCCAGATCTCATTACTGTTAAAACCAAACATGTCCCAGGAAAGTAATGAATTATTTTAATACGTCCGAGGAATAAATTCTATAATTCATAACACTCTTCACAAGCAAAAACTAGACATTCTTTCTCTGCAGATGTGGTAATGCACGTGGTAATCAATGTGCAATTATTGTGTTTGATAAAACTACCTTCTCGTTTCTAAGAGAATGCATTGTCTTGCTTTGGAAAATAATATATTATTTCTCTCATTATTTATGTAATTAATTCTTACTTTTCCAGCTGGGATAACTTTAAGCAAATGATAATTGAGCAATAGAGTTTATTTTATAAACATAATTTTTAAATTTCAGACTGTTAGAAAATCTGAAAATTTCAACAAGAGTAGATAGATATCTTTGCAGTTAATAACATATTTCGAGCAAAACAGCAAGATATCATTTTTTATCCTAAGAATAATTAGGAGAATTAGTAAAAAATATTGAATCAGCTTAAACATATTATTATTATAAGATGGAATAGTCCGTTGTATTCTACTTTTTTCTGCGTCGAAATTAAATTTAAATTTAAAAAGCTTGACTTAAAACCTTAAGTTTCATTATTAATTGTTTTTTTTTTAATTCAAACTAAAGATGTAATCATAAATACCTGCCAAGCAGTAGCCGCAAGCTGACTCTCCGTCGGGATGTTTTTCACGCATGTGAATTTCCAAAGTCTCCTGATATTTGTAATGCCAATTGCACTGTGGACATTTTAAGGTTTTGCAGGAATTCCGAGTTGACATTTGCACATTGCTATTCAGGCGTGCAGAGTTCAAAATCATTTCGCATCTACAATTGAAAATATTACAAAGAAAATTGTATGATTAGAAATTAGAAAAAATAAATGGAAGCACTTGCAAATTTTCAAAAGCTTAAGAAATAAAAATAGTCAAATTAAATTATGTGCATTAAAATCTAAGAAACGTGCGTGGTAAACAAAGAATTTTATTGTGAAAATAAAGTAAATTAAAAACGTTAAAATTGCGCAACCTTTGGAGAGTCCAAAATGTTCTTAAAAGAAAAGTAATTACTTATTGCACATTTTTCAATGATTATGCTTAGTTCTTTGAAATGTTAATTTGACCACTTGACCGTATAAATGAAGCTATTCATTTATGAAGAATATATTCAAAAAAAGTATATTTTGCAGACAGATGTTGCTTTGTTGAAATGAAAAAAGTATAACGGTTGAAGGATGTTGTAAATTTAATTACACTCAGACAAAGAATACTGTAAAATAAAAGCAAAATTTTTCAAAAATAACTGATTCTGAATGTTGGGACCAATTACATATCACAAGCACATATTATCATGGTGTATGGCCATTGGGAACTATGTGAAGAATATCTTAATCTTCCAAATATCTCTGTGTGAGCTTCTTTTTGTCCATTCATTTTGTCCAAAGGGTTCAACTCGTTCATTCGTTCATTTTTGCCATTATCCTATGATCAAACCCATGTAATTTAAATGGGTTTGATTATAGGTTTGTGGAAAAAATGAAATGGAATGGACCCAGCTCTGCTAAAGGGTTTCTTTAGTATTAAAGAAATGTTTTATGTACAATATAATTTATATTAATAGCGAACGTAAACTGTATCAGAAATTTGACCATTACTTATTTCTAAAATTATAGAACAGAGTAAGAATTTCAATGAGTTTTCCTGTGTGTGTTTTGTAAAACACACATCCTGACAAACACTTTATGCAAATTACACACATTGGCACACTCTGTATACAGCTGGGCTTAAGGTGGTACGCAGTGATGCCAACCCGAAATCTTTCTTAGGGGAAGATTCCATGTGAAAAAGAGGTAGTTTTCAACAAATCTTACTTTAAAAAGGGGTAGATCTACAAAAGTTATGTTTTAGGGTATTCTAAGCATCATAGAAAAAACAAAATTTAAATCGGTCTAGCCGTTTGGGAGCTACGGCGTGAAGGATACACAGATTCAACTGAATATATCTAGGCAAGATGTGATATCTTCTAAACGGCTTAACCGATTTTCTTCAGACATAGCAAGAACACTCTCGCTCAAGTTACCTTTCAAACATAAAAAAATTAGTCTAGCGGTTTGGTCTGTACGTGGACTCGCACAGACACACGTTACAAACTTATAACACCACTTATTTGGTCGAGGGTTAAAAATATAAGAATTCAATTATGTCATCGTTATTTAATTTATTTTTAAATTTTTATTATTCTCATATTTAAAAGAATGAATAATTTCATTAAAGTAAATGTTGTTTCTACAAATACTTTTAAGCAAATTAACTTCCAACATTCGCTTTGTGTAGGCAATTTTCTCACAAACTGGCCCAGTAAAGGAAATATTCGGTCTTGGTAATGTATTTTTATATAATTCACTCTAAAAAAATGGAGACAAAAAGTGGCAAATGCACTCGAAAAAGTGGCAAGGCAGTCGAAAAAGTGGCAATTTGCCACTTTAGTCGGTCAAACGGTCACGCTGCTTGTACCAGGTTTTAAATAGTGAAGTCAACATAGCGTTGTTTACGTTCATTGCTAAAATATATTTCAGTTGAACTGCTAGCTTGGATTAGATTAAAAAAAAAACTAGGGTAACTATACTTTAGTATTATTACTGATAATTTACAAATAGACCACAAAGCTTATGTGATGTTTGGATCCTTACATTATTAAATTATATATATTTGGACCAAATGTAATAGATCTTACTTTATAAAATAAGGAAAACGGATTGTAGTTATCGCTATTCAGTATTAGCAAGAGTCGTTGAAAAAAGGTATTCTCAAAAAACTTATTTTCATCTCATTAAAGGACCATGATACGTCATAGTTATATGTACAGAAAAAAAGTCGTGCTATTTATTTTGCACAAAAATGTTTATATACAATTTTTCTAAAAGTGTTTATAGTTTTTTGGTTAAAAAGTGCAGAGAGTAAAATTACTTTTTATTTCTATTAAGTTTTTAGTGAATTAAGCTCGAGGTCAAACGATTTATCATATTGCTTGCATATATGGGGAGGTTATACACAATATTTTTTTCAATATATCAAGGTAAATAAACACACACATACATATATGTATGTACATATGTTCCCAGATTACGTCAGCTCAAGAATTTCTTATATGTACCAGTTTTAGTACAAACCGGTTCGTATAATTACATTAAATGTAACATTAAATTTTAGTGGGCATCAGTCCAACTACTTTTTTTCAAAATTGTGTAGAAATCTCAGTCTCAGTCTCAGTCTTTCCAAATCGGCTGATTAGTGACGGAGTTCTGAGGCTGCCGTTCAAAAGTGGCATAGATACTACTGCATATCAGAATTCTCTGATATTGGTGATTAGGCCCAGCTAGGTATGGAAGTCCAGGTCTCAAAACCACAATTTAAATAAAGCCAGTGCTAAGGTGATCGAAAGGAGAATTTTCTTTATTTTTCAGTGAAAGAAAAGCAGTAGCAATAATTGAAATTTCAACACAAAGATGGTGCCGTTAAGTGTCCTGAAAATTATGAAAATGTTTTCCAGTTGTGCCACTTTTCCTCTCATAGTCTCATATTTAGTAAGTGATATAAAAATATGTTTTCCAAATCAATTATAAAAAAGAAATCACATTTACCTACCTCATTCTGCAATTCTCTTCATTTCATTCTTAGGAATTTGTAATTTCAATCCAAAGATCTTTGGCCACGAATAAATTTTTTTAAAGTTTTTTTACTGTAGATATTATCGCAAAGAATATTTACTTTTATATAAGGCTGCTAAATTTGTAAACTTGTGTTATTAAAAGCGATACAACAAGTGATACAATTTGTTTCCTATCATTATTAGGGGATCGATCGGCTTTATCCATGCAATGGATTATGCTGGAATTTTGAACTTTTTGTATAATTAATTTCCATACATGTGTGGACGGCAAGTAGGTCTCCCAAAGAACGCGCTCAATGATATCCATATGGGCGGTCGTTAAGTAAACTCTAACCTCGCAAGAAGAAAGCTAACCATACTATCAATCACCTTGGAGTATGTTGCGAATCGGCGCTGATTCTCAGAGTTATTAGCCTCTCCATTTTTAGGGGTTTGCGTAACATTAGCAACTTTCCTACACATTGAAAATTCACCGGCATGATACAATCTGCTAAAAAAGATTGACTAAAGGACTAATTGTGCTAGCGTCGAAGAACAGTGCTTCACGACCAAGAGACTCATTTATGTTGAGTTCGCGCACTAATATTACTTTTGGTATTAAAGCCTCGTACATTTCTATTATTTTTATAAGTGTACAATTGTTTTAAGTTTCTCCAGTTGATAGTTTTTTCATGCTTTCTGTTTATTGCTTCAGGCTTGTTGTTCAATACACAAGTATTTGCCATTTATTTCATTTAGGAATTTTTTACTTATTTAATTTTTTTCCTAAAGCACTTAAAGAATTTTGCGTTCAAACATTAATTAATCCTTTGATTAACGCACGAATTAGTTTATCAATAGAAACTTTGATATGCCAGCCAATCAAAGAGAAAAGGTAGACCAATACAAAAAAAAGTTATACTTTATGTTGCACAACATTGCGGATGATAAGGATTTAAGGTAAGAAAATCAAATAGAATTCAAAATCCCACTGGGATCTCTTTTTTGTGTTAAGCCACAACAAAAAGTTTATATAACATGCCCTTTAACTCAATATTCAATGTAGCTATTGTTCTTCTATGGTACCCTACACAGAAATATGAAAATATTTAAATTGGTTTGGATTTTTAACACATTACACACGCACGTGTATATACATACATATGTATGTAGATATGTATTTATATATGTATGTATGTTTGTACATTTTTAGTGAAACGGAGACAACACGAAGAGCAAGAATCGCATAAAGAAGTTTTCATGAAACACAAGAACATATGTATGTATGATCCAAATACAAACATACATAGTAAGTTCTAAAAAGTCGTCCAGACTCGAAGTAATTACTAAAGGCATAAAACGGGAGAAGAACTGAAAGTAACAACAATTTTAACAAAAGAAAGTGAAGGGAATAAAAATAAAACGGAAAGTCTGATGGCAAATGAGATTGAAAGGAAATAATTTTGGAAGAGGCAAACAAAAGGGGTTGTTAGCTAACGAATGAATCAAATTATTTCTTCTTTACGTTGGATAGATATACTTAAATATACCCAGTGAAAAAAATGGAAGTCATTCTAGTGGAACTACATTTTCATTGCTTCCAAAAAATCGATATTTTTAATTTGCCGAGAGTGAGCAAAAAACTTTGTAGAAGCTTATTTTAGTTACACAAAACCTTGTAACTCCTCCACAGTGTTAGAAAATACTCACCAAATTTTATAGAAAATGTATTTTTTTAAAGAAATTTATGAACTAATTTAAGTCTAAAATTTAAAAGTTATTTGCTTAATTTACATGAAAACACTGTTTCGGGCTTAAATTCGTATAAAAAGAAACAGATTGCTAAAATAGGTAACTATTTACCATTTTTCCTACATGAAAATATTATCATAGAACACAAAAAAGTAAATTTTTCTTAGTATCGCTTCCAATTCAGTGACCAGTCATCGAAAAAGAGAACTTCTTGCAATGACAACCCTATGTAAAAATCATTAGATCGGATCGAAATTTTCACTACTTCCAGATCGTAAATTCTAAATTTTCATGACTTTTTTGGAGTCTCTTTTTTTACTGGGTAGCTAAGATAATATTGGGTGCTTCTTTTAGAGGCCAGCTTACTAATGGGCTGACATAAGAGTTAGTAATCATGCCACGCAGTTCTCTGCCCTATGGACACAGTATGCATTTGAACAGTATTCTTCCATAGTATCTTTTTCCTTATTACGGCAGAACAAAAAAGATTTTAATATGCGAGTCTTTTGGCCTTGAAGACTTTTCCTATATGTATTACAAATCAATAAAATAATAAATGGTTTTTAGACTTTAGACGTCATTTGTTAACCGATCTCAAAAATTTTTTATTTTTACTGAGATGGCAGTCTGCTTAAAAAGTTCACATTAAAATTTAAAATTACTAAATTAAATTTATCTCAAAATCCTGCAACGCCAAAATCACATTTTTAAAAAATCAGGCGGGGTAACATCCGGTAAAATTTATTATATATTTTCTTGTACAGGGTGTCTCAAAAGAAAGTTTATATTAAGTAGATCTATTAAAGAATAGGTAAGCACTTTAGCGAAACAATGTTTAGTACGTAGATATTTAAATACAAAATTTTTGAATTATTTTTTAATAATATAGTCCAAATTTAAAATTTCTTTTGAAGGCAAACGAACACACTGCCAACGCATGCATTTCGAACTCGTTGTACTTAAGTAGGGGCAGATCTACTTATTTAAGTAACTTCCAGGTTTACGAAAACAATCCTATGGCCGGAATAATAGGGCTTAAATGTTTAAGCAATTGAATTTGGTAGGCCTAGGCCTTTATGCACATTTAAATTACTTGCTCGCTTCATAAATGAATGGTTAGGATTGCGAACAACAGCTTAATTAATACCTTCCACATTTTCTCTCAATATATCTTGATAACAGATAGTGCGATTTTAATAAATTAAACACTTGAAGTTAAACTGAAATTATATTTTTCCATTTTCAACGGTTTCGGAGTTATTCAGAAATTAATAGCGAAAAAACCTTTTTAATGCAAAATTAAATTTTAGTTTTATCTTCAAAAATTCGTAAAAAAATCTAAACAGCAAACCTAGTATTTTTTTGTTATTGGTCGGACAACAATATATGCTGGGAATAAAATAAGCCATAAGCAAGGAAACCACAAATATGCAAATGCATGTTTTTTTCTTGTGTGACGCATTAATGAGGGGACAAGATATTTATCCGTTTCAGAACTTTTAATGAACTTTGGCATCGATTTTTAGGGCATATTTCCCCATATTTTATGCTTTGAGGCATATATTCCACTTTTAGAGCATAATTTACGCTTTTAGGGCATATTTTTATGTATTTATTTATTTCAATTGAAGTAATATTAAAAAGCCACTTCAGGCCACAATAATAATATTACAGATAAATTTACAATGGTTATCTTCAGCCTTAATATTAGAAAATAATGATAATATTAGAAAAATAATAATCGGCCTTTTCTGTAAACCGAATCCGAGTAAATTTCTCGTTTTCAAAAAATTAATAATGGTGCTAGAGGCGTGTTTAAAATCATACACGGGCATTGTCTTTCAGATATGATATCTGGGAATCTAAATATTAAAAACATTTAAAAAATTTAGTTTCTGTGAGAAATTTTTAGATATTTTTTAATTGAACTGTAGTGAATTTTAATCAGAAATAATTCATAGTTAGGCTCAAGTTCAGTAATTTCAATTCTTATTGAATGAAATATTTTTATTAATTAATGTGAGTTTCTAAAGAAGAGAAGAAAAATTAAACTTAGACTTTAAGCTGGGGGAAATACCGATACTTTTCTGTGCAGCCACGCACTTCATCAGCACCCTACTCTATCTACTTGGGTAGAGATTCTTATTAACATCAGCTATTTAACTTAAATGTACAATGAATGGAATATGAGAAACGATTGTTGTGTATACAATTGATTTACCTTTGGTAAACACATTTATAAGTATCACTATTAATTTTCTGTTTTTTCCAATTTTTCATTTTTTCTATTTAGGTTAGCACGAAATTATTTTACTCTACCTCAGTATGTTTAACTATTCTTACTTATCTTTTTACGATCATCACATTAATTATTTTTACTTATTCGATGTACCATCGGTACATGCATGTAAGTATTATTGTAGTGGTCTATGTTACTTGTTGTTGCATTCTACAGTTTTTACTTGGATTTCCAGCATTCTGAAACTGTGATGGCCAAGTGAACAGTGATTGCCAAGTGAACATATTTTTGTCACGTGCCCATGATGTATTAAGTGAGAAATTTTTAGATATTTTTTAATTGAACTGTAGTGAATTTTAATCAGAAATAATTCATAGTTAGGCTCAAGTTCAGTAATTTCAATTCTTATTGAATGAAATATTTTTATTAATTAATGTGAGTTTGTAAAGAAGAGAAGAAAAATTAAACTTAGACTTTAAGCTCATATTAATTTTAACAAAATATTAAAATCGATTTAAATACACTTTAATTTTCTCAGTGGCTAATTAAAGTTAATATCAAATTACGTTGAAAGTATGGTAGCACTACAATATTTCCAAATATTATGGAAAGCTTTCCAAGGAACAGCTGTTTAATATAAATAAGAAAGTTGATTTATCAAATTGCAGAAAAATTAAATAGCAAAAAACACATTTTATGATACAAAAAGAGCACCGGAATGCATTTTTCTATTTATATATTTCATGAAATGAAAATATGTGTTACATTTGTTGTATATTTCCGAAAATTAAACGAAATTATTTTTAATATGACCTAATGATGTTTATGTACATGGATTCAAAAAACACACACATGCACAAAACATATGGTATGTTTGTAAAACTTAAACAACGCTTAAATGCACAATGTTGGCTATTTAAGATTCATTTAATTTTGTGGTGAAAAACAAAATTTTGTGTTTAAATCAGATTTAAAAATAAAATACATATAATCATTGACTGATTTATTTGCCCTAACAGTACATATATGCAACGTTTAAAAACATTTCATTGGTGTATTTTCGCTCATTTACTCAAAGAACGTCATAACTCAAAAAGGTTAAAGGTGACTTGATCGAGAGTATTCATAGATGTGCTTGAAGAAAATCGTGCCGTTTAGAAGATTAAGAAAAAAAAGAAAAAGAAAAGAAAAGTTGTCATAAATCAACTGCGTCGGGGGATTTTAAAATTCCTAATTTTTGTTAATAAGAACATTTCTAAGTTTGTTATTAAGATTATTTGTTTTTCTTATGCAACGAATTATTTTTTATTTGTTAAATAAAAAAATAAACTAATGCCGAGTCAGAGCTAAAAATGAATCATTCCTTTTTGATTTTAATTCGTTACGAATTAGCTAAATTTTTAATTAATTCTTTCCACAACAGAATAGAATTGAAGGAAATTTTAATCTATTCAAACGATTTAGGCAGAAATTAATTTCAATTCGTTTCCAATTCAAATAAATTTGTAGTTTGAGTTGTAATTCGTTTTCAATTCAAATGAATTTGTTTAAGTGAATTGAAATTCATTTCCAATTCATTTGAATTTAATTTATTATGAATTCATTCAAATGAATTAGAACAATGCACCAGTTCAATTCAAATGAACTGGTAATGAATTGCTAATTAGTTTTTCTAATTCATTTGAATTAGAATTCGTAATGAATTAAAATAAGAAAAAGAATAATTAATTTACAGCTCTGGTAAACAATGTTGCATTTTGTGACATCGTAATAGTGTGTTTTAGTGGCAACCTTTGTCATGTCCGATATTTTTCGCTGTCTGGCATTGCTTTCCATATAAAAAAAATACAATGTGAACAGCGTGTACTAGGCATAATACGCATGCGTGTCGTTGTTTGCAAACTTTTTTAAAATTATTCGCATACAGTTTTTTATTTTTTGTTCGTTCGAATATTCGAACAAAAGTTCAAGAAAAAAGTCATGAAATTTCATTCGAACATATATAAAACATGAATAGTTAACAACACTAGTATATACTTAAAAAAATCATGAAAATATTATACTAAACGTTGGTATTATGAGTAAAATTACAAGTTTTTATTACTTCATGTTCGCTTGATGTAGAGAAAAAGTTGTTTGTCTTCTGTGGAATAGAAGTTACGATATTCGCATTTCTTCGAAGAATTAATATATGAATTATATATGTGACCTTAATTATTATTAATCATTTGAACAAGTCAAAAAATATTTTTTGATTATGAAATATTTTAATATAGAGCTGTTCTAATTAATATGAAAATATTTAATATGTATTAAATATTTATTGAAGTTTTTTTAAGATTCATTTAATATTTCTAAGCAGAAATGCACATGACCTAGACCACTTTCATAATTAAGGGCACATATGTGTATGAAATTAATGATATGCTCAAGCTTCAAGTCATACTAGAATGTTTTTGCAGCCGCTTGCAGTTAAGCAAATAATTGCTTAAATTTATTTAGTGGCAAAGTTTGTCATTTTTGATAGTTTTCGTTAGCATTACGTTACAAAAAAAAACACAATATGAATAGTAGTTTACATATTTTGAAAACGGAACCAGAAAATTACGACAAGAGAAATAACAAATATGCATTATAGCATTATAGTGGAGCCCCAAGAAATGGTAAGGACTTACTTATTCACCTTTTGCAAAAATCGTATTCGTGAAAAAGGTCACGAAAATAAAAATTAAATTAAAATATTTCTGATAATTATAAGATGTGTTTTCCATGGAAGTGTAGTTTATGCTAAATACTAGTTTTTTTAAAGGTTTTTGCTCATTACTTTACAGCGGCATCGGGAGGCTACCTGTTTATGCTACTGCTCGGTTTTGTATAAGGCTGGGCTTTCATCTGTAGCCACTAATTACTAATGAAAAACTGTTTGATTCAGACATGTATTTATTTCCAGTCATGTTGAACTCTATAAAATTGTCTATTAGTGGTTACGCTCCTTTAATGTTATGTTGTTGATGTTAACTCAGCCTAAGTTTCTAAGTCTACTACGCTTATTTTGGTTTTTCAAAAATATTAGTTTTGAATTCTCAAGTACTTGTAGTTTTTGAAAGTCTGTGCATAAGATAGGAGGTTTGTGAATGTTCAAAATACGGAGTTGAAGTTACGATTTGTTAAACCAACAATGAAATGCATTTAGAAAATGCTTAACTACCAGGAAATAAATTTCAAATTAAAACATACAGATTTATTATTATAAAATAATTTATTTCAAAAGATTCAGTACAGTTACATATCGCACTTAATCAACAAGAGTTTATCAATTCAAAACTTTAAAATTTTCAGTAGAGACGAGAAACTGGTTCTGGTTATATTTTAAGAGAATTTGAAAATCCGAATACATAGTAGTAAGCAAATTTCATTTGAAAATATATTTCCATTGTTTTTATTCTAAAATCTTGCAATTATTGAAGTCAAAATTGGCCAATTTGATCATAAAAACAGTCACATTTCGAATTAAAATCATAAAGTAAAACAAATGTTACGAACAAAAGAGTAACCGGAGTACGCTGAAATTTTTATGGTAGATTTGATTTCTTGCAAAACTTGTAATTTTAAAAAAAGTTAATACCCTCTTGTTGATTCAGTGCGATATGTATGTAGTCGTACCTGTGCATGAATGATATCTCGGGAGAGCGTGAGAATTCGTGCGTGATTCATAAAAATAGCTCACGCACGATCACGCACGAGTAATTTATTTTAAATCACGCTCACGCCCTCACGCGTGATTTATTATAAGTTTTATCACGATCACGCGTGATTCACGCGTGACACGATAAAATCACGACACTTGCACATCTCTATTATTAATTACTATCACTAAGTTTATGTGCGACACTGGTCGGGCCTAATAATTATATTTAAATTTAAGATTTGAATACTTATTGTTAGTTCATTTCTGAAGATACAATAAATAAATATATGCTTTAAAAAATTACTTAAAAAATATTTATATTATTATTTAATAATTCTATAAATAATGAGGTGGTCTTCTTTCCACCTGATTGCATTTTGATCTTGTCAACTTTTTATGAAAAAAATATATAATTAAAGCAATTTTCAAAACCTCGTAAGCGCCGTACAAAATGATATTTGTATGCAAAATAGCTTTTTACGTGGCTTTTATATTTAAAGTTGGAAGTATTAAAGTCTCACCCACCAATTTTTTTATGTTGGAGATAAAAAAAAATGAATAGCATGAATCTTTATCACGTATTTCTTTATATCTTTTTAGTCCGGCTTAAATTCAGTATTTGAAAATCTCATTGGATGAAATATTTTTATTACTTAATGTGATTTTCTAAAGATGAGAAAAGAAATTAAACAAGAAGGTGGTGAAAGGTCACTTCCGTTACAAAGTAATTTTACATTGTCGCTTATCTCGAATACTATATTAGTGAGAGTCTTCAAACTTTGTAAAATGTTATCATAGTCTAAGTGGGTGGGACATACCCTCCCATACAAAGTAATATTGCAAAAATTAAACCGACTTTAAATATAAGCACATATTATTTCTATTATTTTTTGTTCATTTTATATATTTTTTAAGTTTTTTTTTACGGTACGGGCATACTGCCTTCGAGTAATGGTGAATTATAATGGTGTACATCGTGAAAATATTAGGTATGCACATAAAAAAATTCTGACGTGATGAAATTTTCTTTATATTTTTTTATAATGCGTAGTACCTAATACCTATCTGATTTACTTATTTATTTCTTAGTTTAGGAAAATCATCGTGGGGCTGTGTAATTAATCGATTTGTTAATTAAAAAAATCACCGTATATTCACTTCGCTTCATTAGAATACGAAACTTAGGCTAACTCAAAGATTTCCGTATGAGTTTTATATTTATGGCGAAGGCAAATAATAGATTTTAAACTTACCGGGGACACTCGACCCCTAATGGTCGGCCGTTGATATGATCTGAACAGGCGCCAATGGTAAAACTTGCTGCACTGCCAGGATTGTTGAGCGGTGATGTATTGAGAGAGACATTGAGACCCGTTTGCAAGTTGTTGGCATTTAGCGAGTGGTTTGGCGACATGGAAAGTTGATTTGCAGCTGTTAGGAGACTGAGACCGGCTGCAGCTGCAGCCGCTGCAGCAGCTGCTGCTATACCAGAATTCGTCGGCGAACGTTGCGGTGTTACTTGGGGCGATAGCTTAAAGTTTTGATGGGCTTCTAACATTTCGCACGTCTTACAGTCGATTCCCTTATAGTCGGGGTGTTCTGGACACATGTTCATCACTGAGGAAGTGCGTGAAACTGTTGAAACTGTTGCAGGATTGAGATAAGCTTCAACTTGATTTAATGAATGTGAGGTGAGTTGTTTTTGATGATGTTGCTGTTGTGCAGCAACCAGTTGATGTTGAAGGAACTTACTTATTAACTTAACACTATTAGTATTTTGTTCAGAATTTAAAGCGGCCAATGAGGCGTGCAAGGAACTTGTTTGAGTGACTGAGGCATTTGAGGCTGTAGCAGGTAACGAAAATGTATTCGCCATTTGTTGAGACCAGCTCATGTTATCATTTTCGAGGTTTTTATGTTGACAATTTTCGTCAGTTGTTATTGCTTCTCGACCAGCTGTGAGACGCTGTAAATGCTGTTGCAAGAAATCATTCATTATGCTAGTATTGAGACTTTGCGAGGAGGATGAGGACTGGTGAAGCATTGTTATTTGATGCGATTTTGGACTTAGATTTGAAGAATGCATAGTGATGTCTTCTGGTTGAGGTTCAATGGAATTGTTGTTGGAACTATCGTTGTTATGCTTATGAATATTTACTAAATTATCAGTACTAATAGCATCTGTAGCTAAATTTCCAGTAGACGCTGATAAGTCTACTCCAGCAGTCAGGGATGATAATATTGTAGTTGGTTGCAGCGGTGTTGGAGGCGGCGGCGTTGTTGATGATGATGTTACTGTCGCAGCTATTGATGTTACTGCTGTTTCTATTGTTGCTGCCAATGAAGCGGAGGTGGATAGAGAGGTGGCCAATGTCGTAGAAGTTTGAATACTAGAGGTGGCTAAAGTGGCTCTGGCTAAATCACTAATGAAATAGTTGTTAGTCTTTGCTTTATTTAAATTTAAGGAACCTAAAGTAGTTGAAGTAGTAGTTGCGGTACTAGATATTTCTAGTGATGCATTGGCTGGAGCTTTTAATGTTTGCGTTATACTGTCATACATGCTTTGGGATTTCTTATCGTCGTCATGGTGAGATGACGCTGCTGCAACGTGGACCAATACATCATTTGTTGCAATAGAAATTGTGGTGCTGGTGTTATTAATTGTGTTATTGTTAGTTGTGCAGCAGGGAGACAATGAAGAAGAAGATGATAAAGATGATGAGGAGGATGGTGAAGTGTTAGAAGTTGTAGATGACGTTGATGATAAAGAGGAGGCGTTCGAAGCAGCAGAACTGACAATTGTAACAGCGGCTGGTGTTTGTTGTTGTTGATTTGTTGTGTTCGTTGAGTTCGCTGTGTCATTTTCCAGCTGTGTTTCCACACCACTGAACTCTTCACTAGCTGGTGACCCAATCATCGGTGGTGCATCAACATCTAGAGGTTCTAAGAACGATATCTGAGGACTTTCGTCCATATTTCTTTGTATAATGGCACTGGAGTATTCACGTTGCATTAACAAGTGTTTTTCTAAGTCTTGCAAGTCTAGCCCGTGTTCGGTGTTTGCATGCAAACTAAATGATTTGGTAACGCCAAATGAAAGTTTGCAAATAAAACACATTAAAATAGGATTTTGTATTTTAAAAGGATTGTTGTCCTGTCGCAATTGTATGTTGGCATCGTTTGCGCTCACAACACGAAATGTATGAATTTTTGGATTTGTTGCTTTTTGATGCTGTTTTTGTTCCTGGTTCAGACCCTCTTTATGCGATATTAAAGAAGACAAAGAACTACTTGCTACTATTGCTTCTGTTGACGATTTTGCCGCTGTTGCATGTGATGCTATTGTATCTTTTGCCCCACTTAAATTTAAATTTAAACAAGCTTTTGTCGATGTTTTCGTTGTTTGAAATGCTGAAGCTGAAGTTTTTTCATTGGTATCTGAAATAGCTGCAACTAAACGAATACAAAATTACTGTAAATGCTTGTCAATATCGGTCTGTTCATATGGAGTAAAATCAAAATAAAATTATAATATATGTAGTTAAGTTTGGTTATGTTGGACGCCGGATGTATGTATGTATATGTATGTGAATTACATATTAATTATCGGGTTCCAACAGAGTTTCATTAATATTTCATGTGAATAAGTACGCAAGTAGAGGACTCCGCTTATATTGAATTTTCACTAGTAATTAGGGTTGCTAATTTTATTTTTCGAAAAAGCGGGACAAGTTAAAAAAAAAATAAAAAATCACGGCATTTTCAAATAAATAACTTTTAAATATTTCTACTTTAATGAATAAATTTATTAAAACAAAATAAAAAATTAAAAAAAAATATTCATATGTTGTATTCTTTATGGAATTCATTGGCAAATATTTTAACATTATTTTATGGATAAAAGATCGAGTTTATTTTTTAATAAAACAAAATACGAGTATATACATACATACATACATATGTTTAGTCCTAGTTTACACTATGCAAGTCTTATTGCTAAAGTAATTATTTTATTAGGAGAGGGAGGAAGAAAAAATAAACGTTTCTGTTCCCCTCGTCTTTCTATCCATCAAACAAATTAGCTAAGCAAATAGTCTTGCATATTGTAAACTAGGATATACAAAATTTTATATTATTATAAGGAACTTTGCTTTTATTTACGAGTATATTTGTACATACATATCTATATATAAAAATATATATACATTGTCACCTGAAATACAAAATAACGTATCATCAAAGAAATCAAAATTGATTTTTTTTTATTGATTACGATTCACTACATCATATTACATCATATTTGCTCAAAATTTTGCAGGTACTCGTATTATATAAAAATACCAAAGTTATAAGTAAAACTCAAAATAACGTATCATCAAGTGCATGATTTTCCTAAACAATATAACGTATCATCCATCACACATACGAACTTAAAAACTACAGAACATTTAAGTTAATTTAATTATTATTCGTCGAATTTTTTTTGTTTATTTATTTAACAGGCTAAAGTTCGTATCGCCTTGTAAGCCAAATTACATGTGACAATTATTAATGAACAAATAACATCAAAGTTAGGTTAAATATTCTGACAAATCTACATCAACTGATACCACACACAGTGGACCAAAAGAACAAAAGACACAGAAGAACAATTGCGGTGAAGGTTTAGTGGCCTTCGAAAATGTCTGGCTGTTCCCTTCAACTATGTGTTGTTGTCAGAATATTTACACCTAGCTTTGATGTTATTTGTTCATTAATAATTATCACATGTAATTTGGCTTACAAGGCGATACGAACTTTAGCCTGTTAAATACTCAGTGAAAAAAATGGAAGTCATTCTAGTGGAACTACATTTTCATTGCTTCCAAAAAGTCGATATTTTTAATTTGCCGAGAGTGAGCAAAAAACCATGTAGAAGCTTACTGCAGTCATACAAAAACCTTGTAACTCCTCCATAGTGTTGGAAAATTCTCACCAGAATTTTAAAAAAAAATTTTTTTAACGAAATTTATCAACTAATTTTAGTCTAAAATTTAAAAGTTATTTGCTTCAATTTACATGAAAACACTGTTTCGGGCTTAAATTCGTATAAAAAGAAACAGATTGCTAAAATAGGTAACTATTTACCATTTTTCCTACATGAAAATATTATCATAGAACACAAAAAAGGGAATTTTTCTTAATATCGCTTCCAATTCAGTGACCAGGCATCGAAATTTTCACTACTTCCGCATCGCAAACTTTACATTATCATGACTTTTTTGGAGTGTCTATTTTTACTGGTTATATAAACAGAACATTTATTTTCCAGTTTTTAATTGAAGTAAGCATTGACTTCTTAGTTATGTACTCGTACATGCAAATTAATTTCAGTACAAATTTTTATCATCCTGAAAATTTTTTCCAAAAGTGAAAAAAGGCAAAAAAAAAAAGTGTTGTGAAATTAATAAAATTTGTACACTTTGGCGTACGATCCACCAGGAGTCATACATATATTTCAAAACAAATATTAATGATGGCTATCAATTTTTTCCACAAAGGACTAGCAGAAATTCTGGAAGTCAGCAACCTAAGCGATTGCATTCGCATAAGGCTTGCTACACTAAAAAAAAATTTAACTAGATTTTAGTTATACACGAACTTAGTTTTAGTTCATGAAATTTTCTTGAATTGAGTTAAAATTAATTTAATTTTAAACAAAGAAATTCTACTTCTCGGAAGTATAAACAATTCTTATAAACTTGAATATATTACCCAATTTTTCTTAATTATTTTTACATAAATGAAGTACATAGTTATTTGAAATAATTATAATTTTTCATGCATATAATAAAAGCCTCTTCATAATAGAGATATTTTATCTTCAAATTATAGTATATTTTTTGAGTAACTACCCTGCTGGAAATGGAACTAACACAAAGCGATTCACGTAATCGCTCCCCAAGTGATAGTAGGGACCAGTCCGAGCACGGTTGCCAGAAATGCAGATTTATCTGGATTTTGCAGATTTTTACCCTCCAAAAAGACGCAATACAGATTGGAAGATTTTTGGCCTAAAAACGCAGATTTTTCAACTCCAATTATAGTGAATTTTTTTACATTTTGCTATTACTGTTACTACTTTTTGTTTCTTTTATGTGTGAACGACTCACAGTTTAGAGAGTTATCATTTTTGAACTTAGAAGACATCATTAAAGAAAAAGAAGAAGTAACTTTGGCAAGCTTCTGGAATAGAATATCTGATATAAAACGAGCTTATTAAAATTATGATTTTGCAGCCCTAAGTTAAATTAAAAGGAATGAAATGTCTTTACCACATTCATTTTCAAATGTCGAAAGAATTTTGAGTGAAATGAACTTGAATAAAACAAAACTTCGAAGTCCTTTGGATATTTATGTAACAAATTAAATCACTTTTTGTATAATTTCTTATATATCCGATTTCTTTTCTCATTCGTTTTATATTGTTTGCACATAAGTATGAAGAATTTTTATTTTTTGTTGGTTTTATGCATTTCGTTTTTCCTAAATAAAGATGGGGTTTCCACACAAAAGTTTACTTTGCAAAGTCTAAAGTTTGTAGGAGAGAAGAGAAAAGAGATCTTATTTTATATTCTTTTTTCTTAAATAAGCTCAAGACTTTGCAGAGTAAACTTTGCGTGTGAGAAAACCGTCTAACTTATCAGTACACTTCCACGAATGTCGCAAAATTGAAGATGTTATCTTGTAAAGATTTTTGCTTGAAGCTTTTAACCATTTTCTGCTGTTTTTTTTGTAAACCCAAACTATTTTTTATGGAAATTTATTTGTTAAACGTTTTGTAACCCAAAATAATTTTTGAGAATATTACCTTTTATGTTTGTGTACGTAATTCTTAATAACACATTGATAGTAGTTCTATAAACATATGAATTTTTTTCTTATTTCAAAAATTTTTTGGTTGAAGTCTGCTGATGAGTTTCTTAAGCAGAAACGAAATGCACATTCTTCAAACATTAAAGGTTTCTATTCATAAAAAAATGTGATTGAAAATTATTTTAAAAAAATTTCTAAAAAATTTAAACAAAATATATTTTATCCAGAGTTTAAATTTTATAAATTTTTTATATTTATATTACACAATTACGTCCACATTTATGTAAATTTTTATAATTAAATTTTGTAAGTTGTTTTAAAAATAGCTTTGAAGATTTTTTTGAAGATTTTAAAAATAAAATGCAGATTTTGAAGATTTTTTCGTGAAAAATTGTTAAATTTTGCAGATTTTAGCTTTAGAAATTCTGGCAACACTGAGTCCGAGCTCTAACACTTCTTATGAAGCGGACCAGTTTCTTTTACATGGGGCTGTCCTATGATGGGGTTAATTGATACTTTGTATGTACTTTGTGACTTGTCACTGAACTATCTCTAGGGACGTAATCGGTATAGAATAATATAAGTTATTTAAAAATGTCATTCCGACTATTGACTGTAACAATGAAAACTTATAATTTTTTTATTGTTACAAATGCAATTATAATTTATTTTTAAACAGATATTTTTTGCGACTCGAACTGACAACCTACGGCATAACAGGCTTGCACACTATCCACTTCAAAAGTATAAACACCAGTTAAGCTTAGGTTAATATCTAAGGATAGTTAGGGGACTGGTTCCAGAGTGGCTTAGCGGTGCTATTGTGGAGGGAACAATAAACATTGTGTTTATACTGTTTGATAGGTCCTGGATCCAACCACATCGAACTTGTTCAGTGAATTTTACTATAACACTAGACAAGTCCCAATTAAATTGACAAAAGATTACGACAATTGTGAATATATAACCATTTAAAGGATATGTCCTTTTTTCACCGTACACCACTCCCTACTTTTGGTAACACTTTTTTTTGTCACCAAATTTTTTGCAGTGTGGTAAATTAATTGTACATTATCTTAATTTTTTTATAAAATTATTCTCTCTTAATAAATTGAAATACTTTTTTTCTTCTTATCCTTATAAAAGTTAAAATATTTCTTTTTTTTTCGATTAGTAGTTTTAAAGATAAAAAACATCAAAAATTTTATCAATTATTAATAAAAAAAAAAGTAAAATTTTATTTTAGTTTTTTCATATTATTTTGTACAGTTGACGATACATTATTTTGTTTCAGAAAACCACAATTCAAAATAACGTAAGCCACATAACACTAAGCTTACTTTGATAAACGGATAATTTTTATTCAAAGTAAATTTCTTGTTTAAAAATTTTGTTTTAATATCTCTAATAGTTTCCATTTTATGCAGTTCTTCGCTTCTCCTGTAAACTTATGAAAAGTGATGAAGAGTTAATTTGCATTTCATGTGACGATATGTTTATATATATAAATTTTCATGTGAAACTTACAGTGAATTCATCGTGTACTACCTATAAAGCGTGAATTATAGTCTCTGAATTTGTTTAAATGTACTTATTCTTTATTAGTTGAAAGTTGCTGGTGTTAAATTAAAAATCACCAAATAAAACTTAAAAAGCGGAATTTTTAAATCCTGCACGTGATTGAATTTAAACAATCGAGAGAATCCCGCTAGAAGCGGTACGAATGGCAACAGTACTTGTAACGAACTATTTTTAAAAAAAGTGCGTGCGATATTTTTTAAAATACTAGCCTTTTTAGTTAATCTTTTAAATCAAAAATAAAAATCGGAAAAAGAGACAAAAAACACAAGCCAATTTTCTAAATATAGATAGGAAAATTAAACTAGCATTCTTCCCTTCGTCTTCTCAAAAGAAAATATCCAATTTCTTTAAAAACTAGCTTTTCTTTTTTATAATAAAATGGGCCGGTCCCATGGAGTTCGCTATAACCAAACTACATTACAATAATATATAATTCAAAATATTTTTTTTTTATAAAAATACAGATTTTTTTCTCACTTGTTTAAAATGTGTAAAGAAATAACAACAGCCAAGTAATAAAATAAAATTTTAATTTACATTTAAGAAAAAAAAAACAATTAAATAAAAACATTACTAACCACTTAAAGAATTATTGCTTAAACTCGATAATGTTGCATTTTCTGCATCAATTATGTATGAGCTGCCATCGATGTTACAAACGATTTTGCCTGTAAAATTTTCAACATCAGATGTGGACATTTGTGAGCTGTCATCAGTATAAATGTTCTGAAAGAGATAAACGGTATAAAGATTAATTAAGGTTGAACATGTGAATGATAATATTAAATTCAATTGGACATAGAAAAGGAAGTTTACAAGTTGCTCTCAGAATGTGGTCGGCCGGTCTCAGTGAAAAGTTCTCCACGAAACATTTTTTTTATTTTATTTAAGAAATTTACATTTCAATAAGACCTAATATACTTATGTAACAGTACTGTTTATACTATGCCAGATTTTTTCAGCATAGATCCGATGCTAAAAAAAATTAGCAATAGATTGTAACGAAAATTAATTTAATAAAAAAAACTAAAAAGTTAAAAATAGCGAAAATATTATTATCTGCGTTAACTTTTCAAACTTTTTACAGCCGTTGCCAAGAAGGAAGAATCTCTCTTATTAGTTGACAACCTAGAAATTCTAAATGTCCCTACACCGACATGCAAAAAATATATAAAACATTAGTTTTTCTTTGCAAAACAAGGTACGTTACAAAATAAGGTAACTTTGCAAAAGGTGGACTTTTCTGTGGAAAAAGGTCTAAATAAGTCGTCAAAGAAACAAGAAATAATAATGACAGATTTTTCGCTCGAAATAGTTTCTAATACGATAGAATTTATTTTTTTACCAAATCTGTCGAGCGGGGTATTAAAATAAAGGAAATGAAAAGTGATTTTGAAAATATACATACATATATAACTTATTAGCCAACTGTAATGAAGAGTTATGTTACTCGCGCTTTTCTTGTAAATATGCTTGTAAATTTCTTTACCACATCGTATCTCCCAAACGGCTGCATAAATTTCGACAGTTAACGTATCGATATATTCGTGTTAAGTGCCTAATTATTTTAAGATATGTAGGTGTTGAAAAAAGGGTATGGTATGTTTTTTTCATAAGAGTTGCAAGAACACTAAAAAGCTTAAAATAAAAAAATATGATATCAAAACACCCAAATAATTTAAAATAAAAAAAATAAACAAATCCAATAGTACAGAACATAGTTCAGTGTTGACTCGTCCACATTGGCATTTAAAGTCGAATACATAAGAGACCGGGACTAGTCCAAATATAATTTAAATTAGAGTTAAGCATAGCTGTTACTTCTGCGGATTGTTCCTTTTGGTTCCCAAAAACTAAAAGAACTAGTTCGTGATTTTCGTTCAGTTGTTCTCTTCGTTTAGTTGTTCAGTGAACAACAGAACAGAGATTACACAGTCATAATACCTTTTTAATTATTTGTTTTTGTTTGTTTTGTTATTTTAAAGTACTAGTAATTTCATTTTATACTTTATTCGTTGCTTAGTTTTTGTAAGTAAAGGATTAAAATTATTTTTTGTCTTTCTTTGAAGTTGGTAAAAATGTTCAGTTGTTCATACTTATATATGTACATGTTTTCATTTGAAATTTATAGTCTTATTCGCTGTATGCTTTTAGTAAATAAAACGAAATGAAATCTGTAATCAGTTTAAAACTAATTTAAGTCACTTTTTTAGTACGAATAATATTTTTCACAATCTGTTTTTTAATTCAACGCTGCAAATTATGTCTTTTAATTTAGCAAAACTCACTTGCATATTTCACTATGTATGTATATATTATCAATAGTTTGTTTTGATTATTGTGCTAAAAATTTAATAGGCACACTACATTTGTCTCTTTTTAACAGTATACAAAACAGTAACTATAATCTTTTAATTGGAATGATTTGCTTGTGTATTGGTCTGGAACAGAGGATAAGATAAAATAAATTCACTGAAGTGCGACTTTAGTTTTTGCATTTTTTTCCTTCCTGACGTTTTTTTAATTTTTGCTATTTTTTTATTTTGCCAATTTTTTTAATTTTGGAGATTTTTTTCATTTTGGCAATTTTTTTTAGTTTTGACACGTTTTTTCTCGTTTTGGGGATTTTTTCCGGTATTTGGCGATATTTATTTTTTTGCTTTTTTTGTTTTGGCGTTTCTTCATTTTGGCGAATTTTTTCATTTAGGCGCTTTTTTTTTAGTTTTGACACCTTTTTTCTCATTTTGTCGAATTTTTCGGTTTTTGGCGTTTTTCAATTTGGCGATTTTTTTTTTAAATTTTGCGATTTTTTTTCATTTTTCCGATTTTTTTCATTTTAGCGATTTTTTCATATCAACCATTATTTTTTTATTGGCGCCTTTTTCGCATTTTGGCAATTTTTTTTCGTTTTTTGTTGCTTTTTAGTGTTCCGTGCACCAAAGGTGGAAAAAGGAATCCTATTGTTTGCGCTACGCTGTCCGTATGTCCGTCACACGCTATTTTCTCAGGAACCGTAAGAGCTACTGCTGAAATTTGGACAGAGTATGTAGAACCTTGCCGCTACAACAACAAATACATGAGAATTAAAAGTTAAAGGCTGTTCCAAAACGAGCAACGAAAAATTTTAAGATCCCATGTAATATACATACAATTGTATGTACATATGTGTATTGACACTTGAAATTTGTAAAATTAGTGTATTTTTAAAAAAATTTAAATTAAAGGGTTAATGCAATTTTGATTAGTTAATTTTGACAACTTGGTATATCTTGGAAACCGTAAGAGGTAAACTCTTGAAATTTTCAAAAAAGGGTAAAACTAAAAAATCCGAAAATTATAAAATCGCTAAACCGAAAAAAATCACCAAAACCCAAAAAAAAATCGCCAAAACGAAGACAATTGCCAAAATTAAAAGAAAATTCTAGCACTAAAATAAATCGCCAAATTCGAAAAAATCGCCCAAATGAAAAAAATCGCAAAAATAAAAAAAAACGCCAAAAACCAAAAAAAAAATCGCCAAAACGCGAACAATGCGCTAAAACCAAAATAATTGTTTATATGAAAAAAATCGCTAATATGAAAAAAAACGCCAAAATTAAAAAAAATCGCCAAAACGAAAAAAAAATCGTAAAAATTAAAAAACGCCAAAAAATCCCCAAAACGAGAAAAAAAGTGCCAAAACTAAAAAAATTGCCAAAATAAAAGAAAAACGCCAAAAACCGAAAACATCGCCAAAACCAAAAAAATCACCTATATAAAAAAGGCAAAAAATAAAAAATCGCCAAAATTAAAACAACTTCAAAAAATAAAAAAACCGAAGAAACCCAGGAACGAAAAAAATGCAAAGACTACAAGAAATGAATGACTGAAACTAACACAAACAACAAATTTTTACTAACACATTTACAACAATTTTTCATTCAATCCAACATTTATAATAGTTGCTCTACTCTAACATATATGCTATAGTGGAACATCTAATGTAAATATGTCAAAATTTTTAAAATATTGAATTTTACTGAAAATAATTTATAGTTCGTTCGGTTTTTAAAATTAAAATGCATAAAAGTGTTAAAAAAAATTATGGTGTTTGTGAAAAAGTAAGAAAAAACAATAATGAATAAAAGAAATTGTATACAGTTTAATTAAAAATATACATACATATGTATGTATGTATATATGTATTCGTTTCTTTTCCAATTTTTAGATATTTGGAAAAGGGAAAATGCGTTATGAAGAAGGCGCAATTCATGCAGTCTGTGGAAGTTTATAAAAGTATTGAAAAAGATAAGTAAAATAGTGCAAAAAAGATATTTACAAAGTTTAATTTAATATGTATATTTATTTTCTAAATTTTAGATATTTGTAGAGAGCAAGGTGCGTTGTATTCGAAAGGATGTGAGGGCTATATACCGCCTAAGTTATTTGGTGATTTTGTATGTTTGTATTTTTTGTTTTAAATGCTATTTACTTATGTATTTTAGAGTTATTTTTGTAATAAAAAAGCAAATAAAACTAAACAAAAAGTATTATAAATTATATTTTTATTTAAATGTTACATTTTACCAGTTTCTACGTAAATATTGACTAGTAATAGGTGACTAGTTGCCTTGTAACCATTGACAAGTCATAGTTCATCAATGCTTATGTAATCTGTGACTGGCAAAAGCGTAGCAGAGTAAGCAGTTCAGATATATGTGTTTTAATTAAGTGACTTTAATAAGTTAGAGAGAGAGAAAAGATCACACGTACACAAATGCTTTAGTCATTTTTTTCACCAAGACCCTAATAAACTAACTGGGGCCAGTGACCGAAGTTGTAGTCGTCGCTACTAGTCAAATCACTAGTCAATTGACTGGTAGCCTTCTTGTAGGGTAGTTTATATTGGATAAAGTTCGTATTGAATTACATATGTCGTGTCCGTACGGAACCCTTCGTGCGCGGGTCAAAGCCGCACTTCACTGAATTGATTTTTCAAATTTGCGATTGTTTTCATTTAGAAGATTTTATCGAATTTTCCGACTTATTTTAGCGTTAGATTTATTTTTAATTTCGGCGTTTTTTCGTTTTGGCGATTTTTTTTTTGGTTTGGCGATTTTCGGATTTTTATATTTTACCGTTTTTGAAAATTTCAAGAGTTTACCTCTTTCGGTTTCGAAGATATAGCAAGTTGTCAAAATTACATAGTCAAAATTGCATTAACTGATGGACCACTCTTTAATTTTAATTTTTATAAATTTTAGTGTGAATTGTTGTGGTCTATACAAAAATACACCAATTTTAAAAATTTCAAGATACATATGTATGTACATACAATTGTATGTATATTACATGGGATTTTAACATTTTTCGTTGCTCGTTTTGGAACACCCTTTAATTTGTAATTCTCATGTATTTTTTTGTTGTAGCGGGCAAGGTTCGACATACTCTGTCCAAATTTGAGGTCCGTAGCTCTTACGGTTCCTGAGAAAATAGCGTGAGACTGACAGACGGACAGCGTAGCGAAAACAATAGGGTTCCTTTTTCACATTTGGTGTATGGAACCCTAAAAATGAATTAAAGACAAAAAACGAACGAATGAACAGAAACGAACGAAAGAACAAGAAAGACCAAGAGAACAAAAAGGAACAACTAGACTGAACTAGTTCACATTGTGCATTTAGGGGAATAGTTCAATTGAAGTAGTTCGTTCCTTTGCAGCAGAACTCGAACCCAAATGTATTAACAAGACATTGTCGATTTAACATTGCGATGTCCGAGGCATTACATTAGACTACCCTATATGGAATAGTTATAGACCACTCGCATAAAAATTGTATTGTTTTAGAAGAACGATCATAATCGCAAAAACAAGAACACTTGTCGTGTAACATTGAATGCTTGAGTAAAAAAACCTGGTCCATGACTGCATTACGTGGGACCATGATATAACTAGTCTCTTTCATTTATACTTGATCACGCATTCAAATATTATTTGCACGGAACTTCTAAGTGTCACACACGGTGTATGGTGTTTAGGGTAAAAAAAAACACAGCACATTGCTCGCGGCCACCAATGGTGGGAAGTGAAAAGTTTTTACAATACATATGGACATGATACACATCATTTAATAGTTAAATATGTGCATTTTAAAATTTTATAACATTTTGTCATACAAATGTAGAAAAATAAAATTAATTTTGGAACTAAAACTATTAAAAATGTGTTATACTTGTCATCTACATTTTTAGTTCAACTTTGAAAAATTTCTAAAAAAATTGTCTTGACAGCAGTGATGCAGAATTCCTGCACCAAAAATAGCTAAATGTAGACAAAAATGGCTAAAAGGAGCTACAAAATGGCTAAACGCTATCGAATGCAAACATCATGAACTTTAAGCAAAAACAAGAAGGTATTTCATATATTATTTTTTAAAGCAAATCGGGAACTTTCTTACTTTTTTTCAGGTAATCAAGAAACTGCGCATTGAGTGCAAAATTGCAATACTTGCAAAATATTTGTTTATAATTTTTGTTCATTTTATATTTTTTAAACTTTCATTTAAACTTTTATTTATATTTTATTTTCACTCGTGTAAAACAAAAATTACTCTTCTTTGATTGATATTATAAATCACCAACTAACTACACCCGACAACTTTGAACAATATTGCAACGATTATAATCTTATTGTTACCAATTTATAATATTATTGTTACCAATCTTTCATATAAGCAAATTGACATTTCGATTAACAATTTTATACAAAATAGCGAAATTTACTACATACGAGTATTATTAAGGAACAAAGTTTACACTCGTACATTTAAAAAACTAGTTTTAGTATAAAAAAGGCTAGATTTTTCCTTTGTAATTACATTAATTTCTAATCGAATTTTTAGAAAAGTTTTAAGCTTACGAATATGAATTTTGTTTTCTAAAATTATAAAAAATTAAGCTTTTCTTTAAAAAACAATTTGTGATAAAATATATAATTTAATTAAATGAAGCACATCGGCGAATAACTTTACGTTGTTCAAACGTAAAACCATCCAAAATTATGCATCTTATCGCCACCAAAATACAATTACAAAGAGTCAGTCAGAGGAAGAACTAACGAAGAAGTAACTAACAAAATCATGCAAACGAAATTGTCGAAAATAATTGATAAATGTAACAGAGATACAAAGAGAAAAGTTAAAACTAATTATCATTATTTTCGATTAGCTAAAAAAAATTAAATGAAAAAAATTTTGCTTTAAAATTCGTTTTTTGTTTCTCCTGAAAAATTATTTTTTTTTCACTTACAACGTTATTCGCGCGGCTTACCTTCAAATGCAACCTTTATAAAAAATCTTGCAAGATATATGTAAGTATAATTTATGTTCATACTTTATATAATATTTAAATCAAATAAATGGAGATTATCAGGTATAATTCAATACATGAGCAAAAACCTCTTTGTAACCTCTACATTTCCATAGATATAGTATAATTGACAATATTTTAATTATGTCTCCTCTTCCACATATTTCTATAGGATACTTATTAATTACTTTACCCGATACTATCCTACTGGACAGAGAGGTCTATAAAGTAATCCCCACAAAATTAAGAAACGATAGCTTTTGTATTTCTTCAAATATAGGAAAATTAATAATTAATTTGTTTAGGGGAGATACACCTCATCAACTGTTTTTTTTTTGCCTTTCTGTACATTTTATTGTCACCTAAGTTGGCCACACACAATATTGTAATTGCTAAGATATTGAGAGTAATTTGTATTATATCGAAAAAGTGAAAGAAATTGTTGACATTTTACTAAACAGTTTGCATGATTCTATAACCGCCCTCGTTTTTATTACAAGTAAAAAGTGAACAAAATATCACGGTGTATTCGAGCATAAAATTATAAAACTATTATCATTAGTATAAATGCCGTATTCATTTAGTTTTCGCAATACAGTCAAGAAAATAAATAAAAAGGCATGAAGTAGTTTAATATTTAGGAATTACAAGTCGTTAACAATTTTTAATTGAGTGAACATTTTTTCATATACATACTTAGTATTTAACCATCTTCGTAAAAATGTCAAAGGACAAATTGGATTTCCGTTATTATAATTATTATCAACCCTTTTAAATGTATTTTTATACGTTCATGTTTGCTGTAGAACAAGGTGTATTTTGTTTGGGCTTCCATGTATTAAAAATTCGCAAGTATTTATTTGCATGTCAGCAATTACAATGATCATTGTCAGTGCATGTACCTATTCATTATTTATTTGTTTTCTTTTCTAGAAACACTCCGCACAATAATAATAACTTCATACCGTAAATATTTTATGATTATAAATAGAGTTAGATGTCATCTCATTGCCATTGCCAAAAAAAAAAAGTAAATCAAATTCAATGAAAAAAAGCTTTCAAATTTTTAAAAAAGCAAGAACCCATAATAAAAAAGATGACCTAGTCTATAGGACGAATGTTTGGGTTCGGTGTTTGAATTTTGTATCGAACTTTACCAAACTTTTTTACATATTTACTGTCATGTTTTTACACGAAAACAATACATTATTTGGCATTACACCAGAAGGGTTTCTGATAAACATTCCTTTTTTGATCACCGTTATATCATGTTTAAACTGGCTCGGCCGCCGCCGAACCGAATAAGTTTAAGGAACAAACCAAAAACCGACTGGGAAAGGTTCGGCAACCTACTCAGGAATCGTTTACGGCAAACATCGTGTGAATGCCTGAGTGTGGAAGACATTGATAACAATGTGAATGCGTTTACTGAGGCTCTGGTTAAATCTTTCGAAGAGAGTTGCCCTCTTCGGGAAAGGAAATCCTCTAATGAAAAGCCCTGGATGGCAGGAGAAATTCGCTCTATAGTGAAGGATGTCCGTAGGCTATTTCGTAAGAGTAAGTCCTGATTCACACACATCAGGTTTAGCTGATCAGTTTTAGTCCAATTTTCTTTTGAACCTGCATTTGCGTTCATACACACCGTCAGGTCAAGTCATTAAGTCTCATCAATTTGCGTTGTAGTAGAGTATTACGAATGACAAAACAAAACGAATAAGCAAACTTGACTGGTACGGTCAAGTCTGTACCCCTTTCCATTCTCTTTTCCTCTCTCTCCTAAAAACACAAGACTTGACGAGTCAGACCTGACGTGTGTGAATCAGGACTAAAAAGTTGAGTATATACTGGGGTGATTGTCGTAAGAGTCTCTAGGAGTAAAATAAAGTAAATCTAAAGACTAAACGCAACTCTTGGAAGCTTTTCTGCGAACAGGTTGATAGTGTGAAAGAAGTCTCGAATATAAAAAAGTTTCTTTCCACAACTCACATCCAAGCCGAAATGCTGATGGATAATATATGGGCAAAAGGGCGAAAATAATATAGAAGACCTTATTGTTGCTGATGGCATGGTTAGGAATACAATAAGTAGCTTCTCCAATTTCAAGGCAAGCGGGTCGGATGGTATTTTTCCTGCGCTTGTACAGAAAGAGGTGGATACGTCATCATCTCAGCTGGTTAGAAATTTTAATGGCTTCCTAAGATTCGCATATACTCCGAAAAGCTGGCAGCAGGAGGCAAGGGAAGTTTTTATACCTAAGCCTAGCAAGGGAAGTTATGAAACTCCAAAGGCTTACAGACCAATAAATCTTACTTCCCTCCTACTCAAGACCATGGAACTAATAGTAGACGACATGATTAAGAACAGGATATTAGATGATAAACTGAGGTTCAGACATCATGTGTATTTCAAAACAAGGTCAGTCTTCACAGGGTAGTTAACTACATCGAAAAAGCTCTCAATGAAAAGTTGTACACCCTTAGCATTTGTTTTGATATTGAAGGCGCTTTCAAAAAGGTTTTATAAAAATTTAAGCTCAATAAAAATTACCTGCTTTCGAAAGTATATTTTTTGAACCGTATCTTTTATAAAAGTATCTCTTCCCAGCCAAAAATTATACGTTACTTGCCGTATAATAACTTACTTTTTAGATTACCAAATTGAAGTACTCATTTACAAATCACATAACTTAAAATTTAAAATTTGTAGGGAGCAGAAGTTGAACATATTCTTTGAGTTTTAAATTTCATTTTCGCCTTTAATAAAAGTAAATTCATCAAAACAATTGAAATTTTTCTAAATGTAGTATTTATAAGTAACAATACAGGCACGCTTATGAATAAAATATAACCCATTTCAATTGATTTTATAAAATACATATTACAAAATGGTGTACTTCATAGTAAATTTAATTTATTTATATTTTTCTTTAAAGGTTATAATATATTTAATCAAACTGAGTTTTTAATCAAGATCTTCGATTTACTCAAACAGTGGCATATTTGAAAAAAAGTATTTTTTTTTCGACTAAAGAAAAAAATAACCATTTCCCACAACGAAAAAAATAATTAAAGGTATTCACGTCAACTCTTGCAACTGTGCAAAATGCATAATTGCACTTTCTGACGTGAGCAACACATTTTACTTAGTTGTCTATAAAACAACACAATATATATGTATGTGTATAGATTAATTTTAATTGTACTCGTATTTTTCTTGATTGTTAAAAGATTTTGTTTAAATGCTAAAACAAAGTGTTAGAACTTCGCTGATCAATTCTGTAATTAATTATTAACTTATAAAAATATCATTATTAATAATATTGGTATTATTTAACAAAACTCTAATAACAATTTTATCCATAGGTCTTTTGAAAATAAAAAAATTATATATTTGTTATCTTAAAATCAAATTTGAAGATTACTTTAGAATATCTAGCTTAGAATTTAAATTTTATTTTTATAATTGTTTAATTATTTTATTTGAATCGAAAATATCTTCAACCACTTATTTTTTCATTTAAAAGAAAAACATTTAGGCATTTCTGCGTTGTAATTTGGTATAAATAAATATATATATATATATATATATATATATAGATATATATTTGTTTACATATTTTACAATATTAAGTATTGTATACTATACTAAATAAAATATTCACGCGGAATATAGGGCGTTAACGAATTCTCTCCATTTAGTTCTATCTCTGGCTAACAATTTAACTTGATTCCAAGAAAGTTCTGCTGCTTCATATTCAGACTTGATACCTCGTTTCCACGTGTGTCGTGGTCGTCCTTGACGCCGCTGGCCCTGCAGGTTCCATTCCAAGGCTGCTGTGGCTATTTCAAAGTTTGGGCGTCGTAATATATGGCCAATCCAAGTCCATTTTCTTTTTAGTATTTCTGCGCCGACGGGAATACAGTTTGGCTCCTGCCATAATATCTCGTTGGATATCCAATTTGGCCAGTATATTTTTAATATCTGCTTGACGCAGCGATTTAAAAATTATTGGAGTTTAATTTGCATATTTTTAGTGATACTCCATGTTGTACAGCCATAGAGCAACACCATCATAACACTGCATTTGAATATTCTCAGTTTTGTTTTATTTGAGATATTGTTTGATAGCCATATTTTGTGCAGATTAAGTAATGCCAGCCGCGCTTTATTAATACGATCAGATATATCTTCCGTGGATCCACCATATTTATTTATCTTACATTCAAGACAAGTGAAAGTTTCAACGTCTTTGATTATTTTACCGTCTATTATTAGAGGTGTTGTCACTTGGTTACCGATACGCATAAGTTTTATTTTATCGAAATTTATTATCAGTCCCACTTTTTTTGCATTTTCAGCAAGTCTTTTAATTTTCTTCTCGATATCGGCCAGCCGGTGTGTCATTTACAAATGTCATGAGCATAGCCTATGTCATTTAAATATTCTCATATATTCCAGCGAATGCCGAAAGGAGCTTCGATATTTGTTTTTTCCATCACAGCATCAAGCAATAGGAAGAACAAAGAAGGTGATAAAACACAACCTTGCCGTACTCCAGTAAGGTTGTTAAAGGTACTGTTATGCTTTCCATTGAAACGGATTAAAGCCACTATTTTCTCTGGTATTCCCTTCCTTATTAGTACCGCCCACGATCTACCGTGTCGAGGGCCCGTTCAAAGTCAACGAATAATAAATATATATGCGTGTTGTATTCATCGGATTGCACAATGAGTATGCGCAATGTGTTGACGTGGTCTGCACACGATCTTCCAGCTTTAAATCCAGCTTGTTCTTTTCTTAAAATTTCATCTAACACTGGACTTATACGTTGTAGTATGAGAGATGCCATCACTTTACCTATAGAAATTAACAATGTAATTCCTTTCCAATTTTTGCATAATGAGAGATCACCTTTTTCGGAATAGTTACAAGTAATCCCTTTTTCCACTACGCCGACTAGGTTTAATAGAATTTATTCTATGGATATGGAACGTCACGTATGTGAAAAGAGAAGAGCTAAAACGAAATGGAAATAGCACAGATCACCTCAAAACAAAATCAGAATTAAGAAGTGCACTAAGCGACTCCAAGAGTTGCTAGTATTTTAAAGAACACTGCACCTCTCAAAAGCTATCTGGAAGGTCTTACACATAATCTAATTACCCTTTGTGGCGCACTGCTGGAGAGCTTAAAACACCCCTTGAGTTTAAACCACCTCAGCGCGCATCTACCGGAGGTTGGGCAAGAAGCGATACTGAAAAAGGTAACATATTTGCTGAGCACTTAAAATTCATATTTACCCCAAACACATGTACTGGTGCTGTTGATTTACCGAATGCAGTTGCTCTATCCCCTCGACCCTTAAAGTTTAAGACGCGTGACGTACAGAAACTAATTACTGAACTCAATCCGAAACAAGCTCCAGGTGTTGATGGAGTTATTATGAAGATGCTGATGAAATTGCCTCGTATTGCAATTAGAATCCTATTTATTTTTAATTACGATTAGAGTATTATCTACACCATTTGAAACTTGCGAAGGTCAAAATGATTCCAAAACCTGGCAAAGGTCTTACTAAGGCTGAATCATACAGGCCACTAAGTCTACTATCAACAACGTCAAAACTTTTCGAAAAACTGCTTATGATAAAATTGTCTCCAATTCTAAGAGGAAGTGAATGCATCCGAGACCATCAATTTGGTTTTAGAAGTCAGCGTAGCAGCATTGAACAAACGCATAGATTGGTTCATTTTATAAGAAAAGAAGTATTTTCTGCCTTCTTTATTGATATTTCTTATACATTTGATAAAGTATGACATAAAGGCCTTATTTTAAAATTGGAATCATATCTACCAATAAACATTCTAAGGCTTTTGGAAAGTTATCTTCTATCCCGGAAATTTTCTGCGGTGGAAGCAGACTTCATAAGTTTGCCCGAATCATTTTCATCCGGTGTGTCACAGGAGAGTATACTGGTGACAGTTTTGTGTGTGATTTATACTTGTGATATGCCTGTGAGCAGTAATATCTACACTTCTTCATTCGCCGATGATACAGCTTGCCTTAGCATGCAGGAAAACCCTCACGAGGCATTCCGATATCATATTACCCAGCTGGAACTATGTGTGTGAAGATAAATTCGAATTTAACTAGCAGAGACAGGAACCAACATTTCTAACATAGCGTGTTAAGCACATAACAGAGCACTGTTAGCTATTTAACAGTAGTCGCTAAATGGATTATGATTCCAAATCCTTGGAACTGGATCGAGATAGATAATTTTTTTTTTGGAAAAACTGCTCCAAAATGTAGTTTATAAAATTATAAAAGTATTATGGGGAAAATATGTCCGGTAGAGCCAATAAATCGGATTTAAGAAAACACTATTTTCTTGAGAAGATTAGTGGTCATTTGGATAAAATATGGAAGAGCACACGTACTACACCATATAGGTGTAATACTCTGGAGGGTCCTAAATGTGACCCAATTGATCACGTTTCTCAAATAATTTTGGGAATTGAAATAATCGATTTTGAAAATTTTTAGTAAAGTTTCTTGAGAAGATTAGTGGTCATTTGGATAAAATATGGAAGAGCACACGTACTACACCATATAGGTGTGGTACTCTGGAGGGCCCTAAATGTGACCCAATTGATCACGTTTCTCAAATAATTTTGGGAATTGAAATAATCGATTTTGAAAAAAATGCTTTTTAGTGAAATTTCTTGAGAAGATCAGGGCAAAATATGGAAGAGCACACGTATTACACTATATAGGTGTGGTACTCTGAAGGGTCCTTAATACGATCCAAGTGTTCACATTTCTCAAATAATTTTGGGAATTGAAAAAATCAATTTTGAAAAATATGCTTTTTTAGTGAAATTTCTTGAGAAGATTAGTGGTCATTTGGATAAAATATGGAAGAGCACACGTACTACACCATATAGGTGTGGTACTCTGGAGGGTCCTTAATGTGACCCAATTGATCACGTTTCTCAAATAATTTTGGGAATTGAAATAATCGATTTTGAAAATTTTTAGTAAAGTTTCTTGAGAAGATTAGTGGTCATTTGGATAAAATATGGAAGAGCACACGTACTACACCATATAGGAGTGGTACTCTGGAGAGCCCTAAATGTGAACCAATTGATCACGTTTCTCAAATAATTTTGGGAAATGAAATAATCGATTTTGAAAAAAAAGCTTTTTAGTGAAATTTCTTGAGAAGATCAGGGCAAAATATGGAAGAGCACACGTACTACACCATATAGGTATGGTACTCTGAAGGGTCCTTAATACGATCCAAGTGTTCACGTTTCTCAAATAATTTTGGGAATTGAAAAAATCAATTTTGAAAAATATGCTTTTTTAGTGAAATTTCTTGAGAAGATTAGTGGTCATTTGGATAAAATATGGAAGAGCACACGTACTACACCATATAGGTGTGGTACTCTGGAGGGTCCTAAATGTGACCCAATTAATCACGTTTCTCAAATAATTTTGGGAATTGAAATAATCGATTTTGAAAAAAATGCTTTAGCGACTACTGTTAAATAGCTAACAGTGCTCTGTTATGTGTTAAGCACATATGTTAGAAATGTTGGTTCCTGTCTCTGCTAGTTGAATTCGAATTTTTCTTCACACACATGCTGGAACTATGGGTAAACCTATGGAGAATAAAGGTAAACGAACAACTGTGTGCTCATATACCCTACGAAAATATACTTGTTCCCCATTACAATCAATAATCAAATAGTTCTTCAACTTTCACATGTGAAACACCTTGATAGACGGCTTACATGGAAACACCATATTGACGCTAAGCTAACACAAATGAAACTAAGTTAACTCATGTACATTGGCTGATTGGTAGAAATTTAGCCCTCAGTATAGATTGTAAGCTTTTAATATAAAAGTCGCTTTTGAAACACATATGGTGCTACGGGATTCAACTATGGGGCAATGCTTCAGCTTCAAACGTAGAGAAATTGCAACGAAGGCAAAACAAATCTTTCAAATCTTCGTTTGCTTGTAATATCTTCAACTTTACTGGACACATCCTCTCAAAAAAGAAAGACACAAGGGCTCTAATAGTCAACACTCTATATGAAACTACTTGAAAATATTTTTTTCTTCCTTATTACGACTTGTACATATATTATTAATAACTATCACTAAGTTTATGTCCGACAGTGGTCGGTCCTAATAATTATATTTAGATTTAAGATTTGAATATTTATTGTTAGTTCCTTTTTGAAGATACAATACAAAAAAAAATATGTCGGGCCATTTTTACCGTGAGCTGAAATTTTAAATACAATATTAAAAATAATTATATTTGTTTAATAAAAAATTTAAGCAGATAATAATTGATTTCCTTGTAGGCCAATTTCACTGTTATTCACTGTATGTTCTAATTTTTATGATCCGAACCATAAATGGGATATCATATATTCACCGAGAGAAAAACCTTCGTAAATGCAAATATTTTCGACATTATATTTACGATTTTGTCATTATTTTTGAACCAATGCAACGCTTCATTCGTATTATGAAAATTGTTTCATTAGCTGAAGAAATGTCATATATACAACGAAATATTTTCATGCAACGTACATTTTCATATTTTAATCATTGCGATGAAACTTTTTAGTTTATACATTATACAAAGTGACCAGTGCTGCCATAACAAAAAAATTTTTACAACCAAAATTCGCTTTAAAAGTTACCAAATGAAAAAAAATGTAACCAAATTTCCATATGTAGTATTTTTATTATATAACATCACTCCAAAAAAGTCATGAAAATGTAGAGTTTGCAGAGCTCTGTTAGCGTGTTAACAGAGCTCTGTTAAGCTATAAAAATTAGGCTAATGCCTTTCCAAAGGACTTTTCCATTCAATGATGCAACCGAGACGGAAAAAATTAGTGCAAATTTATAGATAAAGTTTTCCTTTATTAAAGCCCATGAATATGTTTCTGAAAAACATGAATTTGAACCAAATATCGTCAAGTTTTAAACTTGGAATTTTCTGAGAGTTACGCACTTTTCTTGGGAAGGAGGCGATGCTGGCGGACAAAAGTGGTCACCTACCACATGGTACTCTAAAAACGTGCATACTCAGAATTACTGGAAGTTTGGTCTGCAGTACAGAGTGGCGACTATTTAGCTAAATTAAAAGTTGTTGACAGTGTTGTAAAAGAAAAGTATTGTAAACAAGTGAGTAGCAATCAAGGCGAATTCATAACAGGTGGCTGCACTAGCGATTTAAGCCACAGCTGTTTTATTTTCATTTGCCTTGGTAGCAATACTAAAGATTGAAGAACATAAAAGCTTAAAAAGTATAACATAAAAAATATGTGCATGTGTATCATTATTTTAGCAAAAAAATAACCAAAATGAGAAAAATATTCACATCTCCACATTAAAGAAAAAAATAACCACTTTTGGTTAGAAATAACCAAAAACGGCAGCCCTGAAAGTGACCATACTTTTAAATTTTTTAACGAACTACTTCATTGGATGAATAAACAAAATTTTTCATGTAAATCATGACAGTATTTCATTACTGAGACGTAACATATGTATGATTTTTTGATGATATCGTATCATTGTGTTTACAAAATAAGTCATTATTATAATGACTGATTCGTTTATTTAATTATCATTGTATCTTAATTATTTTATTTAATCAACTTACGTGTGTATATTGGCACAGGCATGAGAAAAACGTTTGTGTGATATAATTGGCTTCCCCGGCCAAGATTTGAACTTGGAACTCATCGAGAGGTAGTTAACGCGCTTACCGCTGCAGCCACAACAACCTCAAATATTATTTGGATACACACTTAATACATACCATACCATCAGTAATGAAATTTTATTTCAAAGTTACTTATTTCATCTAATTAATTCAACATTATTTAATTTATTTGAAAAGTTATAACTTATAAATAAATATATATATTAAAAAATAAAAATAAAAAAAACTTTGACTTATCTCCAGGATTCGAACCTGTGACTACTAGAGTAGCACACTGCGTACTTGCCAACAGCAGGATGTTTACTTCGTTGTAGTTACGAAAATATTTCATTAAATTTGCAACAAAACTATAATTTCCGTAACTATAGATTAATTACAATTGTGATTTGATACTTTGAAATTATTTTATGCCACCTAATCAATTTAAAATATTTTTTGTATGAATTTTTCATAAAAACATGCATTTAAGTTTTTCATTACCAGAATGAAAATTATTTCATTCCATTAATGAAATTTGCATCAATATAATGTAATGTTTCCATTCTATTAATGAAACTTGTCGTTATATTAATGAAAGGGGTTCAACGTATCGGTTTCATTACCGTTACGAAGTGTCTTTCTTTTAGTTTTCGCCATACACATTTTTTAGCTGGGTAATTATTATTTATTGTAATTTTCTTACAAGAAAAAATTCTGGCGAGAAAAATTGATTTCTGGAATTTTCTTTTCAACATATAAAGATAATCAGCGCAATCATGAATAAACTATCGGGAGAAATTTATCCCGTTCCAATTAGAATTTTTTGTTTTCCCTATTACTTGCTATTATTTGAAATTGTTCCCCGGGAAAAGTTTCTTGCAGAATTTTATTCATGATTTCCCTCTTAATAAAAAATTTTCATGGGAATACAATCTACGGTGTGCGAACAACGAGTCCATGTCAAAGTGCTGGCGTCTTACTAATGCCTTCACTAACCAAATCAATATCGTCCTTCATCTTTTCCTTCAAGTTTTCAAGACGATTGTGGCTCAATTTTATTTCTAGCTCATTACAATCCGTTAAAAGTGAAACGAATATTTTTTTCGCCAACTCAGTTAATCTATTATGAAGATATACAATTTAATTAAGAAATTAAGAAACTTTTAACTCATTAAATTTTTATTTAATTTGTGTTGTTATTTATTTACTTTATTGTTGTATTTAAACTTTCTTTGAACTTTCGTTATTTTCAACGGCTGAAGCCGTTACAAACAATATCCCTGCCAACTTTTGTCCCAAAACAAGTGGTCGATGATATATGAATAAAAGTTTATGAAAAGAAAAGCTCTCACAAAAAAGTAATTTTGTATTATAATTATTATAACAATAACTACGATTTAAGTAGAAAATGAGAGAAATACATATAATGTTTAATGCATTTACAATACAAGTTTTTGTACAATGTAGTAACTTTATAATTTGAATGTGGTTTTTGATGACATTAACATCGAAGCACTAACTATACAAGAGTTTTTTTTTTAATAATTATAGATAATAACTACACTTATAATAAGAACAAATTTTAGCACAACGACAAATGCATAAATAACTGGTACGTGTATTGTTTTCTTTTTAAGAAATTAAGTTAGCACTGACAAATAATAGTGCTATAGGTGAAGAAAATAAAATCACAAGAACGTTTCAAAGTTTTTACAAGCGAAGCTTTTCTTTGAAAAAAAGTAGCAAACTTTTACTGTTGCTATATTGAGGCTCATCTCCGAGTGGCCGTTAAAAGCGGTAATGGTTTGTCCTACATCATGCTAGTAGATGTCAGAGTCAACGCTAGCTATATTGAAGATAGAGATTTCTTTTATTTATATTAAATTTTTATTGTTTTATAAGAAACACATGAAATATTTATGAGTAAATCAGAGAGTAATTAGCGAGCTCCAAAATTTGTGCTATAAGCTTCTAATTTTTTTTTCTATACAAAAGAATTCAATAAACACTTGATATATTTTAAAGAAAATTAAGTCTGGTTTGGAAAGAAATTGGCAAAATTTTATAAATGACAGAAAAACAAAAAAAAAAAAAAACAAAAGAGAAGAGAAGAGAAGAAACTACAACATGCTAGAAATCTATTAAACAACCGAGTGATAGAATATATGTTTTGCATTTCAGTATCAAAAACATATTCTTAGAGTACTTTTCTGTACCTGTAGTGCGATTCACTAATTCTTTTTAACGATAATCGCATCATTAAAATAATTATAACGAAAATGTATCGAATTTGCTCTTCAGTAAAATTTTTACCGATATTCGCTGTAGGTTAATGCAGCTGAGTCGTTATTTAAGCGACAATAATTTATGTGCTGTTAATTTTTTGGCCAAAATTAAAAAAAAATATCAGCTGAGTACAATCGTTAAAAAAGAAGTTACAGAATCACGCAATCGTTATTGCAAGTGACAAAATTTATAAAATCGCACTACTGGATTCTGTAACTTTTTGCGAACCGAAAACCCAAATATTTATCGACATATTTATTCGTTTGCAGTAACGATAATGTGATTCTGTAATTTTTTAACGATGGTCTCCAGCTTTATCTTACTTACCATTCTTACCATTTAATTAATTAGTATGTGGTATCTCTGTATAGAAAATTTTAAAATAAGCGAAAAGCACAAAGAATTATAAAGAAAAACTCAGTGAATTTGAGCTTGTGACTTTATTTTATTTTCCTTCAACCGACAGCGAATATAATTAAAATGTGTTACTGAATAGCAAAAACGATAAGTTTTCGCTATATTTATTAAAGCGATACGATTATCGTCATAAAAGATACTGAATCCAGGTACTGACCTCAAGATTAACAAATTTTTTATGGAAATTGTATTATTTTCAATAAACCAACAAAACATTAAGAAGAAGCATAGTTTTGTGAATCTGACAAAATGTTAACGACGCTCCATTGACAATGTCGTCAAAATAGTCGACAAAAGCGGTGATCTGGAGACACTTAACACTAAGCTTCCTACGGGCTGCAAAATCACACACTGGCACACACACTTTATGCAAAGTTTGGCAAACATTAACCAGCTGAGATTGTGGTACCACCACATTAGTTGATCTGCCCTGCTACTGATGAAGGATTGCGATCTTATTTACATTAGCTCTAATATCACCTAAAACCGGTCTCTTCTTTCCGGCAACAACTGACACGTAGGCACACATCTGAAAAACGTGTGGTATTTTTAATGTATATCTTTGTAGGATATTGGCCTCTAACCCAGGAACTTTGAAACGCGCCAGCTACTGCAGCCAACCCTACCTTCAGAAAATATACCGCCCAAATAGACATAACAATTTTCTGCAGATTTTACACAAGAGGTTAACAAAACAAAGTTTTGGACGGGAAAAATTAAATTATTTCTTTAGCATTTTAAAGATCTAAATTCGAATTCGCACTTTAAATATTAAATTGGCTTTTGTTTTTAATATACACAAACCTTTATAAAAAGGAAAGGTTAGCATAACTCGAGAACGCTCAACTCTTTAAGATGAAAAAGGAAAATATAGTGTAGTGCATATATGTTTAATTTAATTAGGCTAGAGTTTTCATTTTGAAGAAGCCAAATAGCCAAGTAACATGTAATAATTTAAAAGGAACAAATTGCACCAAATAGAATTGTAACTAAATTTTTCCGCAGGGTCCTACTACCGTAATTTCTTTAGTGCAATAGTATCAACAAATTTACGATCGTATCAATCAATCAAATGTAGTTTCGGTAGTACTCTGACATCTTTTGAGCCATCATATAGCAACACAAAAGCGGTGGTTTGTACCACATTGTAGCGCCATTTTATATTACAGCTTATAGGGCACACTTTGATATCAGCCTAACTATTTGCAAGTGGCATCAATCATTCACAATAGAGATTTTTTTTTAATATTTTTTTCAAAACTTAAATCAGAATAGTCAGAAAAAATTAGAATTCTAAATGTACATGTACCTATGAAAGTATCTATAATTTTCCCACAGTCCTAAAATTTCAGTTTTCATGCAATACAGCAAAATTTCGAAAATATTCTGCATAAGTTCAAAGGGTAGAATCTCTCTGCGATATTGTGTAGCGTGTTATGACAGCGGATAGTAATGACAATACTCAATAGGCAATAGTATTCTATACCTATTTTACATTTAAAACATTTGAAAATTCAGTCATTCTCATTACATGACACACACACACACGTACGTTCCACAAACAATAAAATACATTCTTACGAACTTTATCATATAATCATTTTTAACCACAAATTACAATAATAGCAACAAAAACTTAAAATTACAAAAATGTAACTGCATGAATGACTGACTGGCTGACGACGGCTGTTTAACTGAATGTTGCCTGGATAGTTGCCTGGTTCGCTTATTAGAAGCCTAAAATTTTATAGTCACAGCATATGGCAGGTAAAATTATTTATAAATTAAGTAAGTCTATGAAAATGAAAAAAAAAATTAAATAAATATATATAAATATAAAAAGTTTTAATGATCATGTTGAGAGAGCGAGAGGTAGAGAGATATTGATACACACACCATGCATTTTGCGCGCTGAGTATAAACAAATTATTTAAGTTATAAAAGCAAAACCTTAGATGATGTTTTTAGTCTATTGTTAGTTAATTTGCATGTCAAGAAAATACAATTAAATACACAAATGAAATTAAATTAAATTATTTTTATTGTACTTGGGCATTAAATTTCTCGTAGACTAATATGGAGCAAGTGTAACCCCTACGCTAATGTATATAGTCGGTGTCATTATAATAAATTTAAGCTTTAAGGATCGAATAGTTTGGACCACTTGAATATGTATTTACATATATGTATTTGATACAAATTAATCTATCAGAAAAAATTTAAGGAAAAATTTGGTGTGAACGAAATAAATTGCGATATTTCATTTACCTTTCAACATTAATTGCGTCATGCCCATAAAACAAAATAATTGAGACACTTCTACTCAATCGATTCCTACAAATTTTTTTCACAAATCTTTGACTCTTGAAATGACACAATGCCGTTGAGGTGTTGAGATGACACGCTTTTACGTTTTAAAAACTAAGCGAACCACACCCCATTAAAATTTACCTCAAGTAAGGTGACCAGATTTCTGAAAGAAAAAAATATGACATCAACAATAATAGCAAAAAAAATTTATTTGAATCCAATGTCTACATTTTACTTTACAGAAAAATTACAATATACATACATGTAAAATTAATTAAATAACAAAAATTAAACATTTTAAAAATCCCCGACGCAGTTTAAGCTGTGTAGCAAAAGAAAAAAAAAACATAAAAATGAAAATAGAAAAAAATCTCAACAACCTAATGTTTGCAATATCACATCCAAAGCGAATTGACACTACCCGATTGACAGATCCCGATTCAACTGTTAATTTCTCTTGTTTCAAATGAAAGCAAGACTTCCGGAAATTTTCTGAAAGCAGGAAATGTAACATTAACAAATATCGCAGTACCGGTCTTTGGACCAGATCTTCCCCCTATTCTATTCTATTCTATTCTATTCTATTCTATTCTATTCTATTCTATTCTATTCTATTCTATTCTATTCTATTCTATTCTATTCTATTCTATTCTATTCTATTCTATTCTATTCTATTCTATTCTATTCTATTCTATTCTATTCTATTCTATTCTATTCTATTCTATTCTATTCTATTCTATTCTATTCTATTCTATTCTATTCTATTCTATTCTATTCTATTCTATTCTATTCTATTCTATTCTATTCTATTCTATTCTATTCTATTCTATTCTATTCTATTCTATTCTATTCTATTCTATTCTATTCTATTCTATTCTATTCTATTCTATTCTATTCTATTCTATTCTATTCTATTCTATTCTATTCTATTCTATTCTATTCTATTCTATTCTATTCTATTCTATTCTATTCTATTCTATTCTATTCTATTCTATTCTATTCTATTCTATTCTATTCTATTCTATTCTATTCTATTCTATTCTATTCTATTCTATTCTATTCTATTCTATTTTAACAAATATACAAGGCGAATATGCAGAGTTTCAAATGGAGAGCACATGATGTGAACTCACTTGGATCATAGCCCATAAGGCAGTTGTGTATTTCAATAGTCAACTTCCATATAAAACCAAAATGAACCAAAAATTGTATGTACTAAACTTGGTTGATAGCGTAATCTACCTTACCCCCGTCTAAACTAGCAATAAATAAGTATGTTGGCAATATAGCAACAGCGGAACAATATTGCTGATTGCTTTACTTATGCTAAGCTAATGGGAAATCGTAGTCATAGTATGGAAAAAGTCGACAAGGAAGGTAATTCGCTTGCAAATATCTGGTTAATCGAATAAATTTTTATAAACTTATAGCAATACAAATTAAATAATTTCTCTACCCAGCTAAAAAAATTATATATGGTCCATATATTTTTAATATATGAATGTATAAAACTATATATGAATATGTATGAATTCATGTATGGAAATATATGGGATTACCCAGCTAAAAAAATATGTATGGAGCATATATGAACCATATCCCATATATGGTTCGGATCCAAAAAATGTGGGTATATGGCCATATATGATAATATATATTCATACATATGTATATATTCCCTATACGGTATGCAAAGTTCATAGTACTCTCTTTATTGAAAAAAGCGCACTGCTGTGCAACAAATAAAATTACTAAAACAAATTTTTTAAGTTTGAAACACGGAGGTTGAATTTAACGAAACATTTGTTTGCACAAAATAATTGAAAACGAACTAGAAGACATTTTGTTCATCATTTTAAGAGACAAGGTGAATCGAAAACAATACATAAAATTTAATTTAAGAAATCAGATTAAAAACTAATGCATTTAGAAAACAAAATATAATCCGTTTTTATACTAACACTAGTTTTCAATATACAATATTATTTGCAGTAATATGCACTTTGTTTCTTAAAAATATCTACCCACCCAGCTAAAAAAATATGTATGGAGCATATATGATATCCCATATATGGTTCGGTTCTGAAAAATGAGGGTATATATATTCATACATTTCACAGTATGCAAAGTTCATATTCATACACTCTTGACTCACAAAATGTAATGCATTACACAATACATGAATACAATCTATATAGTTGTGAAATATTTGAAGCCTTGGCTTTCGACCCCAATCGGCCGTATAACCCCACCATTTCGATTTTAACCGAAATGTTTACCACCAAAATAAGTTACAATTTGTACATTAATATTTTTGCTTGAAAATGTTATAAAATATCTGCTCTGTTAAGTTAACAGTGTACAAGTGAGAGATTTTTTCTTACCTCACAGTGTTTGAGGGAGATATATTTAAAGTAAGACAGGGATGCTAAAAACGAAGCTAACTGACGGAACTAACTTCATACACATTAAAAATTATATGAAATTGATTTTTTCCAATAATACGAGTATTGCTACCAATAAAATTTTAAATACATATCGGTGGTATTGAGCAAAAAGGCTCTTAATCTCGCACCATTTTACATAGCATATTGGATCTTTTTACACAACACAATCAATATGTTTACACTAGGAGTATGTACACTTTTGAGAATATATGTGTACATAAACGCATAGAAACAGCACTTCAGATACTCGTATCATTGACAATGTTGAAAAAAAATTTTAAATTTATAGTTTTGTCTTTTATACGAGTACTTATCAAAAAATGTCTACAGCACAAGAATTCATTAAAAAGTAGTTCTAAATCAAATTAGAACCCAAAATTATTATTCAACAGATTACACCTCAAATATTTCTAACGGCAACGCTACAGACTTTAAATAAACATTCATATTTAGGTTAAAATGTATTATTTTTAATAAAATAAATATTTTGAACCGTCACTTAAAAATGTATTATTATTTTTGCTCTTTTAAGCAACTCCATCGATATTTCAAAAATATCTTAATAATTCTATGTCTTAAAGTAACCTACCAAAACCCTCATGGACAGTGTTATTTATAATATCCTCCCAAAAAATAAATGTGAAAAAGGCCAAGTTCCTTTCCAAAATTTCGGACATTAAAAGTAGTGAGATAAAAATTTTGACCAAGTTCTTGTTTGACACAATACCTATTACTGTAATATGCTATGCATTTTGTAAATTTTTAACCGTAAGAGTGTCATATAATTTCTAGATAATCTGCTAACTTGACAATATTTTTCCCGATATAAAGAAATAAACAAGTATACATTATTCTCTTCTTTTTTATAAAGGTAAAAATATTGCGAAGTAAGCACATTATCTAGAAATTATATGACACTCTTACGATTATAAATTTATATGATGCATAGCATATTACAGTGATAGGTATTGTGTCAAACAAGAACTTGGTCAAAATTTTTATCTCTCTACTTTTAATGGCCGATATTTTGGAAAGGAACTTGGCCTTTTTCACATTTATGTTTTTGTGAGGATCTGACTACTTTTTGAAAGGGTTTCTTAATAAAGCTTATTAAACTTTAAATTTCTAGTCTGTTATAGTTCTATTTATAATGACTGCGTCAGTATACAAGGACAAGGATACAAGGTTAGAGAGTGATATGTGCACCATTGTGTCATTGCAGGGATCGACTGATGTACTTAATTTTTTTTAAATCATCAGAATTAAAATTATGTAAAATATAGTGTACATTTTGGTGAAAGTGACCACGCCTATTTTTCTAAAGTCTGCTTAGACGATGTACTTTTGAAAATGCAAAATTAAAGGCTAGCATAAGTGAAATGTGCATGCATAGTTTAAATAGAGTAAGTTGTGTTTTAAATTTTTCTAGTTGGTAACTTACCGAAGTCAATTGTTTTCCAAATTTCAGTTATATGCCGTACAACATTGCGCTAAGTTTTTATAAACATGGCCCCACATCCCCAATGTAACAACCATTCTTTCGGATTTTTCCCGTACGCAACTCACCCCTTAACTTAAGGGGTATCGAATTTAAACTCTCTAGTTCAAATTCCGTCACTTTATTAAACTCAAGATTTTGTTATGAACAGCGCTCAATAATCATCGTCCTCTTTTTAAGATGATAATTTTAAGTTAAGGTTTCGGTAAAAACTTCAGTACAGCTGGTTTCTTATCTTGACCTACTGGCGTATCAAATTTCAGCTCTGAAGTGGAAATTTGATTATTTTATTTTTATGGCGTATTCCTGCCCACTTTTTTAAAACAAAAAATTTTTAGATATTTTAATTGAACTGTAGTGAATTTTAATCAGAAATAATTCATAGTTAGGCTCAAGTTCAGTAATTTCAATTCTTATTGAATGAAATATTTTTATTAATTAATGTGAGTTTCTAAAGAAGAGAAGAAAAATTAAACTTAGACTTTAAGCTGGGGGAAATACCGATACTTTTCTGTGCAGCCACGCACTTCATCAGCACCCTACTCTATCTACTTGGGTAGAGATTCTTATTAACATCAGCTATTTAACTTAAATGTACAATGAACGGAATATGAGAAACGATTGTTGTGTATACAATTGATTTACCTTTGGTAAACACATTTATAAGTATCACTATTAATTTTCTGTTTTTTCCAATTTTTCATTTTTTCTATTTAGGTTAGCACGAAATTATTTTACTCTACCTCAGTATGTTTAACTATTCTTACTTATCTTTTTACGATCATCACATTAATTATTTTTACTTATTCGATGTACCATCGGTACATGCATGTAAGTATTATTGTAGTGGTCTATGTTACTTGTTGTTGCATTCTACAGTTTTTACTTGGATTTCCAGCATTCTGAAACTGTGATGGCCAAGTGAACAGTGATTGCCAAGTGAACATATTTTTGTCACGTGCCCATGATGTATTAAGTGAGAAATTTTTAGATATTTTTTAATTGAACTGTAGTGAATTTTAATCAGAAATAATTCATAGTTAGGCTCAAGTTCAGTAATTTCAATTCTTATTGAATGAAATATTTTTATTAATTAATGTGAGTTTGTAAAGAAGAGAAGAAAAATTAAACTTAGACTTTAAGCTCATATTAATTTTAACAAAATATTAAAATCGATTTAAATACACTTTAATTTTCTCAGTGGCTAATTAAAGTTAATATCAAATTACGTTGAAAGTATGGTAGCACTACAATATTTCCAAATATTATGGAAAGCTTTCCAAGGAACAGCTGTTTAATATAAATAAGAAAGTTGATTTATCAAATTGCAGAAAAATTAAATAGCAAAAAACACATTTTATGATACAAAAAGAGCACCGGAATGCATTTTTCTATTTTTATATTTAAAATTCACTACAGTTCAATTAAAATATCTAAAAATTTCTCACTTAATACATCATGGGCACGTGACAAAAATATGTTCACTTGGCAATCACTGTTCACTTGGCCATCACAGTTTCAGAATGCTGGAAATCCAAGTAAAAACTGTAGAATGCAACAACAAGTAACATAGACCACTACAATAATACTTACATGCATGTACCGATGGTACATCGAATAAGTAAAAATGATTAATGTGATGATCGTAAAAAGATAAGTAAGAATAGTTAAACATACTGAGGTAGAGTAAAATAATTTCGTGCTAACCTAAATAGAAAAATGAAAAATTGGAAAAAACAGAAAATTAATAGTGATACTTATAAATGTGTTTACCAAAGGTAAATCAATTGTATACACAACAATCGTTTCTCATATTCCGTTCATTGTACATTTAAGTTAAATAGCTGATGTTAATAAGAATCTCTACCCAAGTAGATAGAGTAGGGTGCTGATGAAGTGCGTGGCTGCACAGAAAAGTATCGGTATTTCCCCCAGCTTAAAGTCTAAGTTTAATTTTTCTTCTCTTCTTTAGAAACTCACATTAATTAATAAAAATATTTCATTCAATAAGAATTGAAATTACTGAACTTGAGCCTAACTATGAATTATTTCTGATTAAAACAAAAAATTTTTTTAGTCAGTGCCAATCATGCGTACCAAGTTTCGATGGAAACTGACAATAATATATAAGTAGTATAAATCTGCTGATCCGAAGTACATAAAAGAATAGACTTAAATTTTATTGTCATTTTAACGCCCACTTTTTTAAAGCAAAATTTATAGCCTTTCATTATTAAAACATGTATGCCAAATTTATATATTTAATAGGCAAACACTTTTTTTGTAATCGCTTCTAAGCTGGTACTACTGCACCGATTTTAAAAAGATTTATAGAAAATAAATAAATATAAATTTATAGCCTTGCATTATTGCAACATGTATGCCGAATTTCAATAAAATCGTTCAGTTAAAGGCCTTAGATTTGTATTTCAAATTCTGAGCCTGATGGGCGCAGCCCCGCCCACGTTGGTAAACTTTTTGAGTTTTCAGATTTTTCTAGTAATTTTCTAGTCTATAACTACTCGTTTATCAAATTTCAGCTCACTACCGCAAATTTAAATTTTTTTTGTGGGCGTGTTTCCGCCTACTTTTTTTAATCCAAAATTTTCTTTTCCTGTTTAGTTTCGTTGGAAACGGATAATAGTAGTACATTTAAATGTGCTGACCGGAAGTACATGAAATAGGAGGTTTAGATTGTGTAGGCGAGTTAACGCCCATTTTTTTTGAACAAAAAATTATAGCCTCGTATTATTGAAGCATGTGTGCAAAATTTCAATAAAATCGGTTGAGTTAAACGCTTTAGATATGTGTTTTTAGTTCTGAGCCTTATGGGCGTAACCCCGCCCCCTGGTTAAAACGTTCAGGTTTTCAGATTTTTCTAGTTCATTGCTCACCTAGATATACTTGTGTACCAAATTTTAGCTCACTAGCACAAAGTTTTATTTTCATGGGCGTAACCCCGCCCCCTGGTTAAAACGTTCAGGTTTTCAGATTTTTCTAGTTCATTGCTCACTTAGATCTACTTGCGCACCAAATTTCATATCTCTACCTTTAGCGGAAGTGCTTCATCAATTTGATGAGTGTGTCAGTGGTGGTCACTGAGTATGTCTTAAAATATGCACTTTTTGCACCTCCATATCTCCGGAACCTTTCATTGTAAAACCTATGAGCTAATATTAATTTATTCTAATTATGGTTTAAATTTCATAATTTTACGATTGCGGGGAACAAAGTTATTAGGGGGTGAAAACAGCTCGAATGGCTTCCTGTAAATATACACACTGCGTGCATTGGCCGGAACTTGGCCTGGCGCACTACCGTGCGCCTAGATAAGCTGGACATCCAATACCATTTACTTCCCTTTTAAGCATTGGTTTTTAATAAATACTATTTGTCAAGCGAAAAACTGTCCTTAAAAAGTAGCACTTTCCCGGACGCTAATTCTTTCCGAGAACAGAGATCCCAAAAAGAGGACAGTTTCTGGGAAAGAGGAAGGATGAAAATCCCAGTTAAAAAGAACATATTTCCGCATTTATGTATGTTACGAGTAGCAACAAATAAGTTTAAATTTTTTATATGTTAATGTAAAAAAACTCCCTTTTGGAGGTCATTTAATAAAAAAAAAAGATTTTTAGTTATGTCTACTTTCTCAACTAATAAATTCAGCACTAATATCGGTATACCAGTGTTATAACCGCGGTAACGGTATGTACCGGTAATATCGATACCGAAATAAAATAAAAATACCAATACCGAAATTTAAATAATAGTTGTACCGGTATCAATACCAATACTGTTATTCGTTTCGGTTTCCTATCTTCAATAGAAACGACTGTTTTAATTATGGTGTCTTTAAATATTTTTCTAAATTTTGACCTTTCGCAACTAGAATCATCTAAATTGTCTTAAAAACATAAACATCTTTCGGGACGATTTGAAAATTATTAGCATACATATACATATATATATATATATGTATATATATATATATATATATATATATATATATATATATATATATATATATATATATATATATATATATATATATATATATGTATATATATATATATATATATATATATATATATATATATATATATTATGTATGTATGTATATACATATTTTCCCTTTTTGCTTATTTTATTGTCGCACTTTTATTATACATACATAAATATGTATATGGGATATACTTTTTCATCATTTTGTGTTTTTGTTACACCCACGCTGAAATTCTTGGCAAAAAAAAAAACTACGACGTTGGAAAGAAAAGCCACAAAATGTAAAGCAGACTTGAGTATAATTCTAAAGCAGTACTGGGCAACCACAGACCCTGGCTTTCAAAAGGAAACCAGGATTGAAATTTCACAAGGTTAATCGCAATAATTTCACTGAATAGAATTTGAGCAAATTTGGTGCAAACATCAGACTGTCAACTGTATCTGGAAAAAAATACAGAGAAAATTCATTGCAATGCAGATTACAATAGAATCTTTGATGGCCCTGGTCTTTTCCACTACTTTCTTTGCCGTTTCTTAGATTGTTTTATGTGTAGTTTTCATAATGCAATGTAGAAAATTTATATAGGAATCACTCAAAAATTTGAGTGCTTTTCATATAACTTTTCTAGACAAATCACTTATTTGCATTGTTAAAACTACACATTAACCTTAGTTAGTTTTAATTATTATTTTTCGAACTTAATTTGTTTCTATATTTATGATTTGAACGGGCTAGAGTTCGTATCGCTTTTTAAGCCAAATTACATGTGATAATTATTAATGAACAAATAACATCAAAAGTTAGTTGTAAATATTCTGACAACACATAGTTGAACGGAACAGCCAGCCGTTTTCGAAGGCCACTAAACTTTCATCATCAGCGTTCTTCTGTGTTGGTCCAATGTGTGTGGTGTCAGTTGATGGAAATTTCTGCCTTATGTACATTAACCTTTTTCTTATTTTTGCTAAACATACGGTGGCACTAGCTAATTGAAAACGAGTAATTTTGCGATTATTCACCAAGTCTCACAGTTGCTAAAACAAATGACCTTAATCTTCATTTGTGATTTTTGGGTAGTCGATTATATGGTTTTACCTGCCAGTTTAAGCGGCCAATCGTGGTGGTTTAATCTTACTTTAGTATTGACAACAAACACTTGTGAAACATATACATTTTTGTAAAAATTGTATGATAAAATATTTTAAAACACATAAATATACATATATATTTTATACTATTTATATATTTCCTTTAACACGCGAAATATTTACTTGTAAATAATAAAATATGACAGTTTCTTCTTCTTCCAACAAAAAAATCAACGTTTGTTGATAACATGTATGACTTTTGCACAGAAATTGTTGCCACTATTTTGTTTCTTAGTATGGTAATAATACACATAACAAGAAGTTTAAACTACCACTCAAAAACATCAAACTCAATTATGTGAGATTAAGTTAATTTTCGGATTAGCTAATTAGAGAAATAAACTTATCTTAATCTCGAACCCAAAAAGTCGCCCTAAATGTCATATCAAAATTAGTTCTTCATGTAGACGACGTTGCCGTATTGCCATTATTTAGGGATGGAACAATTTTCTGATACAGTGGCAACAAAGTTTAATTTAATTTATTTTAATTATATTTAATTTAATTTAATTTAATTATATTTAATTCAATTTAATGTAACGACTTGTGGACAATTGAAAATGACAACACAAGCAATGCCAGATGTCTAGTTAGCCTATGTCGAGTCGAATTTTCGTCCACGATAACTTTAAATTAGCTACTAGGACAAACTCTTGTAGACGATTATTCGACTCAACATACATACATACGCAAAACCGGTGTTTGTTTATTTTTGTTTACTGAAAATAAAGATTTTCAAAATGAGCACTAAGAACATAGATATAAAAATTTTTAATAAAGCGTGTTTTTTAGAGTGACACAAGTTTGAGTTGACATCACTGCTTTATTTGAGCACCCATTTAACAGCTAATAGTTGTTTAGTTTGGTTTGAAAGTTCATTATAAATCGACTTACACCAGAGCAACAGGTGCAAATTATTGAAATTTTCAATCAAAATAATTGTTCTGTTGGTATTCAAAATTTTATTTTGCAATGAAGCCCATTTCTGGTTGAATGGCCACATAAATAAGCAGAATTTTTGCATTTGGAGTGAGGATAATCTACAAACTTTTGTCGAAATACCATTGCATATACAGAAAATTACTGTTTGGTGCTGGCGGAGACATTGGCCCATATGTCTTTAAAAACGATGATGGTGACAATGTATAACGGTATAGGAACATGATTCGATATTTTTTCGTCGTACCTCTATTACGTGGCAATAATTTTACTGATATGTAGTTATAACAAAACGGAGCCACATGCCACACAGCGGGCGCTACAATTGATTTACTCGAAGAAACTTTTGATGAAAAAATTATTTCATATAATGTACCAATTAATTGGCCACCAAGATCATGTGATTTAACCCTATTGGACTAATTTCTTTGGGGTTATGTTAAGTCAGTTGTCTACGGCGATAAGCCACAAACAATTGAACACCTGAAAATCAACATCCGACGAGTTATTAGCGAAACACGGCCGCAAATGCTGCGAAAAGTTATTGAAAAATTGTGTTCCAGATTGCGCCTTCTACACGAAAGCCGCGGCCTGTACATGACAGAAATCATATTTAAACATTAATTTCATAAAATGTTCTTTCCAATAAAGCCTGTTTCATTGATATTAAAAACATATCTCCTTGTTTTACTCGTATTATGATTTAAACTTGTGTCACCACTCTATAAAAAACACCCTTCTGTGACTACAAGGTATAAAGCAGTGTAGGTTTTGGGATATCCCACTAATTTAATTTTCCCATTACTTTGAAGAGGATTTCGTAGCAAATTTTAAATATTTATTTCAAGACTTAATATCAGAGGACTGTTATGTCAAAAAAGAAAAAACTTTTTTTATTTTTTAATTTTTACCTTTATTAAACACAAATTGTCAACTTCCTTAATAACAATGAAAGTAACATTAGACATTTGCTAAGATATTCACAAATCAAATTAGTAATCGAGTGACAGATGAAAAATAATTCTTCAACAATTGATGCTTTAACAGTTTAAAAATTCTTTTTTCAAGCAAAAAAGTCTTCCAATAAAATTAAAGTGCACACCGTTCAATATCCCAATGCTTAATAACCTATTAAATCTATTCACCCCGATTTTGAGATCCCCCACTTTGTGCAACCTTTTCCCAACGAAAGTGTACGGTTAATTAACTTTTGTTTAGCCATTTAGGGTACCTGTCCAAAGTATTGGATCCCCAAAATAATAATTCAATTAGTGTTATTAGTTAAGGTACTTATTGGCAACAACTTTGCAATAAAAAGCAATATAGTTATAATATTAAGGTAAAACTCCAAAAAATTATTTTATTTTTATATTTATGATTTGAATGTTAATGTTTATTTTAAATTTGGATGGCACACAATTAAAAAATATTTAAGTAAACTTACTTATCACTTTTTAATTTTTATTTACTACGTGTACTGCGTTAAAATGTCTATACACACGTGCATATACCGCACACTAAATCATAAACAGTTTTTTTTTCATAAACCAGTTCACTGAACAAATCTCTAAAAACCGCAAACATATCTTTTGGAGCACATTCTTCTTGAAAAATATATACAGGGTGGCCCAGAAAGACCGAAGTGGTGTGAATTCCTTATAACTTTTTTATTATAATTTTTTTCTTTCTTTTCTTTTCAGTATTTTGTAAAGAAGACTTGGATAATTTATAATGGAGCAATACACAATTGAACAAAGTGCCCAAATTGTTGAAATTTACTTTTCAAATCAACGGTCCATTGTGTTGACTCAGCGTGCATACCGTCGTCAATTTAATGTGCGGGTCGCACCCTCTCAGTCAACAATAAACCGTCTGGTTGGAAATTTTCGAGAACAAGGAGCAGTAAGGAACCTTCCTGGTCCCGGCAGACACCGAACTGTCCACACGGCTGACAATATTCAAGTGGTACAGGAGAGTATTCGGGAGGATCCAGAAACATCAACCAGGAGACGTTCGTCACAACTGGGCCTCTCAAGAACGTCGCTGCAGCGAATTTTGCACACCATAGGATTGTTTCCATACAAAATTCAACTTGTCCAAGAATTGAAACCAACAGATTACCAGCAACGACTTGACTATGCAATTTATTTCCAGCAAAAAGCACAAGAGAATCCAAATTTTATTCATAACTTAATAATGAGTGACGAAGCCCATTTTCAATTAAATGGGTTCGTTAACAAGCAAAACTGTAGGATATGGGCTACGGAATACCCAAGAGTACTTCATCAACGACAATTGCACCCAGTTAAGTGTACCGTTTGGTGCGGTGTTTCTTCAGAAAGGATCATTGGCCCATTTTTTTTTGAAAATGAACAAGGTGTCGCCATTTCCGTCAATGGTGATCGATATCGGGCCATGTTGCAAAATTTTTTAAGGCCAGCCGTGGAAAACCATCCGCAAATATGGTTCCAACAGGATGAAGCCACAGCGCACACTGCGAGGGCCACAATGACTCTTTTACGCGACATCTTTGGTGAAAGAATAATTTCTCGTAACAGCAATTTTAATTGGCCTCCGCGTTCCCCGGATTTAACCGCTCCAGACTGTTTTCTTTGGGGCTATTTAAAAGGAAAAGTTTATGTTAATAAGCCTAGGACTATTGAGGAGTTAAAAACCAATATTCGAGAAGAAATTAACAACATACCACCGGAAGTTTTGCGAAAGGTCATGGAAAATGTGTTGGAAAGAGCACATTTGTGCGAAGCAGAATATGGCCACCACTTGCGGGATGTAATTTTAGTAACTAATCCAAAAATATTCCCCATAAATTTAATGTATTTTAAAAAAAAAAAATTAAAAAAATATCTCTTAAATAAAAAGTTATAAGCAATTCACACCACTTCGGTCTTTCTGGGCCACCCTGTAGTATCGTTATGCCTGTTTTAATGTTACATGCTTGCATTCTTTGTGCAATATTAACAGTTTTTTACCACCCTTGAAGGTCTGGGATTTTTGAGATGTGACTGTTTATGATTTAGTGTGCGATATGTTCGATTAGTTTACCTCTTTTAAAGTATGAAAATGTACTCGCTTTTAGCGAGATAATTAACCGAAGAGTGTTGTGGCTATAGACATGTAACAAAATAATAACATAATTAAGTAAAATGATTAATAAGGAACAAATAACAATGGCCAGACTGTTGTTAGTTTAGTTATGGTATATTTGAGCTTTTCTTGCAAAGAATTTTTCATAAAAGAGCGATACGATGACTAAAAAACAATTCACGTATTCCATTTGCACTGGAAATTTTGTATATAAGGCGACAACACGTACAGTGGACCAATCACGTGAAAAACTGGCGTTTGTAAGAATTACTGCTTACTTACTGTTTTATGTAACTGGTTCCATGGAAATTATCATATATAATTTGGCTTCTTCAAAATAAAAACTTTAACCTAATTAAATCAAACAAAGAAGCAAAAATAAGTTCAAAAATAAATTACAAACAACCTTAAATTTTAAATTAAATTTAAATTTTGTTTGGTTGTTAGAAACGTTGATTGATTTTTTGACATAAGAATTTTGTTTTGAAACTTGACAGTCAATTAGGGAAAAGACTTTAAAACAGTCCCTACAATAAGTCAATAAGATTGGCCACATCTGTTGTAAAAGGTATTTGTCCAAAAATTCATTAAAAGTTACCAAACAATCTAACTAAACCAATCAACCAGTCAGCCAGCCAGCCATCCAACAAGCCGACTTGTGCGACAGGCAGTCATTTCAGTCAGACAAGCCAACATGCTGCCTGGCTGGCTCGCTAGTTGGCTGGCAGGCAAGCAGTCAAGTTTATGGCTGCGTAATAATTGTTGTGTCGCTGTTATAGATTTTAACACGACCTACGCGCGATATAATTTTTTACATTCGCTTAAACTCCATAGTCATATCTTTTTGGAATTAATGGATTTTTTTATATAAATGTTGTATGTTTGTTTGTAGCAATTGCAATAATGCAATAAGAATAAGACGAAAGTAAAATAACACCAAAAACACACAAAACTTGGCAATAATATGATAATCAACATTATTGACTTTGAACTTAATGGGTCATTGATCTGCTTTGAATTTTGTATTATATTATCATTATTAGTATTCTTATTATTGTTATTGTTATATTATTACCATAATTACTATTGTCATTAATCATATCATATCAATAATCATTATGAAAAATCATTATCAGTAAGCATAAGCATTAATCATTAAAAATTAATTATAAACAATTCATCATTTTCATCCAAATAACCAATTTCAATTGCATTTTCATTGTCATTAAATCTTCATTAACATTCACATTGTCATTATGATTCACTTTATCACTTACATACATCATCACTCCCATTAATATTATCATTATCATACACATCATTATCATTATCATTATCATTATCATTATCATTATCATTATCATTATCATTATCATTATCATTATCATTATCATTATCATTATCATTATCATTATCATTATCATTATCATTATCATTATCATTATCATTATCATTATCATTATCATTATCATTATCATTATCATTATCATTATCATTATCATTATCATTATCATTATCATTATCATTATCATTATCATTATCATTATCATTATCATTATCATTATCATTATCATTATCATTATCATTATCATTATCATTATCATTATCATTATCATTATCATTATCATTATCATTATCATTATCATTATCATTATCATTATCATTATCATTATCATTATCATTATCATTATCATTATCATTATCATTATCATTATCATTATCATTATCATTATCATTATCATTATCATTATCATTATCATTATCATTATCATTATCATTATCATTATCATTATCATTATCATTATCATTATCATTATCATTATCATTATCATTATCATTATCATTATCATTATCATTATCATTATCATTATCATTATCATTATCATTATCATTATCATTATCATTATCATTATCATTATCATTATCATTATCATTATCATTATCATTATCATTATCATTATCATTATCATTATCATTATCATTATCATTATCATTATCATTATCATTATCATTATCATTATCATTATCATTATCATTATCATTATCATTATCATTATCATTATCATTATCATTATCATTATCATTATCATTATCATTATCATTATCATTATCATTATCATTATCATTATCATTATCATTATCATTATCATTATCATTATCATTATCATTATCATTATCATTATCATTATCATTATCATTATCATTATCATTATCATTATCATTATCATTATCATTATCATTATCATTATCATTATCATTATCATTATCATTATCATTATCATTATCATTATCATTATCATTATCATTATCATTATCATTATCATTATCATTATCATTATCATTATCATTATCATTATCATTATCATTATCATTATCATTATCATTATCATTATCATTATCATTATCATTATCATTATCATTATCATTATCATTATCATTATCATTATCATTATCATTATCATTATCATTATCATTATCATTATCATTATCATTATCATTATCATTATCATTATCATTATCATTATCATTATCATTATCATTATCATTATCATTATCATTATCATTATCATTATCATTATCATTATCATTATCATTATCATTATCATTATCATTATCATTATCATTATCATTATCATTATCATTATCATTATCATTATCATTATCATTATCATTATCATTATCATTATCATTATCATTATCATTATCATTATCATTATCATTATCATTATCATTATCATTATCATTATCATTATCATTATCATTATCATTATCATTATCATTATCATTATCATTATCATTATCATTATCATTATCATTATCATTATCATTATCATTATCATTATCATTATCATTATCGTTCATTATCAATCATCACGCATCTTATTCGCCACACTTACCTAGTTCAGATTATTTTCTATTTCCAAACTTGAAAAAAAGCTCGGTAGATTTTCCAACAAATAGGTGGCAATGAATACTTTAAGGAACTAGACATTTCATATTATAAGCACGGTATCAAGCTTTTGAATGTCGTTAGGAAAAATTTATCGAAGTAATTTTGGAACTACCCTCGTATTACAATAATTGAAATTACACAGAAAAAATTATTTGTAAATACAATTAATTTTTTTTGTTATACCAATTAAATAGTTTATTTATTTTGAACCTACAACGATATTTGTATAAACATTTAATGAAATTGTAAGTTAAGGAAAAATCTGAAAACTATTTTCAATTAAATATATCAACAAATAGTTTGTTTATTTTTGTTAGATTTCAAAATTAGTTTAATTAAAGTTATTGTTATATTAACAATGCGAATTATTGAATTTCCGTACACATTTTGATTATCATAATTGTTGCCCTAAAATTTTTTTTATACACAAACATAATCCTCGAAACGATTTTTTGCTTTTCTGCGAAAACAATAAATGTCTTTGGGTGAAGTTGAACCGGAAACCTCAGGAATAATGAACTGACTTACTTACCGCTCAGCTAAAGAGCTCTATTATATATGCAAATAATGAATACATACAAAACATGATTTCTTGTTTCTTCTACATGTGATCATTCCTTTATGATATAATTTAACAAATAATTTTATTGAGTAATTTAATTGACGACAAAAATTTAAATTTGTTATATACACAATGATGATTGTTAATTTTTAAATTAAATATTAACAATTTGTTTTGTTGGTAAAATTTCATTGATATTTTTTCTGTGTAAGCAAATTTGCTTATTACTTTTGCTATAACTAAAATAAGAAAAAACCAAAGAGGTCCTTAAGGAACTCCAAGAAGGAGAAGAATACTGGTCTCGCCTACGAAAATAAAGTTATGTTAACGAACAGCCGGAAATTACACAACTAGGACCCAAATCAAACCAGTCATGCTATTATTTTCCAAATACACAAAAGTCGATAGGAGGCACACTAAATAAACTAAAGGTTGAAGTACGAGAGGACAAAATAAAACAAAAAATAAGAAAAAACTTCGAGTACCGCAACTTTAAAAATTAAAAATTAAATAAAAAATAGTATAAAACACTCACAGATATAAAAATAGTGAGATTAAGGACCGCAAATAAGTAAAATTTTTATTTCTTTCTTTTTGTTTATAACTCAAAAAAAAATATTTTTTTCAGTTAATTTTTGCAAATGTCAAAAACAGATTATTGATATACTCGATAATACCTACCAGAAAAATAATAACAGATTCCAGGTATGCCGACTTCATTAATTTCTTTCAATCTGCAATCTAGATATAAACGACCCAGCTAAAAAAATTATTATATGGTCCATATATTTATATATGGACCATATATTTATATTATTATATGGTCCATATATTTTTAATATATGAATGTATATAACTATATATGAATATGTATGAATTCATCTATGGAAATATATGAGATTATACATGGCAAAACTATTATATGTGAACTAATATAATTATGAAATGTATTATAACATATGAGCTCATATATGAAAATTTAATTATGAAGCTCTTCATATGTAGATCCATATATAAATATGAGATTTTATATATGGAGCTATATAAGAATGTATGCATACATGATATCTCACATAAGATCGTTTTTGCAATCAAAAAAGCTTGGAATTTTATCACTGCTGAATTGGAAATCCATTAGAAAATACATACGGTATGCAAAGTTTATATGCGTACTCTCAACGTTTAAAAAAGAAAAACTTTTTGTTAAAAAAACCATTCTTGTATGATTTTATACATTGTGGCCCCATTTAATATATCAAATAATCAAAAGGATAATCCAGTCATTAATTTTATAGAAAATAACAAAATTCTCTAGATAAGAAACAGAGTTCATATTACTGTATTGAATACTATTGTTAGTAGGATTATTTTTTATTTATGTGTTTTTTTAAATAATTGATTCACCTTTTGACGAACGAAATTACTTTTAGTTCGTTTTGAATTATTTGTCCAAACAAATGTTTCATTAAATACAACCTCTCTCTCAAGTCTAAAAAAATTAATTTTAGTAATTTAATTTATTGCACAGCGGTGCGCTTTTGTGAATCAAGAGTGTATGAATATGAACTTTGCATAATACTGTGGAGGGAATTTACACATACATGCATGAAAATGTATGAATATATATATCATATATGCCCATATACTCGCATTTTTCTGATTTTTAATTAAAAATTTTTGGAAGAAGTTCTCGTTTTTGAGAAATGTTTGGTGCGGTAATTCATCAAGAACGATGAAAATCGTAACGTAACATGCAATGTAGTAAGAAACCGTACAAACCTTATCGAAAAATTTTTCCAAAAAGGTTGATATGTGGTTTCAAGGAGACGGTGCCACATACCGACCGAAATTTTAGAAAAAGTAACCTAAAATTGGATCAAAAGGATGGACCACATTCAGCATAGTCGCATGCAACGTTTAAGTGAAATAGTATTTAAAAAGTAAATATCAGGTATTCGTTTATAGTCTGAAATAAAAATTTCATTCACTTTTGCAAATATCCTGTTTTTTAAGTTTAACATTTAATAACGCACTAATAATCCCAAATTATTATTTTACTTATTTAGTAAAATATTTTTTTTATTAAAATACGTCGAAATTGATTATTGAGGGGTTTAGCTGGATCCTATGCGAATTGCACTGTTGCTAATGCAGATAATCAGGGAACCTTTACTCATAGTTTCTTAGAACAACTAGAGTTATTACGTTATAAACTTTCATTTAAACAAACGAGAAGCTCAAACACCAATAACAAAGTTGAAACAAGAATCAACATGTTTTTATTTTCTTACTTCTACAATTGCTGACTTTTTTTCAGCTCTAATTATAGTTGTAGAAGTATGTAAAGAAAATAAGTGTAAATAACAAAAACAGCTATTTAAGAATAAAGTGTTTCCACAAAAGTATTTTTGACCTGGTGCCGTCAAGTTTATATTAAGTGTTTTTTATTGGAAATTGTAACAATTTAAGTTAAATATTTATTAACTCATTATTATTATATTTATTATTTATTTAATAAAGTATTTTTTATTAAAATGCATTGAAATTGATTATTGAGATCGTCACCTGTTTCTTTTTTATTTTCAAACCCGAACTGATTTCAAATAATTATTATTATTTATTTATATTTATCTAAAGATTTGTTTTATATTTTCAAATCAATATATTATTTATAAATGATAATATAATGATTCATGAAATCGATTTCGTTTGCCTAACAAAATCAAAAAAATAACTTCTAAATTAATTATCTGGGTGTTGTTAATAACCACTTAATGAAAATTAAAAATACACACTTATTGATATTTTGGAAGTAGAGAAGTAGTAGTTCCTCAATAACCACTTGCAAATTTCTTCACTGGTGTTATAAGAAAATTAAAAAAAAGCAAGTGAGTCCGATCACAGGGGAGATGTGTGTAATCATCTAGTAATGAAAATTTTTTTAAAGTTGGCAGTACTTATGCTTTTGGTATTTTAAGTTAAAGTATCAAAACTTTAAATATTGTAAATACATAGGAATTTGTTGGTTTTTGTTTGTTTTATTAAATTTACCGATTACTGAAAAAATTCAGTAAATTTTTACTGATAATAAAATTTAATTTGCGCTACCAGTAAGTGGCAAAGTTTTTTCATTCAAATTTTGAAATTTTTGTATGAAAAAAAAGTTAGCCACTTCGTGGAATTTCATTATGAATACATGCATTACTGATTACTGAACATACAATGCACCTCATCATATAATAAATCATTTAGGCTCTTTATAAATATTCCAAAAAATAATTTAGTAATCAGTAAAAATTTACAGGTTAAAAATTTATTTTTACTGAAATTTTAGTTATACTGCAACGTGCCCATCTATGGTAAATGCCTTAAGTAGAAATAATTAATATTGGCTTATGGTAACTAAAATAAGATATATAAATGTTTGACTCTACTATATTTAAAAATCAATGGAAAACTGCATCTATAGTAGTGGAATTATTAGTTATGGGGGTTTGTGGAGAAGTGCTCATATGCAAGTGGGAAACGTGATAAAGCTTGCGACTGTGGGTTTGCAAAATTTGCATTAAAATATCCACCCATAATAATTGGCATGAGATGGATATTGATACCCAATTGCCCAATTGTCGTGCACCAGCTTCAGTGTAGGGCAACAGTACGTAATGAAGATATGTTATAATATAATATTATAAATTCTTTAAAAAGTCTGCTATATATCTTTTAAACAAATATTTGACATTTAAAACGCTCTTTTATTCAAAAGTTCATGAGGGCAATTACAAATAAAGTTCCGCGAGAAATTTTTCCCAGGGAACAATTCCAACTAATAGCAAATGATAGGGAAAACAAAAAATCCTAATTGGAAAAGGGAGAAATTTCTCGCGGAATTTTATTCATAATTTCCCTTTACATATATTTTATTTATTTTATATTTTTCAACTTTTTAACAATTTTCACAATTTCTATTAAAATTAACTCATGAAGGTATGCTTTAAAATACGAGTCAGAATACGAATGTATTCGTATTCGCCAAATTCAGACGAATACGAATATTTAAAAAAAAAATTAAATAAATAAATGCATAAACCCTAAACGAAATTTAAATAAATTACTTAAAATTTAATTTTTTTATACACTCAAAATAAAAATCAAATTATCCATACTTAAATCAATAAAAAGCGGTGTCATAAGTACGGATTTACTTAAATCAAGTCCGGAAGGCTTGCTTCAAGTACAGATTATTCTAGTGCTTAATACTTACTTGTATCCCTATCTAATCCTGAGATTGATTTCAAGAAACCTGAATTTGAATCAAACGCATAATTCGTTTGATTCAAGAATTTCATAGTGGATTTAATTCCGAATACGTGTTTGAAATACTCCTAAAACATGACTGATTGAAGTAAATCGGAGATTGAATTAATCTAAAAATGCGATTGATCTAATCCCGAATCCGTACTTGAAATAATCCAAAATCTAGATTGATTTAAGAAAAACTTGCATTATTTAATAAAAAATTTTAATTTAATTTTTATTTAACTTTTTATTGTACATATTAATATTTTTTGTTTTAAATATTGCAAAGAATATTAAAATTTTATCTATAATAAAAAACTGGCTTAGGTTGCACCTGCATCAAAACTTGCTTTCCTTTTAAATCTTTCTCCAGTCATCGACCTTGGATTGGACAGATATCATTTTACCGTGGATATGAAACTACATGGATAAGTAAATTAGTATATATATATATATATATATATGTATATGTATATGTATATTCCATGTGTATATTTTTACATTACCTGTAGTTTATTCTACTTGAAAAAAAGTTTTCCACGAAATTCCATAGGAAGACCAAGAATGGAAATTGCGTCCCCTACGTCGCTCTGTTGCACGTATTGTAAACAGTTTTGCCAGAAAGCTATATGGAAGACTGCTAAATTAGAATTAAAGGCATAAGAAGCTATATGGAAGACTGCTAAATTAGAATTAAAGGCATAAGTGCCTGCACAATACTGCATTTGTTCATCAATAAATAATAAGTTAGTTTTGCTCTCAACTAAGGTAACTAATCGCCATCGCTCCAAAAGTGCAACCCCATCAGTGCTCTAAGCGAAACTATGTCATTAAGAAGCTAAGGGTTTGTGTCCACCTAGAGCGATAACATCTTTCTGAGTCCGATCTTACAGCGAGTTGAGCAAAAGGAAATAATTATTCAATCAAAACTAATGCGGCATTTTTATGCTTTAAGAACTACAGATTAACAAATAAATTCTTTACGATTAATTTTTAGACTTCGATTAATTTTTAATTGACACTATTTAACAAAAAAGTCCCTGTATGTATGTATGTATGTATATTATATTATTTTTATTTTAAGCACAGATTTTTTAATTAATTTTTTCATTTTGTTGAATTTCAATCATAAGCACACTAATGAAATTGAAATTTTTTTGGAAAAAAGGTTTTTTAATTTTTCTTTTCATATCTATATAATTAATAGGCAAACATGTTTTTTGTAATCCCTTTTAGGCTGGCACTAATGCACCGATTTTAAGAAGATTTATATGTTTTTAAAAGGGCTTTTAGTACAGGTGTGCAGAATCTATATTTTATTGAAATCGGTTTAGTATTTTGGGAGCTATAAGCGTTTAAAGTTGCTACTACTACATGCACACATATTACACACGCATTTATTAGCTTACAAATAAACAAGAAACAAAACATGAGATTGTGTGTGTGTTTGCAGTATTCCTCTTGATCTAAAATTTTTTCTCTTATTTGTTATTGTATGAAAGCAGTGTTGTCAACTTTGAAAATTCAAAACGCACCAAAATGGAGAAAAAAGCGCGCCATTTACAAAAAACAACGCACCAATCTTAGAATTTCTTTTTTTTTTTATTTTAAAATGTTTATTGAATTAATAATTTTGCACAAAAAGTATAATATTATTTTTTTTTTGTAAATGAGCCATTATTCAGATTAATTGAACTGTCGGAAAAATAAAAAATATTTTTGGATTTGTTCATATGTGATATACTGAATATCTCGACCAGAGATATATGACTTATGTAAGTTTCATAATTAAGGGCACATACATTAATTTGTAAGAAATTATAAATTTTTGTACATTAGTTTTATAAATTCTGCTTAAAACTTTTAAAAAAGAGATCAAAAATTAGTTATTCCAAATTAATAAAACTAATATTTTCATCATTATTGTTATCATAGGGTCATAAAAAAGATTTCATTTCAAATTGTGATGTTTTGTAAACATCATTACTAGGGAAAGGATTTTCATGCATTTAAAATCACGTTTTATGTACATAAAATATGCAGTAAAAATATAAAAATATGTATTTAAAACTAATAAAATATGCATTTATAAAATTTTTTTCACCATTTAAGAATATTAGAAACTTAAAAAAGTCAGCTTCATTGCTTTCTTAGCAAACATTTTGACATTAAAAACTTAAAAAACATAAAAAGCTCAGCTTTAATGCTTTTTTAAGAAATATTTTGTCAAAACATATGGAATACAAAATCCGAGTAAGTTCAGTCGAACTTCTCTTTATGTACATTAATTAATAAATGTTTCTTTTTAAATTATAAAAGGTAAATCTTTGACGATTTGTTCTGAAAAAACTTGTGTGTAATAAAAATGAAGTTATTTATTGGTACTGATTTAAATGCTGCTATTTTGTTTGTGGAATATGCAGTTTCTAAGTTTTCATTGTTAGAACTATTTTGATACAATTTGTTGCATATATTCTAATTTATTTTTTACCACATCTTTAATTAATTCAACCTGAGGTGTTAAAGTAACGAAAGCCTCTAATTAATATATAGTGTGAACAAGAAAGCAATACTATGTGTGCACAAATGTCAATTTAGGCAGAAGGCTGTCGGATACTATATTTCTATTAATAAAATGAAAGAAATTTTAATGTAAAAATACTTGCCCCCATATGCAAAAAATAACGTGTGCTTTAAGTGTACGTTAAAACCAGTTTTTGTATGAAAATTTTGTTTTAACGTACATTTCAAACACACGTTAATAGAAATATAGTTTCCGACAGCCTTCTGCTACGTCCTCCATTTAGTTACTGTAGAATGTATCCGTATCGTATCTCTCGATATTTTTCATTAAAGGCTGAAACATGCAAAGAAGCTCTCAAAATCACTTTATATCCAACTAAAATTAATGCGGTTTAAAAGGGCTATTATACATACCATGCCCTTGTTTCTTTCTCTACGATGTTTTTGAATATCGACTCATATCACAAAAAAAAGGATCGTAAAATTTTCTCATTTTCTCCTTCTCGGTTCTCGGTTTGCAGCACTACATTTTTGCTCACTATTAAATCACTTTTTTCCTGTAGTTTTCTTCATATACCTTCACTGCTTTTTAATAAGCTTGTATTTTAAAGCGAAGTATGATGGGCTTTATTGCCCTATTGCTTCAAAAAACATGAAAATTTTTTACTGGGTATATATTTTTCAACTACAGTAGTTTTGATTTAGCTGTGCCCTAAAATTTTGGTAATATTAAAATATTTTCTCATACAAAAAATCAATGTTAGCTGCACATTGACTTAACTGCACAAAATATATTTTTTCTGTAATTATTGTTCAAAATCCTTTTTTAAGTGTACTTTTTATACCAGCGCATTTAACATATTTTTAGGCAGATTTAAATTATTTTCATATAAAAAAATTCAAGTTATTTATTTTTATAAATTAAATTACAATTAACACTAAAATTAAAAAAATTTAAATTAAAGGGTGGTCCATCAGTTAATGCAATTTTGACTATGTAATTTGGACAACTTGCTATATCTTGGAGACCGTAAGAGGTAAACTCTTGAAATTTTCAAAAACGGTAAAACTAAAAAATCCGAAAATTATAAAATCGCCAAACCGAAAAAAATCGCCAAAACCTAAAAAAAATCGCCAAAAATATAAAAAAAATCGCCAAATCGAAAAAAATCGGCAAAATTAAAAAATAAACAATCTAGCACTAAAATAAATCGCCAAATTCGAAAAAATCGCCTGAATGAAAAAAAACGCCTAAATGAAAAAAACGCCAAAAACCGAAAACTACCGCCAAAACGCGAAAAATGTGCCAAAACCAAAATAATCCAAAAAAATCGCCAAAATTAAAAAAAACGCCAAATTTAAAAAATCACCAAATTTAAAAAAAACGCCAAAACGAAAAAAGCCAAAATTTAAAATAAACGCCAAAAACCGAAAAAAATCCGAAACGAAAAAAAGTGCCAAAACTAAAAAATCCCCAAAAACAAAACAAAAAACATCAACTATATGAAAAAACGCCAATAATTAAAAAAAATCGCCAAAATAAAAAAATCGCCAAAATAAAAAAAACGCCAAAATAATAAAAATTGCCAAAATTAAAAAAACTTCAAAAACCAAAAAAAAAAATCGCCAAAACGTGAAAAAAGTGCCAAAACTCAGAAAGCGCCAATAAATTCAAAAAACCCCCAAACTAAAAAAAAACCCTTAAAACCGAAAAACCCCAAAAACGAAAAAAATGCCAAAACTATAGTTTATATTGTTTGTATTGAATTACATATCTCGTGCCCGTACGGAACCCTTCGTGCGCGGGTCAAAGTCTTTACTGAATTTTTTATTTTTCATAAGCAAACCTGTCGCGGGAACTAGGTTTACATTTTAGACCCATACTTTCTATGGGTAATTTTCTTAAAATTTTGTGTAGATTTTGATTTTGGTATACGCCTGTCTCGTTTTTTCTCACCCGAACAAATTGACCCACCCTAATGTATGTATATATATACATAATGAATTCTGTGTTCTAAAACACTCTTCGCAGATACTTTTCGAAAGTACCTTTTTCAATTTCAATATTTATTTTAAATAACGCCAAAAATAAAGTGGAACTAAATATGCCTGCATACAACATGGTATGATACCGAATCTGTATGACAATAACATAAAAACATATGAATCGCATTCTTACGCAGTTTTTTAGCTTTATTTCTGTTTTTTAACTGCTTCAAATGAGCAAAGACGCACAGCAATCGTTTGCTCGTTTATATGTGCAGACATATGTACATATGTATACTTATAAGACTCATTAAAAACGTAAGCACGTAAGCATGCAGCTTGCAGGCGGTGTGATGTATTTGAGATATGTATGACCATCACCAATAACAAACACGCGGTCCTCTTTGTGCTTTTTGTCGTTTCTCTCTTCTTTTTTTTTCTTGTCGTGGATTCGTTTCTTTCTGTTTTCGGCAATATTATTTGTTTTTTTCGCGCTTTGACTTGTTATAAATACATCAATGAAAAATAAATAAATAAGAAACAATAATAAGAGAGACTCCAATCAATTTTTCGGTTAATGAGTAGGTACGATTTTGTAATTAAATAAAATTTTTAAAAGAAATCATTGCATTTGAACGAAACTAAATGAATTGTACGTAACGTGTAAAACTTCGTAAAATGTGTTCATATACACACAAACATATTAGAGATGGAAGGGTGTAGTGATTTTTCTCATGCCACGAACATGCACGACTCAATACGAAGTGTTCGTGACAGAAAACCTGGTGCCTAATTCCCGCACTTTATAACAAGCGAGATATTATTCGAACGAGCGAGTTTTTTAACTTTTGGGATTTTCTCATGTGATATCGAGTAACTCATATCGAAATTTCTAATGATAGCATTGATTGGATAACGAGTAGCCATTCGAATGCAACTATTCGTGTTTTTACTCGAAAGCAAAAAGATATTCGAAATAACTTTTAACATAGAAAATCACGAATAAAAATAAAATGTCAGTTCAGTATTTCACTTATTTATTTATATTTGTATGTATGTATATATATTTGTACATACAGTAAGGCTTAGTTTATCCGTGATTCGATTAGCCGTTAACGTCGATTATCCGGGAAAGAAAAATTTTAATTGTTTTCTTTTTGTCCATCGATTTAATTTTTTTTCATCGATCAACCGTTATTATATCTATTATACGGAATTGTAAGAACGCAACTGTTGCCAGCCAAAGTATTTTTTCCTTATACTAAATATTTATGTACATATCTCTTGATTAAACACTAACATAAAATCCAATAATATTTCTTTTATTATACATATAAGGTATATAAAAAATATATAATTAAATACATAAATATGAAAAATACAAAGAAACCCTGTTTAGGGTAACAGGGAAAATCAATTATCCAGAATGCTCCCGGTCCCGACAATTGCAGCTAATCGGGGCCTAACTGTATATACGTATAAAAAAATACAAATGTAAGAAATTGTACTCGACTTTGGATATAACAAAACACACTGATTTGGCAAGGCTGTTTTGCGTAACAGCTGTCAGGGAAAATAAAAAATCAACCAAGTCTGGGAGCATCTAACTAAACAATTAACTGCTTATGGTCAACCAATAAAGGATTCCAAAATGTGGGTAGTATTTTATCCTCTAACTTTATATTAATTAATTATTCTTAATATATTAATTAAGCCCCAGATCACACTAGTCAAGACTTATTGCTAAGATTATCACTTTTTATTTTTTGAAATTTCATCTGCGTTCACACAGTGCAAGTCTTATTTTTCAGTTCATATATTTTATGCATAGTTTTGTGTCTGGATGTGCGCTTTTTAATATTACGCATGAGAAAGCAAAACTTATTGACAGCTCTCTCTCTCTCTCTCTCTCTCTCTCTCCTACAAACTAATCAGCTTAGCAATAAGACTTGCATAGTGTGAACTAGGACTAAATGAAAATAAAATTTATAATTGCTTTTGTTTTTGCATAAACATACATAAATATGTATGTCCGTACATACATATATGTTTTTGCATACACACGAGTACATATTTACATACAAACATGTTTTTGCTTACAATTTATTCAGTGTTGTGAAATAAATTTATTTACCTTTTTTCAACACTGAAACACTTGGTATAGAGTGGCATCATCAGAAAATTTCTTGCTTTTGAAATTAATTTATATTCGAATGCAATTCCGAACACGATTGCGGGAATTAGGCCCCTGATTTCGTGCGTGGCCGGATCGTTTCGAGTTGAGTTGAGTAAAATGACTTAAAGTGTAAAATATGTATGCTGTGAGGATACATTAATGATATTTAATTTGTTTTTTTTTGTAACTGCGATTATTTACAAAAAAAGGGAGGAATGATAGCAAATTTTTATTTCACCAAATTGGCTATGATTTGCTTATCAACGTATTGATCCGGTATTTGAAGAGAATTGACTTTATTCTCAAGTAAGATTGAGAAGCCATTTTTATTTGGGGGATCTTAATATGGCATATATTAATTTTTGCTTATAGGACTCGCATTAATTTTACGGACGTATTCATCAAACCCAACGCATAATCTTTGGTTGTTTTGCTTGCAAAAATATCGTATAAATCCTGTGGAAAGTTGGAAAAAATTCTCCCGGCTAAACCAATAAAACTAACTGCAGTGAACGCAGCATGCAAAACCGTTATCCGACTAAGGACAACATACAGATGTCGTACAGATTATTTTGTCACGGTAAATTGCTGGAAGACATGGAGTGTAGCTCGGATTACATCATTCCAGTAATAAACTTTTTGCCAAACCACAGATAACTATAAGGGAAGAAGGCTATCTGGAAAGTCTTAACCATAATGGTTTTAGTTTCAACTTTTTCAATGTTATGTGGTGGTAGACAAGACAATTGGGGGAAATGAAATGGCCGATACTCTGGCCACAGGGGGAATCCAATTACCGGCTGAGAAAACGGTATATGTCCAATTCAACACCTGAAAAGGTCCATATACTCTAAGATGAGAGAAGAAGTATAGAAATTTCGGCGTGCGAAGAAAGCTTGCTAAGCTTCTAAATTTCTTTTATCGTTAAATAAACTGTAAACTTAACTGGATACTGTTGGACGGCTTCGTATGGTGTCAAAATAGGACGAATACTTGACGACACCTGCAGGAAATGTAAGGAACCCGGGGTATTGGAAAAAAATAGAGCATCTTCTGTGCCACTGTCCGGCTCTAAGCCGCACCACACTTTTCGTAATCTTTAACTTATGTAGAGATTAGAACTGTGTAGATTGCTAAAGTTTGTTAAATCTGTGTAGGTGTCATTCCACATAGGCACCACGAACTACGCTGCCATACTTACAGGTTATCTTCTTATCTGCTGGTATCGCTAAGGATCAATTTCGGTTTTTGCGAGGTCTTTTACCAACAAAGATTAACCTAACCTTACCTTACCTTTATTTGGCTTTATCAATGTGGGTATAGTAAATTATTTTAATAAAGAAAAAATGGCTTTTCTGATTGTGATTTTTAAGGATCCGTGTACCAAACGTGTGAAATTTTGAGAGAAAGTGGGGAAGTTGGGCCACTGCAACAATAAAAAATTAAAAGGTGTTTCAAAAGGATGTTAAAATCCAACGAAATATACATACAATTACGAGTATAGATGTAGACATTTGAAATTTGCAAAGTTAGTGTATTTTTATATAGACTACAACAATTAACACTAAAATTAGAAAAAAACAAATCTAACAGTTAACGTAACTAAAAAATCTCCAGGACTAAATAAAATAAACTGCCCAAAACCGAAAAAAATCGCCAAATCCGAAAAAGAACTAAAACGCGATTAAAGCGTCAAAAATAAGAAAAGTCGCCAAAAATATAAAAATCCCCTAAAACCGTAAAACAAGTTTACCGGGTACTTATTTTTTTTAATGTCTACATCAAATAAAATATTTGATTACATAGGTTAAAGTTCGAACCCTTCGTGCGCTAGACACAGTCGCACTTTACTGAATTAATTGGTTTTTTTTTCTTCTTTTTACATTTTGTTTTACAACTTCATGAGTTATCGAAAAACCTAAATACTGCAGTTTTTTCATACTTCTTTCCTATTTTCCAGTCTAGTTTTCGAAGAGACTACATTGTAGTTAATATGTGCATTCTTTTTACTTTCATAACTTTGACGAATTTTGAACAATAAAAACGTATTATGTATGCACATAAACACCCATATTTTATAAAAGCAATTTTTATTATTTTATTATAATATAAACCCTCGATACAAATAAAAAAATTATGTAGATAGCATTTTATTTACTAACAAAGCACGATTGTCAGTCAGATCTTACAATATTGGTAGATCTGGCGATGCACTGACAATGTGCGGACAATCTAAAATTGCCAGCACAAGGTAGATTGTCAGTCCACACGGTTGTATCAGATGATTGTATGACAATAAATTTAGCTAAAACATGTAGTAGTAGACTTCAACCACAATTCAAAAATTATAAAATCAATATCAATCATAATAAGCTTAAAAACTTAAAAAATAATAATAAAAAAATAAAAAATGTTATTAAGCACTGGCAACATGTGCTTAATAACATTTTTCACGTGCTTAATAACATTTAAATACAAAGAAAATATTAAAATACAATAAATGTATGTGACAATATCGTCAGTAAAAAAAAAATCTCCTCATATGGTTTTCAGCGTTGGTTGAACTAATCAGCACGTTGACTACAAAACAGAAGGTGCTTGACTATACCTACTTCAAAAAATATCTGAATCACCGGCGAATAAAATGTCTGACAGCTTGGAAAATTTAAAGCGCCTCATTTTCAACAGAGGCGCTGCAACACTGCCTTAAAAATAAAATATTTGCAAAACGCAGAATTCTAATAGAATGAAGCTTACCTGCTCTCTATCTCTTAATTCACCACATATCTTCTATATCACTATCCCTTTCCTAAAGAAGGTAGGTTAGGTTAGGTAGGGGTGGCAGTCAGAAGCCCGGACTCACTTAGATCGTTTTGGTCCATTGTGATACCACGGAGACTCTGCTTATTCGGAGTCCCCACCGTCGAGCCATCCAGAGCTCAGTATAAAGCTGCTAATACGTTGAAGTTCAACACTAGCAACGTCAGAAAGTTCCCTGAACTCAAGAGCGCCCATTGTGGCCATTCTCTTTCCGGCAAGTCCAGGACAGTGACAAAGAAAATGTTCTATGCTTTCCTCTTCATCAACATCTTGGCAGCTACGGCAAACGTCGCTGTGTTCAACCCTTAGCCTTTGTGCATGCCTACCTATGAGACAATGTCCGGTTAACACGGACACTAGAATCGAGATTTGTTTCCTATTCTTTGAAATTAGGTAATCCGTACCTTCTCTATTTAGGTGAGTCCATAACTGCCTTGTGATCACGCAATCATTTCTTGTGACCCACCTTCTATTTGTTTCATCCTCTGTCTTGCGCCTAAGTCTGAGTTTGCAAGAGAGTAGGAGTAGACCTACACATTCCAAATCCGGTGGAACCTGTAAGGTTGTCCCAATTCTAGCAAGCTCGTCAGCCCTAGAGTTACCCTGTAAGCCTCTATGCCCCGGGATCTAGATGATCCTAATGTCAAACTGCTCTGCCATCTCATTTAGAGATGATCGGCAGTCGAGGGCTGTTGTTGTTCTTAGAAGCGACTATTCGAGGGTCATAATAGCTACTCGACTATCGGTGTAAATGTGAATTAAAGTCGTTGAAGTGACATTCACTTTTAACCAGTTCGCAACTTCTCTTATAGCAAGGATCTCTTCCTGAAAGACACTGCAGTGATCCGGAAGTCGCCTTGCAATACGAAGACCTAACACCTGGTAAAAGTAGTGGGGATTCACTGCCTAAGTGTTAGGTTAGGAAGGGTGGTGCTTTACTGCACCTCCACTCGGAGACCCAATTGGGTCCATTGTGATTGCCTGAGTGTTACTTCTTAAGAGAGAAAATAATATAACTTCGAAACGTAAGAGATAGAATGGTGCTTTAATGTTTTATTGCTCCACTAATAAAAAAATTATTAAGATCGGTCGATATTATCAAAAGTTATTGGCTAAAAGTTACAGGGTTGCTAGGAATATAATGCCTTGAAAGTTCAACAATTCTTCTTTTCATCGTTTGGTTACATCGAAATCGGTTGACTAGTTCAAAAGTTACTGACTTTTTACCATTTCTTTTGATTTCACGCCACTGTGCTAAAAAAACTATTCAAATATAAGCACTCGAAATGCTGGGTATTTTTTTTTTTTTGTAATTGTGTTCTCACTTAAGATAAAGCCTTTTTTGTTATGTATATTTATTCTGAAAAAAATAACCGATTTTTATAAGAATACATTAATATGTAAATGTGACTTGGAACACCACTGATGTCTCATTTTGCTGAGACCTATTTTTGAAATTGGTTTAATTTTTTACATAAAGTTTTTATTTTGATTAAAAATTCGGTGCCTATGAAATTTTAATACTCCACAAATCATCAATATATCAGCGCTGTATAATTTACATATGTATGTATGTCGATGTATACGTATGCGTTTAAATCCATTAAAATGTGATATTCTTAGTTTATGTACATATAAAAAAATTATTTTAAGCAATTTCTTGACTAAATTTAATTCTAAGACAAAGCTGCAAGTCCAATAGGAAAAAAATTATTTTCTATATAAAAAGATTTTTAAAATAAACTGCCTTTTAGCACGTACACACATACATATGTATTTGCATACATACTTACATATGTATGCACATAACCCACAAACATTCAGGCTTAATTTCAAATTGAGAATGATTTGAAATCATACCTTTTCTCAAACGACGACCGTTTGAAAATGATTTGTAAACAATAACTTGAAAAACATAGAATTCTCAGCAAAAAGGGAAACCTATTTTCAAATTGAGAAATTCATTTATTCTCAACTTACTTTCAAACGTTATCATCAATTGTCTTTCAAATGTGGATTGTAATATAATGTGGAACATAAATGAAATACAATTTTTGCTTTGCAAGTTCATGTTTAACATTTAAATTCATGGAATTTATAAATTACTAACACATTTATGCACTTGTATGTCCATATAAAGCTATAAGTAAATAGTATCCTCACAAAAACATAAATGTGTAAAAAGGCCAAGTTCCTTTCCAAAATTTTGGTCATCAAAAGTAGTGAGAAAAATTTTGACCAAGTTCGTGTTTGGTACAATACCTATCACTGCAACATGGTATGAATTATATAAATTTGTAATCAAACTTTCAAACTTCGCATATAAGGTTACATGAATTTATTCTAATTATGGTTTAAATTTTATAATTTTACGATTGTGGGGAACAAAGTTATGAGGTTACCCCCCCCTCATAAAAAGCTCGAATGGCTTCCTGTAAATATACATTGGCCAAGTTCTGGCCAATGCACGCAGATTTCTTATTCGCGTTCTTAATTATAATTAGTTTTTTACTCACAAACAATAAGTATTTTTTTCACGAGCAAGCAGTAATGTAAATTTTCTCTACTTGTAATACACTTTGATCGCCATATTTTTATTTATTTTTTATTTTGCGCTTTAAATAGTGTTGCCACGTGTATTTATAATTTTAGGATGACACTTGACATTAAGTTGAGACAAAATGGATAAAACATTGGTTGTCAAATGTTTATATTCAAGTCATTATCAACTTTAATTCAAGTGTTAAACACAAACATATGAAAAAGATGTGAGAATTGTGTTTGATATCAATTTATAAAGTCAACTTATTTCAAAGGTTTGACTTCATGTTTGCTGGACATTCATTAGACCGGCTCACGTTGTATGGAGGTGAAAACCTCGACTTAATTATCTCTCTCAAATCAAAGATCATTCTTTTTAATGAGGACTCCCAAAACATTTGAGGGGTCCAGCGATGACCGTTCGGGAGCAGTTTTTGTATATTTTCGAAATTTGTCCCAAGACAACATATTAAAATAAATTCAGTGAAGTGCGACTTTGACCCGCGCACGAAGGATTCCGTACGGACACGGACATATGTAATTCAATACGAACTTTAGCCAATATAAACTATAGTTTTGGCACTTTTTTTTGGTTTTTTGAAGTTTTTTTAATTTTAGCGATTTTTATTATTTTGGCGTTTTTTTATTTAGGCGATTTTTTTATTTTGGCGATTTTTTTAATTTTGGCGTTTTTTTTTCATATAGGTGATTTTTTTTTTGTTTTGGCGCTTTCTGAGTATTGGCACTTTTTTTCTCGTTTTGGCGATTTTTTTGCTCTTTGAAGTTTTTTTAATTTTAGCGATTTTTATTATTTTGGCGTTTTTTTATTTAGGCGATTTTTTTATTTTGGCGATTTTTTTAATTTTGGCGTTTTTTTTTCATATAGGTGATTTTTTTTTTGTTTTGGCGATTTTTTAGTTTTGGCACTTTTTTCTCGTTTTGAGGATTTATTTTTGGTTTTTTTGCGTTTTTTTTTAATTTTGGTGATTTTTTTAATTTTGGCAATTTTTTTTGAATTTTGGCGATTTTTTTTCATTTTGGCGATTTTTTCTTCACATAAACAGTTATTTTGGTTTTGGCGCATTTTTTGCGTTTTGGCAATTTTTTTCGGTTTTTGGCGTTTTTTTTATTCAGGCGATTTTTTTCATTCAGGCGATTTTTTTCATTCAGGCGATTTTTTCGAATTTGGCGATTTATTTTAGTGCTAGTTTTTTTTAATTATGTCGATTTTTTCAATTTGGCGATTTTTTTTAATTTTTGGCGATTTTTTTCATGTTTTGGCAATTTTTTTCGGTTTGGCGATATTATAATTTTCGGATTTTTTAGTTTTACTGTTTTTGAAAATTTGAAGAGTTTAACTCTTACAGTCTCCAAGATATAGCAAGTTGTCAAAATTGCATTAACTGATGGACCACCCTTTAATTAAAATTTTTTTAATATTTTAAAGTTTATTGTTGTAGTCTATATAAAAATACACTAATTTTACAAATTTCAAATGTCAATATACATATGTACATACAATTGTAATTATATTACATGAGATTTTAAATTTTTTCTTCGCTCGTTTTGGAGCACCCTTTAATTTTTAATTCTCATCTATTCGTTGTTGTAGCGACCAAGGCTCTACATACTCTGTCCAAATTTCAGGCCCGTAGCTCTTACGGTTCCTGAGAAAATACCGTGTGACGGACAGACGGACAGCGTAGCGAAAACAAGAGGGTTCCTTTTTTCACCTTTGGTGTACGGAACCCTAAAAATTACATCATCTGAAAGATTTTTTCATTTCATGATTTGAGTCATTGTTAACTTATTTCTGTTAATAGTTTTCGCAAAAGTTCGCACGAGAACTAACAACAGATATAAATAAACAATGATTTAAACCTAATAATCCTTAATAAATAATATAATTTATTTTAATACAAGTAGCACGTTTCGTAGCACGTATAAAAAAATAGTAGTATTTATGGTATAACGCATTGCTGATGGTACGCATGGTAAAGTTTAATACACCATAGGAAGCGGCTTCAAAAAATCTTTCAGATGATGTAGGTACAATGCAAAAAAAAACTTAAAAAATATACCTTTTCTAAACACGGTCCAGCTCCCCCTTAAATGTTTTGTGAGTCCTTATTAATAAGACCGATCTTTGATTTGCGAGGGGTAGCAACAACTTTTTTTCAATGAGTTGGCCTAATATACATATACACACATATACATATGCATGCATATATGTATGTACTATCACATTGAACTTGATGTGGAAAAAATTATCAGCCTCTATAAAATAAAATAAAAATAGCTGCTCTTCAGAAACGGAAATGTATAAATATTTAAGGGTGTTATGAGCGGAAGGACAAATTTAAAATACCTGCACCCCTTCATGGACAATAAGACGAAGAAAAAATTCAAAAACAAAATAAAAATATACGAATCATTAAATTGTGTTTAAGGCAACAGAATAAATTCTATACGTACATCTTTAGCGATCAGCAACTACAATCTTTGTTTTCTTCAATAACAATAGAAAATGCCGAAAAAAGTGATAAACGCAGAAAAAACAATTTATATGAAAAAATAAAACAATGGAAGTAAATTAAAACAAAAAAATTACCAAAATCAAAATACTGAACAAAAGAATTCTGCGAAAAAGGTATTGAAGGTAGCAAGCAACAGCATGGAACACACTGATATTTAAATGTTACTCGTACAACATCAAGCAGCTATGTTGTATTATGTTATTGTTATGAGGCACATGTAACAACAAAGCACCCAGAGAAGAGCTTGACAACGAAACATATACATACATTATGCATCCAAACTAAGCAAAATTGAACTGAACCCAGAACTGAACTGAATTGAATTGAATTGAACAGAACTGAAAGACAAAAATCCGCAAAACAAAACAACAAAAAAACTGAAACTGAAAACTGAAAACTAAACTTAACAGATTACTTTTGTTAGTGATTGATTTACAGTGTTCGTACTTTATACATACGTAAAATCGTACATATATAGCCATACGAGGCTCGTTGCGGAACTACCTGACTGACCTTGTGTTTAACTTTCAAGTTTTCCCGAATATGAAAGAAAGCAAAAGGACACATTGGGCTTTTAACTGCATACGACATACATACATACATATACATATGTACATATGTATGTATGTAGATACAATGTACATAAGCATTTAATATACAGATAATCTATTCTTATTAAATGCAAAGATTCCTTTATGACTGCTGCCAATGAATGTCAAACTTTCACAAAACCAAAAAGCAAAATGAAGAAAACTTTAAGGCCCCTTATTATGAGGAGCAACTCTCGATCTTCGACTATAGTCGAAAGTACTGATCGGCCAAATTTTCCAACAATAAAATCTAATCGTTTTTAATAAGTTTTCATATTAAAATACTTCATCGAAAGCTAAATTTTGTTTGATAGAAAATTCGTTGCTCAACGAAATTTACGGTGCTCATAATATGAATTGAACATTGGATTTTCGATGTTCGATAGCCAGCGAAGATCGAAAATCGAATGCAACTCATAATAAGAGCCTAAACCACTTTAAGGTCTGTTCGTGTCTCTATTCATCCAATGCATATTTAAATGCTGCTACTTCATTTGTGGAAAACTCAGTTTCTAAATTTTTCCCGTTAGAACTATAAGATATTGTTGCATTTTTTAACTCGATATTTTTTTGTCAAACTTTGTCTAATTTATTTTTAGTTTTTTCACTTGTTCTGCATTTAAGAGCACAATTTTTCTTTTTTGCTGCATGTTTAATTAATATAATTGGACTGGCACCCTTCAATCACATTCCTCACGTCATATCCCTGGATATTTTTGTTGGAAGGCTGCAACACGCAAAAGAACTTTATAAAACACCTTCTACCCAAATAATACTAAAGCTATGTACAGACGATTGCTGGCAATTTTTGATTGCCAGCACAAGGTAGATTGATCATTGCCAGATGGTTGTATGACAATAAATTCACCTGACAAAATCGGTAGCCGAAAAATTTTCAGGTCGCACGGTTGTCATATGCAAAAATTGTCGGATCTGTTGTTATCAATCGTTTGTGGTTGTGTTAAATGTAAAAAGTGAAAATATTAATTATTATGGACCATAAAGAAGCAATTGCAACGATTTTGTCTGCATATATTTGATTATATATTTTTTCTTTAAAATCAAGCGCGCACAGTTTTGCCCATAGAAAGAATTCTCTTACAATGACGCCATTGTCAGATACATACACTTCGCATCGCACTTCTGACAATATTAAAATGTCTGACAAATAAATACCTAGCAATAATTTTACAAAGTGTTCACACGATTGTAAGATATCTGACAATTTGTTGTCAGCTGCTAGCCTTGCAATTAACTGACAATGCTTTTTTTTGTCAACGATGTCTGCAAAACTTGCCAGTTTACACGGTTTTAAGACATTTTGAGCACATTTTACTGGCAATATTGTAAGCTCTGACAATCGTCTGTACATAGCTTAATACGAATCAATAGTGTTTAAAAAAAAATACACACAAATTTTTGGGCTTTTATGCCATGCTTTTGCTTTTTTATTTTCAACGGAATTGGTTGTCTTGACCTCTAAGCCAAAGTATTGAATTTTTCAAATGAGTTTAGGGAGTCCTACGGTATTTTTTAATATCGAAAAATATCACAAAAATTACGACTTTTCTTCTTTCTTGTTCTTAAACAGTCGTAAAAACTGCAGCTTTTAAATATTTTAAAACTAATAAAAAAACACCAACATTTTTTTTAAATCATAAAAAAAATAAACAAAATTATAAAAAATATACATTTATAATTCAATATGCAAAACTATTTATTTATTTTAAAATATGCAAAAATGTGCACTAACAAATTGTTGCCATTTTGTAGCACATTTTCTTATTCGTAAAGTTATTTTATTTATGTTGAGCTACGACTAACGACAGAAAAGAGGTATTTACATAAACATCTTATCCCTAATTATGTATAGCCCTTTTACTTGTTTAAAAAAATTTTATTTTTCTCTCAAGAGTTAGGTTAGGTTAGCAGGCTGCTGATAAGGAAGGGTGAAATTAAGAGTCCAGCTCATTTCGGTCCAATACAATGATCGCTTTGTGCTACCTGTTAGTTGAAGATAAGATAGTGAGAGAGGGTGATAGCGAAAGGATAGTGATAGAGAAGACAGGTGGTGAAGAAAAGATAGAGAAAAGTTTCATTATTGTACAACTATGTGTTTGCACGCTTTTTACCAAAGCAGTGTTGCAGCGCCTTCTGGTGTCAAATGAGGCGTATTAAATTTTGAAGCTGTGTTTAGTAACCATTTTATTGGTTATTCTACTTCGCCGATTTTGCTACACAACGAAGGATGGCGCTCTGATGTTACATTAGGATTAGTATCTGATGAAGAAGAGTTGAGTAAACAAGATATTTGTGTGAAAATTTTGCACATTATGAAGATTAATTTTGAGGATTAATTCTGTATCACTAACTCGACGCTGTGACATAACATACTGCGTTGTATATTGATCATCCTCATTTGAACATGAAAAATAAATTATTTTTTAATTCTTCGTTTAAAATAACAAAAATATTATAAAACTTAAAAAAAATCCAAAATAATAAAGCAAAATATTGCAGAGTTAATTTTAACATATTTTATTTTGTTTGTTCAATAACTTCTCTTTGGAAACAAAACGACGATAAAACCATAACGCCGACCGGAACAGGGCTGTAGTGGTATATTTTAAATTTATATATCAATCATGGAAAGGGTAGTATACAGTGACAATAATCCATACAACATTTTACAAAAAATAATTACTTTCATAGTTCCTTCCATTCTGCAAATGTAGTGAAAGTCCTTCGAGTGTTTAAGGCCATACATGAAAATCTGCTACAATTTCAAAAAAAAAACAAAAATAATTCGAGGCTTCCAAAAGATAATATAGCAAAAGTTGAACTCAAAATAAAATAAATAAAAAATAAAATTAAGCATCTCAAATTTACAATCAAATCAAATTTTATAAAATCTAGCCTTCACTTTTTGCCACATCATATCGAAGGATTTCGCGGGAAAAACTGTCTGAAAACTTGCATAAATATGTATATAAATAGTCTAATTCACCGTCAGGTGGCCTTGCCCGATTTATGGTGTGAACACCAAATCTATTTTTCTAAAATACTACTTTCGCGTAAAACAAACCCCCAGAAATGCCAGTTATTAGCCACTTGCCAATTAAATGCTTAATACCTTAAAAGTAGTCCTTCTCTAAATGCGGTAACGGGCAATTTGCAAACTGTCCCCGGCCGTTGCAGAGCTTTAGCTGTAGTACTCATGAAAAATATTTTATAACTGTGAGTTACATACATTTCAAATAATTGCGTCATATTTATAAATACTAGATATACCAACGGACTACACAATCGTCCGTATTCTAGAATCTAAATGTACATAATTTTTTTAGGATCCAAAGAAAATTTATCTAAACATCATAAAAAATGCGTTAAAACCAAGGTTGGAAACCGAAACAAATAACGGTATCGGTATTGGTACCGGTACAACTTTTTTTTAAATTTCGGTATCGGTATCGGTAACGGTATTTTTTTTATTTCGGAATCGGTATTACCGGTACATACCGTTACCGAGCTTATAATACCGGTATACCGATATTACTGCTAAATTTTTTTCCCTAAATTACTTCGAAAAGTTAAATAGCTGATGTTAATAAGAATCTCTACCCAAGTAGATAGACTAGGGTGCTGATGAAGTGCGTGGCTGCACAAAAAAGTATCGGTATTTCCCCAAGCTATAAAGTCTAGTTTAATTTTTCTTCTCTTCTTTAAAAACTCACATTAATTAATAATAATATTTCATTCAATAAGAATTGAAATTACTGAACTTAAGCCCGAATAAGAAATTATTTCTGATTAAAATTCACTACAGTTCAATTAAATCTAAAAATTTCTCATATTTCCAAAAATCTTATCTGCATCCTGCGAAAAATAAACAAACATACGGAAAAGTCCCAGTTCTAGGATTTTGCATTTTTTTTTAATTGCCGGGAACTCAAAAGCAAATTGTATTTGTTATTACTTTCTGTGTATTGCATCATTTTTTACCTAAGAAAGACTTTACCGGAAAATATTTATTTGTAAAATTTTTTATAATATCGAAATAAATAAGCCCATTTTTTAATGTTACAAATTTTGTCTCTTATTCATAATAAGTTTCATTTTCTAAATCTAACAACATTTGACTCCTCAATTAGCAGAACAGTGGACAAAGGTTGGTAAAAAAGCCAATTTTTTATATTTTTTCTCGAATATTTCCTAAACTGTAAGCGAAAACCCATATATGTAGCAGACTTTTTGTAACTCTTGGATAGAAAAAAAATCTACTTGAAAAATCTTTTTTATCTGATCAAAAACGTGAGCTTGGCATCGATTTTAATTTTTTATTAACCCAAGTTTACCCATTTTGGTTCCCTCTTTAAAGATATATGGCTTATGTATAATCAAAAATTGGCATGAAGTAACATAAGTGGCAAAATTAAACATGGTCTTAACGTGCAATGCCAAATAATTTTACATTAAAAATTATGCTAGGATGTAATCGTGTGTCAAAACTCCATTATATGGCGATTTTTTATGTCAAATTTTATAGAGGAATTCGTCAACACGTAAGTCATTTTTTTCACTTCATGCCATTTTTTGATTATATATACGGCCGATATAGTCTAAATTCCAGACCTAAACTCTGTGAAACCTCCTCAAATGCTGTATTAAATTAATAACAATCGGACAGCTAGTTTAACAACTGCAGAATTATTTCGAATTGTTTTAGAAAATCCCCACTGTGTATCGGGTACTTAGGCCCCACCAAAAAGCACCGTCTGATCGAGCTAAAAAATTAAGACCGCATGTATGGCAGCAAACCTCATATCTTAGAGAGTGCACATATGTATGTGGCCTTAATTATGAAAGTGGTCTAAGTCATATATTTCTTTGGTCGATATATTTTGTAGACTACATTTGAAAAAATCAAAAAACATTTTTTTAGAGTTGTACTAGTCTCGATTAATATAATTTTTTTTAACATTTATTAAATATTTATTGAAGATATTTTAAGATTTATTTGATATTTTGAAGCAAAAATGCACATGACTGTGGCCACTTTCATAATTAAGGGCACATATGTAGTATATTAAAGAAAAAATCTTTGCGACCAGTCTAATGTGCATACATTACAAAAACACTCTTCAAACCTTTAAATCTCCGCATTACCTTGTGTATCTGGAACAGCCAATATACTAACTTTCACGATTTCATATAAATAAATGTGGCTTACAAAAGCTTTGCTCTCTTCCTAAAGGCATTAAGCAGCTCACGAAGTTTGTTAGTATTTCGTAAAGGCGAACAGAAACGTTTTTATATAAGAAAGTTAATTGAAATATATTTTTGAATTTTTATTTTTGGTGGGAATCGGTATACCGGTACATACCGGTATAGACATAAACGGTATCCTCGATACCGGTATTTTCTAACCGAAATGAATTTCGGTATCGGTATCGGTACCGGTATCTAATTATAGCGGTATTTGAATCGGTATCGGTATTTTTACGATACCGTTTGCCAACCTTGGTTAAAACACAGCCCACACAACCCACATACTTACATACATATGCATAATTAAATAATACATGAACTCTCTTCCTTTGAGTATTATGGCCAGTGTTGTCAGATATGGCGATATCTCGCCAAACATAGCGACGAAATTTAGTTTTTGGCGATGAAAGTTTTGAAATCGCGATTGGCGATTTACTTGGCGATATTTGGACGCCTTAACGATATATTTGGCTATATTTTTACGATTTCAATAAAATAGAATAATGTTAAGAATATGAATTTTTTTAAGGATTTTTTTTCTATAACATAAAACATTTCGTGCAAACATTCTAAATGTTTTGACTCTCTATCTATTCTCGCGTAGAGTGTATGAATACGACGATGCTGCAGGTACTAACCACTTCAAAGATATGATATGTGTACTTAAATAAACATTTAAGTAAATGTTAATTAATTTTTAACACAAGTTTTAAATAATTATTGTTGTCCTGGTGCTCAAATTCAATTTATCTTATTTAGAGATTGATCTTTTGGAATAAGTTGTTTTTTAAATATTTTTTGTACGCCAGTATTTACGTGTTAATGCAAACACTTTTCTTAAATAGCCACCTTTATCGGAAAAAAGAGGCGAACTTTTTGTTCACTTCAAATATTTCCCGTGAACAAAAAATGGTGAACAAAATTAGAAAAAAGTATACTGAACAACAACAAGGCAAACATTGGCGATCACAATTTTAGGGAAAGGGAATACACTTCATGTGAAATTTTATTCCCGACAGGTGTGAATTTAATGGTTTACTATATTGGCGGTATTTGGCGATATTCGACAAGACATTTGGCGAGGAGGCTGAAAATAAATCTGACAACACCGATTATGGCTTTCATACAATAACAAATAAGAGAAAAAATTTTTAGATCAAGAGAAATACTACAAACACACACACACACAATCTCATGTTTTGTTTCTTGTTTACTTGTAAGCAAATAAATGCGTGTGTAATATGTGTACATTTAGTAGTAGCAACTTTAAATGCTTATAGCTCCCAAAACACTAACTAAACCGTTTTCAATAGAATATAGATTCTGCACATTTGAACCGAAACCCCTTTAAAACCATATAAATCTTTTTAAAATCGGTGCAGTAGTACCAGCGTAAAAGGCATTACAAAAAAACATGTTTGCCTATTAATTATATACATACATAGATTCTTATCTACACATACATATGTATTTATGTATAAGAAAATATTTCATTTCCTACAACATGCGTTGTTTTATCATTATTTCCGGTTCCAACCTAGGCCTAAGGCCTATCGTTTTTAAAGACCATGCTAACCTCGTATGGATTAATCTGTACAATAAAACTAAGAATATCCTTAATTTCAAAGACGGGGTCATATGCGTTTCCCAAGACACAAAATAATTTTTTCATATTATCTTTTTCTCCTTTTTATTTATATGCATATCAATAAAAACAAAAACAAAAGCATTTACTGAGAAAAAAGGAACACATGCTGCCATCCCATATATATAGTTGTTATTTTATTGTTTGTGCTACTTTAGGTAGTTGTTGTTGTTGCTGTTTATGCTTAAAAATGTTATGGGAGTATTGAATTAGAGCAAATAGTATTAAAGAAAAGAGTGATAGAAATGGTCAATGACAGAGAGACAAGAAGTGAGGTAAGTATGTATGTATGTATATACATATACATATATCGTCGCCTCAGAATTGTTTTGCTCCACCAACCATTCTTACATACATTAGGGTGTTCGATTTTAAAATCGATGTTATGCTATCAATTATTTGATAGCTTTTGGCATGATGCAAAAAATTCATTTTCGAGACGCCAGAATTTAAATTTTCATTGATTTTTTGACGGACAACGCAGTGAAAACAAGGGGGCTCCTTTTCACCTTTGGTGTCCTTAAATCTAAAAAGAAAATAAATCAAAAAAACCCTTAATTATTATTCTCTGGTCACAAAGAATTCTTGCTTAAATTATTTTAAGAAAATACTTGAATTTTTTAATTTTTTACTTTTTCAACAGTATAAAACAAAAGACTTAAGATACGAATGTTCTCGGTAGAAGTTTTGTCGGTCTCTCTCTCTCTCGAGTATGCAGCAGTGTTGGCATATGGCTATTTTTAAATTAACATCAATTGTACCAAAATGTAGCCATCTGCTATTCATAACAATTTTTCATTTATTGCAAACAAAAAAAAACTAAGAAATTGCAAAGAAAAGAACTAAGAAATTGCAAAGTGTTTCCGCAACACGTTTATATTACATGCTGCATACTTCGACACAGGCACTGCAACCTACAATGCGACCTGTGCACTTTTTAATTTTAAAATAAAAACAAGTATTTTATGACAGAGTTGTGATATTTTTATTGCATTGTAAAGAAGACATGTTCCGATTAAGTATAGAATAAAATATCCGGCAAATGTCCACCACGGCTCCGATGACATGCCATTACTCTTTTCATGAAATTTTCCATAACTTTTTCACAGAGATGTGGCTGTATCTCACCGATGACGTGTTGGATTTCCGATTTGAGCTCAGGAATTGTTTCGGGTTTATTCGTCGCATAAATCCGAGATTTCACAAAACCCCAAAGAAAAAAATCGCACGGCGTTAAATCTTGGGGGCCAGTTGACATCAGAACTTCGTGAGATAATGTGTTCTGGAAATCGTTGCTGCAATAAGTCGATTGTTTCATGCGCGGCGTGGCAGGTTGCGCCGTTCTGCTGAAACCACATGTTGTGCAGATTCATGGCGTCCAGTTGAGGCCACAAGAAGTCCGTTATCATATTCCTGTAACGAATGCCGTTCCCCATTTCCCCATTTTTGTAATGAGTTTTCGAAATTACAGCGAGTTCTTTCGAAAAGCGCTCCATTTTTAATAATCGGAATAAACAGAGGGGACAGCTGTCAAATTTCAGAGTTGCCAATTGCATGAAAAAAATATTCCAATTTTAAAAAGTGCACTCTTACTGAGACACATAAAATCATTTTGATATTTTCGAAACTTCGAATGCAATTTCGAACGCAACTATAAACAAGACTACACACTTTGCGACCGACAATGCAATCTGCCTAGTTGAATAAACACGTTGCTAAGTCTGTACCTACCATAAAAGACTGGGACAAGTGCTAAGCCGAGATTCCACCATTGGCACAATGTACCTATTATCGTCGGCTCACCGCAACAAAGTCGTAAGTAAGAAACCAAAACGGCTTTATTTCTATATTAATTGTGAAATAAGTCTCTATGACTTTATTACCAATGCAGTGTGTTGCAATTATGTCCTTATATATCAATTAGTTCAGAAATAAGGTCAATTTAGCTTATATCTTTTGACTTTATTTCAGTAAGCCGAGAAAAATCGGTACATTGTGCCGATAGTGGGATCTCGGCTTTGAAGCCAGATTTAGTTTTTACTTTCTTTTCTGTTACGAATCAGCTGACTCTTTTTTGTTTATAGAAATATAATACAAGTCGTTAGTCTTTCTGTTTCGTTCAGTTCTGTTTCGGTTCAACTTGTGAAAATCAAAAAATTGTTAAGTTATTGTAAGTGACAGCATAAATTAAATAAAAATATTTTGAAATAAGTTGTGATTGTATTTATAGAATTAAGAAAAAATAATTTTTAAAAGAAACAAATAAATTATATTGAAAATTAACAATGAACGATGCAAAACTCATCGCTTTAGTGGAAAACTGCGACCCTTCTGGTCAGGAACAGCTGATAAGTTACTACAGACAAAGTAAGTACTCAAATTTAGAAGCAGAACGGCACAGCACAGAAAATCAACAGAAAGTAAAGACTAATGAAGCCTTAAGCCTGGCACTATGTTCACAATTTCGTGCTAAATGCTGTCAAACTACATATAAGACTATTTGGTATGATATATTTGCGAAATAAAGTCGCAAAAGTAGTACTCTGTTGTTGTTGCAAAAAACACGTAACATTTATCTGGCAGCATGTTTTTCCCTGCAAAATTAATCTAGCATAATTTTAGTTTAGCTGCGAAACAACATGAGCAGTGCTTTTTTCGCACAGAATTTTAGCAACGTTGCATACTTTCAAGCAATAAAAGCGAGAAATTTATAAAAAAAAGCACGAGACGGGCTACATTTAGTACTTGTCAAACTTTTCACGCGAAATAATCAATAGTACTGAAAATTTTTCACAATTTCGATCAGAGTACCAGCCTTTGGACAACTATGTTATGCCGGGCACACACTACGCAAGTTCACTGCACAGGTCTGGCACTGTATAGTACGTTGTGTATGGGGGTGGTTGTGCTATTTACGCAGTGAACTGAGTAAATATCAAAATGATTTTGATATTTGCTCAAGCTTGAAAACTGTACAGTGAACTTGTGTAGTGTGCATTGCAAACGCTCAGTTGTTTCGTGATTTTTTAAGAGTTCACAACAATAAATGAGCACAGAGTGGACAGAGTTCCTAAAAATATACAAATAATCACCAGCATTATGGCGAATTAAAATAAATTACACATCAAAAATGCACAGTTTACTTGTATAGTGTGTGTCACAAGCTTACTTTACGCAGTGCCAAACTTGAGCACTATACTTGTGTTTTTTTCTTTTGTGAAAAAAAATTAAATTTTTTAATTTTATTTTTTAGGGAAAAACAACATCTTCATTCAATAAAATTCTTTACATCGATAGCTATATTCACATTCATATTAATATATATATATATATATATATATATATATATATATATATATATATATATATATATATATACATAGTTTAATACACACAACACCTATAGAAAAAAAAATTAAAATCAATGAAAACCATATTGAATTAATAAGAAACATTAACAAAACTCTAGTCATGTTGAAATATTTTATTTCATATGGAAAAATACTATTTTACAGTATTAATTTACAATTTTTTTTAATATCTCAATATACATTTTCTATTTTATTGAAAATAATTGAATTATTGTGACGTGTTCTTATTTTTAAGTTGCAGCTTTTTCTCTGAGTGAAGTATAAAAAAATGTTTAACTAACTTCAGAACCGAAATCTTCTGATTCATCAGCGTCAGAGACTTTGCTGTAGATAGTACTTGTATTAAAAAGTCTTAGCACTTCAGCAGAAGGATTTAATTTGTCACAACAAATGGAATTATTTTTAAAGTGTGTGTTTATTATAAGTGCTTCTAACAAGTCATATTGCATTTTGTTACATGTTTTCGTTTTGTACCAAATGTTCATTATTGGTTAATCTGCTTTGATGCTTCTTCTTTATTAAAAACCATTAATTATGAATAGTAACACGCATTGAGGGCAATTATGAATAAAATACCGCGAGAGATTTCTCCCTTCGCGGAATTTTATTCATAATTGCCCTCATTGTTAGACTTGCCAAAAGCGCATTTCTTAGCTCAAAAATCATTCCTGCTACCATCAGTACATAAAAAAATCCCCACAAAATCACCTAAAATTTGGTTATCATCCCCAACAAATCCCCAGATCCCCAACACCAAATTTTCATCCCCAATCGTGACAAAAATCCCTAATTTGGGGACAAATCGCCAAAACTGACAACACTGGTATGGCCGGCATTACGAGAAATTATTATAATTGTAATGCAAAGCACAAAATTTTTTAAATTGTACTACTGAAGTATAAAGTGTACCAGTGTGCCAATGCAAATGTAATTGTAGCAAATTTGGTACAATTGTACCACAAATCCCAGCAGTGGTATGCAGATTTTTTCTATAGCGCAAATAAATTTAAAATAATTATTTTGCATGATATTAATTTAATGCGTATTAATATTTAACTCCACCACAAAAAAAAATTATTTGTATGATTATTTAAAACAATAAATCAGTGTTTTTTTTTACCTACCAAAAAAATTAATGCCCTAATTATATTCGACGACTGTATCGTCTTGTCTATGGATGAAAAAAAAAAACCGCTGCTTTGACTCTTTAAAACAATTATTAGTTATTGTCTATGACAGAAGGTTGGTGTATTTGCTTTATGATTTTGTTCCAAACATTATATTCAACACATATTTTTCATATATTTTTTAAACTATTGTACAATACTTTAATTTAAATTTTATGTTTTAAAAATATGGCAATAATATTTTTATTTTTCATTATCAAAGACAACAATAATTTTTGAAGAAAATAATTTAGAGAATTCAAACACAAGAACTCAAAAGTATTTTCAAATAAAAACGTCCTAAGTCTTCTTACTGAATTAGGGTATAAAACAAGTAAAAAAAATTTAATTCTGGCGCCTGGAAAATTATTTTTTTTAAATGTAGTGGAACTTTTTTCCTCATTCCAAAATCTACCAAAAAATATATGTATATGTTTTGATTTTTGTCCATACAAATCGATCCGCTCCGTATGTAGATAAGCGTGGTCGTTATTAATTTTTTTTTGATTTCTTATATTCTCTCTCCCCAAATAAATTCAGTTGTATGTAAGAAAAAATTAAAAAAAATTTCATAGCAATAAGTTGTGTTTTAGGGGGTGCGTCCGCCCCCACATGTAATTGTTTGCATATGACTATCTTTTCAAAAAATTATTTTACAAGAATATATTCAGGGATGTCACAGAAACCATGTCGGTTTTGCTGATTGTCATTTTTGCAAACCAATGTTGGTTTCATTTGGTGTCATGAAACCAAGTTGGTTTTGTTAATTCCGAATGTAACTGAAACCAACGATCGAATCAGCTGTTGCTCTCATTTGCTTATTTGTTTACAAATTTTAATTTTACTTGTTTTGCAGAAAATAGAAAAAAATTATTGTTTTCATTAAAATACTATTAAAATTCATTATATTTGATTAGATAATAAAAAATAAGTGGTCATAAATAAATTAAAGTAAAGAAGAGTGCTTAGAAAGTGATGAGAAAAAGTCTGAGGGATTGCATCGCTGATGGCTACCGAGAGATATGTATTCACGTATGTACATTAATTTATTTATATACGAAACCGATTGCAGTTCGGCACTCTAGTGGCACTGGCCAGCTATAGATTGCATCAATATAACTGAACTGCACCAGAAAGTATATTTTATTTTGCGCTTATGTATGTTAAAAGCTGCTTTGCAGATTTGAAGCTAATTTTCGTTTAAGCAAGGAAGCATTTGCTATGATATCTGATAGTATTAAAAAGAATTTATCGCAGTGTAAAATATTCCGGTTTTGAAACAAATGGCTTCGTTGCAGTTTTTATCGGAAGGATCGTATCAAATATCAGCCGATATAACGATATCGAACGAAACATAGTGATAAATTTAGTTAATGTGCTCAACCGTATGGATCGGTTCATTTATCAAAATTGGGTCCGATTGGAAGCGGACATCAATTATAAATGCAGATCAAGGGACCATTTTTAAAACGCATACATATTTATGTCTACGATTTCTTCTACAGTTAGTTGCATTGGAGTTGCAAGGAGTATTATACTATACCATAAAATATGTGAAAATATTTTATTTATTAAACAAACATTTAGAAAAATAAGTAAATTTACTTCAATTTTTACAAAAAAATAAAAATACGCCAAAATGAAAAGTGACAGCTATTAGGTGCTGGGTTTATTTCCAATAACTAAACCGATAACATTGGTTTCTATGACACCTAAAACCGACATCAATTCCATTCGAACATAAAAATGACAACATTGGTTTTCATGACACCAAAGCATTTTTTCTTGTCGTTTTCAAAACCAATTCTGACAACATTGGTTTCTATGACACCCCTGATTATATGGCAATATTTTAGCTCTTCGAGTCAACAACATTAGTCTCAAAGAAAGTTTTTTGCTAAGATTAATGTTTTAGAAAATAATGTGCAATATAACCAACAAAAAATACCAACAATTTTATGTAGATTAGGTTAGATTAGGTAGGGGTGGTAATCAGAAACCCGGACTCATTTAGACCGTTTTGGTCCATTGTGATACCACGGAGACTCTGTTTATGCGGAGTCCCCAACGTCGAACTAACCAGAGCTCAATATAAAGCTACTAATACGTTGAAGTTCAACACTAGCAACGTCAGAAAGTTCCCTGAACTCAAGAGCGCCCATTGTGGCCATTCTCTTTCCTGCAAGTCCAGGAGAGTGACAAAGAAAATGCTCTATGATTTCTTCTTCATCTATATCCTGGAAGCTACGGCAGAAATCATTGTGTACAACCCGTAGCCTTTGTGCATCCCTACCTAGGAGACAGTGTCCGGTTAATACGGACACTAGTATCGAGATTTGTTTCCTATTCTTCAAAATTAAGTAAACAGTACCTTCCTTATTTAGGTGAGTCCATAACTAAACTCATATTAAGCATGTACAATTTATTTCATACATAAAACTAAAAAAAAATTACATTGAGGGGAGGACACCTAAAACACAACTTATCAATATGAATTAGTTTTTTTGCATTTTTTACATAAAACTGAACCGATTCGGGGAGAGAGAATATAAGAAATCAAACAAACAAATTTCTCCATACAACTAACTGCTACTCTAATGTACACGTATTACACATACATACATATGTATATTTTGAACACCCCCTCTTTCTGAATCAAAAACGCATTTCGTGAAAATTATTATGGTTTCTGAGATATCAGATATTCATTTTGCTCCATGTGAACTATTTTCAGGTTTAATAAGTCCCACTTTACACTACACAAGTCTTATTGTTTTTGTTTTTTGAACTTTCATCGGAGTTCACACAATGCAAGTCTTATTTTTGAGCTCATATTTTTTTATGCATAGTTTTTTGTATGTATCTGTACCAAGGTTGCCAGAAATGCAGATTTATCTGGATTTTGCAGATTTTTACTCTCCAAAAAGACGAAGTCCAGATTTGAAGATTTTTGGCTTAAAAACGCAGATTTTTCAACTCCAATTATAATGATTTTTTTTTAAATTTTTCCTATTACTGTTATTACTTTTTGTTTCTTTTATGTATGAACGACTGACAGTTTAGAGAATTAAAATATTTAAACTTAGAAGACATCATTGAAGAAAAAGAAGAAGTAACTTTGACAAGCTACTGGAATGTAATATCTGATATAAAACGAGCTTCTTCTGATTATGATTTTGCAGCCCTAAGTTAAATTAAAATGTGATATCTTTACCACATTTGCAAATGTCGAAAGAATTTTGAGTCAAGTAAACTTGAATAAAACAAAACTTCGAAGTCCTTTAGATATTTATGCAACAAATTAAATAATTTTTTGTGTAATTTTTTATGTATATCCGAATTCTTTTATCATTAATTTTATATTGTTTGCACATAACTATGAATAATTTTTATTTGTTTGTTGGTTTTATGCATTTCGTTTCACCTAAGTAAAGACGGGGTTTCGACACAAAAGTTTACTTTGCAAAGTCTAAAAATTGTAGGGGAGAAGAGAAAACAGATCTTATTCTATATTATTTTTTCTTTAACAAACTCAAGACTTTGCAAAGTAATCTTTGCGTGTGGAAAAATCGTCAAACTCATCAGTACACTTCAACCAATGTCGCAAAATCGAAGATGTTATCTTGTAAAGATTTTTGCGTGAAGCGTTTAAGCTTTTTCTGCCGTATTCATAAAAAATAGTTTTGGTTTACAAAAGGTTTACAAAACAAACTGTATGGAAATTTGTTTGTTAAACGTTTTGTAACCCAAAATAATTTTTGTGAATATTACCTTTTATATTTGTGTACGTAATTCTTAATAATATATTGATAATCGTTCTATAAACATGTGAAGTTATCTGCCTTATTTTTGAGTTGAAGTCTGCTGATGAGTTTCTTAAGCTTCTATTCATAAATAATAAAATGTGATTGAGTTATTTAAAAAAAATTTTTCTAAAAAATTTAATTAAAATACATTTTAAGCCGAGTTTAAATTTTATGTATATGGGTTACTGAAAAAATATGGATCTATATTTATGTATTTTTTTTAATATATATAAAAAAGTTGTTTTAAAAAGAGCTTTGAAGATTTTTTGAAGATTTTAAAAATAAAATGCAGATTTTGAAGATTTTCTCATTAAAATGTGTTAAATTTTGCAGGTTTTAGCCTTAGAAATTCTGGCAACACTGATCTGTACTTTTTTAACCTTACGAATTAGAAAACAAAACGTATTGACAGTATATTAAGCTGAGAACTCATTTCTTTTCCACTCATCTCGCTCTCTCTCTCTCTCTCTCTCTATCCCCAACAAACTAATCAGCTTGGCAATATGACTTGCATATTGTGAACTGGGACTAAAGCAGAGCCAGCCACGACATAAAATGAGGTTGTGTTAGTGAGAAAACACCCTGCATCCCAACAAACATTATGCATTATTAGGGAATAATTAATGAATTGCGAACTCATGATTTTTGTATTCACTGTGTAAATCGTAACTACGAATACGGAACTGATCACATTTTAAAGTTTTGCAGCAAGATTTTCGGTGTTAATACTCTTGTGGCAATTCCTTATCATTAAAATATGCTTCAAATGCGAAGAACTTAGGCTATTGCGTTGCTTTGAACAAATTAGTTTGAGGTCAGAAAAAATTTGCTCACACAAGTAAGTAGATGGAAAAAAATTGTAGTGGGTTACGTCACAAGTGAATGGACTTTAAAAAATTTCAAGCAATGGTTGTATTTTTTCGAAGTCTTTAAACCTGTCTTGATAGTTATATAAAAGTGTTTCAAATAGTGTTATGTATTCAAATTTAGTTACGTTCTTCTGTTTGTCATATATGAGATAAGTTTTTGGAAAACTAGAAAAATCATTTGATTGAATTTCGGAAAGGAGTAAAAATATCTTTGTCTTAAAGTTAAAAAGAATTCGATACAAATCGCACAAATTCTTTTCCTTACCTTGCAGCTCTAAATTGAATTCATTTAAAAAACTAGTGGTATCGGCCAAAAAAGCTAGATCCAAAATAAATTCTTTGTCTTGTAAGGCCTGCACTCCACAATCATCTATCTTTTCCTTTTCTAAAAACTGTAGCACTTCTTCTTTTAAATCAAACAATCTATTTAAGCAATCACCACGGCTTAGCCAACGAACTTCCGTGAACATTTTTAGATCATTATATGCTGCGTTTTTGTTTTTCAAAAAGTTTACAAACTTTCTAAGTGTGAGGGCTTGATGACCTCCTCGTATTTTATTAATAATGCGTTCCGCAGTTTTCATGGCAGGATAATTAGTGATAAATTTGGATGCAAGAGCGGCCTGATGAATGATGCAATGAAAGCTATGAATTGAAATTCCATTTTTATTCATTTGCCCAATGAAACCTTCACATTTGCCTGCCATTACATTTGGTCCATCTGTACAGACACCAACAATTTTTTTTGTATCTGTAACAGAAAAAAGCTTATCGCTAACTACATCGAATAAAAGTTTGCCACTTACGTTTCCGTGAAATGTTTCCAAGGAAAACATAGTTTCAAAAACTTCGTAGTTGCGACTTACACAACGAATACATATAACGAGTTGACAAAGGTCATTTATGTCTGTGCTTTCATCCAGACAAAAGGACATGAATTCGCAATTCATTAATTTTTCCCTAATAATACATTCTAATGAATCTCCTATTTGGGAAATACGCCGTACCACCGTCTGAGGAGACAAGGGAAGAGATTGTATGAACGTAGTTTTGTAATTAAGTCTTTGTAAAACTTTATCAAACATATTTTTTACAAATATACCATCAGAAAATGGCCTTCCATGTTTGACAATGTCCAAGCTTATTAAGCTCGATATCTCCACGAGGAGTTTTTTATTTTCAAAATGTGCTTCATTTTGCTCCACTGCAAGCAACCATTCTTTAATTTTTTTAATGTAAATGCCTTTGTTTTTATTAAAAAGCATTTCTTTTTCTGTACTTTCAAAAACATTCTATTTCGCTATGAAACGTCTCATAATGTCTTTTAATAACATATTCAGTGTCGTTCTTAAATGTTTTATAACATAATATACATTGCACGTTACCAAATGCACTTTGAATAGCGAAATATTTTTCGCATGCCATTATTTATACAAAATGTTTGCTGGTTACCTAAAAAAATAAAACCACAACAACAAAAGCATCAACAAAAACTGTAAGCATCCGCGCATGTGTAATCGTCGCTTGTTCATTGACGACTAAATTAATGAGCATAAGAATATGTGTGAAGTGCTCTCTGCACAATTGTTGAATGAAATGGTTGGCCCTGGACTAAAGGCTCTGTTAGCCGACTGTAATGGAATGTAACTTCAACGGTGGGAAACAACTGATCGATGTTGTTATGAAAAATATAATGAAAATAGTTACAGAGATGTAAAAAAACGTACAAAGTAAAGTTAACTCTTAATTTGTTTTATTTAATAAGAAATTATTAATAATAAAAGTAGGTTTCGTAAAACAAATTCAGCGGCGACGGTTAATCAAAAGCCCAGACGTAGCCGCAAGTTATATGTTTTAATATGAACTTATCAAAAACTAAAATAAAATAAAGTAAATCTTAATTATGTATGTTTGAGTATAACAGAAATCATTTAATTAAATTTTTTATATTAAATACACTTCAATTACTTAGCATTTGCACATGTAAGTTCAAGTTCAAAAAACTCAATACACTCACTCTTTTTTACTAATACAATCAAATTTTTTGTACTTAAGCTATGTACAGACGTCAGACGTCGTTGCCAGAAAAACCATTGTCAGTCCATTTAAAGACCAGCAGCTGGCAACAAATTGTCAGACATCTTACAATCGCGTGAACACATTGTAAAATTATTGCCAGATATTTGTCAGACATTTTAATATTGTCAGATGTGCGAAGTTTATGCATCTGACAATGGCGTCATTGTAAGAGAATTATTTCTATGGGCAACACTGTACACGCTTGATTTTAAATAAAACATTTATAATAAAATATATGCACACAAAATCATTGCAATTGCTTCTTTATGGTCCATAATAATTTATACTTTCACTTTTTACATTTAACACAAACACAAACGATTGATATTTAACAATTTCTAACAAACGCTTTGAGTCTGGCAACGCATAACAACAGATCTGACAATTTGTGCATATGACAACCGTGTGAACTCACAATTTTTCGGCTGACAATTTTGTCAGATGAATTAATTGCCATACAACCGTCTGGCAATAAATTGTAAGATTTTCTTACAACCGTGTGAACTCACAAGAAATATTGCACTGGCAATTTTCGATTGCCAGTACATTGACAGATCTGACAATATTGTAAGATCTGACAGCCGTCTGTACATAGCTTTACTGCGCAACTTACAACACAATTTCATTGTAAGTAAATTTCTGTAAGTAAAATGACAAATGAAGAAACAGTGTTACCGAGAATGAGTTTTAAATTTTTATTACTTCGTAGAATAAAAGTAATATTTGTTGCTTATTTCCTGCGTATTTATAAAAAATAATACACAAAAAGAACACAACTTTACAACAGCGCATCTTAATGATATTTTTATATATGAATTTCATGCATTTGACAAAAAAGTTGTTGAAGAAAATATCATTTTCAGTAATTCTATGATTTCGGATATACGGCAATACTGCTTTTATATATTTTTTATATAAACATATTTTTTCTTTTCATAGACGTCTAGGCTTCGAAAAAATATTTAAATTGAACTTAGAACTGACTGTGTAAACTCTCAAATAACTTGCAAGACTTTCTGTTATTTCTTCGAAATTTTCGTTGATAATAGGTATACACTACTTGCAAGTAATTAATTACGTGTGTGATTGCGGGCTTACTTATTTTTCTTGTGTAATTTTTTCCAGCAAAGAACAAACACAAACCGCAAAGCGATTAGCTTGTCTGCGGAAAACACCAATGGTCTATGGTGGGAATCGATCCCACGACCTCTAGACTGAGAGGCTAGCATCGCTACCACTCAGCCCCAGGGGCACCCTAATAGATCGATAGTTATCCACAATTTACACTGTGCCTCTTCTGCTTGACTTTACAAACAGGCAAAATGAAGCCTGTTTGTTGGTGAGAGAAGTTGAAAAGCTTGAGGTGTAAGGCAAAAGACACGAAATGAAAATTCGAGGAGATTTTTTTTTCTTGGCTTTTTTTGCACTCTCAGGATTAAGCGTGTTACATAAACGTCAAAAAAGGCATGAAGAAAAAGTTTTAATGCAAATTTGCGTGACGTTTCTATGGGGGTTTAAAAGCAAATTGTCCAAAAAAAAAAAGCTGGCTAAAAAGGCGTAGTGTGAAATTGCACTTAAAAAGAGGCGACGGCTTATTGGTAAACGATCGGATTATCTCCCTGGGCAGCAAGAAAAATTAATTTGCAGCATTTGTTTTTATCTCAACAACGAAATTCTCAATACACAGCAGTAGAGTACGTATGGAGCACAAAAAAGCTACTTCTTAAAAATAGTGTATGCGGAACAAAACGTATATTTCACAAACAATAAAGTAATATTAGTTTCTAACTTTATTCATAAAAGTTCACAAAAATTAAAATTGTTCTTCAAAACATGTGTCGGAAACAGTAGTGGAAATACAAAAGAAACTCATCGGGTATATTTTGAGAACTTTTCATGTAAACCTTTGTCGTTTTTCTGCACTACAACTTTGTGGCGTATTCGCTAAACCAATTTTGAGGCGACGATATGTACAAAAAGTCAGGTGTTTAGAAGGTTGCACTAATTCAAATTTATTATTATTCTCCTTCGATTAATTTTTTTACTTTTTCTTAAGAACAGCGAACGAGTGAGAGATTTTAAACCATCAATAAAATAAAGCACCTTTAAATACATATGTATATATGTATGTATGGATGTATCTACATAATTCTACATAAATATATTCCGCAAAAACTACAAAGCCAATACAGATGACAAAAGATTTTTAGTTAGTTTTTTAATTTCTGTTCGAATTTATTTATGTTTCTTTTTTAGGGTTCCGTACACCAAAGGTGAAAAAGCTTCCCTATTGTTTTCACTACGCTGTCCGTCTGTCCGTCACACGGTATTTTCTCAGGAACCGTAAGAGCTACGGACCTGAAATTTGGACAGAGTATGTAGAACCTTGGCCACTACAACAACAAATACATGAGAACTAAAAATTAAAGGGTGCTCCAAAACGAGCGACGCTAAATTTTAAAATCTCATGTAATATACATACAATTGTACATATGTATATTGACACTTGAAATTTGTAAAATTAGTGTATTTTTATATAGACTACAACAATAAACATTAAAATATTAAAAAATTTAAATTAAAGGGTGGTCCATCAGTTAGTGCAATTTTGACTATGTAATTTTGACAACTTGCTATATCTTGGAAACCGTAAGAGGTAAACACTTGAAAATTTCAAAATCGGTAAAACTAAAAAATCCGAAAATTATAAAATCGCCAAATCGAAAAAAATCTACAAAATTAAAAAAAAAATGCTAGCACTAAAATAAATCGCCAAATTCGAAAAAATCGTTTAAATGAAAAAAAATCGCCAATATAAAAAAAATGCAAAAAACCGAAAAAATCGCCAAAACGCGAAAAATGCGCAAAAACCAAAATAATTGTTTATGTGTTTCCCCAAAACGAAAAGAAATCGCCAAATTTAAAAAAAATCTCCAAAACGAAAATAAACCCCAAAAACCGAAAAAAATACTCAAAACGAAAAAAAAGTGCCAAAACTAAAAAAAATCGCCAAAACCAAAAAAAATCACCTATATGAAAAAACGCCAATATTAAAAAAATCGCCAAAATAAAAAAATCGCCAAAATAAAAAAAACGCCAAAATAATAAAAATCGCCAAAATTAAAAAAACTTCAAAAACCAAAAAAAAAATCGCCAAAACGTGAAAAAAGTGCCAAAACTCAGAAAGCGCCAATAAATTCAAAAAACCCCCAAACTAAAAAAACGCTTAAAACCGAAAAAACCCAAAAAAGAAAAAAATCCCAAAACTATAGTTTATATTGTTCGTATTGAATTACATATCTCGTGCCCGTACGGAACCCTTCGTGCGCGGGTCAAAGTCGCACTTCACTGAATTTATTTGTAGTTGAATTTTCGTTTTTTGCATAAAAAAGTAGAGATGCTCTTTTATGTTGGAATCGGCTTTAGTCATAGTTGCTCGAGAGAAAATATGTGTGCGTACAAATTTTTTCTGCTACGAGTATAATTAGGATTAAACGCAGTTGCTAAAATTTTGACTATTTAATAATTTTGACTATTTAAATAATAAAAATCGCCAAAATTAAAAAATATAAATAAAAAAACCAAAAAAATCGCCAAATTGAAAAAAAAGTGCCAAAAATTCAAAAAACCCCAAAACTAAAACAACGCTTAAAACCGAAAAAACCCAAAAACGAAAAAAATGCCAAAAGTATAGTTTATATTGGCTAAAGTTGGTATTGAATTACATATCTCGTGCCCGTACGGAAAACCCTTCGTGCGCGGGTCAAAGTCGCACTTCACTGAATTTATTTTAATTATGCCGAGTACACATTATGGCATTTTGTGACATCCCAATAGTATGTACTAGTGGCAACATTTGTCATTTCCGGTATTTTTCTTTGTGTCACTGCTTTTCATATAACAAATATAATGTGAAGGGTGTTGCACACATCTTGAAAACAACACCTTAAAATTACAACACAAGAAATACCAGATGTGTAATCAGCATTAGGCTAAAGTTCGTATTTTGAGGAAGCCAAATTACGTATCATAATTTTTTAAGAAACAAATTACTTTTGAGTTTTTTAGGAGTCGGGTTTTTTAATTTAATTAGTTATTTTTTTAACTTTTTAGTATTCTTGCAACTCTTATGAACAAGCATACTATACTTTTTTTGCAAACCCTACATATCTAAGAATACTAAGGTACTTAAGACGAATAAATCCTTAACTGTCAAAATACATGCAACCGTTTGGAAGATACGAGGTTATAAAGAAATTAAGAAACATATGTGGAAGAAATGCGCTAAAAACAACCCTTCTTGGAACAGCTTATATACATTTTTGTAATCCCCTTTAATTTGCTTTATTTTAATACTCTACTCGCTAAGTTTGGTAAAAAAAAACATTTAACGTATTAGTATTTCGCGCGAAAAATCGGTCATTTTATTTTTTAAGACCTATTTAAGAACACTCAGGTTCTTACGAAGAATAAAATTAACTATCGAAATGCGTGCAGCCGTTTGGTAGATAATAAAGAAATTTACTGCCAGTTCATAGAAGCCATGTAAAAATTCTCGGTGTTTTGTTTTTGCCGGTAGAAACATATCGCACTTAATCAACAAGAGAGTATTTACTCATATTCAAAGATAATTTGAAAATCCGAATACATAATTTGAAAATACATTTACATTGTTTTCATTCTAAAAGTTTGCAATTATTGGGGAAGAATATCTATCTATGTTTTGAAAAAAGTCACAACTCAAGCAAAAATTCAGAAATTTTATCATAAAAACAGTCACAGTCACAGTTTCGAAATAAAATCCTAGAGTAAAGCAATTTTATCAACAAAAGAGTAATCGGAATACGCTGATAGATTGGAATACAGTAGATAGATATTGATGTTGTTAGTTGATTTCATAAAATTTTAAAAATTTCGAGTTAATGCCCTCTTTCTTGTTGACCGATGCCGAGCTGATGTTTTTTATCTGATAAAGAGATTTTTTACAGGTGAATTTTTTATCTAACCTAGGTCCACTGTTCTGCTAATGGAGAAGTCAAATCTTGTTCGCTTTAGAAAGAGAAACTTTTTTTAATACAAATATTTATTTGAATGAACTAACAATATTAGTTGCTTGTAGATGTTCTGCACAAATGTTATCAAGGACATAGTGCTTGAGTCTTGACGTAATTAGAATTGCTGATCCATCGCATTCTCTTCCTATCCGATCTTTTGAATCATGTAGAGTTTAGCCATTAATTTTGCAAAGACTTCTCAAAGTCAAATGAGTCTCAGAGAACAACATTATATCAATATTATCCATTGTCTGCCTAGCGACAGAGTACACAGGACAACCTCTGAGTTAGTAGTGTGATTACCTCCACAGTTACTGCATTTTTTATCTTTTTGATCTTTTGGCTCATTGCAACTAGCAATACAGTGTAATACATCGCGCACAACGCAAGCAGTAGTTAATTTACAATAAGTTTTTGTATGGCCATATTCTTGACAATTAAGGCACTGGACGCGTCCTGAACGCTTGTGTGGTTTTTCAAATGTGATTTTTCGGTATAACAGATATTTTAAGCTATACATAAATCAGATGGGTCTCATTTTTTCTAAATTTTTAGCCATTTATTATATTAGATACATCTTTTATCTTAAATCCCTGGATGACGAGTGCATCTTTTATTTCTTCGGACACATCGTAAATATCTATACCCTTCAATACGATCTGCAGGACTTTAGCACTCTTAAGCTGGTGCGTATAAAAACTAGTTTTATTTTTTCGAATTCAGTAACAATTTTGCGGAAATCTTTTTCTTTATATATTTGAATTTTTGTTTCATTAATGTACGCTCACAAATGGTCGAGATTAATGCTTTAATAAGAGCGTTAGAACTATTTTCTCTCAGAAATATTGGTGGCGGTTTAGAGGACTTGTTCGATGAAACACCTGGTTGGTCATTATTAGCCTGCGATATTAAAAAACGATTTTTACGGTTAACTGATGCGGCGTCGTTATCCCTTGATATCTTAGGAACCGGTGAGATTTCTGATGAACTTTCACCTGTGATATATCTTTCCATTCCGACTTACAGCTTAGGTTTCTGACTACTATTATCTATAGTGATAACTTGTATAAGTGATGAACACGAGCCCGGAGCTCGATACTCATATAGATTATTCCTAAATGTTTTTTGTTTTTTTGTTTTTTATTTCTGACTATGTAGAACATATTAGCAAAGCAAATAAACCTTATTTATCAAAATAAATATGTACTACGAATATTTTTTTGTATGATTTTTCGCTTGTTTAGTATTTATATAAAAATAACTCCGCTAAGACGTCTATTCACTATGAAGGTTCAACGAGAACTTGAGAAGGAAAGCGAAACTTATTATAAATTTTAGGAACAACATTTTCAACATTTAAATTTTGCAAAAGGTCGAGTTTTTGCCGTGTTTTGCAGAAAAAGTGGGTTAATTATTTCGCTTTTATAAAAAAAAAGTTTGCTGAGATACCAACCCAATAATTTTTTAAATGTACTATTTCATATAAAAATAATCAAAACATCGTATACCAGTTAATAAAAGGATTATAAACTTTTAGAAATTATCTTCCAGATCGTGATCCACTGAATATATCTCAACAAAATTAGAAACAAATATAGACGCTAGAGAAAACACTTTTAAGACATCTCTGGTATTTAAGTAAGAATAACATTTCGTTGTACTTCTTTGATAAATATGTTGATATTGAGATGAAAATGAAAATTGTATTTTATTTGAGAAAACAAAATAACGCATTATTCTCTTATGAAATAATTTTATATACAAAAATTTTATCATAACTCTTCAATAACTGCGATATTTTCGCAGATTTTTTATCGACAGTCTATCGGAAACTGCCGATGGAGCGAATAAAATAAATACTTTCAGCAATATGGGTTGTCTAGTGTACAAGTATACTTGAAAAAAAAAACAGCCGTACCTGTTTAATAACATAAATCGATATTACACGAATATATTCACCTAATACAGCTACCTGCAACAAAAAAAAAACAATGTGAGTCCGATCAGACTAAAATAAGATATTGACTCTTCTGTTTTTTAAAGTCTATGTAAAACTGCATCTATATCTATGGAGAATTGCTCATATGCAAGTAGAAAACGTCGGTTGAGTGTATTTCTATGCAGCTGTTAAGTTTTTTTGTACTTCTTGTTCGTATGATTACACTCATACAAAGCTCACACCGATTTGATAACGCTTTACGATCTTACTCAAAATTTGTGATTGTATTGTGAAAAAGATTTTTACCCCCTAGCGTATAGATGTTTACACATCAAAAAATACAGAAGTATTAATTACCATATAAAAATAAATTGATACTAATTTTTCCATACGAGTAATTACCAGCATCCGCTGACAACATATGAAGAGTTTTTCGAGAATTCGCATTTATCAATATTTTTGGCTAAAACTAGCAATAAATATCTCAACAATAACCGCCCTATTTATAAGCAAAAATTGGCATGAAGTTAGCAAAAGTGGCAGAATTTAACACGATCTTAAAGAGTTTTGCCATGAAAATTCACATTGAAAATCATGCTAGTACTTAGAGGTGGATTAAGATTAGGTAATGCGATCATTTTTAATGTCAAACTCGTTAACACCTAATTCAATTTCGCCACTACTGCTAACTTCATGCGAATTTTTGCTTATACATAGGGCCGTAAAGGTTTAGCGTCGGCAGAATAGTGGAACAATATTGCTGATTGCTTTACTGATGCTAAGCCTATGGGGAAATCGTAGCCATAATATGGAAAAATTCAACACGGAAGGTGCAGAACAAAAATATAATTCACTTGTAAATATCTGGTTAATCAAACAAATGCTTATTTTTATAAACTTACAACAATACAAATTATTACACTACACACGTTTTTAAGAGACTACTTTCCTTTTTTAATATATATTTTCTCAATTTCACTAATATTATCTAAATGTCAAAAACAGTAGAGAAAAGTCGAACATTAATTAACATCGAGTTTCACGTTTCATGTTCGCAATAATTGTCAACGAAAAATTGTTGACAATTATTGCCGCAATTATTGCAAGCACTGACAATGAGCTGTCTCCACGAGCTATAACACAGTTTTGACAACTGCTGCAATATATGTTAACATATATATTTATTGCTAGTCGAGACGTAGTTTTAGGTTGAAAATAATGCAAGTAATACAAAGAAAGTAAAAAAAACATAGAATTTGCTTTTAAGTTCCTTGCAATCCCCAAAAATGGGATTTTTCCAGTATTTTTGCTGCATTTTTCTTATTTTGCACCGGGTGCAGCAGTAATATTTTTGCAAATATTTAAAAGCATACCATGTCTTAAGATGGTATGATAATTTCTTTTGTTCCAGCTTTGGAATTTGAACAAAAAAAAAGGCCCAACATTTTATATTGATAATGAAAATAGGTATATTTCGAAACAATCTGGTTCTTTCAGTAACGAAAATTTTGAACAAAACATTTCTTTGTAATATTTCTGATAGCAATAATTTACAGAAATTTTTTTTTAAATTTTGTAATTGGTAGTAGTCTTTTAATGGCTTAATGAAAGTGTTTATTTTAGTAGTTTTCAATTAATAATGAAATATATCTAGATACAAATTCATCATGAAAATTAGCTTTAAAAAAGCAATAAAATAACTTTGGTTTTACCTTCACCTGATTGTAATTTTAATTTCATAATTTAAGTATTTTCACATATCCTGTGATATATCAATTTTATGATTTTTTAACAAACCCAAAAATACGTAAATACATGTTCTATAATTTTATTGCAAGACTTTATTATTTTTATTTAAAAAAAAACTGCCCATTAAATTTTGAATATTTTTAGGCAAAAAATAATCTAACAATTTTGCATATTTGTAGGTAAAAAATAACACATTAAGTGTTGAATACTTTTGGGCAAACAGTAATCCATTACCTTTTGGATGTTTGTAGACAAATAGTAATGGAAACCGTATACTTTTTGAGCTTCTCAAACAAAAATAATGTGTTACTCAGTATTGTAAGGAGTTACAATTGGGTAGTACATACAGTTTTTTATATTTCAATAGGCAAGTTTTTTTTGTTAGGATTTTTAATGAGTAAAAATATGGGATTGGTACTTTTGAAAAATTTTTTATAATAGCGAAATAATTAAAAATCAAAAAATTTCAAAATTTTAATTTAAATTGCGTATAAAGTTGGACTTAATTGTGCTTTTTCTCAATATGTTAAAAATTTTTCTCTTAATGCATGGCAAATTTTTCTTTTTAAATCGAATAAGATTTGATTTCTCCATTAGCAGAACAGTGGTAAGAAAGCCTAAATTTTATTTTTTTTCCTCGAATATTTCCTATATTATACGCGAAGCCTTATGGGGTGTAGCAGACTTTTTTTAGTATTGAATAGAAAAAACAATCCACATGCAAAAAAAATCTATTTTATCAGATCAAAAACATCAGCTTGACTTCTCCTCAAGCGCTGATTGAAATTTCCCAGCAAAACTATCAAAAAAAAAGTAATCGGTTTTGGAATTACGCATTTCTGGTGGGAGCTCTTCCCTACTGGATTATCAAGTTAATGATTTTAACAAGGCTAAAATGAGACTAAAATAATCGATTCTTGAGAAGTACTTACTTTTTCATATGGTAACTTGTTCACGTAATCTATCTAAAAAAATCATTCTCCTCTTTTAGCAACTTGCACATAATTTTTTTAAATTTTAGGTAATGCGATTTGTAAGCGAGTAAAAAAATTTGGTAATCAAAAAAGTAAATCATTATATGACAAGTAATTCTGATGGTAATGTGTAATTTTTGCTGGGTTCATAACAATCAGACAGCCCGTTTAGAAACTGCAGAATTATTTAAATTTGTTTAACAAAACCTACACTGTGTGCTGCTAAAGTATATTAATAATAATTAGACCACAGCACATATCACTGACTATACAATTACAGATCTTAATATTTTATCTTGATTACAATCGATCTTTGGACGAAATGACAAGCAAATCTTTCAATAAAACATACTATGAAGAACACTTTTGGCTGTAATTGAATTCAATCGTATTTCGTAATATAAGCATTATTATTTAACTAATCAATATTTTTTAGCAACTTACCAAGGACATTAAAAGAATGTGATGAAGTTAATGGTGCATTTCCGTGCAAGCATTATTGCATAGTAACTGCAAAAATGAAATAAAATAGAATTACAATTTTATCGGTTCAGATAATAGTTTACATTAGAATACATGCGTGTTTTAAAGACGGACAAATACTACGTTTATACGCACGGCTTATTAGCAAATAAAACTCTACATTGTTCCCATATTATTATAATTAAGAAAACTATTCACGATTAATGCACTATTTGCAAATAAAACGCTTGAGGTTGTCACACTTACAAATGTTTGCTAATAAAAAGCAATAAATTGATAAAAATTGCACAAAATACATTGATAGAAGGAAATAATGACCATAAAAAATAAATTATTATTTGTTATTTTATACATTTACACAATTTTTTGTAAACATAAGTAACATTTCTATTGAAGTGCTACCAAGTTTTTATATATTTGCTATGCCGAATAAGCAGTGAGTTAATTTATTTGCAAACAGTGCGTGTATAAGCGTAGTAAAAGAGTGCAAGCAAAATCCTTATAGTATATTACGACAAATATTACTTTATTAATCAAACGTACGCTTCAAAACAGGCACCTGTGAGAATGATCTATTATTAAATCTTATGTCTTAAATATTATTATAATTTCTTCTCTACCTAAAACTAACACTTTGTTAAAAGATGAATGCATAAAATATCTTGTCATCCTTGTGAAAATTATATTTACATATGACATGAACAGAAAAAGTTGAACACAATGTTATTAGCAGCTGAAGGATAAGTTTTTCCTTCAAAACACTGAAGTAACCCAGCAACTAATTTTCAAGATTTTTTTAATGGGCACTACTCTTTTATGTGGTACAAAAAATTATTGGTACTTATTTGTCCACTTATTCTATGTGCATAATAATGACTGTCCTGTAATGAATAAAATAACAATTTATTTATATCATTAAGTGAAAGTAATGATAATGATATAAAGAAAAAATTTTTGATGGTGAAAATGAGCTTCGAAAACAATAAAATAGCTTTGGTTTGGTATAATTTTTATTACAAAATTTAAGTATTTTCGTATATTTTTCAATATACGCATTCATTTATTTCCATTGTTAAATTATGATTTTTAACAATCCCAAAAAAAAGTACAAGTTTTATAATTTTGTTAAAAATTTCTATTTATTTTTACTTAAAAATTGCTAATGAGCTTTTGAATAATTTTAGGCAAAAATTAATCTAAGAACTTTTGCAAACAAAAATTTGTAAGCAAAAATAACCCATTAAATTTTGAAAACTTTTAGGCAATCAGTAATCTTTGAATAACTTTGACTTTTGAATGTTTGAAGGCAAAAATAATGGGTTATTCAGTGATATTATAAGCACTTACATACACTTTTTTGCATTCTAATAGGCAAACTTATTGCTGGGAATTTAATTATTATCACTTCTGCAAGTATAATGGATGCGACAATATCCACATTTACACACTTTTTTCAGAAAGCTTAAGAAAGTATAAAGCCGGCTCAGTGTGTAAACCAGCTAACTCGATTCAACCAGGAGAAACATAAAGCTGTTAAGATTTTTATACATAACTTGAATGAAGTTAGCCTAATACATTAAGTTTTTCAAACTAAAATAAATATTTTAGCCAGCCGAACGACATTAATATGTAATATCTATCAAAGAGTGGACACTCCAAGCCGACGATAACATTTTTTTAATACATAAGATGCGTACATGTTTGTATTTTGTGGGAGCATAAAAATATTAATAATAACGCGATGTAAATATTGATTTTTATTATTATTATTTTAATTATTAAGTTTCTAAAATAAATGCTTTTAAAACATAAATGCTTTAAAACACAACAAAAAACAACGCGTTCAAAGAAAAGAAAAAAATATGTTGTATTTGTTGTACTTGGTCCACAACCCTTTATTTTGTAATGCACATTTATGCGTTTGGGCATAGTTTTAACTTATTTTCGGATAATTTCGTCTGGAATTTTCTGCCACTGCAGCTGCACATATTGCCGCAACACCCATCGGGATGATGGGTGTGCAATATATTCAAATTGTCTTCGATGCTAATTATGCCATCAATTTTTTGTAATGGACCAATATGCCACCATCTAAAACCATTATCCTCACAAAAATATAAATGTGAAAAACGGCCAAGTTCCTTTCCAAAATTTCGGCCATTAAAAGTAGTGAGATAAAAATTTTGACCAAGTTCTTGTTTGACACAATATCTATCACTCTTATATGTTATGTATTATATAAATTTGTAATCGTAAGGGTGTCATATAATTTCTAGATAATCTGCTAACCGTTAATTTTAATTTTTTATTGTTATGGGCGTGACACTGCCCATAATTTTAAATTTAATTTTAACAAAAATTTATAGCCTTGTATTATTGTAACATGTGTGCAAAATTTCAATAAAATCGTTTGAGTTAAACGCTTTAGATATGTGTTCTAATTCTGAGCTTTATGGCCGTAGCCCCGGACCCTTGGAAATAAGTATACTTAATAGTAACAAACCAAAAAAGTTTGCCTTAAGTAGAACAAAAATAAGCAAATTAACTAACATGTGCATAATTAGTAAAGAATAAACGACAATGGTAAGTCTGTTGTAAATTAGAGATGGTAAATTTGGGCTTTCATTACAAAACACGTTTCAGCAAAATTGAAATACGATGAATCAAAACAATTCACGTATTCCATTTGCAAGAAAATTTCGTATATAGGACAGAAATCTACATCAACTAACACCACACACAGTGGACAAAACACAGAAGAACGCTGATGATGAAGGTTTAGTGGCCTTCGAAAACGGGCGGCTGTTCCGTTTAACTTGTCAGAATATTTACAACTAACTTTGATGTTATTTGTTCATTAATAATTATCACATGTAATTTGGCTTAAAAACCGATACGAACTTTAGCCCGTTCATAAATATTTTTTTATGCATGTTTTTTTATTTGTTGTATCTTCATATATGAACTAACAATAAGTATTCAAATCTTAAATCTAACATATAATTAATAGGCCTGACCAATGTCAGACATAACTAAGTGATAGTTGTAAATAATACATAAGTAGTGATAAGCAAAAAAAAAGTATTTTCAAGCAACTTCATTCGGAGTGTTTAGTATTAGAGACCTTGTATCTCTTTTTTTAAGCGGATGTCTCCAGTAAAGTTCAAAATATTACGAGCAAGCGGATTAGGATGTGACTCGAATTTTGTTAGATATTTGCCTGCGTATTTTGCAATTTCTTCAATCACTAGTAGCATATTTAACTCACGGTGTATATTTGAATTCTTAATGTACCATGGAGCAGATGTAATTAACCTTAAAATTTTGTTTTGTCTTCGTTGAATTCTCTCTACATTGGAAGCAGAAACAGTGCCCTATAACTGGATACCGTAACACCATATTGGTTTTAAAAGCGACTTGTATAATAAAAGTTTACAGTCCAGGCTAAGTGTTGAATTTCTGCCAATCAACCAGTGTATTTGAGATAACTTAAGTTTCATCTGAGTTAGCTTAAAGCCAATATGATGTTTCCATGTAAGCCTTCGATCAAGGTGTATACCAAGGTATTTAACTTGGGAATGTTGAGGAATATTTTGATTATTGATTCGAATTGGGGAACAAGTATCTCTTCTTAGGGTAAACGTTATATGGACACACTTTTGTTCATTTACCTTAATTCTCCAGAAGTTCAATCACATTTCCAATTGTGTAATATCTTCTTGTAGATATCGGGAACCCTCGTGAGGGTTTTCATCCATACTCAGGCAGGCTGTATCATCGGCAAACGTAGATGTATGGATATTGCTGCTCAAAGGCATATCACAAGTATAGATCAAATACAAAACTGGCCCCAGTATGCTCCCCTGTGGCACACCGGATGATATAGATTCGGGCACACTCATGAATTCTCCTTCCACAACCGTGAACTTCCGGGTAGTAATGTAACTTTCTACTAAATTTATTGGTAGATATGATTTTAATTTTAGAATTAGACCTTCATGCCACACTTTATCAAATGCCTGAGAAACGTCATTAAACAGGGCAGAACAATACTTCTTTTCCTCAAATGTTTTTCTTATAAATTGAACCAATTTATGCGTTTGTTCAATGGTGCTATGCTGACTTCTAAAACCAAATTGATGGTCTGGGATGCACCCACTATCAGTTAAAATTGGGGAAAATTTTGTCATGGGCAGCTTTTCGAAGAGTTTTGACATTGTTGATAGCAGACTTATTGGCCTGTATGACTCAGCCTTGGTAAGGTCTTTGCCTGGCTTTGGAATCATTTTGACCTTCGCAAGCTTCCAGCTTTGTGGATAATACTCCAGTCGTAATATGACATTAGAAATAAACAGCAAGATTCTTATTGCAATATGTGGCAAGTTCATCAGCATCTTGTTACTAATTCCATCAATACCTGGATCTTTCTTTGGCTTGAGTTCAGCAATTACTTTATGTACATCACGCATCTTAAACTTTAAGGCTCGAGGAGTAGAGCAACTACACTCGGCAAATCAGCAACACCAGTACATGTATTTGGGGTAAATACGGATTTTAAATGCTCAGCAAATATTTTACATTTTTCCGTATCGCTTCTTGCCCATCCTCCGGTAGATGTGCGCAGAGGTGGCTTAAACTCAACGGGTGTTTTAAACTTTCTAGCAGCGCGCCACAAAGAGTAATTAGATGTTGGTGTGACATCAAGACCTTCTAAATAATTTTTAAGAGATACAGTTTTTTCAGATGCAAGCAACTCTTGAAGTCGTTTAGAACATTCTTTAAGTCTGAGTTTTTGTTGGGGTGATCTGTGCTGTTGCCATTCCCTTCTAGCTCTTCTTTTGTCACACACGAGATGTTCAATATCCGTGGAATAAATTTTATTAAACCCAGACTGCGGGTGGGAGGTAGTGGTATGTTCAGCAGCCTGTTTAATAATTTCGTTAAGATTGGCAATGTTAGTTTCAATGTCATTGGGTGTTCTTAGCGTAATATTTTCCGTGCAATGACTACTAAGATATTTTTTGAATCCCAGCCAATTAACACGATTTATCATCTTGACATATGGGTGAGGCAAAGCGCTTCTTAGTGGATTACAAATTGTAACGATAGTGGGGGAGTGATCGGAGGAGAGATCTAGAGAAGTTTCAACATTAATTAAATCCCTAGAAATATTTTTCATGACGCCAAAATCAATAACATCCGGAATTTTTCGTACGTCAGTAGGCCAATAAGTGGGCTCCCCACTCTAAATAACATCTAAGCCCATTTTCGAAATTGTATTAAACAAAGCTCGACCTCTAGGTGTTACAAGGCGCGACCCCCAGTACGTATGCTTTGCATTGTAGTCTCCAGCTGCCACGAAACAAGAACCAAGCGATTCGAGAACTTCTCATACTGATCTTCGGTAATTCAAAATCTGGGAGGTGAGTAAATTGATGATATCACGAAATTAGAACAAAAATTTTCTACAAAAATATTCGTAGCTTGCATATATTCTTCACTAACGTTGTCAAGAATATAGTGCTTGAGTCTTGACTTAATTAGAATTTCAGATCAACCGCATGCTCTCCCTCTAGGGTCCTTTGTATCATGCATAGTGTATCCATTTATTTTGAAAAAGCTTCTCGAAGTCAAATGTGTCTCAGAGACCAACATTATATCAATATTTTTTTCCGTAAGGAAGTGCTCAAGCTCATTTTTATGTTGGAGAATGCCGTTTGCGTTCCAGAAACATATTTTTAATGTGTTCATGGCTTGTTAATTAATGCATGAAGCAGAGTATTCTGCATTCTCAGCATTTCTTGCATCATGGTAGTCATATTTGTTGTAAAGTTGTTTATAGTTTGCACCAAATTGTCAATAGTAGCTTCAAGGCGACTAAAGTTAAACCTTGAGTTTGCATTCGTTGAATTATTTGGCGGTGGAACGTTTTGTGGGGGAATAGAATTTGTTTTAGCAGCATCGGCATACGATACACGGGAAGTAACTGGTTGGCTCATTTGCGCAAAAGTGGCGGAGTAACCGTTTGCTGATTGAGATGGAGCTAATTTGGGTTTTTGCACCATAGTCTGTTTGACAAAAGAGTACACAGGACAACCTCTGTAGTTAGCGGTGTGATTACCTCCACAATTACTGCATTTTTTATCACTTTGATCTTTTGGCTTATTGCAACTAGCAGTGCCGTGTAATTCTCCGCAAACAACACAAACAGTGGGTAATTTACAGTATGTTTTTGTGGGGGATCTACTCCCTACTGATTATGTTGGTAACATTTTTTACCTTAAATCCTTGTATCATGAGTGCATCTTTTACTTCTTCGGGATTAACATAAGAGTCAATACCCTTCAATACGAACTGCATAGCTTTGGCACTCTTAAGCTGGTATGTATAAAAACTTGTTTTATTTTTTTTAAAGTCACTATTTTGCGGAAATTTTTTTCTTCGTATATTTGAATTTTAGTTTCGTCAATGTTACCACGCTTTATTAGAATAACATGAAATGCATTTTCACCAATGGCCGGGACTAATTTTTTAATTAGGGCGTTAGAATTTTTCTCTCTCAAATATATAGGTGGTGGCTTAAAAGACTTTTGCGATGATGCAGCCGGCTTGTTGTCGGTGACTTGCAATAATGAAAAACGATTTTGACGATTGGTAGATTATATACTGTTAAAATTACTTTTTTTTTACAATAAACATCAAATTAAAAATCATTTGTATTTTAGTTACTTTTTAGCACCTTAAAATTGTCGTTACGAAAAATTTACGGCCTTATGTACAATCAAAAACTGGCATGAAGTTAGCGTAAGTGACATAATTGAACTACGTGTTGACTAGTTCCTCTATACAATTTGACATTTAAAATCGCCGCATAATGTAGTTTTAACACACGATTATATCACATCATGATTTTTAATGTAAACTTGTACGGCAAAACACATTAAGACCATGTTCAATTTTGCCACTTACACTAACTTTATGACAGTTTTTAATTATGCATAAGGCCATTAGTGTTTTCGAGAGCAACAATTACTTATTTGGCGTTAGAGAACACAAAATTTAAAAATATTAGCGATGGCATTAAATGCTAAAATTGCGGCGAATTCAACTTTTATGGCATTGCCAAATTTAGCAACGCACGTTAAAGAATTGCAATCCCAGCCAAAAAATCGCTAAATCAACTTTACAGATTTTTAGCGATAAAAATTTAGCTTTAGCGCATTACAGAATACGGCTAGTGCACTTTTTTTTACAAACGATTCTTATGGGAACGTGAAATTCAAAAGAAACTTTGTGCCAGTCACAAAAAAAATTTAATTGAATTTTTTTTTAAATACCATTCGCAAATCGTCGGTTGGCTAATCACTTAGTAGAGGTCATTGAACTTATTTTAATTTTTTTCTGTCTAAAATATGCTTTTTCTCCAAAAATTTTTTAAAAATTATTATTTTGCCGCCACATCAATTTTTAAGTTGAAAATATTGCAATCGGTATCTTATTCACTGGCATAAACATTATCAGCTGCTTCCAATAATTTTAACATGGCAGCACTAAATTTATCACAGCGAAAACAACGTTGCATTTCATAAAAACAATTCAAAAATGGTTTTAAGTTGTTTTTAACGTTAAACCCAACTTTTATTAAAAACATGTCAGTGTGAAAACACTATTGGAAGCATATTTAGTAAATGTGCATTATCTATTGGCCTTTAAAGCGAACATTCATATTATTTAGGACTGAAAAAATACAATGACAACAACAAAAACAAAGAGACAAAAAATATCATAACATAATAATGAAAACTTTAAATCCTACCAATATGTGGACAATGAAAGAGTTCACTCATCATTTATTACATTTATTTCAAAAAAGACAAAATCAAAGAAAAATAATTTAAATAAATGAAATGCAAATAAAAAGGTATTTTTGGGTATGCTGCTGCCACTTAACAATTGAAATTGAATCAAAAGCGGCAGCAACAAACATTGGTACCGCACCCAAAAAATAAACACGAACACAGTGATGGGCAAAACTATCGCAACTGTAATCATTGTTTTTATGTAAGTCAAATCCTCACTAAAACATTTATGTGAAAAAAGGCCAAGTTCCTATCCAAAATTTCGACCCACCATAGACCCTGGGAGTTTTCCGGAGACAAGCTGATCACTTTGCCGGTTGTGTTTGTCCTTTAAATAAAAATAAATAAATAAAAAAACTATAATCTGCCATGCATTTTATAAATATTAAATCGGTAGGGTTTTATAGTATTTCTACTTACTTGGCAATATTTTTATCCTTGTAATACAGAAGTACATGAAAGAAAAAGCTAAGATTTATGGGTGTAGTCACGGCAAAACAGGAAATTTTTTACTTTAGATAAGTGCAATCTGTGTGAAAAGTTTCAATAAAATTTATTTAATTTCAAGCTTAGAGTACTGCCCTCTGATTGAAACTTACGGGTTTTTAGATTTTTCTTAGTAATCCCTGATATATATTTATTTTGTATCAAATTTCAGCTTCATATTGGGAATTTCAGTTTAAGGGCGTGGCCCCGCATACCGGATACAACTTCTTGATTTTAAGATTTTTTCCATTGGCTTACTCACTCATCTACACTTACTTTAAATTTTATGAACATTATCCCGCCCACTATTTTAAACTCACGAATTTGTTGTGAGCAGCGCTTATAATTCATGCTAATTTTTTCTAAAATATGCTAGACTGAAGTTGATTAAACACAAGGTTAACATTTGGGAGTGGGAGTGATTACGCCCACTTTTTAAGGTGATGGTTTAAAATCTTGCATACGTGCTACGTGTATGCAAGGTTTCACTAAAATGGCTTGAGTTTAAAGCTGTATATAGTTTTTAATTCCGAGAAATATTAGCGTGGCCTAGCCTAGTCCATTCTGATAAAAATTTTTGGGTTTTCAAATTTTTCTAGTTGGTTTCTCACCTACATCTACTTGTGTATGAAATTTCAGCTCATTAGCACAACTTTTAATTTTAAATTTGGGCGTAGCCCCTAAGACCTGCTTTTAAAAAATCAAATTACAGCTCCTTAGCGCAACTTTTAATTTTTAATTTTATTTTTATTTTCCAAAATCAAAATTTTTTCGCTCAGGGCTTATTATTCGTTGCAAACGTATAATAATATAATTAAATAGTGAATCTTAATATGCTGAAATATGAGATTTAAATTATATAGGCGTGTCAACGCCCACTTTTTACTAAAAAATTTAAAGCCTTGCATTATCGCAGTATATATGCCTAATTTCAATCAAATCGCTTCCGTTAAGCGCTTTAGATTTTTTAGTTCTGAACTTTATGGGCGTAGCCCTACCCTCCTGGCTAAACTTTCCGGGTTTTCATATTGGTTTAGTTTATTGCTCACCTCGACCTAGTTCTGTATTGAATTTCAGCTCAATAGCACAAATTTTAATTATGGGCGTAGCCCCGCCCCCTGGCTAAAATTTCCGTGTTTTCAGATTTTTCTAGTTCATTTCGAATTTCAGCTCTCTAGCTATAGCGGAAGTGCTTCATCAATTTGATGAGTGTGTCAGTGGTCAGTGGTCAGTGAGTATGTCTTAAAATATGCACTTTTTGCACCACCATATCTCAAGACCCTTTATTCTAAACCTTCAAACTTCGCATATGAGGTAACATGAATTAATTCTAATTATGAATTAAATTTTAAAATTTTACGACTGTGGGGAACAAAGCTATAGAGGGGGGGGGGGGTAAAAAACGACACACACTGCGTGCATTGGCCGTAACTTGGCCTGGCGCACTACCATGCGCCTAGATCAGTGATTTTCAGCCACTGTGCCGCCAAATTCTAGAAGAGTGCCGCTGAATTTGAGGTATATAATTACGTTCACACTGTTACTATATTGTTGTTAATAAAATTTTAAATTTTTGTTCCCACGAAGTTTTCAATGCCATGAAAGGAAATTTGCTATCGCGAATTTCATACGAACGTTTATTCCCGTTATCAATGCGTAGTGAATGTAAAACACGGAATGAAGATTTATAAAGTTTACAAATTTTGATAAGTTTGATAATTACAAATTTACACATTTTAGGTTTCAAATGAAATATTTATAGGTGTAAGGTTGTTTTTAAATATTTTAGGTTCCGTAAAAAAAAATTTTAAGTATTAAATGTACTGAATGTGAACCAAAAAGGATAATACGAGTATTCAATAAAAAAGGTGTGGAAGGGAATTATTGTTATTAATCGTGGATTATATTTACTTATCTTTTCCAAAAAAATAAGTTTTTATAACTTTTAATATTTAATTGTAGTGGGAAACCAGAAATATGCTCCAAAGAAAGTGTTTTATGCCCGTTCAATATGCACTAAAAACTTCGAAATATGCACGAAAAACTCAAAAAAAGTGCTCTTAAAAATAACATAAATTGGATACTTTGGAAATGAAAATCTAATTTTAACTCAGCAATTCATTAAAATTTTGCATATAAAAAATACAAAAAGTATCTTTTACTTCAAAAGCGATCTCGATATCACAATCACATCTAGACAAACTTGTATACCTTGAAAATTTTCTTTTCTAACCTCAACTGATGTAATCGGAACAGCGTTCGTCACAATTACCAAACCAAGTTTTTATTGAAATTAGCGTCCAGTGAGGATGTTAAAATACATGTTACACCTGTTTAAGTTGAAATTTGGAAAATACAAATCAATAGTATTTGTTCCAGCATTAAAATTTAGCAGAAAAAAATTGGATATGGACGATTTAATATTTTATAATTTTCTTGTTTCGTTTTTCTTTCACAAAACTGTTTACAAATGAGTGAAAATAAAAAAGTTTAAATCGTTCATATTATAAATTTCAACTTAAACATGTTTAGCATGTGTTTTAACATCAGAAGTCACAAGAAAAAGTGTGAAATCGATTCGGAAGCCTTTTTTAAAGTCTACCTTCATAATGGTAGCAAAATATTGCTTCCCAATACTACTATTTCTTTCACTACAACACGAAATTTTGATGGAAAAAGGTAGAAATATTTACCAAAAAATATTTTTTTTTAATTTTAAAATAATTTTTTTTTAAAGTACGTATGCCAAATATGCTCTAAAAATTCGAAAAATGCTCAAAATATGCGTGTTAGACTGAAGTATGCAAAAACATGCTTTAAACGGTAAAAGATGCAAAAATATGCACTAACAAATCGATGCCAGAATTCATAAAAAGTTCTGAAACGGATAAATATATTAATTCCGCTTTGATATATCAGACAAGAAAAAACATGCAATTGCATATTTGTGGTTTCCCTGGTCATAACTCTCACCATAGAAACCAATTGAATTTTGGTTTGGTTACCCAGTAAAAAAATGGAAGTCATTCTAGCGGAAGTACATTTTCATTGCTTCCAAAAAATCGATATTTTTAATTTGCCGAGAGTGAGCAAAAAAAACATGTAGAAGCTTATTTTAGTCACACAAAACCTTGTAACTCCTCCATAGTGTTAGAAAATACTCACCAGAATTAAAAAAAAAATTATTTTTTTAAAGAAATTTATGAATTATTTTTAGTCTAAAATTTAAAAGTTATTTGCTTAAATTTACATGAAAACACTGTTTCGGGCTTAAATTCGTATAAAAAGAAATGAATTGTGAAAATATGTAACTATTTACCCTTTTTCCTAGATGAAAATATTATCATAGAACACAAAAAAGGGAATTTTGACCAGGCATCGAAAAAGAGAACTTCTTGCAATGACAACCCTATGTAAAAATCATTAGATCGGATCGAAATTTGCACTACTTCCGCATCGTAAACTCTACATTTTCATGACATTTTTGGAGTCTCTTTTTTTACTGGGTTATGGTTATTAAATTATGGCTATGTCACGTCTAATTTAAGCTTTAGTAAAAACATTAGATGCCAAGTTTGTTTTCACAAACTGTTTTGAAAAATTACCCTAAAAACTACTAAAAAAACCAGTTTTGCAGAAAACGAGTTTAAATATTGTAATTTACTCACAACTTACTGGAGAAAGAAAAGGTTTTATTAACTTTTAATATTGTTAGCATATTTTCTATAAAACATTTAACTTGTTTAGTAAAATAATAATTGCTTTTTAAAAATACATTAGCAAAAAAAATTCCTCTCAAGCGCTGAAGAGTTTGTGTATGAAATTTATTTTACACAAATTTTACACAATGTGACTCACGACAAGAGGTTTAATTCTGCATTCTTAACTTAAAAATAAATGTGAGATATTATAAAAAATACAACAGAACTTGGAGTCTGCTACTTTTTCAACTCGACTAAAAGTGAGGACACTTGCGTTAACGAAAAGCAAATCTATGATGGTAGTTGAATATAAATTGCCCACCACTGCGTATGTACGTATACAAAATATAAATAAATAAAAAATTATCAACACAAAACTTCAAATAAACAAAAAGTAATTCTCATAACCATCACAAAATAAGAAACAAAAACTCAGAACATAAAAAAATCATTAAAACAACCCAACATTAAAAATACAGAGCCCTCACTCAATTCGTGGTGATCAACAGCAAAAAAAATACAATTAGTGATGGCAAAGTTATACGATCGTACTTTTTTTTCGATAATATACGAATTGATGCTCTCGCATACATTTTTGTATTCCTTGAATTTTTTTTTGTTGATCCAAACAAAACGGTACCTACATAACTTTTAATTTTATTCATAATCAAAATACATTATTAACTCGATTCTGCACAGCTTGGTTCTTGCGACTCGAAAATTATTTTAATTGCGTACTCAGTACTTGCAACAATCGAAGATTTTGAACTCAATAGTTGCATAATATTTATGCATGAATAAAGTTAGGGGGAGTCCCTCAGTGCTATGAAACAGATGAAGAATTGAATATTGTATCAGTCTGAATTGAATTGTACGTGATTTGGTTGCAAAATGGAAAAAAAGAATTTTACTACAGTGCCAGTGTTGTTAGATTTATTATCAGCTTTCTCGCCAATTCAATAAGACATTAAATTATAGCTACAAATAATATTTTAATTTTGTAATTACATAATTCTGCCAAAAAAAACCGAGTCCAATGCAAATACATATCTGATAGAACATTTTCGAAAAAAAAAATTATGGGACGAAACTGGAAGTAAACTATTTCAAACAAGAACAAATTTTTAAGATCTGTGGGTGTAGAATTATGTGAAATATATGTAAAATTAAATTTTAGTGGGCGTACGTACCTCTATCCATTTTTTAAATATAAGATTGTGCATTTTTCAGAACTCAGGGTGTGTGTTAAGTTTTGTAAAAATCGGTTAAGTACAACCACGCGAAATATAATAACAAATTTTAATCGGCGTAGCCCCGTCCATTTTCCAAGTTTCAGATTGTGTAGTTACAAGAACCAAAGGTGTTTGTTAGGTTTTGCAGCAATCAAATAAGTAGAATGTCATAAACTAAAAACAAAATTGTGGGCGTATTACCGCCAACCAATTGGAAGCTACACTCTAAGACCAAAAAAAAAACGTGTTGCACTCGGGGACTACCACGGTAAAGCTATTGCTTAGCATTTTTTTTATCAACTTATGCAAATTTATTTTTTTAAATAAAAAACCTACAATTGTCTGTTTTTTTTGTGTTTATCATTTTTTGTCAACCACGATTGCTCTTAAGTACGCCACATTGTGTTTTCCTGCATGTAAAAATCTGTTCCAGCATTACTGTATGTTAATGAAATCAATAGCATGTTTTAAGGGCTAAGATACAATGGGCGATTCATATAAAAATAGTCTTCAAGTTTTTATTTTCGTTACGGAATTTCTTGATCCGGTCAACACCCTCAAAGCCTGCGATAAAATCTATGCAATAGCTTAAAAGAATTTTTACAATCGGTCTAAGATGTACTGAGTTATGAAGTAACAATGTCAAAAAAAGTACAGACGAATTGATAACCTCCTCCTCTTTTTGAAGTCGGTTAATTACAAATATTGTTAAATTTTAAATTCAGTAGGTAACATTCATCGTAAAACATATAAATTATGTTGCTCAAGAAGAGTCTTTATATTAGATGCTTTACGTAGCAGTAGACTTTAACCAAAATAAAAAAGCTAAAAGCTAAAAGCTTACGAAACTCCAATTCTTATAGACAAACTCCAAAAAGCAATCACCAAGAAGAGCCAAGAAACTACTACAAAAACCAACAAAAAAATTTTATTCAACATGTGTTGCAATGAAATGCATCTAAACGAGCATAGTTAAAATAACAAATAAATATTTTAAATCGTTTTTATTTCACATATAAAAAGTTTAAATTAACTGAATCTAAATTCTGTGGCAATAAGTCATATAGATTTTCAGAAATTTATTTCTTTTACAGTTAAATTGGGAAATTCTCTGTTAACCTTTATTTTTTTTAAGCAAACATCGCTCTTCATTACACAGTAGACCCCCTGAATATAATATAGAATCAGTTTAATATTAGGTTTGTTTCTTTACTTTTTGGGTAAAGTTCGGTAAAATGAGAGGAAACTATAATTTCGCTCAATAACATACAAAAATGCACAAAAGTACGGGAACGCGAAAAACCAAAATTTTAACACGAAAATAAACGTCAATGCATGTATGCATATACATACATACGTATACACATAACTAAACACATGCTTATGTACAGGGAAACCAAAAATATGCTCTAAAAAAAGTGTTTTATGCGCATTCAGTATGCACTAAAAACTTGAAAATATGCACTAAAAAGCCAAAAAAATATGCTCTTAAAAATAAAATAAATTGGTTTATTTGTAAATGAAAGTATATTTTTTATTCAAAAATTCAACAACATTTGCATATAAAATAAGAGGAAAAAATAAACAAAAAAGGAAACAAAATTAACAAAGAATTACTGTGTTCGAAGTGCAGGTTAAAACAAAATTACTATAAAAACTTTGACTAAAGCAAATAATAAATTTATTTTTATGGAATGCTCTCAATTTCAAAATATCACGATATCAGAATTCAGGCTTTGGAACTGTATTTTGGATAAATAACACAAGATTTTTATTTATAATTTTTATTGCAATAAATAACAAAATATTGACCAATAACTTCAAATAAAAATCGTTCCTCTCTCATCTAAATAAACTTTTATACATTGACAATGTTCCTTCAACGTATAATCGGGGCAGAGTCCGTCACAAATAGCAAACCAGAATTTTTATTGAAACTAACGTCCGTAAAACTGAGTAATATATGTATAAGAAAAATGTATACACTACATGGAAAATTGGAACACAGATTTAGATGGCGAAAAATAAAAATAAAAATTTTGACCAACCCCTTAACTTGTAAGCATATTGACCCAGATTGCGCCACTAAATTTTTTCTGTAAAACATTAATTTTTATTTCGAAAATTAGTTTTAACAATTTTCTATAAAAAAATTTTATGTATATTTTTTCGGTGTCCTTTTAAAAGGACGGGTAAGACAAGTGGGTTAAAATAAAAAAATTCTATGAAGTATCAAAATATGACCTAAAAGCGTAAAATATGCTCTAAAAATTCGAAAATATGTTAAAAATCTGCGTGAAAGACAGACATATGCAAAAACATGCCTTAAAGCGTAAAATATGCAAAAATATGCACTAACAAATCGATGCCAAAATTCATTAAAGGTTCTGAAACGGATAAATAGCTTGTCCCCGCAATAACACGTCACACAAGAAAAAACATTCAATTGCATATTTGTGGTTTCCCTGCTTATGTACATGATTCGGCATACTTAATGGGTTTTTTTATCTTAATTACATATAAAAACTTATAAAACTTTGTTTACCACTGTTTTTAAACATTTTTTCATAATGTTTTTCATTTTTTCAGTGTTTAGACAAATGTAATTTTTCTTTGTAATTGCTTATTTTTCAAACAGCTGCTTGATTTTGTGTTTGCCCAACCTAGCACGAAGAAAAATTACGGGCTGTTTCGTGCAAGAAGAAGAAGAAGAAGAACATTACTCTCACCAAACCTCTCTCATTTACCCAATTTTCGAGTACGGGAACGCTTTTCGTGCAAATTGGGATCCCGCGCTATCCCAATGTAGAGTAAAGAAACAAACCTATTAAATGCCCAAGCTGCTGATTGTGGTCCATCCACAGAATTTAGCTTCAATTCAGTAGAGCAAATCATTGTAGAACATGTCTCAATACAGTCCGATTAAGCGGAATCTACATTCCAAGCTGGGAAACCATTCACAGATTGCTGAAGTAGCAGACGATCAAAAAATAAGCTGAAAGACGCTCGGTTAGAAACGTTAAGAACTGAGTAGGAGATTTAGGATAAGCCATAATGGTTGAAAAGATATACAAAAACTATAAAATAAACAAAAAATGTTATAGATTATTGAAAAATAAAAAGTTAGATCTCTGAACTCGATGTGACAAAATAGGAAATTCAGGATATCTCCTGACTATCATAAACGTATATTTTAAATATTATTAAGATTTTATTCTAATCACATGTAAATTTTTGTGTGATATTTCTTCTTTTAAAATTCCTTTTTTTTTATTTTATGTATCTTTATTTAATGTATTCGCATGAATTAAAAGCAATGAATACATATAAAACAGTATAGAATATTTATTTATTTAAAAATGCAAACACGTAACTATTTCATTATCATCATAAAAAAATTATGGACCTTAACATCCAAATTTTTTTTTAACAACATACATTGTATGTATATTTTGGGGCTTCTTTTTCTTTTTTATTTCATCATTTTTGACAGGCATTTTGTATTTTTATGTAAATATCTACTAGAAGTAAAATGCAACTGTGTGACATATGTATGTATACAACACCTAGATGTTGTAAACCATAATCGCAAAAAGGATTAGTGTTGTGTTGTTAACCGTAATCAGGAGCATACCAATTTACTTCAAACAGTATTATCGTGTAAATAATATGTTGGTATATCGATACATCGTCACCTAAAATCCAAAAGGCCGTAAGTATACTTTTTAGTTTTGAACAGAAAAAGCAAAAAATCTTATAAATTTAACCAGAGAAAATTTTCGACTCACAATTTATATTGAAAACAAAAATAAATTTCCATATTTTATTCTTGTTTTCAATATAAATTTTCAGTCGAACGTTTTCTTTGGTTATTGTGAAACAGGCCATAAGACTATTTGTTTGTTAGGGTCTTTTGAATTTTTTGGTTGTTGCGGCCTTTTGACTTTTAGGTGACGACATACTGTTATCGATAGAGGTGGACATCGTAGGGTGTGAAGCCCAGAATTTAATTGTAACCCACGAAAAAGATCAGTTCAATTAGCTTTTGGTTTCAGTGATGCCAACTTAATGCTTTTGGCACTATTTTTAGTGCTTTTTGAAGACTCAAAACGCCTAATTTTGAGTGTTAGTGCCAAACTAAAAATTTTAATTTTTCAGTGTAAAACATATTAAACTAAAAAATATTAAACATTATTAAACTTCACTCGTTTGAATCTTAACATATTTTTCACGTTTGTTCGTTTTACGCTTTTTAGATCTCAAAATTGCGCTTTTTTGTGCTTGTTTTAAATTTTGATGTGCTTTTAGAGTCAAAAATGTTGGGATCACTGGTTGGTGCGGGTAGTATGTTTGTACATATATAATAAAATAAACATCGGTTACGGTTGGCCTCGCAGGCCATCCCTGGAATTTCTCTCTTATTTAGAGCTCAAAGCGCTGTAATATAAATTCATAAATTTTTAGAATATGTAATTAAAAAATTCAAACTTACGACAACAATACATTTAACCGATTTAGATAAAAATAGTGGCAGGGTCATTCGGTATTGTCAGGAGCAGCAGACGTGAGGTGTGCAAGTGTTTTAAAGAATTTGTAAGAGTATGAGTGTGTGTTTGTTGATATGTGCAAGTGTGTGTACGTGAAAAAACTACAAATTTTTTTACACAGCATGTGTGTACGAGTATGTGTGAATTTTTTTTTGCGGTGGAGTCTTGTCTCTTTTTAATTGTATCTTGATTTCTATGCTGATTTAAGATGTTCTTTTCTCCCTGTTTTAACTTATTCTTTGTATTTCTTCTTTTTTCGCTGTTCTAGTGAAGTTTCAATAACTCAAACGGAGGGGCCGCTACAATAAAATCAAATCAATTTTTCTCCATAAACGTTGACAGTAAATTTTAATGATTGTCGTTTTTATAAAAAATCTTTTTTAATATAAATTTTCATATTTTTTTTTGGTACGGTTAGTTACAATTAAAGCAAATATATAATTGAATTTAATTGGCGAAACGACGAAAGCAAGCCAGAAGTTTAAAAAATTCCGTTTTTTATTATTTTTACAACATTCCGCTTAATGTTTACCGACATTAGATGTGTACATACATACATATACATACATACATGTGTGTATGTGCAGCCCTAGTGAGCATGTGGAAAATTGTTTCACCAAACTGAACCCATTTCGACAACACCTTAAATGATCAAAAACTGATTTAGCAGTTCCACTCTTAAAATAAGAGTTGAAATGGTTCCCTGAAATGCTTAGAGAGTGATTTGTTTAAAGAATACAAATTTAAAATAAATTCCACAATCATAATTAATTATGCATATGCTTGAAATGTGACTGTTTTTATTATTGTCTTGGAGTCACGATAAAAAAAATGTTTCATTTTCTATTGGTACTCTTTGCAACGGTGCAATTTTTTGAGTTTTTTTTAATTTAAGCTCAATTATGTCAGTAAGTTTGTACATTAAAGTGAAGAAATTATTAAGTGTATTTAATTTGTGACTAAATTTATATAAAAATTTAAAACAAAAAAGGTAATTTCAGCTAAAAAAGATTAAAAGACAGATAGGCAAAAAATAAGATAAAAAACTATTAGTGTAAAAATGAAATAAATTCAGTAAAGTTGCGAATTTGACTTGCGCACGAAGGGTGCCGTACGGACACTAGAAATGTGATACTATATGAACTTTAGACTATATAATATATAATTTTGGAATTTTTTTCGTTCTTAGGATTTTTCGGCTTTTAAAATTTTTTTAAGTTTTAGCGCTTGCTTAGTTTTTGGCGTTTTCTTAAATTTTTCTTAGTTTTTCACATTCTTTTTTAATTTGGCGATTTTTTTCGCTTTCTTTCTTTTCGTTTTGGTGAATTTTTTTCGGTTTGGCGATTTTAAAATTTTGGAATTTTTTAGTTTTACCGTTTTTAAAAATTTCAAGAGTTTTCCAAGCTACAGCTACTGATGGAACACCCTTTAATATAAATTTTTACATTTTAATGCTAATTGTTTGTTGTAGTGTATATAAAAATACACGATCTTTACAAATTTCAAATGTCTATACACATAAAATTTTATGTATATTACATGGGATTTTAAAATTTTTCGTTGCTCGTTTTGGAACGCCGTTTAATTTTTAACTCTCATGTAATTGTTGTTGTAGCGGCCCTTTCACCTTTTGTGTACGGAACCCTAAAAAATGGAATTGCCAATAAGATTTTCTAGGTGCTATTGAGTAATGTTATGTTATATTAAATATTAACTGAATCTTCCACTGTGGAGAGAGAAAAACCCTGAGAAAGAAAACCAGTCGCTCGAACTTTAATAAATTTTCATTCCACTATGTCGTCAGCTTTTTTCGCTTATTATATCATATATATATATGTATGTATGCATGCCACTTCTCTGTTTTACGTGTTTGTAAATTTGTAAATTTAAGTAATGTCAATTTGTAAATTTCATGTACTTCTAGCGATTTTTACAAATTTACTAACATTTACATCAAAATAAATGCAACCAAAATGAAAACAATGAAAAGTAATTTAACAAAATAGACGCACAGCAACAGTATGTTATTACTATTTTGCTTTGCAACTACATTTATTATGTTAGAAATGTGCTAGTACTTTGAATAATGAATATAAAACAATAATCAAAACCAAAATGTTCAATAATATTTTGATGAATATTTTATGAGTTTTGTCAACAAATAAAAAATAAATTTAAGAATTTGAAAAAAAATATATAATTAAGTGATTAATAATAATTTCATAAATTTTATTGTTATTGTTTGCAAATAAATTGTACTAGTCGAAAGTAAAATATCAAGCGCTTCATTTTGAGATTGAGTTCGCTTCAAATTTGTATGAAAACACTTAAGTCTTCTTAGGACCTGTCGTTCGAGTCAAACTTAGTACAGCCGTAAGCTAAAGAAATGAAAATCTTTCGCTTAGAATGCGCATGAAGATATTCTTTAGACATAGTGTAAGAAGCAGTAAATTTAAAGCAAGGCATAACAAATTAAAAAAAAAAACATTTTGGAAAAAATAAAAATATTAGACACTAGTTTTAATAAATTTTATTAAAAAAAACAACGCGCAAATTCTTGTATTGGCACAGAAAAAATGCGAATAGAAACGCGCGTATAATAGTATTCGAAATAGACTCGTAAATTGCCAGAAATATGACTGAAAAATCGCATAAACAATCTTTTTCGATTGGAAAACTAGGTGTCGAAAAAGACCCGAATATGATCACTACTTGCATAATATACTGACTGCGTCCACACACATGCATATACACAAATATTTACGAAACAGGGCTAATATTTATATTTCGGGAACTGGCAACACTAATGTCGATAGCTAAAATATGGCAACATCATAAAAAAGTTTGACATTTTTTATCATAAACCTACTCACAACGTGTTGATGTACAAGTGCTATTTGTTTTGTTTACAGTTAGTTCAGAAAATCAATTTGAAAAAAATGGAAATTTCACGAGAATTGGATTATTTTTCACAACTTTCAACAAGAACCATCAAAAACCACAGTATATCGCTGACAGCGTTACTATATGTGAAGATTTATCTTATTTTTGAAGTTTTTTGATATGTTGTAAAAAGTGTGAGAAAAGTAACACGCTGCCCCACTATTTATTTTCTTTGATTTAATAATGTTTTTCTCAATGTTAAATAAGAATGAAAAGCAAACAAAACCCTACATGCAAAAAGTTACATAAGTGTAAACCGCTTTTTGCTGATCAAGTTCACATTTTTCAAACTTCCACCTTAAACCTCGTTCGATATCGATCGAAATGTTACATTTTAACTGAATTTTAATGCATTAAGCTCCAGGTATATTTTTATTTGAGTAAAATTATAAAAAAAAGTTTTTTAATGACAAAAAAATATTTTTTTGATTCGACTTGAAGATTTAAAAAAATAAAATATGGCAACACTGATAGCCGCTAAAGTGAATTCAATCATCTTTATAGACTTTTTTGTTAAAAAATACTACCTGTATGATGTATTTCGCGTTCTATTTATACGCTTTTTGTGTATTTACCCCCTTATGCAAAAAAATATTTTACTTTAGCTTTAAAGTTCATATTAGTTGACAAGCACTTTAAGGCTAATATTGCTTTGTTAAAAAATTGTATGCAAAACACAACTTTAATTATTTTGTTATTTAATAATAAATACTGAACACTACCGTGTTCAACAACCACTTCACAGTTTAAGATGTACAAAATCGAATACAATTTCATTCGGGTATTCAAATTTTTTTTTATTTTATTAAATACATTTTTATTTTCTTGAAGTAAAGCAACCTAATTTAAACAATATGACCTTCTGACACGTTAGCATAACATATAAACATTTCTATGAAGTATACGTAAAAAAAATATGAGGAACAAAGAAGAATTATCACAATTTGTTTTATTCGAATGAAATGAGTATTTGAAAATCGAGCTCTTTTCGATTTATTTTGATTGTATGAACATCACTAAAACATATTTGTACAATTGTATTTATTTTAACACTTTTTTTATGGATTTTACCATGTATTTTGAATCAGTTGGATAATTTGATGATGTTTTCCATTGCATGACAGAAATAGTAAATCTAAGCTAAGAGCTAACAATTCTAGCTCCATTTTCAAATGTAACATGAATGAATATGTGCTATATTAACAAATATATTTGGGGTACAAAATACACATTTTGAAAATATCAACTTAAAGTAGTCTTAACAAACGGGTCCTCACGTTTGTTAAGAAATTTCAAATATTATTCAAAATTTTTAAAAATTCATTTTCTTTTTAAACTTCTTTAGGACGCATGTCCTAATATATCAAAATTAAGGTTAATGGTAGAAAACTGGGAATATTTGCAGTTTTCAATTTTAATTATTTATTAAACAAGAGCTAATCTAAAAAAATACACACAGAAAAAAATACTAATGTAAAATCAACATGCCAAAAGGTTAATTCAAATTTATTCAAATCACATTAAATGTACTATGTTGTTTGAGTGTGTTGGTTTGTACATAGCTGCTTTTGCTTTGTACATAGCTGCAATACACTTTGAGCTTAGTTGTGTAGGTTGTTTGTGTATTGTTGTTGTTTTTTTTTGTTTGCTTGTAAACAGCCAAGAAACTGCTGCTGGCTGGTAGGCAGTGTACTAGTCTTGCATTCGGAGGATCGCAGGTTCGAATCCGGGAGTCAACAAAGAATTTTGTATTTTTTTTAACTAAAACTTTTCAAGTCAAATCATTTTGTTTTTTTTTTTTGCTTAAACTAAAAGTTTTCAAGCAAATTGTATGTAAAATGTCTAAAAATAATGTTAAATTATAATTTAATTCAAGATGGTACATATTTAGTGTGTATCTTAAGAATATTTAAAGTTGTTGTGGCTGCACGGGTAAGCACGTTGACTACCACGCGATGAGTTCCGACCGAGTTCAAATCTTGGTCGGGGAAGCCAATTTAATTTTTCTGATGTCTATGTCAACCAGACGTAAGTAAAATATGTAATTAATAAAATACAATTATTTCATTAAATTAAATTCATGTTGATCTAACTTGAAATAACTTTGATTCAACATGATTCTTCATTTTGATTTTAACAGTATTTAAATGTTAATTCAACGTGAATGAAGTTATTTCCAAAGGAAAACTTTTTTGACAATTACTATAAATCATGTTAAACTAACATGAAATACACATGAAGCAAAATCATTGCCAAAAAATTTTAAATTAACCCTATTTTTAACGATTCTACATTGGTTTTTTTCTGTGTGTAGCACCATTGGATTCAACGTACTCGAATTAGATTTAGCTACCTGGTTCCCGGCTTGTTACAAAAAAAAATTCGGATTACAGTGTAATCCGAAACTAACTAATTAATTTTTATGACAAACAAGTCTAAATTTTTTCATAACGTTTGTAGATTTTTTTATTATTACAAAGTAGCCGGAATACAAGCACAAATAAAAGTTGCAATAATTGCGGTTAAAAATTTAATTACCACATTGCTAGAATAAGGTTATTAAAGGGCTTGAAAATCAAATCATATACATATGTATGTTGGAATTTTATGATACGAGTCCATAAGGAAGTAATTTATCTTGATTAATGCACATTATTAATTGTTTAACTAATTGGATTATAGAAAAGAATTTTTTACTTGTTAGTTGTACTATTTATATTTTAGACTCCAAAATTACAAACAATATTAATTAAAGTAACGATTTCCTTAATTATAAGAACAATTTAATTAAAACTATTTTTTTTTGTTTGTTGCAAATGATGTTTTTTAATTTTTTCTTGTATTTTTTACGTTTTTTCAATGTGTGTCAATTTATGGTACTCTAGTGCTTGATTTCCAACTATCTATCCAGGCGGTCAAAGAACCAGTCAGTCAGTCGTAAGTACTTCATTCATTCATTAACCCATGCGCTGTAAAAGGTAGAAACTTAACAAATTATCAAAATCACAACTACTTTATAATTACACATGATTTTGGTTAATTGTGTTATTTTCACATATTTCGTCGTGGAAAGAAATGTTGGAGTTTTGTTCATGTTTTAATTCGCTTTTTTCTGATTCTGCTGGTTGGTGCTGTTAATTGGATGATGAAATGAGCAATTAAACATGATTATTACTTTTTTGTGTTATTATTCTTTAATGTTCAGTATTATTGTGCCTTTGAAAAGAAGAAGATGAAAAAACAATAGTCGTTCAAAAATTATAATTCGAAAAGCAATGGCATACATAAAAACCAAATGCATACATACATACACACGATTACAAGTATGTACATATGTTTAACAGGAATTACGGGATTCAACACGGAATGAAAATTCAAAATACATATTTATATTTAGCTACTACTGAAGTTTCGTTCGATATCGATGGCTGTAACTTTTTGTAATCGTATACCGATTTCTTTACTCGAATTATTACCTAATATATTTTTTTTATTTTTTTCAATAGCCCTTGGGTCTAACCACACTAAAAGTAGCAGTATAGAAAGAACGCATAGTTGCCGTTTAATTCTACTATTAAATAGATGAACTTTTCTGCGATAAACTCTTTAGTTTATACCATGTAATATACATACAATCGTATGTACATATGTATATTGACACTTGAAATTTGTAAAATTAGTGTATTTTTATATAGACTACAACAATAAACATTAAAATATTAAAAAATTTAAATTAAATGGTGGTCCATCAGTTAATGCAATTTTGACTATGTAATTTTGACAAATTGCTATATCTTGGAAACCGTAAGAGGTAAACTCTTGATATTTTCAAAAACGGTAAAACTAAAAAAATCCGAAAATTATAAAATCGCCAAACCAAAAACAAAAATCGCCAAAACCTGAAAAAATCGCCAAAAATTTAAAAAAATCGCCAGAATTATAAAAAAATTCTAGCACTAAAATAAATCGCCAAATTCGAAAAAATCGCCAATATGAAAAAACGCCAAAAACCGAACAAATCGCCAAAATGAAAAAAATCACCAAAATTAAAAAATCGCCAAATTTAAAAAAAATCGCCAAAACGAAAAAAATCGCCAGAATTTAAAATAAACGCCAAAAACCGAAAAAAATCCTCAAAACAAAAAAAAGTGCCAAAACTAAAAAAATCGCCAAAACCAAAAAAAATCACCTATATGAAAAAAACGCCAAAATTAAAAAAAATCGCCAAAATAAAAAAATCGCCAGAATAAAAAAAACCCAAAATAATAAAAATTGCCAAAATTAAAAAAACTTCAAAAACAACAAAAAAATCGCCAAAACGTAAAAAAAAGTGCCAAAACTCAGAAATCGCCAATAAATTCAAAAAACCCCAAACTAAAAAAGAAACGCTTAAAACCGAAAGAAAATCCCAAGAACGAAAAAAATGCCAAAACTATAGTTATAGGCTAAAGTTCGTATTGAATTACATATCTCGTGCCCGTACGGAACCCTTCGTGCGCGGGTCAAAGTCGCACTTCACTGAATTTATTTATCTATATCGCAGCGTCGGAGATGTAAAATAGCTAACAAAACGGTTGACTAACTTAAAAGAAAACAAGAATGCACGTTGACAAGCGACACTGGGGGTCAACGTAGTTCTTACGTTTTACTTACCTTAGAAATTGCCCCTTACCACCTTTGATCTATCCATGCTTTATATATATCAGGGAAGGCATTGAGAATTTTAAAATAGTACCAATTGTACTTTTTTATGCTTAATTGTACTAAAATATTTTTTTAGTTCAAATTACATATGTTTATTTGTTTTTATTAAAATAATCGACTTTGTTCTAGTCATTTTCACAAAATTTACTTGTAAGTTACACCTGTTTAAGTTGAAATTTAAAACATACAAATTAATAGCATGTGCTCCAGCATCCGATGATTTGGATATGGAATAGTTTATATTTCTTCGATTTTTTTGCTGCGTTTTGCTTTCACCAGACTGTTTTCAAGGAGAAGAATATGAATATCGTTGTTCAAAAGTGAAAATTGACAAATTAGTCATTGGTGTACTATTGTATTTTCCGAGTATAAATAGTACCAAAAAAGGTACAATTGTACCACCATTGCCATCCCTGATATATATACATATATATATATAACAGTAATATCCAACCACTGTAAAACTCGTACATAAGTTTCTTTAAGCGGCCCATACACTACAACAGCATGCATGCGCAATCAAGTGTTTGTGCCAGCGCACAGTGGCTGAAAATCGTTTTTCATTGGCCAAAAGTCTAATTTTTTTTTGTCACCGATTTTTAAAATTTTTACGCCTTTTTGTAGCTAATATATCCAGATTAAGGTAGCCAAAAACTTAGGTTAAACTATTGATAATTGTGGGCGTGGCATGCTGTCAAACTCAACCGTTTTTTTAATTTCAGAAAAAGGTGTTTTTCTTTTGTTTTTTATCAAAAATAAATGGTTACTACTCGCAAGCTACCATCGATAACGGCCTGCGGTCTTTTTTATAATGTTGGTAGGACTATAGTCTTTAGTTGTTGTAAGTGGTCACAGCTCTAGCGTTTAATATTACGGGCGTTATGAAATATTTATGAAACTACTATATTTTTCTCAAATTTAAATTTTAGTGGAATAGAACTTCTAGGGAACAAAAGGGAACAAGAAACGTATACCACCAGGAGAAAGGTGAAAGTGTCCTTTTTAACGCTATATATACTTTTGCACCCGTGACGACCCGTGGGTAGAACACTTTTTTCATTTTAATGAAATTACTCTAAAAAAAATTCAAATTAATTTAAACAGCCCTATAAGTACTCGTATACAATAGGGTCTTAAATTTTCACTTTTTTGCCTAAAAGTTTGTTTTTTTTACTTTAGACTACGTAAAACGAACAAAATTAAATATAATACCTGCGAAAGGGTTTAATGGCTTTGTTTTGATCAGCAAAAAATAAGTCATAAAATTATCACAATAGGTTCTACAGTAAACATATGATCTCTTTCTGAATTTACCTGTTATCAAATGTTAGGGTCAACCAAAGTCATAAACATTTTTATAACAATAATGGCGACATTAAACCACTAAAGATAAAAAACAACCCCATATTGGCGAGATACTAATCAGTTTTACCTGTTATTAAGGTCTGAATAACATGTGCAGTTTTGTTCAATTTAAGCACTACCTGCTATGAAATTGAAGATCAATGTGTGAATAACATGTATCTAAAAATGTATAAAACTACGGATTCCATAAGGGATTACTCAGTAATAAGTTAATCCTTTAATTGTACGGATAAAATATAACAAATAAAAATATTCAGATAAATATGGAGAGCTTCAGTTATAAAGAACTGGCCGAAGAGTATTTTAGAAACAAAAACCAGGAAGATGTTCTTAGTTACGTTAAAATAAAATTAAACTTAAATTCGTGTAGCACCGAAATGCAAGAGCAATTATCTAATTTCGTCAAAGCACTAAAGAAACGCTACAAAGAAGTTAGCTACAGTAAACAAAACTTTTATATAAAAAGTGCAAACTGGTTAGAAGGCCAACTTACTGTCGCTGCAGAAACAGCAAAGCAAGATAAGGCTGGAAGACCACGCAAATCATTAATGGGCAACTGCAGTGATAGATCTAAGAGGCGGAAACTTAAAGATTTTAACGATGCAATTGGTTGTACAAATATAAAAGAATCTTTCCTACATCAAATACGATCACAGAACCAATTATCAAAAGTGGATATCATTGAAAAAGTTGTTAAAGCTAGTCCAGTGAGAACAAAACGGATTCTTAAAAGTATACCAACTCCGAGTGATGCAATACAGTACACAAATGAGGAGGCATTAGCATTATTTCTGGATTTGAAATTAACAAAACAGCAATATATTAAGCTCAGACTGCGTGCGATTGAAAAAGGGTCAAATATGTATCCAGCATATCATTACATAACCGCTGCTAAAATAGACTGTTTGCCATCAAAGGACACTATTACAATCACACCAATTTCGGCAGAGGTACAACTACAATCTCTACTTGATCACACAGCCGAACGCTTGCTACAATCAATAACAGGAAATGAGTTAAAGAAATATGGAAACACAAAGTTAATTCTTTTTTGTAAATGGGGATGTGATGGTTCCTCGGGACAAAAACAATACAAACAAGCTGTATGTGAAAATATTTCGGACTCAGATATGTTCATGGTATCATTTGTACCATTGCGATTGAAAAAGATTTTGGAAGATTCAGAGCCTTCGACTAGTACAACGCAAACAATGGATATTTGGAAAAATGAGACACCATCTTCTTCTGCAGGCCAATTAAATTTGAATTCAAAAAAGAAACTCATGATGCCATTAACAAAGAAGTTAGTGATATCAAGGCCCAAATTGCAACACTACAGCCATTACAATTACAGTTAGATGGGCAGCAAACTGAAGTAAGCTACCAATTAGTGCTGACAATGATAGATGGAAAAGTAGGTCAGGCTTTGACTAACACGAAGGCTGCATCCAGCTGCATTATATGCCAAGCAACATCAACCCAATTAAACCAAGTCCCGACAAAATCATTAGATAATACCGATGCATATGAATTTTGATTATCACCACTACATGCAAGAATACGACTTATGGAACACATACTAAAAATCAGTTATGATTTGGATTTCGGGTCTTCAGGATCAATAAGAAACAACGAAACCAACAAAGAGTTAAGAAGTTCAAAAAAGAAACATGTTCTAGATGAATATCGCAAATTAGGATTGATTATAGATCAGCCAAAACAAGGGTCAGGCAATACAAATGATGGCAATACCGCAAGAATATTCTTTTCAGATCCAGAAACAGCATCTGAAATAACAGGAGTGGATTTAAACCTTATTTTCAGGTTTAAAATAATCCTAGAAGTACTTGCGTGCAATGAAGAAATTGACTATAGAAAATTTGGAGATTATGCTAAGGAAACTGCAAAAATATATACAACCAACTACCCATGGAGAAATATGTCTGCAACAGTTCATAAAATCCTTTATCATGGAGAAGATATCGTTAAATATCATTTGGTGCCACTTGGAGATCTATCAGAGGAGGCTCAGGAAAAAAGAAACAAGGATTACAGACTTTATAGAGAGCACAATACTAGAAAAATTTCACGAAATTCAACAAATGAAGATCTATTTAATATATTATTGGCAACGTCAGATCCGTTCATCTCCAGTATTCGAAATCAATGGAAAGTGGAACATCGGGATTTAGATGAAGAAGCCAAAAAACTACTAAAGAACAGAAATAGTACAGAACAAAATATGGAATATTTACAATCAATATTTGAGTCAAATGAATAATAATCATAATTGCCTTTCATTGTTATTTAAGGTACGAAAAGCATACTATTAGTAAAAAATAATAATAAACAGAACCTACTATTGTTACAAATGCTATTAAAATTTATTGCAGTTTTTATTTTTAATATGTTTTTTAAAATGATCAAATTTGACAGCAAAAAATAATAAATTTTTCTGTAGTAATAGCAATATTTTTAGATAATATTATTAAAGTTTTTTTTTAAGTGTAACTATTCTTTGAGTGTAAACAAAATTGCAAATTAGACAGCAAAAAATTTTTAATTTTTCTGTAATAATAGCAAAATCGTTGATTTTACTATTTTTTTTTAGTGTAAAATTTTTTTTGAGTGTAACATTAAATAAATTCCATTATTACAAAACATATTTATAATTATTACTAATTTCCATATATTAAATTTTTTAATAAATAAACAAATAATAAACCCATATTTCACTATAAAAGTTAAAAAAATTCAAAAGTTCAACTTTGAGCTAGAATTCCTTAAAAAGTCCTCAATCAATTTTAATGTAATTAAAACTGAGTCAAACTGAACTAAATATCTATCCACTAAAATAAAAATTACTTCAATATTTTGATCAGTTCAAAAGTTACAGAATTTTGGCCAATGAAAAACGATTTTCAGCCACTGTGCAGCGGTTGGGTCGTGTATGGGCATTTTGTGAGATTGTACGTTTTGCTGTAGTGATATCAAATAGAGTTTGATATTTTGCTGATGGTAGAAGCTTGCTGGTGTTGTATATAGTGAAGTTAGCTCAGTTGAGTAAACTTGTCAAGGAGTAAATATTCATTTAAAAATTGTAATTTGTTTAAAAATAATTTTTTTTCAATGGGAAATGGAATTTGAGCACTTTAGTTGTGCATAGCTGCTAATATTTACAAAATATCAATAAAAATTTAAGAAAACAACTGTGTCACTATAGAGAACCACCCTTCTTTAATTTTTTAAAAAAGTGAATATTGTACCAGCTTGCTGGTATGTTATGTGGGTCGAGCATGATTGCTTAATAGCTTGATTGCGCGTGCATGCTGTTGTAGTGTATGGGCCGCTTTACTCTTTCGCCAAAACAACAAAACACATATTTAGAGTCCTGCTATAACCTTATACGTTTTTAACTTATTTCTAAAATTTTGGGTTGAAGTCTACTGATGAGTTCCTTAAGCAGGAATGAATTACATACAGACGTTGCATATCCAAAATCAACGAGAAAATTTTCTAAACTATTTTTCTTTTGTGCGTAATTTTGTTAATGTAGTGACGTTGTCTTTTTAGAAATGTAACTACATTTGTTTCGACTGTCACAAAAAATTAAACGTAAAATTAAATGTTGCGTACACCTCAGACCTCAAATAAAATTTGAAACAAAAGCGGAATGCAAGAGCTAATCAGAATTAACACATGAATCAAGAAAACAAGATTGCGCATTGCGCAGGACCGTTATATTATTTTCTGCCTGTGACGTAGATGTAGAATTTTGGTGTAAGCAAAGTACATACATACATTTATTTGTGGAATGTGCTCCCTCTCACACACTTTTTACAACAAACACACGTGTGTATTCTATATTGACGTACATATGTATATGCGCAGTAGAAAATTTTTTTGTACGGCTGAGTGTGCAATCTTGTTTTCTTGATTCATGGAACTAACATGCCTACATCAATGCTTAACTTACGGCGCAGAGCAGTACCACACGAGCTGCTGACGTGTGGTCCTTTAAAAATATTCGGTGGTTAAAGTAATTGATTTATATAAGGGAAAGGAAAGAAAAAAATTCGTTAACTTTTAGACATGGCTTATAAAAAATATACTTTAATATTCGAAATTTAGGGCCGGTTTGAGACTACGAAATATACTATAAAAAACGGCGCGGCATCGGCGTCAAAACAGACGAGTTGCCATACATGCAACTAGGGTTGCGCAGCGATTATCATCGTAATCGAAATCGCGATTAATCGCACCTTTTAATCGTAATCGTAATCGCTCGATTACGATTACAAATTCGTTCCTTTTTTAAGCAAAGAATTTATTCCAAATTTGCATACAGTTCAAATTCAATTCATAAAAATAAAAAATTTATATTTTTAATACAAAATATATGTATGTATGTATACTCGTATATTTGTATTTCATTGTCGCTTTAACAAATCATCACTAGACTTCAACCACACTTTTGAAAAGTTTCAAACCTCTTATCTTATCCACATACTTTCAAAAATTATTTGAGAATTTATATAAGCTTTTTGGAAAATCCAATAGAACAAGCGACTAGGCTCAGAAACGTATACAAAACACAAGAAACGATTTACATTCGATATGCATCTATTTTATTTTCCTTCACCCTAATACAATAAAAATATTATGAGGCAAAACGATAATTAAAATTCGATTTAATCACTTATTAAATTTATTATTTTATTTTATTTATTGTCCCAATTTTATTTCAAAAACGTCGTAATATCTAAAAACTTCATTACGATCGATACAAATATTTTTTATTTGGTTTGCATATATGTAGGTGCAGTTTGCTTTATATCGAGACCTCGCATTATTAAAAAAAGACATAGAAATACTAAAAAAAAGGTTATAGTTATAATTGAGTGTCCACAAGTGATGAATTAATATAATGATGAATGAATAACTTCGTATAAAAACGGTATAAATAATAATGTTTTTATGTGAACTTGTTCATTCATTATGATATAAATTCATTAGATGTGGACACAAAATTAATTAAAAAATAAATTAAGAAAGTAGAAATACATACATACATATACTTCGTCCTAGGAAAAGTTTCCTATCAAAAGATTGATTTAAAACAATTCGTACACTAATAGAAAACTAACGATCGAATTTTAAGAACAAAAATCTTGAATTTAGATTGTAGAAATTTTCACATTTCAATCTTGAAATTTGCTCGGTAAGATGGCGTTCTCAAATTTAATCATAAATTCTTAATTTATGGAATGAATTTTTAAAATTAAGAACGTGATCTTAATTAAAGATTTTTATTAAGAAAAAAGTCTTGAATTCGATCTTGAAATGAGATTTTATTCAAGATTACAATCTTAACTGCAATCTTAAAAAGAATTAAGATTTTGTTCTTGAATCAAGAATTTTCGCGTTTACCAGACTATTAAGATTGAAATGATTTGATTTCGAGTGTAAGATCTTATTTTAGCACGTCTTTTCCCTTGGTGTATTATTTTTGATACTAATAAGTTCTGATTTACGAACTTCATCTTAAGTGCTTTAAAATTTTCTAAAAGTTAAATTAAAACGCGAACCCGAGACAAAATAAGTAAATTTCTTTGGCTAAACCCATCTATATAGTTCGACTAAAACTCATGACGCAATTTATTTTGGTCTTAGAAAAACTGATAATAGTACAATTCCTTGATTAATCGCGTTTAATCGATAATCGCGATTAATTGCATATTTTTAATCGTAATCGCGATTATGAAAATCTGCGATTATTTGCAAACTTTACATGCAACCCTGATACATGAAAAGTCTTATCGTTCAGAAAAATTTATAAAACTTATCAAGTTTTATAGGATGTCAACTTAAAAATGTATTTTCCTTAAAATCAATGGATGAAGTTCATTTACGATGATTCGTTAATATTTTTTTTAAAAATACGTTGATTCAATGTACTCGTATACATTATTTCAATGAAAATTTTCTTTCTTTTACATGTAGAAACTCAAACTTAACAAAGTGCGTAGGTCAAAACAAATGAGTAGTACAAAAAAAAATAAAAGGAATGAGAATGAGTGTCTTGATTCAATGAAGTTTTTAATTAACTCAACGTACTCATTCTTTGTTTAAATAGAAATTTACGATAATATCTCTAGTTGTTCTAAGACATTTTTTGGCAAAGGATACCTGATGATCGCTAATGCAGATCAGTGAAACGCGCATATGATATCCAGCTAACCCCTCAATAGTCAATTTGAATGTATTTTGAGTAAAAAATAGTTTAGTGAATAATTTAAATAATAATTTGGGATTATTATTAGTGCGTTAACAAATGCTAAACTTAAATATACATATGTAAATATCAATTAAAAACTTATGCCGAGTACTTAACTATCACACATGTTCCAAAAAAAAAACGTAACCACTAATTACTAATGAAACCCTGTTTGATTCGTGATTGTGATAAATTTTTCTTACTCACGTGAACAAAATAGGTAATGCATGGACGTGATCCAACTTACAATAACTTCTCGACTTTCGCCAAAATGTATCTATTCGAAAGAAAGTTTCATTATCAACTCAATTTGGCACAAAGCAATACATTTTTAAATTTAAAGGCATCTTTCATTCATTCACACACACAAACCACTCCATGTTTCATGAGCTTTTTTTCTGATAAATTATTTAAATGTGTTTGTTACAAACGTGTAGGGCCTAACAAAGAGTAATTGGAAAAAGGCATTAACAAAGCAAGATAAAAAGCATCATTTAAAATTGGAAAAATATAAATAATTAAAATTATGGTCACATTTACGCAATTAAATTTCATACCAAACATTCATTACTGGTAAAGAAGAAACAAAGAATACAAATGAACACGACGAAAACACTGAATAGAATTAACAGCCAACTTACACGTTCATTAACATACGTACGTACGTACATACATACATATGTAATTGAACTTAATTCGAATCGTGTGAATACGTGGCAGGGATGGCAAAATTGGTACAATTATACTTTTTTGGTACCATCCAAACTCGAAGAGCAAAATAGTACACCAATGGTTACTTTAGTACAATTAAAGAATCTCCCCAGTTTTAATAACTTCAACAATTCGCATTTATTTTCATTGTTCAAAAGTGAAAATTGTGTATATGTCAATATGATACTCATGTTCTTCTAGCTTGAAAATAGAGTTGTAAATGTAAAACGCGACGAGAAAATCAAAAAATGATTATTTTTCTTCTAAATTCAGATAGTATCCTAAATTTCCTTAACATCCGAACCTGCAAGCAAATTAATGAAAACGATTCGGTAGCCTTTTTTCTGGCTACCGGCGATTATTTTAATAAAAGTAAGTAAAAATAATTGTTAATAAAAATATTTTAATAGAATTAAGGTCAAAAAGTAAAATTTTTGAAAGTTGTTAGTAAAATTTTAAAATTCTCAATCCCATCCCTGATACGTGGTAACAAAATAAGAATAGAGAACTAATGAAAAAAGGCAAAAGAAACTAAAGCAAATCAGAAGGGAAAAAGGGTTAGAGCACCATGACTGTGGGACCACAATAATTACACTCGTATTTAAATTGGCCAAGAAACCAGTAGAAAAGGTATAAAAATTTATCTTTCAATAACGTGAAAAATATATGTACATACATATGTATATATCTTTATATAAATATTCGATAAAATTAATGTCGATTTTAATTTAAAAATGCCAAATATATATTTTTTCCCAGTAAACGTTGCACGGTGGTGGCGCACAAACAATAAAAGTAGAGGACTTACGCAAGTAAAGTAGTGTAAAACGTTGAAGACTCATACAGGGTGGCCCAGAAAGACCGAAGTGGTGTAAATTCCTTATAACTTTTTATTTAAGACATATTTTTTTAATTTTTTGTTTTTTAAATACAGTAAATTTATAGGGAATATTTTTAGATTAGTTATTAAAAATTGTATCCCGCAAGTGGAGGCCATTTTCTGCTTCGCACAAATGATCTCTTTTCAACACATTTTCCATGACCTTTCGCAAAACTTCCGGTGTTATGTTGTTAATTTCGTCTGGAATATTGGTTTTTAATTCCTCAATAGTCCTAGGCTTATTAACATAAACTTTCCCTTTTAAATAACTCCAAAGGAAACAGTCTGGAGCGGTTAAATCCGGGGAACGCGGAGGCCAATTAAAATTGCTTCTACGCGAATTTATTCTTTCCCCAAAGATGTCGCGTAAAATAGCCATTGTGGCCCTCGGAGTGTGCGCTGTGGCTCCATCCTGTTGGAACCATATTTGCGGATGGTATTCCACGGCTGGCCTTACAAAATTTTCCAATATGGCCCGATATCGATCACCATTGATGGAAATGGCGACATCTCTTTCATTTTCCAAAATATATGGACCAATGATCCTTTCTGAAGAAACACCGCACCAAACAGTACACTTAACTGGGTGTAATTGTCGTTGATGAAGTACTCTCGGGTTTTCCTTAGCCCATATCCTAAAGTTTTGCTTGTTAACAAACCCATTTAATTGGAAATGGGCTTCGTCACTCATAAATAAGTTATGAATAATGGAAATGGAAAGAGATCATTTGTGCGAAGCAGAAAATGGCCACCACTTGCGGGATACAATTTTTAATAACTAATCTAAAAATATTCCCTATAAATTTACTGTATTTAAAAAACAAATAATTAAAAAAATATGTCTTAAATAAAAAGTTATAAGGAATTCACACCACTTCGGTCTTTCTGGGCCACCCTGTACAAATGTTGATTATAATATTTTGAATTATCGTCAGTCACAAAAAATTAAACAGATCTAATGTATTTTTTTATCTAGAGAATATTTCTAATTCACGGCTCAAGCAAAAAAAAAAATCAAATTAACGAAATCGATTTATTTGGTATAGAAACTTATTAAAATCTGATTCTCTGTTCTAACCATCTGATCAAGAGCGTATGTGCACCCTTGCACTGTCTTTGGTGGAAGAGAACTTTTTTCTTGGCCAACTACGACAGCTTTTTTTCAAACCTTTGTTAAATCGACCCAATAAATTGCCATTATAATATTCGTCTTTGATTACACTGTGCTAGTTCAAAAATGTAACAAGCGAGCGACCTGGTGGGTAAACCTAATTCGAGTATGTTGAATACAATTCTGATAAGAATTTTTACGTTAGCTCTTGTTTAAAAAATAATGAAGATTGAAAACTTGGTTAAAAGCACCAGAAAATCGCAATTTTTCCCGGTTTTCTGCCTTTCATTTTTGTATCAATTAAAAGAACATATTATGGGCGAGCATGCGTCCGAAAGAAATTTAAAAAAAAAATTGCAAAAAATTAATTGAAATAATTCCCCAATTAAAAGAAAACTTCTAATGTTTTTTTTTCTAAAATTATTTTGCACGACGTAAGTTTATCAAGACATGTCTTTTCAATCGATATATGTATATCGATATAAAGGTTAATAAATGGTAGAAAATTAGGAAAAATTGCAGGTACTTTTAACCAAGTTTTCAATCTTCATTATTTTTTAATAATAGTTAGCACCATTGGATTCAGCGTACTCGAATTAGGTCTACCCACCGTGTGTGTCCCCGGATTGTTACAAAAAAGTTTACAATTCAAGCACAGTGCGTTTTTTACCCTTTTGAACTCAGTGAGTGTGGTTTATATGCGTAGAAACCCAATGTTTATTGCGGTTGAACAGCGACAAACACTCCCACTAAGTTTTCATACAATTGCGTTTGCTTGACTGTGGGCGAGCGCTACACACATCTTGGAGAAAGCTTTGCCATACCCATGTGATCATTCGAAATTTAAACCACTGACTAATGTGAGATGCTAACACTATAGCATAAATTTTTTAAATTTTTTCGAGAGTAAAGACCTCAACTGGCTGTCCAGAACATTTGACATCTTCCGTGCTTGTACAGCCACAACGAACTTCATTCAACCACTTTTTTACCATTGAAATAGATAGTGAAGAAGTGGGTTTTCCTCTTTCCTTTTTTTTTAATTTTTTCGTTTGCCCAACACAAATTGTGACAGGTGTCAACTGAGAGTTACCTGTTGACAGAGCAGTATTGCTCTTTCAGTTAAGTTAAGAGACGGGAAATGTAATAATTCACGGACTTATTGCCTCACCCTCGCATGTACATATGTATGTACATTAGAGTGGCCGTTAGTTGTATGGAGAATTTATTTTGTTGATTTCTTCTACTCTCACCCCCCAGTTCAGTTTTATGTAAAAAAAATATAAAAAAATTCATACCGATAAGTTGCGTTTTAGGGAGTGCGTCCGCCGCTCAAAGTTGGCCTTCAAGCCCACATTTCAATATAATTTTTTGCATATGAATATCTTTTAAAAAAATCATTTTACAAGAATATGACAGTCAATAATAAGTCAACAATTAGTCTCAAAGAAAGTTTTTTGCTAAAATTAATATTTTAGAAAATAATGAGGAAAATAACCAACATAATACCAAAAATTTTATGTAACAAAATTATATTTATATGGAAATTTTCTATATTAAGCATGTACAATAAGAGCTTATATGCATATATTAAATTATTTCATACATATACATATAGTCAAAATAAAACTTAACAAAAAAAATTACATTGAATATATGTGCTTGAGAGCCAACTTTGAAGACCGGACGCACCCTCTAAACACAACTTATCGGTATGAATTTTTTTTACATAAAAATGAACCGATTTGGGGGTGAGCCCCAAATGTACATATATAAAGCTTAAAAAATTTTCGTTTTAATTTAAACTTTACACCGGGTTCTTCGAAAATATAAGCCTGTTGATTTCTATGTTCTCACTGATATTATAAATGAGTAAGTGCGTTTGTTTGTTTGCTACGCTTTCACGCCCAAACCACAAAACGGATTTTGAAAGTTCTTTCCCCAATAGAAAGCTACATTAGCTGCATCAAACATAGGATATTTTTGTATCCAGTTTGGAACCTGTTTTTTATTTAGTTTGTTTTTTGAAACTTTTATTTGGCCTTTTATTTTAAAAATAGTAACTATTTTATTAAGCTTGTTTATTTAACAATATTTTGACACGCCTTTATGTGTCTTCTTCTTCGTCTTTTTTTAACCACACAACGCGATCAGAGCCACGTGTAAACGCTAGTAAACAATAAAGTTTAAAATTTGATTTTTATGAGACATATTATAAAGGTTTCATTTATTCTATTTTGAAGACTCGTTTTTGTGAATGTTAAGTTAATCCGAATACAGAAAAAGACAGTTACATTTAATCATTTATTTGATTTTTTCATAAGGTTCGTTACGGTTTCAATTAAGTTAAGATTTCAACAAAAATTAAATAACGTTTTTTTTAAACTCAAATGAAAAATTAGTAAAACGGGTTTTAAGGGAACTTTAATTTTTTTTAAATTAATTTTACAAAAAGAGTTTTACGAGTGTGGAAAAACTGAAAGCTTTTTTAACTCTTTAACACTCACATGAAAACGATTCAATGTTACAAATATGTAAACATGGTTTCCTTCGTTATTTTTAAGAACGTATAGACTTTTTTAAAATTAAATATAAAATTTATAAATATTTAAATTACACTGTGCAACAGTACAGTCTGCACGGTTCTGACAGTATAGATTCGATAGTATTACAACGCCTATACGCAGTTTGACGATATTGGTGACCAATTAATTTTTATGATCATCTAAAGATTTCCAAAATCCGTGCACCCCAAAAAAATGGTGTCATCATTTTTTCGCCAACAGCTAATTCAGACTATCACTAAGTCTTTATATATATAAGTCCAAACTATATATGTAGCTAAGAGTCCTATAAATAAACATCATGAACATTTGGCGCCGAAAAAATTATTTCTTCATGCACTTTTTTTTTGCAAAAGTGAAGTAAAAATTTTTTTGTTCATTTCATTCGGAATAACTAAAAGGTAATCCTAAGTTTTTGCTAACAATATCTGGCAACACCATTTGAACGTGTCTAGGCTCCCTAATAGGTCATACAGATAACTTTTTAACACAAAAAATTTTCTCTATATTTATAATTTGAACGGGCTAAAGTTTGTATCGCTTTTTAAGCCAAATTACATGTGATAATTATCAATGAACAAATAACATCAAAGTAAGTTGTAAATATTCTGACAACTCATAGTTGAACGGAACAGCCGCCCGTTTTCGAAGGCCACTAAACTTCATCACTTCATCATCAGCGTTCTTCTGTGTTGGTCCACTGTGTGTGGTGTCAGTTGATGTAGATTTCTGCCTTATATACGAAACTTTCTTGCAAATGGAATACGTGAATTGTTTTGATTCGTCGTATTTTAATTTGCTGAAACGCGTTTTGTAATGAAAGTCCAAATTTACCATCTCTAATTTACAACAGACTTACCATTGTCGTTTATTCTTTACTAATTATGCACATGTGAGTTAATTTGCAAATTTTTATTCTACTTAAAAAAAAATTGTCGTTTTTCACAATTTGTCTACACTAAACATTTTTTTCTTCGAAAATCATATAATTAATGCACACTTTCCTTTTGAGATTCAGCTCCACTTTTTGCAAAGAAAAGTATAGTCTGGTAAAAACAAAAATTTAACATCCGATTTTATTTAAGGGAGTCAGTCAAACCGCCAACGTGTCGACTGCTGAAATTCTCCGTTGTTTACAAACTTTTCGTTTCATGCGTTCGCTTCGACTGCAACTGTTTACATCAGGGATGCCCAAAACTTCCTTATTGAAGAGCAAACACATGTAAATAAAAATTAATTTTTATTCAATATTTTTTTCTATTTTGCACTTGCGTGTATACAGTGAAGAACGACAAAAACAAACTAATAAGACAAATTTGTTTGTATATTTTGTATTGCTAGTGCGGGGTGATGTATCGCTTTTACTAAAACAAATGAGCACCAAGCGCATAGGACTGGAGCAACGCTGATTTACATTTAGTAGCAGAAGCGTAAGCAGAAGCAAAAGCAATTACACAAATCAGAAGTTTTTAAATGCTGCTTCTCAATACATTCTAACTAGAGTGCGATCTGGTTTCGTAAATAAACATATAAAATACACTTGGTCAAATTGTCGTTAAATGTCAACAATGCAGAATGCTCTACTCAAGTGATTTAGAATACTGTCATTTCAATAACAAAATTACATTGCAAAAATAATCCCTCTAACAATAGTTTTCAATACAGTAATATGAACTTTGTTTCTTATCTAGAGAATTTTGTTATTTTCTATAAAATTAATGACTGGATTATCCTTTTGATTATTTGATATATTAAATGGGTCCACAATGTATAAAATCATACAAGAATGGTTTTTTTTAACAAAAAGTTTTTCTTTTTTAAAAGTTGAACGCGTATAATCTTTGCATTCCGTATGTATTTTCTAATGGATTTCCAATTTAGCAGTGATAAAATTCCAAGCTTTTGTGATTGCAAAAACGATCTTATGTGAGATATCATGTATGCATACATTCTTATATGGCTCCATATATAAAATCTTATATTTATGTATAAATCCACATATGAAGAGATTCATAATTAAATTTTCATATATGAGTTCATATATTATAATACATTTCATATATTAGTCCATATATTAGTTCATATATAATAGTTTCGCCATGTATAATTCCATATATTTCCATACATGAATTCATACATATTCATATATATTTATATACATTCATATATTAAAAATATATGGACCATATATAATTTTTTTAGCTGGGTGTACATAAAAAGAGGATCGAAATAATGTAACTGCAAAAGTTTATATGTCAAGATCATTAGCAGTCTACATTTAAATGGTCATTCAAAGAAAGAACTTAACAAGTAGTAATTAAAAAAAAAATCAAAAAAATCGACTGCGACCAACTTTGAACCGTTAAATATCCTAAGTGGTCACTCTACATGAAAAATCATAAAAAAATCCTAAAATGATATCCATTTTGGCCTAATTCGCCAACTTTTTATTTTTATTATTTTTTTTTGTATTAATAATTGTATTAATTCTTGGTCGCCAATCGATCGATGTAAGAATCATCAAATTCGGTCGGTCCACGCTTTCGATTTATATAGTGCCGCAAAGGAACACACTTACAGACACACATACATATGCTGATAAATACAACATCCTTCTTTGCGTCGCGCAGTCGGGTAAAAAGAACCTCCATTAAAATTAGTTTCATGCGGAATACGTTTTTTAAGTTAGGTTAGGCTCGCCATATCGAAAATTAAATAATAAAATAGTACAGTAATTAAAAACCAGAAGTTGGGAAGAAAAACTGCATGAGAGTTGCACCCATGCACGCTCACTAGCGATTCGTTTTTTTAACGCTCACGCAGGATTTGGATAAGAGATAGAAGCAGTATATGAACATAAACCATATGATAGGTATAACCGGATTTTATTTTCCACTATTTCAGAAAATTAATCGAAAATTTAAGTTCTCTAAATATAAACGAGACGACATAAAAGGCTTGTTCAATTGAAATCATCTATAAGGTCTTGGTTATCTAGGCGCACAGTAGTTCCGGAGATATAGAGGTGCAAAAAGTGCATTTTTTAAGACATACTCACACAGAAAAAATTATTGTCGAATTTTTTTCAATTAAGTGATTTGTTTAAAAAAAATATATTTTTGATTAAAATTTTAATTGAATATATGTTTGTTTTAATTGAGTTTACTTCTCTTTCAAAAAAGTGTTATCAAGAGAGCTTAACTCAGAATACTGTGAAATGGTAAATAATTATAACATATTAATTGCATGTAAATAATATAACTTCTGTTTTTATGTTTGAAAATCGAGCAATTTTTTGTAGTATGCCACATTGTTTTGAAAAAATATTTTCAATTTAAATACCCAATTAAACATTTAATTGGTTTTAATATTTTCTATGCAAGCAAAAAATATATTTTAGTTAAAAAAAATTTAATCATTCTAATTTTGACGTGCGTTGAAAAAAATAGAATATGGAAATAAAAAAACATATTAATTTCTTTCCTCATTTCTTAACAAGGAATTAATAATAAGAAATGCAAGCTCATTGACCAAATATGGATGTTAAGTTAGTACATTGATGGTATCCGGTGTTCGATGCAAATCGTCTTGCGTAAGTATATGTATGTGTGTATGCAAAATATCGTATCCTTTATTTAAAATCCAATCAGAAAATACACACACACAATTCAAAGAAAATTTACGGTATTATTTACACCTACGCAAGCCTATCAAACACCGAATACGGCCATTGCACTTTTTTGCAATATTCGAACTTAAAAATCCATACGATGCATGTGTTTGGTTTTTGCTACAATAGACAAATGTTTTCCTTTCTTTAATTTTTTACAAATATGTAAATAATATAATTTTTTATACTTTTATTCTATTAAATTGTTATTCTATTAATTTTTTAATCAAATTTTTAAAAATATTTCAATTAAATTTTAATTGGATCTTTAAGAAAACATCAATTAAATTTTTAGTTAGTGTAATATTTTTTTAATTGAAAAAAAAAAATTTCAATTAAAATGAATGAGTTAATACTACAATTTCCGTGATTGGTTGAAAACTAGTTCATATTTTAATTGAATCTTTGTTTTTTTAATTGAATATTGTTTTAACTTTTTTCTGTGCACTGACCACTGACACACTCATAAAATTGATGAAGCACTTCCGCTATAGCTAGAGAGCTAAATTTGGTACACGAGAAGATCTAGAACTAGAAAAATCTGAAAACTCAAAAATTTTAACCAGGATGGCGGGGCTACGCCCATGAAAATTAAAATTTGTACTATTGAGCTGAAATTCGATATAGAGCTGGGTATAGGTAAGAAGTAAAATAAAAAAATCTGAAAACTTGGGATTTTTGGCCAGGTGGGACGGGCCACGCCCATGAAATTCGGAATTAAAAAAGCTAATATAAGGCGCTTAATGGAAGCTATTGTATTGAAATTTGGCGGTAATGCAAGGCTACGAATTTGTTATTAAAAAAGTGGGCGTTAACACGCCCATACAATTTAAACCTCATTTTAATGCCCTGCGGCTCAGCATATTTAGATATACTATTTATGTGGTTATTATTATCCGTTTGCAACGAAACTTGATACGAATACTAAGCACTAGCCAAAAAAAAAATTTTGCGTTTGGAAAAGTGGGCAGGGTTACGCCCATAAAAATAAAAAATTAAAAGTTGCGCTAGGAAGATGAAATTTGATATATAAGTAGGTCTAGGTGAGAAACCAACTAGAAAAATTTGACAACCAGGACATTTTAGTTAGAGGGGCGGGGCTGCGCCAATAAAAATTAAAAATCAATAGTTGCGCTTATGAGCTGAAATTTGATACACAAGTAGGTCTAGGTGAGAAACCAGCTAGAAAAATCTGAAAATTCATAAAATTTTATCAGAATGGGCGGGGCCACGCTAATATTATTTTGAACTAAAAACTTAATATCCAGCTTTTAATTTAAGACAATTTAGTGAAATCGTGCATACGCTTTGCACGTGCACAATACTTTAAACTATCACCTTAAAAAGTGGGCGTGATTATTCCCATTAAATGTTAGTCTTGTGTTTAATCTACTTTGGTCTAGTATAGTTTAGAAGAAAATTAGCATGAATTATAAGCGCTGCTTACAACAAAATTTTGAGTTAGAAATAGAGGGAGAGGTAATGCTGATAAAATTTAAAGGTATAATTCGCGCTGGAGAGCTGAAATTGTATACACAAATAAGTTTAGCTGCGTAAGCCAATGGGAAAATCTTAAAACAAAAAAGTTTTACCCGGTAAACGGGGCCACGACGTTAAAACTCCAATTCGCACTAGCGAGCTTAAATTTGATACACAAATAAATTTAGATCAGAGATCACAAAGAAAAATCTGAAAAACCAGAAATTGCTATCAAGTGGTGGAAATAAGCACTTCAAATTCAAAATTAAGATAAATTTTATTAAAACTTTTCATACACATTGCACTTATCCAAAATAAAGGTAAAGGGGCCAGTACCATAAATATTTTACATAATATTATACTATAGACTGCTGACATTTTTATACAAATAGTAATTGATGTACTCAATCGGAAAATCTAAAAATTAAAGCACCATCTAGCCTATTGAAATTTTGCATGCGCATTGGGAATATCCTTTTGACTTATGTATTCTATGGCTAAGCAGACTTTAATATGTAAATATATTGAGAAAATAGACGGCGTCACGTCCACTAAAATTTACGCTGTATTTTACATGTTTCTTTCCAGACGACTCTTAGCAGATTGCGTACACACTAGTTACCCCAGTGTAATGACACAATAGTGCATTTTTAAGGTCTACAATTTAATACCCATCACGCTCTAACCCATTATTTTATGCAACTATGCCATTTTCATCTGGCACAGTGATCATTAATAGAAATAAGACATCCCAGCTAAAAAAAATATGTATGGACCATATATGATATCTCATATATGGTTCGGATCCGAAAAATTAGGATATATAATTATATATATTCATACATCTTCATACATGTCTGTGTAAATTCCCTCCACAGTATGCAAAGTTCATACTCATACACTCTTGATTCACAAAAGCGCACTGCTGTGCAATAAATTAAATTTTTTAGACTTGAGAGAGATGTTGTTTTTAATGAAACATTTGTTTGGACAAATAATTCAAAACGAACTAAAAGTCATTTCATTCATCAAAAGGTGAATCAATTATTTAAAAAACACAAATCATATTCGTACATACAGTTATCTTAAGAAATCAGATAAAAAACTAATGCAACTAATTATAAAAGAAAAACTAATCCCTCCAACAATAGTTTTCACCACAGTAATATAAAGTTTGTTCCTTATCTAGAGAATTTTGTTATTTTCTATAAAATTAATGACTGGATTATCCTTTTGATTATATTAAATTTATATTAAATGGGGCCACAATGTATAAAATCATACAAGAATGGTTTTTTTGTATCAAAAAGTTTTTCTTTTTAAACGTTGAGGGTACGCATATAAACTTTGCATACCGTATGTATTTTCTAATGGATTTCCAATTCAGCAGTGATAAAATTCCGAGCTTTTTTGATTGCAAAAACGATCTTATGTGAGATATCATGTATGCATACATTTTTATATGCTCCATTTATAAAATTTTATATTTATATATGGATCCACATATGAAGAGCTTTATAATTAAATTTTCATATATGAGCTCATATATATATATAATACATTTCATATATTAGTCCATATATTAGATCATATATAATAGTTTTACCATGTATAATACCATATATTTCCATAGATGAATTCATACATATTCATATATAGTTATATATACATTCATATATTAAAAATATATGGACCATATATAATTTTTTTACTTGGGATACTAGAAATTTTAAGTTTAAAAAGTGTTATTATTGAACATTATTCAAAAAGTAGTCAAATCCTCACAAAAACATAAATGTGAAAAAAGGCCAAGTTCCTGTCCAAAATTTCTGCCATTAAAAGTAGTGAGATATTAATTTTGACCAAGTTCTTTTTGTTTGCCACAATACCTAACACAGAAATATGTTATGTATTATATAAATATGTAATCGTAAGGGTGTCATATAATTTCTAGAAAATCTGCTAACTTGGCAATGTTTTTAATTTTCTAAAAAAGGAGAGAAAAATTTTTCTTTAAATCGGTAAAAATATTTTCAAGTTAGCAGATTATCTAGAAATGATATGACGCCGTTACGATTACAAATTTATATAATAGATAACATATTTCTGTGTTAGGTATTGTGGCAAACAAGAACTTGGTCAAAATTAATATCTCACTACTTTTAATGGCAGATATTTTGGACAGGAACTTGCCTTTTTTCACATTTATGTTTTTGTGAGGATTTCAATATAATACTTTGCATAGCATTGTCCAAGTTTGCATATCATTCACTATTTTCCTTCGACATTCTTCAACTTGCCTCAGAAATTTGTTACTAATTAGATGTAAACTTTCTATTTGGAACCGTTAGATAAATCAAATCAGTTGGAAAGTGTTATGATAAATCTCTGACTGTTAGTCCAAAATTTTTTTCAACTTAAAACGCATTCGTTTTTAAATATGTATTGTATCGAAGAATAAAATTTAATAACTATTTATTTGGTTTTTTTTTAGTTTAAACTTTAAACACAGTTTTTAATATTACTTTTTTTCATTGTGGTTCGCTTGTCTTACAAATAGTATGAACTTAATTATTTTTGATGGAGTTCATTCGTCTTCTTTTGGTAATTATGAGTATGTAAGAAGTGTATAATCAAATAAGGGAAAAAAATTTAAATGTTGTTGTGTGTGAATTAAATAAATGAAAAAAGTGATTTTAATTACGAATGAAAAGCGTCTCAACAACTTCCGCTATTTACACACAGACTGGGTTAGTTAGTCAGACCCAAAATACTGAAACAAAAGTTATCCGTCCGTCGAGATCAAACAATATCATTGGCTCAAGAAATTATAAACAACTACTCGTAACTACAAAAAATAACGACAATCAAAACAGTGTACACAAACTGGGTAGTTTCAATAATTATTGGCCACTTGCTTTCAGACGGAAATCTTTGGACTGGAATTCGAAATTCGCCTACACAATCACACCTCATCGAGGATATTTTCTCCATGGAATAGTTGCAAGTGTGTGTCGCTCAAGTACGAGAAGGCATGAACTCGTGTAAGTGTGCGTGTGCATTTAATTGTGTCTTGGTCCTATATGTACATACGAGTATGTGTGTACATACATATGTATACGTTTGCATGTTTATTTGTTATTACCCCTGTAGACCAAACAGCAATTTTTAAGCAGTTATTATTTTCAGTAACGTTTTTTTTTATAGACCAGGACAAAACAAAATGATGATATCGGTGATGACGATGATGATGGTGGTGGTGGTGGCGGCGGCGTTGCTAAAACAATTATTTAAAAATACACAGTAAGTAAGCAACAGCAAAAAAAAAGAAACAAAATACAAAATACAGAACGATAATTACTATCGAAAGGTATAAAAAATACAACCGCAAAATTATTAAGCCTTATGTTGTTCTCTGTAATCACTCTTAACCTTCACTAAACAGAGACTATAAGGACTTATAATAGGCTCGATGAAACTAAGAAATACTTTAACCCTTTCAGAAGAGGAGATACGTATGTATATTGTGAAGGAAAACGCAAAAATTTCCCTTGTAAGTTCCAAATTCCATATCTAATTTGTTTATATACTGAAGATCGCACGTTTTGCTTACCACAAATATGTATGTGTACACACAAAAAAAACCATTTAGAATCGTTAAAAATAGGGTTAATTTTACATTTTTTGGCAATGATTTTTCCTCATGTGTGTTTCACGTTAATTTAACATGATTTATAGTAATTGTCAAAGAAAATTTTTCCGTTTGTTACTGTTAGAATCAAAATGAAGAATCATGTTGAATCAAAGATATTTCAAGTTAGATCAACATGAATTTCATTTAATGTAGTAATTGTATTTTATTAATTATTTAACTTATGTGCGGTTGACATAGACATCAGAAAAATGTTTGTATATAAATTATAGTTGGCTTCCCCGGCTAAGATTTGAACTCGGAACTCTATCTAGGCGCACAGCAGTGAGCCAGGCCAAGTTCCGGCCAATTCACGGAGTGTGTTAGAATTAGAATAAATTAATGTTACCTCATATGCGAAGTTTGAAAGTTTTACAATGAAAGGTTCCGGAGATATGGAGGCATATTTTAAGACATATTCACTGACCACTGACACACTCATCAAATTGATGAAGCACTTCCGCTAAAGGTAGAGATCTGAAATTTGGTACACGAGTAGATCTAGGTGAGCAATGAACTAGAAAAATCTGAAAACCTGAAAAACTAAACCAGGTGGGCAAGGTTACGCCCATAAAAATTAAACCTTGTGCTAGTGAGCTGAAATTTGGTACACAAGTAGAACTCACATAATCACCTAGAAAAATCTGAAAACTCGAAAATTTTTACCAAGGGTCCGAGGCTACGCCTATAAGGCTCAGAATTAAAAACACATATCTAAAGCGTTTAACTCAACCGATTTTATTGAAATTTTGCACACATGTTGCAATAATACAAGGCTATAAATTTTTGTTTAAAAAAATGGACGTTAGCTCGCCTACACAATTTAAACCTCCTATTTCATGTACTTCCGGTTAGCACATTTAAAGGTACTATTTATGTAACTACTATTATCCGTTTCCAACGAAACTAAACGGAAAGACAAAAACTAGCCAAAGAAAATTTTGGATTAAAAAAGTAGGCGGAAACACACCCATAAAAATAAAAAATTTAAATTTGCTCTAGTGAGCTGAAATTTGATAAACGAGTAGTTATAGATTAGAAAATTACTAGAAAAATCTGAAAACCCAAAAAGTTTACCAACGTGGGCGGGGCTGCGCCCATAAGGCTCAGAATTTAAAATACAAATCTAAGGCCTTTAACTGAACGATTTTATTGAAATTTAAAGTTTAATAAGCTTTATTAAGAAAACCTTTCAAAAAGTAGTCAGATCCTCACGAAAACATAAATGTGAAAAAGGCCCAGTTCCTTTCCAAAATTTCGGCCATTAAAAGTAGTGAGATAAAAATTTGTACCAAGTTCTTGTTTGACACAATACCTATCACTGTAATATGCTATGCATTATATAAATTTATAATCGTAAGAGTGTCATATAATTTCTAGATAATGTGCTTACTTGCAATATATTTACATTTATAAAAAAGAAAAAATATTGTCAAGTTAGCAGATTATCTAGAAATTATATGACACTCTTACGACTATAAATTTATATAATGCATAGCATAGTACAGTGATAGGTATTGTGTCAAACAAGATTTTTTTTCATTTGGACGATTTTTTCAAATTTTGCGACTTATTTTAGTGTAAGAAATTTTTTTTTAATTTTGGCGATTTTTTTTTTGGGTTTGGCGATTTTATAATTTTTAGATTTTTTAGTTTTACCGTGTTTGAAAATTTCAATTTCTTACGATTTCCAAGATATATCAAGTTGTCAAAATTACACAGTCAAAATTGCATTAAGTGATGGACCACCCTTTAATTTAAATTTTTTAAATTTTAGTGTTAATTGTTTTAGTCTATACAGAAATACACTAATTTTACATATTTCAAGTGTCAATATACGTATGTACATACAATTATATGTATATTACATGGGATTTTAAAATTTTTCGTCGCTCGTTTTGGAACACCTTTAAATTTTTAATTCTCATGTATTTGTTGTTGTAGCGTCCAAGGTTCTACATACTCTATCCAAATTTCAGGTATGTAGCTCTAACGGTTCCTGAGGGAATACCGTGTAACGGACTGACGGACGGCGTAGCGAAAACAATAGGGTACCTTTTTTCACCTTTGGTGTACGGAACCCTAAAACCGAAAAAAATCGCCAAAACGCGAACAATGCGCCAAAACTAAAATAATTGTTTATATGAAAAAAAAATCGCCAAAATAAAAAAAATCGCAAAAATGAAAAAAATCGCCAAAATGAAAAAAGATCGCCACAGCGAAAAAAAACGCCAAAATTAAAAAAAAAAAAACATCAAACACTGAAAAAAATCCCCAAAACGATCAAAAAAAGTGCCAAAACTAAAAAAATTTTCAAAATCAAAGAAAAACGCCAAAAACCGAAAAAATCGTCAAAACCAAAATAATCACCCATATGAAAAAATGCCAAAATTAAAAAAATCGCCAAAAATAAAAAAATCGCAATAGTTAAAAAAACTTAAAAAAACAAAAAACACCGCCAAAACGAGAAAAGTGACAAAAAGTGCAAAAACGCAAAAACCCCAAAACTTAAAAAACGCTTAAAACCTAAAAAAACTCAAAATCGAAAAAAATGCCAAAACTATATTTTATATTGGTTAAAACTCGTATTGAATTACATATCTCGTGTCCGTAGGGAACCCTTCGTGCGCGAGTCAAAGTCGCACTTCACTGAATTTATTTACATATTAGTGTGAAACTTATATGCGAATAAAACTGGACATCACGGACATAATATAAAAATTGTCATTTAATAAAATTAAAACTGGACATCACAACATTTGAAAAATAATTAATATAATTAAATTGTATAAATAAAAATAATCACGGCACAAACACAAATTATCACAGTTTAGTTTTCTATCACAGATTAATCAGACTGTATTGCAATTGAATATTACAATTTAATGTTGTCTTTATCTTCTTTGTTGTTCATCGTTTTATTGACCTGTTCCTGTATTCTTAAACTTTCCAGAGTGTATCTCTCATTATGTTTATTTTCTCTATCTAACATGTTAACGTTTTTAAAACATATATTGCGCCCACTCTCTTTTATATGTTGCGATCAGCGTTGCCGTTGGTGCTACTCAAGTAGCAATTTGCCACTTTGTCGACTGCTTGGATACTATTTTGCTACTCAAACAAAATGCACCCAAATTTTATACTTTTTCCAATTTTAGCCTCTTTTTGATACTTTTTACTGAATGAAGATGTACTTTTTCCTACTATCGGTTTTATTAATACATATATAAGTTGTGCTGTTTCAATATATTGGCTTGTAAGCAAGCTTAAAAGACATCGTTTTTCTTCTGATGCGTGTTAACTTATGCATATCTTTCGAATAATTAATATGCCCAGGCTTGATTATATTATATCTCTGTCTGTATGAGTTTATCGTCGCAATTATTTTTTTTTTTTGAAATTTGCTGCTTAAAATATGAGGTTTGGTGTAAGAAATCATGTCCTAATTTTTCAGTTCAATCCGACGTTGCCTAGTCGTGCCTAGTGGGGCCGAAAGTTCCCCAAATTGTAAAAAAAAAATTATAAGTATGCCAAATTTCAGCTTCCTATGTCATGAATTTTTTTTAATACATGTATTTATTTATTGTATCTTCAAATATGAACTAGCAATAAGTATTCAAATCTTAAATCTAAAAAATTATTATTAGGACCGACCAGTGTCGGATATAACCTTAGTGATAGTTATAAATAATACATAAGTATTGATAATCAAAAAGGAAGAAATAAAATATTTTTAAGCAGTCCTATCTGGAGTGTTGAGTATAAGAGCCCTTGTGTCCTTTGTTTTTTAGGCGGATGTGTCCAGTAAAATTCAAGATGTTACTAGCAAGCGGATTACGATGTGACTCGAGTTTTATTAAATATTTGCCTGCAAATTTTGCAATTTCTTCAATCACTATTGGCATATTTAAATCACGATGTATATTTTAATTGTTCATGTAGCATGGAGCCGATGTTATTAAGCGTAAAATTTTGTTTTGCATTTGTTGGATTCTGTCGACATTGGAAGCTGAAGCAGTGATCCATTTTTGAATATCGTAGCATATATACAGCATATAGGTTTCAAAAGCGACTTGTATATCAAAAGATTGCAATCTAGACTGAGAGTTGAATTTCAACCAATCAGCCAATGTACTTGGGTTAACTTTAGTTTCATTTGTGTTAGGTTTGACTCAATATATTGTTTCCCCATGTCAGTCTTCGATTAAGGTCTATACCAAGATATTTCACATGTAAATGTTGAGGAACAATTTGATTATTGATTCTAATGAGGGAACAATTATCTTTTCTTAGGGTAAATGTTTTCTGAGCACACTTCTGTTCGTTTACCTTTATTCTCCATAAGTTTAACCAAAGTTCCAGGTGGGTAATATGTTCCTGAAGATATCGGGATACCTCGTGAGGGTTTTCGTTCATACTAAGGTAGGCTGTATTATCGCCAAATGTATTACTGCCAACATGCATATCACAAGTATATATCAAATACAAAACTGGCCCGGGGGAGATAGTTACAGGCATACTTATAAAGTCTTCTTCCACAACAGTGAACTTCAGGGCAATAATGTAACTTTCTAATAGATTTAGAATGTTTGTTTGGTAGGTAAGTCTTCAATTTTAAAATTAGGCCTTCATGCCACACTTTATCAAATGCCTGCGAAACGTCAATAAACAGTGCAGAACAGTACTTCTTTTATTCAAATGTTCTTCTTATACATTGAACCAATCTATGCGTTTGTTCAATGGTGCTATGCTGACTTCTAAAACCAAATTTATGGTCCGGGATGCACCCATCATCAGTTAGAATTGGGGACAATTTTACATGAGTAATTTTTCAAAGAGCTTTGACATTGTTGACAGTAAACTTATTTGCTTATATGACTCAGCCTTGGTAAGGTCTTTGCTTGGCCTTGGAATCATTTTATCTTGGCAAGTTTCCAGCTGTGTGGATAATACTCCAGTCGTAAAAAAGAGTTAAAAATTAATAACAGGATTCTAGTTGCAATATGATGCAAGTTAATCAGGTTTTTTTACTAATTCCATCAATTACTGGAGCTTTCTTCGGGTTGAGTTTTGCAATTAGTTTTTGAACATCACGTGTCTTAAATTTTATTAGTCGAGGGGGTAGAGCTACTACACTCGGCAAATTATTAACACCAGTACATGTGTTTAGGGTAAATATGGATTTTAAATGCTCAGCAAATATGTTACCATTTTTAGTATCGCTTCTGGCCCAACCTCCGGTAGATGTGCGCAGAAGTGGTTTAAACTTAACGGGTGTTTTAAGGTTTCTAGCAGCGCGCTACAAAGGGTAATTAGCAGGTGTGACATCCAGACACCCCAGATAATTTTGAAGAGATGCAGTTTTTCTAGATGCAAGCAACTTTTGGAGTCGTTTATAGCACTCTCTTAGTCTAATTTTATGCTGGGGAGATCTGCGTTGTTGTCATTACCTTCCAGCTCTCCTTTTTTCACATACGAGACGTTCAATATTCATAGAATAAATTCTATTAAAACCAGTCTGCGAATGTGAGGTATTAGCATGTTCAGTAGCCTGTTTAATATTTTCATTAAGGTTGGCAATATATACAAGTTTTATTTAAGCTTTAAGTCCTTTTGCAAATAATTGATAACAATATTTATTATTTTATCGATATTTCGCAGCAACGTTGTGAAGCTACACATACACATACAATATCGATAAAATAATAAATATTATTATTAATTATTTACAAAAGGACCTACAGATTAAATAAAACTTGTATATATTAAACTAAAAGGTCGAATAAATTATTATAATATTAAGGTTGGCAATATTATATTCAATACCAAAAACCATTAATAAATTAAATTTATATTTGAATCACATTATTCAATATAACTATAAATATCTGACTGAATATATCTTTTTTTAATAATATGGGGAACTTTGGGCCCCACTAGGAACGACTAGGCACCGTCGGATTGCGCTGAAAAATTAGGACATGATTTTTTACACCAAACCTCATATTTTAAGCAGCGCAAACAATTAAATTTAAAAAAAAATAAAAAATCCCATACAAGATGCGACCAGTCTAATGTACCTATAAATGTACCTATACATATATTAAACAAATTTCCTTGAACTAAATTTAAAGTAAAGTAAATTTTAATCAGGAATAATTTCTTAATCGGGAAAATAGAAAATTAATAGTGATACTTACAAATGTATTTAACAAAGGTAAATCAATAATTGTATACACTATCCCTTCTCATATTCCATTTCATTAAAATACAAATTAAATAGCTGATATTAATAACAATCTCTGCCCAAGTAGATAAACATGTGTGTTTCATCAGCTTCGTGGCTGCACAGAAAACCGCATATTTCCCCTAGTTTAATTTTTCTTATCTTCTTTAGAAAATCACATTAATTGCTAAAAATATTTCATTTCATAATAATTGAAAATACCGATTAAGAAATTATTCCTGATTAAAAAAAGTTACTATTAAATTTTTATATACTTCAAAAAATTGCGAAGCGCTGAAAGACTAATTGTATTTAAGTATTTATTTAGGCCCAGTATTTATTAAATTGTTTCCGTTTTTTGTAATATAATAAGTGGAGTTGATGTTTTTGCAGGAGAGTTCTCAAATTGCTTGGATAAAAATTTATATCCAAAGTTATATACATTTACTTTATATGCATATCTTTAGTTTGTTCCAGCTGAGCGGTTCTTTTTCTAAATTACCATCATTAGATAATAAATTATCTAACGGACTGAAAGTGTTGAAACTTTTCATACCGTGTTATCTTCTTTAAGTTTGTAGCAAAGTGATTTGGAAGACTGGATTCCAAATGATGAACCTATTCAAAAGTACAGATATACAGTTTCAAAAAATAGGCATTTAATAACTATTAAAAATGTTCAAATCGACCTTTTTCCGTTAATTAAAAAATGCAGTATACAAAAAATTTACAAAATTGTCTTGTGCCTGTTTCTTGAGAATTCAATATTCATCAAAAAACATCACCAAACCTTTCCATGAATGACGATTTAGAATCTATACCAGTAATGCTATCCACGTCTAACCTTTTGATCAGTCCTAATTGCTCACATGCAGCTAATCCGAGTATGGGCTCACATTAACTAACCACTGTGCTAAACATTCCGCCAATTTGGATACTTCATTGCCTAAATCCAATAATTCTAGTGTACACGTACCATAAATTTTCACTTTATTATTATTATAGTCAAACACCATATTATATATTTTAGTACGCAACTTCTTACCTAGACCTATAGGTACACAGTTCGTTTCAGCCCCAGTGTGCAATTTGAATGTTACTTAATCATTTCCTATAATATATTTTTTCGTCCAATGTCTGCTTTCCGGTTGTATTGAATCTATCCTAAGAACATATTTATTACTTAATAAACTACTTATTTGTCTAAGACTTTCACTTGGTTTACCTTCTATATCACTCCAATTAATTTCGGTCACTTTCTGCTTGTTGCCGTCGTTTCCATAGTGTTGTTTTCTTTCAGCTGCTTTCTCCTTCGGTTTACGACACATTCGTTGAAAATTTCCCTTTTTAGAACAGGAATGGCAAATAACATATTTGGCCCTGCATTCTGATGGGTGGCCGATTTTCCACGGACCACCGCAGTTAAAACAAAATCTATTACTTGCTGCCACTGATGAATCTAGTTTTTGACTTGATTTGACTGCATTTATGGCTACTGGTTTGGTATCCAGTATGTGTTTATTGGCATTTGCTGTCTCGAATGTTTTACACATCTCAATTACTCGTCCCAATTCTTAATCATGGCCATCTAGTAACTTCAGCTGTAACTTTTTTGTCATGAACACCGATGATTATACGGTAACGTAACATACGGTTCTCGTATATTTCCCCACACTTGCACTTAAACTCGCAGTATCGAATTTGAGTTCGTAATTCGGTCTCAAATTCCGCAAATGTTTGCCGCTCTTTTTGCGAAATCATGTTGAATTTATAAGATTCCATGGCAACGTTTCTTTGTGGCAAACAGTGTTGATCAAATTTCTCCAACACATCTTCTAGTGTTCATTGCAATACCGCATCTTCTGCATTTACAAAACCCAACAATGATTGTTCTGTACCATCGTTAGGAAATAAGGAATTATAAATATTTGCTCCTGCTGTCCCAATAAACCAAATGAAATTTGCAGTTTTTGTCTTTTCGGGTTCATTTGTCCACTTGCTATCATGTACACCATAAAATTTCGCTTCCAATTTGGCCACTCATCGCCAAATTGAAAGAATCCAATTCTGCCGGTAAACGATCACTTGTTGCCATTCGGTTTAAATTGTTTTTAGTATGTAGAATCTCGTTAAATAATATTTCGTATTGTTAACTTGGCTATTGTTACACTATTTTTTATTAACACCACACCGATGTCCACCACAGCACAGGATTTTTCCGGATTAAGTGAGGGTTCACGTTTTGTCTTCGTGTTGTACACGTGATTTTTTTAGAAAATGTTTGTCACTTAAGTTTTTATTATTTATCATTTTATTACAAACGTTTCACTTCTGACACCATGTTTTGATTGTATCAATCAAAAGAATAAATTTAAAAATTTACAATTTTAGTAATTTTATCTTTATTTTAAACTCTAATGTATTTACACATTCTTTTCTATCTCTCTAGTGTCTTCATTTTCTTTTCAAATCGCCATCTTAAGTGTCTAGGTACACAGTGTTGTCAACTTAACATTCTATTTTAATCTTACTTAATACAGGCTCAACATATGAATCTATGCCCTTTAATACTATCTGTAGGCCTTTAGCACTATTAAGTTGGTGTGTGTAAAAATTTGTTTTATTTTCAAAATCATTAACAATTTTTCGGAAATCTCTTTCATCATATATTTGGATTTTAGTTTCATCAATATTACCTCGCTTAATTGTAATTATGTGAAAAGTATTTTCACCAATGGTCGACAGTAGGTTTGTTAGAAGCGCGTTAGAATTTTTTCCCTCACATATATAGGTGGTGGCTTAAAAGAATTTTGAGATGATGCAGCGGTCTTGTCGTTATCGTCTTGCAATAATGAAAAAGGATTTGGCGATTCGTAGATGATGCGCTGTTATCCCTAGACATCTTCGGAGCAGATGAAACTTTAGAAGAATTCGGGCTTCGCCCACGCTTTACCACGGTTATATATCTGTCCATTCCGACTTGTACCTTTGGTTTTGAGCTACTGTTATCTGTAGTGATAGCTTGGTAAGGTGGTGAACACGAGCCCGAAGCGAATGATGTCAATGGCTTAACTGACGAAGTACTAGGCAATTGTAATGTTAAAGAATCACTAGTTGGCAAAGCGAAGTTGATCGCTGTCGAAAAAGTGGATTGTTGTTAGAAAAAGTCTATCATCAGATTTTTTATATTTATTAAGAGCTTCAGAACTCACAGTAAGTCTATCATCAGGTTTTTTATTTTTATTGTTATCATTATGAGCATCAGAACTCACAGTAAAATAGGCATTTCTGCCGTTATAACTCACTTCACATTTATTTGTTTTTGAGGTACTCATATAGAGTATTCCTCAAGGGCACTTTGTTTGCGTTTGCGGTTTTTTTTTGTTTTTGTTATTTGTGACTATGTAAAAAAATATTAGCGAAGCAATTAAAGCTTAATAATATGTATTAATAATATGTTTTAAGAATATTTTTTTATGATATTTCTTTGTTCTTTGTCATTATACAGACATTTCCACAAGTCTGCCTGCAAAAACTCAGCTCGATTGGGTCACGGAAAAAGGGTAAAAAACTTATTCAAAGTTTTTCAGACAGACGGACACTACGAGCTTTATATTTTATAAAAAAAATTCTGACGTGTACATGAAAACCGCCGATACACTTGTATTTTTATTTTTTCTCCCCTTTCCGAAAAAGTATATTTGGTTCATAGAAGAGAATGTGTGTAACGCGGTGTTAGTGGAGCATAGGGTTCTTAGCTTATGCTACTGCGTCAACTGAGTCGGGGCTTTTTTAAGTTTTTAGTTTTTATTATTAAAATCAGCTTAAGGCAGAGTTAACATCTGGTATTTTTTGTCTTGTCATTTTCATTTGTGTCCAATGCCGTTCCCAAAAACTTTTTCAAAAGCACACAATTTTGTTGTGTCATGCGACGGGAAATTTTTCCATCCCTAATTAATAGCAATACGGCAACATTGTCTACATCAAGAACTTGTTTTGATATAATGAAATTTAGTTGTTCTAAGAAATTTTTGGTTAAAGCTTCCCTGACGATCTGCATTAGCAACATTTAAATGTGCATAGGATCCAGCTGAAACCCTCAATAATCAATTTCAATGCACTTTTAATAAAAAAAAATATTTTACTGATTAAGTTAAATAATAATCTGGCTTTATTAGTGCGTTAATAAATGTTAGACAATTGCGTCCCTTTTCACAATGTATGATTAAGAGTTAACGTGAACTTTAACTGACAGTTCTTCATACAAAACTTGCCGTTAGGGTCCCTGTTAGCGTTTAGTTGTACATTGTGAAAAGGGCCTTTAGTGTCATTTGTATTAGCAATTGGGAGAGTTGGTTTTTCATATTCTTCTTTATTATTAATATTTATAAAACTAGATAATTGAAAAATTATAATGATAACAAGAAATAAATTCAGTAAAGTGCTACTTTTACCGGCGCACGAAGGGTTCCGTACGGACACGAGATATCAAATTCAATACGAACTTAAGTAGCATATATAAAATATAGTTTTGGCATTTTTGTTTGTTTTTGACGTTTTTTTAATTTTTGGGATTTTTTTCCGTTTTGGCGTTTTTCTATTTTTTTGGCAATTTTTTCAATTTGGCGATTTTTTTTAATTTTGGCGATTTTCGGTTTTTGACGTTTCTTCATTTTGGCGACTTTATTCATTTAGGCGCTTTTTTAGTTTTGACACATTTTTTTCTGATTTTGGCTATTTTGTTCGGTTTTTGTCGATTTTTCAATTTGGCGATTTTTTTTAATTTTGGCGATTTTTTTCAGTTTGGCGATTTTTTTCATATTAACAATTATTTTGTTACTGGAGTCTTTTTCGCGTTTTGTGATTTTTTTTCGGTTTTTGGCGCTTTTTTCATTTCGGCGATGTTTTTCTTTTGGACGATTACGGTTTCCAAAATATAGCAAGTTGTCAAAATTGCATAGTCAAAATTGCATTAACTGATGGACTGCTCGTTCTGGAACACCCTTTAATTTTTAATTCTAATGTATTTGTTGTTGTAGCGGCCAAGGTTCTAAAAACTCTGTCCAAATTTCAGGTCCGTAGCTCTCACGGTTTCTGGGGAAATACCGTGTGACGGACAGCGTAGCGAAAACAATTAGGATCCTTTTTTCACCTTTGGTGTACGGAACCCTAAAAAAGAAGACAATCTAAAAAACGGCACAGAAAGTGATGGAAAACAGGGCGCGCCAATGTATTTCAATTTACGGAAGCAGAATTCAACTTATTTTATAAACTTCGTGCGCATGAAGGGAGAAAATCTTAACTTTCTTGTTGACTGTTTAGCACCATACATACGTATGTACATTAGAGCGTCTCGCTCAACAAGCAAAAAAAATTTCTCCGTACACCAGCGAATATAAAGTATTGTTCCAAGGACATTTCAAAAAAAAATTTTTTGCCGAACGCCTTTTTAGTTTTTTCGTTATGTCTTCCATATTTACAGTCCGATCTTAAAGTTTGATATATCGAATTTTTTGTCTTAAGAAGGCCAATATTTTTGCTCTGAAGTCCATTGACCTCAAGTGTACCGCTCTAGAACTAACCCCCCAAAATCTCATTTCCTTCCACCCTAATGTTAGAAATTTATAGCTCGCGAAAAATCATAAAACTTTTGCTAAAAAAGTATTTCGATAATTACAGCACAACTATTTAAAAAATGCTTTTCGAAAATCTTTGTTACAGACCATAGGGGACGGGACATTTTTTAAAATTTGTCATAGCTTCAGCATTTACGTTCAGATATTAAAGTATAATATATCGATGAGTTTTTCTGTGGCAGACCAATTTTTTTTAATTCAAAAGTCTTTGACCTCAAGTACGTCTATAGTATCAACCCATCACATCTCAACTTATACAAAAAGAATTAAAACAAATAAAATATAAACAAATAACGGAAATTTTTATCAAATTATACAACAAGAAACAAGCAACAAAAAGCAAAGTAAAATAATAGAAATGATGTTGCTTGTATACATACATACATATTATATTATATTCTTACTTAACTAACTCGCCATACATACATATTTATTACTTGGGAGGAGACAAGCATTGAACCAGCATCCTTCTGACTGATAGACAAGCACTCCAACCAATATGCTAACAAGTAACCTGAATCCGCATTGAAATTATTGTACAAACATGCTTATACAAGAACGAAAAATATCATCAAAGAAAATTGTCTCTATGTTTATTTATAGATATAAAATAACAAGAAACCTAATAAAATCAAGAAGATTTCCTTATTAAAAAAATTAATAAGATGCTTTACACATAATCATATAGGAACCAAATGAAAGCAATAAGGAATACCTTATTGAAAAAATCAATAAGGCAAACCTAATGAAATCAAGAAGAAAGCCTTTTTTTAAAAATCAATAAGGCAGCCTAATAAAATCAATAAGAAATCCCTATAGTTTACAATTTATAAGTAAACCTAATAGAATCAAGAAGATTTTCTCTATGGATTGTTTTTTGGTGCAAAGAATAACGGAAATTGAGTAAAAAAAGTTGTGAATAATAAGATTTCTTCTTGATTTTATGTGGTTTACTTCCTGATAAAATTAATTAGATTAATTAATTAAAAGCAATAAGGAATCTCTATGAAAAAATGTTCGCTTCTTTCTGCTGGGATACCCCTTAGCCTAAAAACATTTCATAGAGAAAATCTTCTAGATTATATTAGGCAGTTTTTTCTCTGTGTACTTTCAGGACGCTTGAATTTTTCTAACGCGCATTTGTTTTTTTTTCACTTTCTTTTTAATTTTCCATACTTTTAAATGTCAACACGCTGACATTGTGTTTTTTGTCTACATCAGATGCTTAAACCGTTTGCGAGAAATAACGGAAATGACAAACATTGCCACTAGTACATACATTTATTTAAGCTTGCGATGTCACAAAATGCCATAGTATGTACTCGGCTTATTTATTTTAGATTCAACAAATTCGATGCAGTAGATGCAAAAAAGCTTAAAACAAAAATTCTCTATACTGAAAATATTGCTGTCTTTTTTTACCCGACTGCCCAGAAGGATATTCGGGCATTTTCTGCCACTTGCAAACCGTATAACATTTGCAATTGTGACTTGAACTCGCAAGAGAGCTGTTCTGCAAATCACAATCCCAAGACTCTTGGCGAGTTCAAATCGCCAGAGTATACTGAAATGAACAGATGAATTTTGCCTAAACCAAACTTTAATGAAACAGTAAAATGGTTAATAAACAAAATAAAATATGTTTTCTTTTGGTTTTAATTAAAAGTAGTAATATTTTCGTAAAATTTTTATTACAAAATTTAAATTTATAAAATGTTCTTTTGTTTTGTTAATTTTATGTTTGCATTAAACTTAAATATCGACGATTTTAACAAACAGCTAACCTAAGTCATATAGCAAGTCGCAAGCATAACGCATGAGTCACACAAGATGCTTGACGATTTGCAACTCACATGCGATTTGAAAACCATGCGAGTATCAGAACATACCTGCATGTTTTTCGCGGGTTTCTTGTGTATATGTTTGTATTAGTGATGTATCGAATGTCAATTTTCGATATTCGCGAATGCGAATACGAATATTTGAAACGATATTCGCGAATACGAATACGAATATTTTATGTGAAATTTATAGACACTAAATTGTATTTACGAAATAATAAAAAATTGTTTTGAAAAAGGACTTTACACTCCTGTTCACGTATGTACTTTAAAGTTAATAAAAACTACCCAAATTTTAATTATCGTCATTAAATAATATTTGAAAATGATAAAAAGCACAAATAGTGGATTTGTACAAATATTTTTAGCCATTTATTTAAATTTCGTTAAGGATTTATGCATTTATTTATTTAATTTTATGGGAAAAATATTCAATATTCGCCAAATTCAGGAGAATACGGATACGAATATCTAAAAATGACCGAATATTCGACAATTCGAATACGATGACGAATTTTGGTGCATCACTAGTTTGTATATTTTTTTATTTTATATATTTTTTTGTGCGGAGTTTTTTCGTGACCGGTGGTATTAAGAGCAAAAATCCACATCAATTTTATTTCCAGTATGCTTTCTGAAATTTTAAAGTTGAGAACGCTGGTTCTAAACCACACAGAGAGAATAGATTGGTTAAAAGTCTGATGGAGCAACAAATATTTAATTATGTATTCCAATGTTTTATATTTGCTATCATCAATTATTAATCAAATGTACGATTTTTTCATATTTATAAACAAAAAACCATAATTACAATGCAAATAGAATTCTTACAATAATTTTATTAGTAATAACAATTGATTCTGCTCATTTCTAATAACCATTTCAAAGTATTGGTAGACAGAACTGAAATAAATAAAAAATATTCTTTTAAACAATATTTAACTTGAAAACAAAAATCTGTTATTGCCCCTATGACTGAGTTGTAGCGATGCTATCCTCTAGGTCCAGAGGTCGTGGGTTCGATTCCCGCCATAGACCAAGCGTGTTTTTATTCATATTTTGTTATCGCAATTGAATTATTCATTTGTGGAATAAATACATAAATAAAACAAGAAATAAAAATCAATAAAAATCACACAAAAAAGATATACATATTTTGCAGAATAATTACACAAAATATCGGTTTTGCAAAAAATGTAAGGAAATTGTTATATTTACGAGTATATATGTAAATCGCAAAATATTCAAAGAATTATTACTATTATTCTACAGTAAAATTATTTTTGCAAATCATTGTAGGTTGTTTATGGGAAAATGTCTCTAGATTCTAGACATATAAAATGAAATGTGCAATAAAACCTACTACCGGCATTGGATATTGCACCACGCAGATAAAAAATATAGAATAAGAATAAAGCAAAAAATTTTAAATATTATAATAAATATAACAATGTCCTTACTTGCACAAATTGTTTTCATATGAAGCGTGTCCTTTAGAAATGCCAATTATTTTGGTTGTATCAATTAATTAATTCTATAGTCATAATTTAAATTTTCTGTTGCAATAACTATTTCATTCTAGAAGTTCACATATCCAGTGATGCCAGCTTTTGAGACTTAAAACGCGTAAAAATTTTTCAAAAAAGGGCTAAACTGAAAAAATATACTCTTGGAGCAAAATAAAGTAGAATTTTTCGTAAAAACGCGAAAAGGGGCTAGTTTTAAAATGTTTCTGTTGAAAATTAATGCAACAAACAGTAAAGTAATTTATTAGAAAATAAATTAACATTATGAGAAGAATATATCCTCACCTTAAATGCAAACGGACGTAACTACACAAAAATTCGAAATTGAGTTTTTGATTGATTATAATTCATTTTATCAAACTACACGTTCACGCAAATATTTAGACCTTTGCGATCACAAATTATGACTTTATTAAAGAAATTCAAAGGGACGTAATTACGAATGCATCTATTTTTTATTGCAACAAACGTAACTAATACAAAAGCTTAAATATATATAAAAAGGAAATAAATGGTTAAAAACAAGTAAATTTCGAAGAAAATTTTCAAGAACACTTTATTATTATTGATTTTGAAAAGTTTTTTGTTTCTCCTGTAAAAAAAATAAAAGTGTAGTTACGTCCGTTTGCATTTAAGGTGACGATATGTATACGTACATACCTTGAGATATTACACTCCAATAAGGTATATGTACCTTTCATTTACATTTCATATTACATTTCAGTAAGGTAGATTAAATAGTATATACATATGTAAGTACATACATTTAAAATTGGTCGTTATTGTATAAAATTTCGATTTCTCGCCTTTACAAAAACATACATTATCTCTAAGGATATACTAAATATCTTTCAAATATCTTCTTTTTTACGTTGGCACTGCAAACTGGCAAAATAAAATGAGTAGATTTAAGAAAGAAAAAGTTCACAAAGATTAAAATGTAGCCAAATCGAGCAAAACGTAAAAAGGGCCTGAAAGGGCTGAAAGATAATTGTTAAAAGTGCTAGATTTACGCGTTTTTTAGTTTGGGGCAAAAAACATTTTTTTTCGCGTTTTGAGTGACTGAAAACGGGCTAAATCTAACCCGAAAAGGGCTAAGTTGGCATCACTGCACATACCGCTAATGAAAAATTTATGCTTTCAAACGATATATTCGTTAATTACAACAGAATTGTGTATTAGTTGCTGGAACCGACAAAATTCGATTGGCTACAAATTCAGTTATCACAACAAATCTGTTTTCTCCGTGCACTTTAAACAGAATTTTAAATAATTTTAAAAATTCTAGCGGAAAGGAATCTAATGGAGACTCAGAATAGTCATACTAATGTCGACTTTAAATATAAAGAAATACAAAGTCTGCCTAATATATGAAAATCGTTGGTTTTTTAAAAGCTAATTAAGCGAAATTTACTGTGAATGAAACACAGTGTTGCGCTGCAACACACAAAGGTACTCACTCATACATAGATTCATCATTATTTCTACCCAAAATTATTATCATCAGTCTTGACACAGACATTTTAATAATATTTCAAGGTTGGAAGCCGAAACAAATAACGGTATCGGTATTCATACCGGTACAACTATTTTTTAAATTTCGGTATCGGTAACGATATAGGTATTTTTTTATTTCGGTATCGGTATTACCGGTACATACCGTTATCGAGTTTATAATACCGATATAACTGCTAAATTTGTTAATTCAGACAGTGGACATAGCAAAAAATCTTTTTTGGGAGTATTTTTACATTAACATAAAAAGTATTTAAACTTATATGTTTCTATATACGTTTTTATATTGTTATTAAAAAATAATTTAGTAAATAATAAAGTAAAATAAGAAAACTGCAGTTGAAGCTTTCCATATGTATAAAGTACTCATTTTGGTTAATTAAACAAAATAATAAAAATAAATACATACAGTGTATGTATTATTTATATTACACACGAAGTACATGTAGAATTGCATGCACTTAGTAAAATTTGAAAATTCGTATCCGAATTCTCGAATATTCGGCCGTTTTTAGATATATTCGTAGTCGCCAAATTCAGACGAAACGAATATTTCAATATTTCAATTCAAATTTTTTGTAATTTTTTTGGAATTGCCGGGAACTCAAAAGCAAATTCTATTTGTTATTACTTTCTACCTAAGAAATACTTTTCAGCCGAAAATATTTATTGGCAAATGTTATGTTTAATGTTACAAATTATATCCCTTATTCATAATAAGTTGCATTTTCTAAATCTAACAACGTTTGCCTTCTCCAGTGGACAAAGGTTGTTAAAAATTAAATTTTGTTACACTTTTTCTCGAATATTTCCTAAACTGTAAGCGAAAACCCATAAATGTTGCACACTTTTTTTTAGCTTTTGGATAGAAAAAAATCCACTTTCAAAAATTTTTTTTATCTGATCAAAAACATGAGCTTGGCATCGATTTTAATTTTTCATTAACTAAAAGTTTACCCAATTTGGTGCTTTGTGACTCCGCCCCTTTTAACGATATATAGCCTAAATTCCAGACTTGAGCTCTGTGACACCTCCTCAAATGCTGTATAAAATTTCATAAAAAATCGGACAGCTAGTTTAAAAACTGCAAAATTATTTCAAATTTAAAAAAAAGTGCCCACTATATATCGGGTACTTTAGGCCCCGCCAGAAGGCAGCGTCGGATCGAACTAAGAAATTAAGACCGCATTTATGGCAGCAAACCTCATATTTTAGACAGCGCACATATGTAGTATATCAATTAAAGAAAAAAATCTTTAATGTGCATACCTAAAAAACACTCTTCAAAACTTTAGATCTCCGCATTAGCTTGTATATCTGGAACAACCAATATCCCAAAGTTCGCGATTTCATATAAATAAGTTATTTATTTAAAAAGTTATTATTTAAAATAACTGTCTTTGTAAGGGCTTTGCTCTTTTAACCAATTTAGAACATTTATATGTCTAGAGATACGGTTTTCGTTCCTAAAGACATTAAGCAGCTCATGAAGTTCGTTAGTATTTCGCACTGGTGATGATTATGATATGATTGCACTTTCCGGTTGATTAAAAAAAACAGTGCTGCATAAGAATGTGTAAAGGCGAAAAAAATGTGAAAAATGAAAGTTAATTGAAATATATTTTTGAAATTTTATTTTTGGCAGGAATCGGTATACCGGTACATACCGGTATAGACCTAAACGGTATTCCTGATACCGGTATTTTTTAACCGAAATGTGTTTCGGTATCGGTATCGATACCGGTATCTAATTATTATTATTATTATATTATCGGTATTTTTACGATACCGTTTGGCAACCTTGTAATATTTATAAAACTGGCTGACAACAAATATTCAAGCTAAGCAAATAAAAAATTAAATTTTAAACTAAATTATTGAATTTAGGTATCAGAACATTAATTCAAAATTTAAATATGTGCTTTCAAAATATATGAATTTAATGGGTTAAAATTGACTTCAGTCAACATTTTACCTAACTTGAATACAAATCGTATGGACATAATTCGAAACCAAATCCTCGGTCGGTCTCTATGTATATTTTTATTATTGCAAAATATTAAATCGCTTAATATTTAAATAAAGTATTATGTAAAGTTTCAGCGTTTGTTTTGTTTGACTGTTTTTATGTTTAAAAAAGAAAACGAGCTAGTAGCTACTAGCTACTTAAATTTGAAGTAAAAAGGAGAAAATTGGTTTTTCTATATAATAAAAATCCGAAGAGCTGCTATTCTACAGCTCTTTATAATTCACATTAGTGTAAAATCTTTGTATGCCCGATATATTGACAGTCAATCCAGCGAACGAAGAGTAACGCTTATTCACAACACACAAGGAGGATGGATGTAGAAACCAAGAAATGCGTTCGAGTGTGTATCAATACGTGCTGACCTTAAAGGGTTAACAAATTAAAATTGGACTTTGTTAACTGAGAAAAAAATCAAGATTCATTTTAAAATTACCTTAAATTACTACAAAAAAAAAAATACCAATTATGTGTGTTTTGTTTTTGTGGTAAGATATGGAGAGTTCAATAAACACGTCTGCTTTACTGCACATACATACATAACAATCATTATTCTTTTTTTTTAAATTATACATAAAAAAGTAAAAAAAAAAGTCTGTCTTGAAATTTTAATTTGATATTGCTTCTACAAAAAAAAAATCCAACCAACAAATGAAATCAATTATTGTTGATTTATATTAAACTTTATATACACACACAAAATAAAAGAACAAAAAATTGCATATTGAAATTAAAATGGATGATTCCCACAAATAATGCATGTGCAGTACTTTTTTCATGTCGTCGGTCGTTCAGATGATTAGTATACACAGCAAAAAAAAAAAAAAAAGATTTGTAAATACAAATAATTTATTTGTGAATACAATTAAAATATTATTTAAAAAGGCACCTACACAACGATTTTTGTAAATACAAACACACATTTCTAACATAAGAAACCAAAATCAACTCAATTATTTCCAATTAAAATTATTGTGTTATTAACAATTAACAATTGAGTTGTTAACAGAAAAAAATAATTTTTTTAATGAATTTGTTTTTCAAATTCTAATGTGTTGTTTCTTTGTTTGTAGTTTTTTTTAAATTTTTTTATAATTTTGTTTTTGTTAAATTTTAAAGATGTTTGTAATGTACTTACCACTCAGCTAAAGAGCAAATCCATTATGATATAAATTAACAAATAATTTTGTTGAGTAATTTAATTGACTAGAAAAATCAACAATGAATGTTTTGAGTTTTTGCGCCATGTATAACATGATTTTGGTTAGTTCAGTTTATTGAAAAAAATTTCTGTGTTTGTCATATCAACAACTTAATTTTTTATATTAACTAAATATATATTTCAATTTAAATTAACTATTAACAATTTGTTTTGCTGGTTGCATTTTGATGATATTTTTTTCTGTGTAGAAATTAAACTTAGAATGCCTTCGTTTTTGCTTAAGATACATTTTTAATACATCTTAAGCAAAATCCACATTGAGCCGAAATGTGTATGCATGTCATGACAGTATTTAACTATAAGAATTATCTGTATTTATAATTGCGTTGTTTGTGATTACTTTAATTGTTATATAATAGATCAAATAAATTTTCAAGAGGCCTGCAAAACTTTTACAACCGTGTTAAAATGTTAATGAATCCATAAATTTTTTTGTACAAACGCATTCTTATAACAAGCACGGTTCTTCCAACCCAAATATAAACAAACCACTTAACACTGCTAAGCATTAGTACAGCAGTGACCAAAACCTGTTAATTATTTGTTTAAAATATCTTTTAAAAAATAACTTTTTTTGGCGTTTGTTAAAACTATATTGTAATCCCAAATTATTATTTTACTTATTCAGGAGTAAAAGCACAGAGAATACGAGGCGGAAGATAGTTTGTGTATTTGGATGGTCTCGCTCACTCAGTCACTCAGCTGCGTCTTCCTTAAAAGTTCTTTTGTTACGGAATTTTTTAGCGTATTTTCATTTTATATTTTGTAACTTCATTCGATGTGCGACTTTTATAAATAAAAGGTAAAAACTAATATTTTTGAATGAAAATGCTTCAAATGAAACTTGTAAACATTTGAAAAGAACTTTTAATCACATTTTTTAGTAGCAATAAGGTTTTTCGCATTTGTGGTTTTAATTCAACACAACAAATTCTTTCATTTAATTTTGTAAATACATTCACTTTTTTCAAGAGAAGTAACTCTTCTGCAACTCTGCTTCTTGCACGTTATTTTCTTAAGGCAGTGTTGAAGCGCCTCTGGGGCCAATGAATAGTATTAAATTTTTTTGTAATTTTACTTCGCCGATGATTCTGATACCCAATATCGACGAAGAAAATTGCTTAAAAGTACATAATATTGCAAGAATTGCCGAAAATTTGAAAAAAAAACTCGAAATTTATAAAAATTCGCGAAAACTTTTTAGGATTAACAACAATGGCGAAGTCTGGTACTGATTAAAACGCCGTTCAAACTATAAAAAAAAACAAAAACTGCAAGACATCACTTATCGCAAAAAATTGCGAATATGCGTGATTTTCTCATATTTTGAAGTTTTAGACGATCCTTATAATGTTTGCTATTGCAATTTTTGGTCTCGTTTTCAATTTTGCAGTTTTTCGCAAATGATGACTATTCTAGCGATTTTTAGCAAATTCTTGGCTTTTTTAATGTTAACAAGTTTTTACGAATTTTTGTAGTTTCCGCGATTTTTCCAACCTTTTTTGCATTTCTTACAATTTTAGCTATCCTAAAACAATTTTACGGTTTGTTCTCACTTTTGCTAATTTTCGCAATTTTTAATGTAAAAGCGAACTTGGATTTTACAATTTTGCATTAATAAATAAATTGAAATAATTTTAGTTAAATTTAATTATTATTGCTCGAGCTTCGTTTGTTTCTACGAATATGTATACTCAAAAAAAAATAACTAAAGCTTTGGAAAATTTTCTAAATTTGAATAAAAAAAGTTGTCGCTGTTTTTACTTGAAACCAGTAAAATATTTACTAAACTTCTAGTTCATCAATGAACTAGTTTATTGTAATTATATTTTCATATTTAAGTAAAATTTTCCTAAAATTTAGTAAAATTTTCCCATAAAATTCGGAGCTTTGCAAAAATTTTTTTCGTGTTTGATTTTAAATTTAGTAAATTTACCAATTTTTTGTTTTTAGTTCTGGTACTTATTTTTATTTTGAATTAAATTCTATACCAAATGATATGTTATTTATTATATCTTCATATTATATTCTTAATTATAATTCACCATACATATACATATATATAAATTCCTTGAGAGTTGACAAGTATTGAACCGGCAACCTTCTGATTGATAAGCAAGCACCCTAAATAATTGCCTAACAAGGCAGCCGGAATAAGCATTGAAATTATTGAGTTTTAAAATTTAATTTTATTTACAAAAAAATAAATTTCAAGTTTAAATATTCCTCGAAAGATTTTTTGCTAAATGCAAAATAATTATAAATTCCACAATTCAAAGAAAAAATACTTAAAGTTGATAAATTTTTTCTTAAAATTTAGTATACCTTTTTACATCTTTTAAGTAAGTCAAATTTCATCAAGTAATCAGGAGTAATTTACTTCCTAAAGTTTATTTTTTGATTTAAGACGAAATTGACTAGTCCTTAATATAAAATTTCCTTCAGTTTATAACCATTTTCCTACTCTTATTAAATATTTCTTTTAAGTCAGTAAACATTTCCTGAAATGTGAGAAATTTATTGTGTATTTTTATGAACTACTTTTGAGGACATGAACTTTTTGATTTTTACTCATATTAAGTAATTTTTGCTAGATTTTGTAAAAATTTACTTAAACTTAGAAATTTTTTTTACTTCAATTTAGGGGGACAAAATTCTTAATAATAGTACATGTCATTTAGTGTATATTTAGAATTTAATCAGGCTAATGTTCGTATTGCTTTGTAAGCCAAGCCAAATCTACATCAACTGACACCACACACATTTAAACAAACACAAAGAACGCTGATGATACAGGTGTAGTGGTTTTGTAAAATAGCTAGTTGTTCCGTTCTACTAAGTGTTTGTCAGAATATTTACAATTAACTTTGGTGTTACTTGTTCATTAATAATTATCACATGTTATTTGGCTTACGAAGCCATACGAACTTTAGCCTGATCAAATCTTAAATAATTCTAATAAATGTTGCTTTCATCAATCTATTTTTACCCGACTGCGCAACGTACAAACGTACGCAACGTATCAGTCTATATGTGTATGTATGTATGTATGTATGAATGGATTTCATTCGACATATATTTTAAAGTTATCTTTAGGTTTATCTTATGATTTTTCATTTCGAATGACCATTTCGGATGTTTAACGGTTCAAAGTTGGTCGCAGTCGCGCTTTTGGATTTTTTTTGTATAAATGCTTGTTATATAAAATTTTATTAAAAAATATGTGTAAATTTTTTCAATACTTTTTTTGAATTATTTCTTTATTACCTTTTGTCGGAATACCGGAACAAAAATTAGTTACAATAAGGTAACAAAAATTCGGTTAGAAATTTATTATTACCAAATTAACAGAATAAGGCTGTAAATATACTCACACGATCTATTTTTTATGTAAGTACACTTAACTAGCAACAGATAACATTTAACGAATAATAAAACATAATTATTAATAGGTTTAACAAAAGTTTTCGCGCATTGATTTACAGCAGCTACTTGATACTGCTTAAAATAAATAACCCTTCACGGTACCAGGTAATTAGACAAAATTAGCTGGTAGGTGCTTATAAAGTATACCGTATTGTATAAAAATGCAGGGTTCTTTTATAAGAATAATCACTTATGGCTAATTAATCAGTGCAAGTTAATTTTTATTTTTGGTTTAAAATGTGATTAAACCAGCAAACTTATAAAACAATACACTATTTAAACCATCTGTAAACGCATAAATTTGGGCGTTTAAAGTACCAATTCAGAAAAATTTGGCGACCTTTAATTAAATTTTTTTAATTTTTTTGCTTATGCAAAGAATTGATAGCCTTGCAGCAGGCAAGCAGCAGTTTTTGATATTTATTAGAGTGCTGCCACAATATGTTATGTTTTAAGCTGCACATAAGGTATGGTTCACTGATTTACTCCTCATGAGTTTAAACTACACATAAACTTGAGTTTAGTTCAGTGATGCCAAAAATAAAACTCAAAAATTTATCGAAAAATATTGGCTGCAACCAATATTTCCCGAGTTATTTGTCTTTAAGGTTTTGATAGAAAATGTAATTTAGTGAAACTGCTCCAAAAAAAATCAAATGTCAAATTAAATGCATATTCATTTCTTTTCTCAAAAGATTTGTTACATAAAATACATCGAATGTCGCGAAAAGCATTGGTGATCATAGAATATTTTTCGCATTATAATTTTTTTTCTTTAACTGTATCTATTAAGAATTTAATACACCCGCTAAGCATGCGTTATCGTCGTTGTCTCATTGACGACTTAATGAAAGAGGATAAGAATGGGCGCATTCATAAGACGTAACTGTTGAGCTCAACAGTTGTGAAATTGTTGGCCCTAACAGTTGAATCTTAGAATTTATGGAGATAAGTATTAAATATAACGCGCAATGCAAACGTTCCTGTTAGTTTATTGCGTCAAGAAAAAATTTCTAAAATCATAGATATAATTGCTTACTCGGCTATTTATACAAACGAATACACATACGCTAATACACATGGCCAGCTATGATGTATGTATATTTTTAATAAAAATGAGTGAATACATACTAGGGTGATCGACTCTGTGTTTCTACGGTCTTTTACAATACGGATGTCGGTTTTTTTCAAAATGTTGATTTATCGAATGTCGATTAGTCTGGTTTTTTACAATTTAATAACCGGATGAGTCGAACATTTTTCGATTTGAATAATTTGCAATAAAATTATTTTTTACCATGTTAAAACTTAAACCGACGTGTTTTGTTAATTTTCCTTAGTATTTTTTTTTCAGTGTAAAAGTTCTAAGCGTTTTTTGAGCATAGCAACACTTACTGAAACATGAAATTAAAGCGAAATTATTTTATGAGGTGGTTATGGTTGGACTTATAGTGTGCAATGGATGATAATCTACATATATGTATGTATGTATGTACTATACACAAGTTAATTTTTAATTTTTAATTTTCTTTTAATTTTTGTATTGTTTTCTAATATTTACATGAATTGTTAATTTTTTTTATAAAACAATTTAAAGTCAAAACTTTTGTATAATTAATTTTCTTACGTAAAAAACCGGTTGACCAGATTTTCCTGAATTGTAAAAACCGAAACCGGGTTTATCATAATTTCAAATATTCGAACTATTTGAAAACCGGTTTCCGGAAAAAGTTTAATAATCCATCACCCTACTATGTGCACATTTATGTACTTATAGGCATCGAGTGGCTTATATGGGTGATTCCATTCTGGCGTTACGTGACATTTGTACGACAAAATGTAAAAAAAAAAAAAGTTTGAAAATCATGTTTGAAAAAAATTTTTTCTTAAATTTGAGAAGCGTTTAAATAGCTCTATATCCAGTGAAAAAATTATAAAAATCAAACCGAAGGATTTCAAGATATACCCAAAATATGACCTAGCGTTACGTTAGAAAAAACGTAACGCCACTTCGCAGAATTTCTTAATTCTGCGAACTGGGAAAGTCTTTTTCAAAAAATTTTTTTGTTAGGACTTGGACTTTTTGGACTTGGTCATTTATTTTCCAAGCATCTAGATTAAAAAATCTTTTCCCATGTTTTTTCTATTAGCTTTATTATCTGGCGTTACGTTATATGGCGTTTCGTTACTTAAATTTCCACTTGATATTTTTTTGGTTAAGTATTAAGAAAAAGATACACAAAAGTGGAATAAAACTATATTTGTTATTTATATATACTTATTAGCTTTATCCGCAGCTCCGCTCACGTTGTATTTTGGAAAATATGATAAAAATTTATGAATGTATTGTTAATTGTTAGTCGCTGATAAAGCCGATAAAATAAAATTGAAAAACAGTATAAAAACTGGTTTTAAGGCTGGTTAAACAATCCAAACCGAATCGAAAACTACCCTTACCAGCCCAAAAATTTATTTTTTGGAAAAAATCCGTACCATATACAGGAAACCAGTTCCGAATCGGATAAAAAAAAATATGACTTGACGCTGGTAATGTAGCTTTCCATTGGTGAAATAATTTAAAAATCGGTTTAGCGGTTTGGTCGTGAAAGCGAAGAAAACAAACGAACATACTCAAAACCAAAATTTCAAGTAAATTTTAAACAAACATTGTTCCATGCAAAAGAATACTCACAATCTGGCGTTACATTACATACTTTTGAATATTAATATTATACTAAATATTTGTTTTATAAACGATTTTTTTATTATTATCATATAAGCTAATAACACTTTGTTAACATGCAAAATTTGACGAACTTGCGATCGTCAGCGTAGAGGTAATGAAAACAATTGCTACTTTTCCTGGCGTTACGTTACATTGAAATATCATTTTAAGAAAAACTAAATTTTACGGTTAATTGATATATAATAGCTTTCTCTTCATATGTCTCTGATTAGTTGGTGTTGTAGCAATAGTTTTGCAATAAAAGTATTTCTGTGCAATTGCTCCTAAAAGTATAAAAAGTAAAGAGAAAATGCTCATGAAATTAAGCAAAACTTACAAAAACGAGAAGCCTAACTTTGTAGCCCATTATTTCGCCATCACAACTAAGGAAAGCTTCGAACTTTTAAATTTAGTTAATTTTAAATATTTCTAATTTATAATACAAGAAACCAAATGTAAACTTTAATTTTTTTCGTCATGGTGGACTTTTTTCTGGAAGTACCCATATACATACATACATAAGTATATGTACTTTGTGCCATATAGTCAAAAATTCCAGTACAACCAAGGTACATATCTGACAATATGCAAAAAGTACTGTAGCTATGTCCATATAAAAGTAAGCCATATCAAATTTTAAAAAAAAAATTCAAAAACTAAAATTTACCCCCTGTTTCTCTAACACAGACGGGTGTATGATTTTTGAGTGATTTTGATACAAATTTGCTAGACGAGTCGTCTGCCTGACTTGTAGAAACTGCACATTAGACTGTTTTAATATTTAGAGGATATCGACCATGTCGCATCGTTATCGAAATTAAAAAAATTCGACTTTGTTTTAGTTGAATAGTGTAATTAGAGTTTTTTAAGTAGGTACCGTTAAATATAACTGTACACTATTGGATGTATGTACATACGTATGTATGTATGTATGTATGCATTTGTGTGTATAATATTGTAGCATGTGTATGTGTGTCTGTGACTTTGTAGCGAAGGGTTCGCAGACCGGAAGGAAGGACATGCCTACATAACAACATGCTTTTTTTAAACAAACTATACCATATATTTTTGTACGATTGACTCGTATGCACATAAAATAGTACGAGTATGTATGTACGTATGTACATATGTATGCATGTGTGTATTTTTGCGTTTTATTATTTTTTTATTTCTTATTTTTCCAAAATGTTTTTGTTTTGTTTGTTGTGATACCTTTTTTCGTTTTGTTTGTTTACTTGGCACCTCGCAGCAACAAACACGAAACCGAGCCAACTAGAGTCACAATAAAATATAACAGGAATAAAAACAACGGCAGTAGCAGCAACTACCAACTACTACATAAACATAGATACATATGTATTAGTGGTTGTATTTTATTGTTCATATTTGTATTCGGATTCCCGAATATTCGGTCCTTTTTAGATAATCGAATACGAATATTTTTATGGTGTAAATAAATGGCATACAAATGTTATTTACCAATAATTACACAATTTTTTTAAAAAAAAAATATTTTACCGAATAATTTGGGATTATTAATTAGTGCTTTTAAAATATGTTAAACTAAAAAAAAGATTATTTCAATTAAAATAATAAAAAAACGAATAGCTACCCAATTTCTAAACAAACAAAAAAACTTCTTGTTAAAGTTCTACACCCTTGTTTTTAAATTATTACATTTTTAATAGGCAATATTGGTCCGAAAATAACTTTTTCATATTAAATTATAAATAAACATTCTTTAAAAACACCTTTAAATTGGAAGGGCAGACGATCTAATTCTAATCGCTTTGGCTGAAACCGCTAGCACGTTGACTAGAAAACCGATGGTCCTGGATTCGACCATGTCTCCGACAGGCATTCAATAACAACACAACACATTTTCTGATGTGCATTCAACGAATGATAATCCTAATGTTACATCATAGCGCCCTCCTTCGTCGGTAATGTGTAGCAGAATCATCGGCAAAGTAAAGTAACCAATAAAATGATTATCAGAGGTGCTGCAACACTGCATTTTTAAAAACGTGCAAAAAGCAGAGTTGTATAAGAATTAAGCTTTTTTCCTTCTTCCTTTACCACCTATCTTCTCTATCACTATCCCTTTCATATCACCCTCTCCCACTATCTTATGTTCAACTTACAGACAGCACAGGACTACAATTTGTCCCTAGTTTTTTTTTTAGCAAAATTTATCAATTTTTTTTCACAAAAATAAAATAATTAAATTTTGTCATTGGCGTTGTAGGAATCAATTAGTGTCCTGCACAAGACCATTTATAAGACCTTTCAAGACATGAGAGATTTTTTAAATGCTTTACTGCAGCAAAATATTCTAAACCAAACGCTAAACAACACTGTTGGCAAGACAAACAACTGAAACAAATGTCTGGCCGACAGTGTTGTTTAGCGTTTGTTTTAGAATATATCGCTGAAGTAAAACATTTGAAAAATCTCTCATATCTTGAAATGTCTTATAAATGGTCTTGTGCAGGGCTTTAGAATCAATTTAATTTATTATAGAAATTTTTATTCGGAATTTTGTAAGAATTGCGTATATTAAAATATTTTTTGATTTGCTTAAATGTAATTTACTAAATAGCTCGGCCAAAGATATGTATGACTTAGACCGCTTTCATAATTAAGGACACATATGTATGTACTTTTAATAAGATTCAATTCAAACAACATAGTGTTTTAAAAATTAATCAAATAAAATTTTAAAGGATAAATTCAATTCAGGTACATGTCATTTTAATTTTATTATTTATAGTTGTTTTGAACTAAGTCTTTAAATAATACCTGTATACAATTAATAGGAAATTTTAATATTAATAAAGTTCTTTTAAATTTAGTTTTCTAAAATAACTATCAGTACATTCGAAATTAATGGTCTTTTCCACCGGTTTTGGAAAAATGATCTTAGTATACAACTTGAACTTAAACTTGGGTGGCTCAATTTGTTTCGGTGCTTGGTGCGAACATCTGTTATTATTGAAAAAATTCTTTGTGCACCGGCATTATCATGGGGTAAAGCAAACAAAATTCGATTGTTCGCCAGTCATGCATTAGATCATTAAGACTTGTGTTAAATTGTTTAGGCTTTGTTTGTTTTTTTTTTTCTCCAAAAACATTTTCTGTGTTTAAGAATCGCATTTCTCTAAAAATCGAATCATTATCCATTGGGAGTCTATTTTGAATTTCCTGATTTTAACGAAAAGAAAATTTTTGAACCGTTTTTAAAAAGAAAATTTATCTAAACAAATGTTATGTTTGCATTTATTTTATAAATAACGCGTGCGAAAAAATCCCTACATTTTGGAGAATATAAGAAATCTGTCCGATTTTTCCTGCGCTTCTATTTTAGTATCAAAAATCCTTCCCCTACTTCTGGCAACACTGAATGTCACACATAATATTCGTATTATCGAATATTGTTTCAAATATTCGTATTCGCGAATATCAAAAATTGACATTCGGTACATCACTAATATGTACATACAAACATATGTACATATGTATATAAACAGCTACCAACAGTAATAACAGACTCTAATACACCTAAGTTTAACAAGCTGAAACATTTAAACAGGAAAAAATTATCAAATAGCAACAAAAAAATGAACAAAATAAACAAATGACCACAACTGTTTTTCTTTTCGTTTACGGTCAATAAATATCCAATAAGTAATAATGGACGTTATTTTGGAATAGGCCATAAGCGAGTGACTTACTCGTTCAAATTTTCAGTGAAGGATTGATGTAACAAATGTCTCCTTTTTTTTTACAAAGCAGGCACATGTAAACACCACAATCTAATGAAAGGAGTTATAATAATAATAATAATAGTAATTAGAATCATAATAATAATAAAATGGGTGAATCGTGTTGCAAAATACTGTCAGGAAAAAAAGTTTCTCCGGAATTTATTTTTATTTATCCAGAACATGTTCTTCGCGGAGACACAAATAATATTGTTTCTTTTGTTACACAAATGTTTCCAAACTAAACAAAACACGCTAAGAAAATTAAAACTCCATATCACACTTTGAAGATTTAAAACAAATTTAAAAACTCAAGTGCGAGTGAGTATTTTTTTTTATTAATTCAGACCAGGGATCGCAAATAAAGATTATTTACCAAATTTAATCTGAAAAAATCACACTAATAGAGAAGTCCTACGTGCACAAGGAATATACCAAGGTACTCACTCCATGATACTTAGACTGCAATGGTTTTTATTTTTTGGATTTTTATTTATTCCTCACAAAATAAAAGTTATTTTGCGATTTTGATTTATTATTATTTATTTAGAAAATAACAGTTACTTCCTGATTTTTATTTTGTTGAGCAAAAAAAATTTTAATTTTTTAAATGAATTAACTATAAAAAAGTAAATTTAATTTTAAAATATACATAAGAGTTTTTTTACAGACTCTGGCGATAAATTAAATTTTAAAATGGGTAATAATAATTTTAACGCAAAAATTACTCTTTCTAAATTTTAAAAATTTAGCAAAAAAAATAAAATAAAAATTAAAATAAAAAATCTTGGATGTGTACACTCCAAATGGAATTCTGGCCATATTTTTCAACAAAATGAGCTAAAAATCGAAACATGCAGACTATTATATTTAGCTTTATAAAAACAAAATTGAATTTTCTTATGGAACTTTTTGAATTTCTGAATTCGTGCTTTTTAAGATACCCACATGTCAAAACCCTTGACATTTGTGTTTTTAATAAAAAATTTTGATTTTTTCTAAATTTTCAAATTTTTATTTTCACTAAAGGACGAATTTCAGGAGAGCGAAAAGTCCTGGGCGGCTAAATTTTTTTTGGAATTTATCTTTTGTGCCCTTTTATGATATCCAGATGCCAAAACCCTTAATATTTGCGTTTTTCGTAAAATTTGATTTTTTCTACATTTTCAAATTTCGATTTTCACTTAAGGACGAATTTCAGGAGAACGAATTTACTTGTTAGTTAAAAAAATATAGTTTCTTCACTTTTTTTAAATTTTTTTTTGTTGTTATAAAGAAAAATATAATTCAATACTGTGCGCGTAAACAGTCTTAATGTTTCGATTTTTTAGCTCATTTTGTTGAAAAATATGGCCAGAATTCCATTTGGAGTATAATATACTTCCAATATTTTCATGTCTAACAGAGCTATGTTTTCTGTTAATGCAAGTGGTTTGTGTCTTGGATTTTAAATTTTGAAATTTATCTTCACACACGTTATTTTGTGAGGAATAAATAAAAATAAAAAAATAACTCTTTTTTTCTGAGGAATAAATAAAAATTAAAAAATAATGATTAAAAAGTAATTTTTAAAATAAAATTTATAACCGTTGCGGTCTCTGATTCAGACTTTAAATTAGAGTCTAAATTAATTTAAAAAAATTAGACGTAGTTAAAAAAATTATGCTGAAGAAAACATTTTTGTAGTAGAAAACAGTTTAGAACTTATAAATTATACTTGATACGAAAGCGTTGTACATATTTATAGTCAACTCATCGTGCACTTGTTCCATTTCCGATGAAGCCCATGTCTGGTTGAATGAGTACGTAAATTAGCAGAAACAATGTGTGTGAAGATAAATATGCCGAGTTAAATATGTTCCGACGTAAAGACTAACTTTACAACATATTTAGGTGTGAAGATAAATATGCTATGACGTAACAACATGGGAGTTAATTAACTAGTTATATCCCAGTAAAAAAAGAGAAACTCCAAAAAAGTCATGAAAACGTAGAGTTTACGATGCGGAAGTAGTGCAAATTTCGATCCGATCTAATGATTTTTACATAGGGTTGTCATTGCAAGAAGTTCTCTTTTTCGATGCCTGGTCACTGAATTGGAAGCGATATTAAGAAAAATTCCCTTTTTTGTGTTCTATGATAATATATTCATCTAGGAAAAGGGGTAAATAGTTGCCATTTTTAACAATTCGTTTCTTTTTATACGAATTTAAGCCCGAAACAGTGTTTTCATGTAAATTTAAGTAAATAACTTTTAAATTAAAAATAATTCATAAATTTCTTTTAAAAAAATAAATTTTTTTTAATTCTGGTGAGTATTTTCTAACACTATGGAGGAGTTACAAGGTTTTGTGTGACTAAAATAAGCTTCTAAATGGTTTTTTGCTCACTCTCGGCAAATTAAAAATATCGATTTTTTTGGAAGCAATGAAAATGTACTTCCGCTAGAATGACTTCCATTTTTTTTCAGTGGGTATGAAAGAAAAAACACATTTAAAAAGGGTTTCGCTCATTTTTATATTGCATTCTGTCGGAATGTAATTATATTTAATAAAAATACAATTCTGAAAGTAGATTTCTGAAACGTTTTAGAAAAAGTCGCCTTCGGTAATAGGAATGACCTCTGAGGGATTTTGGCCAAGCCGGCCAAATGAAGGATTGGCATGCAAATCCACCTATTGGGGAGTAACAACCATGATACTACCTACAAAACGTTATATTTAGAATTGCTAAATTAAGTTTGTGAAAAAAGTTAAAGCTCATATAACGTCGCTTTTGGTCCAAAAACCCTCTGAGGGATTTTGGCCAAAATGGCCAAATGAAGGGTTGGCATGCAATGCCACCTAATGAAGAGTAACAACTAGGACATTAGCTATAAAACGTAGTAATTAGAATTCCGGAATTGAGTTTGTGAAAAAAGTGGACCAAAAGCGACTTTATATGAGCTGTAACTTTTTTCACAAACTCAATTCAGGAATTCTAATTACTACGTTTATTCCTAGGTATGTGCGTATTATTCCTAGGATAGCGCAATTGAAAAATTTTATTATATAAGGTACAACTTTCAAATCAAAACAATAAAAAAATTTATTTTTAAATATTCTTTAATATGCAATCATGCTTCTTATAGTGTTTTCACAATGAAAGTTAAAACCTGGTTACAAATTTAAAGCCATAAACAGCTGATTTTGCATTCGCACTGCTAGTTTCTTAAATTCACGTTTTAACTCACAGACTGTCTACAAACTTTCCTCTTATTTGACAAACTGTAAAACAACTGCTTTTGTTTGTATGAAAAACTGAGATATTTCACAATGCGCTCTAAAATTAAAAAACCCGTTCAAATCATAAATATAGAAACAAAAGAAGTTCGAATAATAATAATTAAGTGAAATTAATAGCCATGGACCTGCGGCAAAAATTAAATAAATATACTTAATAGCAGCAAACCAAAAAAGTTTGTCTTAAGTAGAACAATAAATTCAGTGAAGTGCGACTTTGACCCGCGCACGAAGAGTCCCGCACGGACACGAGATATGTAATTAAATACGAACTTTAGCTTATATAAAATATAGTTTTTGCATTTGTTCGTTTTTTACGTTTTTTTAATTTGTGCATTTTTTTTATTTTGGCGATTTTTTTTTGGTTTTGGCGATTTTTTCGGTTTTTGGAGTTTTTTTTTCCTTTTGACAATTTTATTAGTTTTGACACTTTTTTCTCGTTTTTGCGATTTTTTTTTAATTTTGGCGATTTTCGGTTTTTGACGTATCTTCATTTTGGCGACTTTTTTAATTTAGGCGCTTTTTTTAGTTTTCGCACTTTTTTCTCATTTTTGCGTTTTTTCAATTTGGCGATTTTTTTTTTAATTTTGGCGAACAATAGGGTTCCTTTTTTCACATTTGGTGTACGGAACCCTAAAAATTAGCAAATTAAATAACATGTGCATAATAAGTAAGGAACAAACGACAATGGCAAGACTGTTGTAAGTTTAGTGGAAAAATTGAGCTATCATTAGAAAAAATTTTCAGCAAATTGAAATACGATGAATCAAAACAATTCACATATTCCATTTCCATAAAAGTTACGTTAAAGCAGAAATCTACATCAACTGATACAATACCACAAAAGAACGCTGATGATGAAGGTATATTGACCTTCGAAAACAGCTATTTGTTCATTAATAATTATCACATATAATTTCGCTTACAAAGCGTTACGAACTTTAGCCTAATCCAATCAACTAACTGAACACCTAACTGTTTTCGAAGGTCACTAAGTTAGTGAAATGCCGCTTCAAAAAACTGAAGCCACTTTCTGCCTAAGCAATCGTTCGCAAATGGTGTGGTCTTGCTTGAACTGTGTTCAGTATGTCGTCAATTTTAAGTGAAAAACCAGCTCTTCAGCGTTTGTTTAAATTGCCGGTGGCCTCATTTGTATTGGACCTTCCAGGACGTGAACATTCATCCTATCTTGTATGGTGGAATGTAGAACACCATATTTTACACTGGCGCCTCGTATGAATATCCCCTGTTACCTTATTTTGCTAGCGGTTGTGTGTATTCATGAAAGGATATTTGATCTTGAGTTTCAAAAAAGTTGTTTATAGAAATCTTACCATATTTTGAGAACAGGCGTTCTGTTCTCGGCAGGTCGTAAGGAACTCATTATAAGCTATGCCGACTACTGGGTAAACTTGTTTTAAACTCATTTTTTATTGATGCAATGGCATGTAAAGTGGTTAGTGAACAATTATCTCAATTTTGATCTAAATTGCTCGGCATTGGAATGCCGACTAGTAGAAAATATAACTTCTTGCGTTCCTAATACCGGCATCGAGCAAAATGGTAAAAATAAATATACCTACACCTATATTTTATTTTTTCACATATGTACATATGTATATAGTACTATTCCGCTTAAAAAAATACTTAACTAGCGCAATTGACTTTGCCACTAATTTTCCACTAAGAAAAGCTAATAATGTCAGGCGTATTGAAAGGCAGTCAGTCACTCAATAGAGGCAAATACCGCAAAATTTACTCATCTAATTACATTTTTTTCTTTAGATATAGAGAGCAGAGAGTATACAGAAGGCTTATCTGGTCTTATTTTCATATATAGTTGCTGTTATCTTTAATTATTTGATATTAAATATAAAAAAATGCCGACTACTGGAACATGCCGAACTTAGGAGCACTTACCCTAGTGAAGAAGTTCGTTATAAGAAGGTTCGGCTGTATGTACATATAGTTTTATATATATTTTTCATATACATAGGTAAAAACTTACATTTTTTTTGAGAGCAATTTCTTTATATTAATTACATATGTATGTATATCAGTTCAAAATTGTTTTAAAGTTCTAAAAATGGTACTAATTTGAACATTTTTTAAAAATCGTCAAGTTTTTGGCGATAGTCATCCCGTCGTCTAAATGCTATTTTTGACATCGAATATCGTCAAAATTACGATAAATCCTCCAAGCTGGCATTGCCGTGATTATCATAATGAGCAACAAACTACCCACTTTAATTTGTTGTGAGCGCATTTAAATATTTGCCTAACACTCACTCACATACACAACGCCCACGTCAAAAAGTGAGAGCAGCAGCAGAGCCGTCGTACTCAGCCAGCTGCAAACACTTTCCACATTCTCTCAAGTTTTTATAAATGACTTTGGGAACTTGTGTGGTATGTGGTGTACAATGTCTGGAAATTTTTTTTATAGGTATGTAGATACAAAGATACATATTTATTGGGAATGCTAATGCATACCAGTGATAGAGAAAATTTTAATTGTAAGAAAAATCTCGTAAGAAAAATAAATCATATTCTGGACAAGTACACATAAGGGCTTTCTTTCTTGTTTTTCAAGAATTTATTAACAAAGTATGTATGTACATACATACATTCATACATACATATGTACAGTAAACAGCAAAAGTAAGGACACGCCATAATATAATTAATGCCACTGTCACAGTTCTCAACTAAATTCAGGTTGGTCATCTAAGAGTAGACCAAACTGTGTTTTAGTATTATGAACCAGAACTGTTTTATAGTTGAAATTGTCATCGCGTTGCCAACTTAAAATATTAAGTCTGACAGGAAAAAAGTTTTAGATAGAAAATGTATTCTTTTACGGCCCTATGTATAAGGAAAAATTGGCACGAAGTTAGCATAAGTGGTAAAATTGAACATGCTCTTAAAGAGTTTTGCCATGAAAGTTCGCATTTAAAATCATGTCAGGACTTAGAGGTGTGTTAAAATTAGGTAATGCGACCATTACCAACCTAATTCAATTTTGCCACTTATGCTAACTTCATGCCAATTTTTGCTTATATGTATGTACATAGTGCCGTTAGTGTTTAGTTCAAAGAAATCATACCAAATGGATACAAATAGGTACTTATATAGATTAATTTTTTGACGTCAAAAACAAAGTGGCAATTAGAAATGTGCTACGTATCAGAAGAAAAATTCGTGCTGATTCCAACCATCTTAAACTACTCACTGAAAGGTAAGGAACGATCGAAATGGGATCGATTTACAAAGACACATTTTGTTATTTGCTGGATTACCTAAAACCATACTTAAAGAAATTTTTGTATGTGCCCGGTATACCTACCTCCGATACTGAAACTGGTTTTTATATGGCAGCAACCTGTAACTAGAAAAACTCAACTACTAAAAATCTGTTTTGTATACTCAACGTTTTTCTCAACCAAACTTACGCATATTACTTTTTAAATACTTGACTGGTGGCATTTCATTGTGTAAAGCACTCATTTAGTCCCTAATTCTATATATTCAAGAAAGTCGGTTTGTTTAAGATTTGCTTCCAACTACGCACTTTCCATTTTTTGTTTGTTAAACAAGCTCAAGTGGTCCATTGGAATGAAATCTGAACTTTGAGAATTTCTTATTTGTTAAACATTCTTATTTGCAATATGGGATATGAACTTTGAGGCATTGCCCTGTGGAAAGTAGTAACCGCTAGATAAAGAGTATTTTGATGTGAATTCCTACAGATTGTTCTTCAGTTAATTAACAATTCATCTCTGGAGCCAACTTACTCCCAATTTTCAAAATACAAGCAACGCACTTAAATTTAAAAATTTACTTTTCCAATTGTGTCGTAATCTTACTCAAGCTTATTAATCGTTAATATTATTTTAATATTCATCTTTTATTATTTTTATCTATTAGTTATTTTTTATAGCATAATATATGTACACTTTCTATCATACAATTTATATAACTTGTCTGATTCTAGTACTATAATTTATAAGATGTTATTGTTTTGTTGTACTAGGAAATCATAAACTTAATAAATACAAATACAAATTCTAATAGTAACATTGGAGTATCTCCAAAAAATGCAAGCTTTCCAGAAATTTATAATAACGCTAAGCTAAGTGCCACAATACCTCATTCTCTACGTTTGTTAGTTTTCATAATATTTATGTATCCAAATTAAATTTTTCAAAATTTTAAGCGACCAATTTTTTTTTAGATATTCGACTCTGATAGCCACATAAATGTTAATGCCGGTTAAAAAGTTGAACGTAGAATGCAAAATATATATTAAAAACCTACCAAACATGGAAGTTAAAGTATTGTGGTATAAAACTGTATATCATCATAAGGCTGGAAACATTGCATTTATTGAAAATACTCTAGACCAACGTCTCTATTTACATAAATTGAAGAACAATCTGTAGTAGGTAACGTCAAAAGACTGTTTACCTAGTGATTACTACTTTCTGGCTCGATCTCACGATGTTTCTCTAATATTTTTTACTACCCTCCATTTATGAAATTAAGCTCATAATTTTTGGAGTTTATTTTTAATTATGCTTTGCTCTTTTGTGTGTGGTAGTTTTTTGATGCTTAGTTTTTGAAATAAAAAGAAAAATCGAAGAAATTTCAATTATATAGGGGGGTGTCCTTAGTTTTGCGATCTACTGTATAATGTAAATAAAACAGTGGCGGCGTTAAGAGGAACAGAAAGTGGATTTAAAAAAAGTGGCAGCAGAAGTGATTTTCTAAAAAAATAGAGGATATTTTAAATACATAAATCGCAAACGGTTTATATTAAAAACATCAAAAATAGAAACTAGGCTTTGCATATTTATGGGTCGATTACGGATGGCAACCAAACTTCAATTGCCGTGTTAACTAGCAACGTAACTGAAATTAAAATTGGTATTATTACGTATGGCAACTTCCTCCACTGCCAAAAAGTTATCGAAATACGATTATGACAGGTTGTCAACTGAAAATAAACAAAAGTTCAATATATAAAAATAGAAGTGCTTATAAGAAAATTATTAAGTAAAAGTGCTTAAAACATTACTTATCATAAGTAGAATTAATTTTTGTACAAAAGAAGGATGTACAATATGTTGAATCGATTCGACGGCTCTTTAGAATTATCGCTTCTACTGTGAGTAAATATTATTGCCGAAAATAACTTTTAACAACCCCCTTTTTGAGCTTTTAAGCATATTTTTTTAAATATACAAAGAAAATATTCAAAAATAAAAATAATATTGCACTGGCAACTAAAAATTTTTAGTTGCCTATTGCCAGCTGTAAGTTGCCAGTCGCCATCCGTAATACCATTACGGCAACTAGAAGCATAACTAGAGTTCGTTTGCCATTCATAATCGCACCATTCAAGACTAAAAAATATTATTTTTATGAGAAAATAGTCTCAAATATCAAAAAAATTATTCATATAAGAATATTGGAGATTGAAATATTTTCCACGTTTAAAAACCCACATTCTTACTATTAATTCAGGATTTTTGTTTCATTTAAAAAAGGTTTGTTGTGTTTTTTTTAATTTAACCTATAAGAAATTACGAGCTTTTTATGCATCGTTTGAATACTTTACGTTGCAAAATACTACCAAAGACATAATTTTCTTATTATTTTTTGTTGATTATTATCTAAATATACTATTTGAGTCAAAAATATATTATATATGATTCTGAATCAAAGATTTTATATAGATATGCATAAAGAAAAAAACTTTGTGCCGAGAACCTTGAAAATTTTTGTACTGTCGAAACAACTAGTATGTACGTCGATATAAATAGTTTAGTAGTAATTGTACTAATCAAGAAATCATCTATTTAGCTAATTTTAAAGAATAATACGGTAAAACGACACAAGTTATAAAATTTGTATGGCCTCAAACAAATAAAAGTAATTGTTAAATCTACTGCTATTTAGAAATAACAACGGAGCCATGTGTTTGCATTCCATGGAAATATTTCGCAAGACCACATACTCAGCCACTGCTCGTACTATGAATTTTTATCAGAAAGTGTGAGTTTTTTTTTTATTAAAATTCAACTCTTTTTTTTAATTTTTGTTAACACATTTTATCTTTGGAAATATCGAAAATATATAAAAAATAATGTTGAAGTAAACATGTAAATCACTAGAATTCCTTTAAAAAATGTGCAAACACGAATAAGAGTTTAACAGGTAATTGAAGAAAATTTCAGAAATAAAAATTAAATGGTGTAAACCGTGATTTATAGTGCTTTCTTTTCTACTAAAACAAAACATGCTACATTTTAATCTTAAACGAGTAATTTGATGCTCGTTACTTAAAAATTTATTTCTATAAGGCGGTGTTTTATTCTAAAAAAATCACCCTCAACAATGTTGTTCTTTCCCTGTAGAGCAGTTAACTTTAGCTTATACATAGAGTTACTAGACAAGCAAGATTTTAATTTATATTTATAATGTATTACATAATTTTTGTATTGTTTTAAAAATAAAATACAAGAAAACATAGTATTGCTAAAGCTAGATTATTAGTGATGTAAGGTTCTTATGTTATAAAATCGTCTAAATAAGAAAGTTTAAAATGAACTGATGGTCGATAATATGGCAGTTGAGTTGTCTTTGTTTGCAAACATACTTTGAATAACAAACTAATCTGTCAGATTCTAAGTGTGTTCCACTATTTTCACAGCGATGGCAAGTTATTTTACATATACACCTTTTAACAAGGTGTTTTTTTTTGGGTAGAAATCAAAAAAAAATTAAAAAATTATTCGAAGATATGTTGTTTAGCAATAAAAAACTCAAGGGCTCCACATTAAAAAAATAAATCCTATTTAAAATCGATTTACATATGTTGTTAATCGTGAACACTACACAGTTAAAAAAAACTACAGTTATGGTAGAATTAGTCGATTCGTATCGTGAGTTGACGGATCAACTGACAAAATAGGTATATAACTTAAATTAAACATGTTGCTGTTTATTTAATATGTATCGTAACATAGTTATGTGAGGTAGAAATCTACAGAAAATAGATTTCTACGTCAACTTCTCTCTTACATAAATACACACACATGTATAAAGCAAAGAGAAATACAATAACAGCTGACACGTCCGCTGGCAACCTCACATTTTTACTAACTAACATCAAGAATTGAACGATACGACAACTTCAAAAGTAACACGATACGAATCGACTAATTCTACCATAAAAAGGCTCAGTTAGCCGACTGTAATGTAAAGTAACTGCAACAGTAACAAACAGCTGATCGATATTGTTATGTGAAAAGTAATGAAAATGGTTGTAGAGATGTAATGTAACGTAACCTACTTTGTTTCCTACTTTGCAGTTACATTACATTACAGTCGGCTAACTGAGTTTTAACATCCAGATTTAAACAACACAACTACTTCAAAAGTACCAAGATACGAATAGACTAATTTTGCAGTTAATAGTTTTGATGAACAGTGTGGTAGCACGACAGAAAATTAAGAACTGGCAACGTTGTGTAGCAGCATCATCATCGTTATAACTCGCATTTTACTATAATTGTTTTTGTAGTTGTACTTTTTCTTTTGTTATAAGAGCGCGTCTTTTAATTAACATTGTAAAGGAGAGCAACAGCTGCAGCTGAATCAGCCGCAGCCAACAGCAAAGGCTGCAGCTATCGCAACAAGACGTTTGTTTGTTGTTTCTGTTTTCGTATGCTTTGCATGCAATGTGTTTTTGGCCGCAGCGCTGCAGCGCCTATTGTACTTGTCTCAGTTCAGCATAACTCAGCTTCATTCGGTTGTTAATATTTAGCTTAATGCATTTATTCTCTTAGTTTTATTATTTTATATTTTCTTTCTTTTACTTAAGTATATTTATTTACTTTTTCATTTCGATGTTTTGTATATATTCAATGAGTGCTTAAAGCATTAGCTCCACCCTTTGGATGTATTAACATCACAAAATGATGTTGATGATGATAAATAAGAAAAAAAAAAGTAAACAGAACAGACAAGAATTAAAACAACCGCATTGTGTAGCTGCAGTAGCAGTTAAAATGTCACCATCTCTCTTAAGCTTTCTGCAAATAATAGACATGAATTTGGGGGCGTATGTATGAATGTGTGCGAGTGTTTGTGTTTGTTGCTGGCTGGGCTGCTTGTTTGTTTTTCAATTTCTCCTCTTAATGGGGTGTGTTTGTTAAGCACACGTTTTGGTTGTTGTAATTTTCCAATGGTTTTAATTAGTGCAAAAGTTTTTCTTCTTCTTTCTGGCACGTCACTTTGTAGATTAGTTAATGATTTTATATTTTTCCATCCAATCAGAGTACACAGCAATCCATATGTATGTTTATGTATGAATGGATGTATGTACATATACACACATACATACTATATAGTTTACATATACAGTTCGAGCTCGATTTGCGCAACCGAAAGGAAATCGAGGTTATTGCTTTTACCGAAAAAGTTTTAATACTCGACCACTAAAAACTTTATATACTTACATAGCTACCTACCTACCTACCAACACCAAACCATAATTTAACATAAATGAGGTTATTTTTAATAGTTAAACATAATAAATTCATACATGTGATTATAAAAATTTATAAAATAAAATTTTGTATGAAGGCAGGTAAATTAATTTAAACTTAAAACCAGTCTTCATATTTTGTACTTGCGTACATATGTACATACATACATATGTATGTACATACATACATACATACATACATATGTATTTGAGTTCCACTCATAATAATTTTTTTATATTTATTATTTTATTTAATTTCTTGAATGGTAAGTAATTGTTCGGTGGTTGCGCAAATCGAGCTCTTACTGTATATGCATACGACCACGGAAATAATATATAAATTCATTGTTACAAATGAGCAAACAAAATAACTTCCATATGCATGAATGGATATATGTATACCTATGTATGTACACACATACATACATATGTAGCATGGGAAAGGAAATGAAGTCGAATTTATTAATTTGTTGCGAGGGATGCTGAATTCCCTTTATAGGTACCTAGTAGTGCCTTAAATTATTAATTTCGAAGGATTGAAGTATGTACATACAACAAAAAAGTAATATGAATGATTTTGTAATATTAATTAAAATATTTGTAGTACTTATCAATTAAAAAATTAAATAAATTTTCACCTATAAACAATTTGATAATATCAATTAGGTTTTTCTAAATTAATTAATAACAATTTAATTAATACAATTAAATCCTTAATTGAAAATTTTAATTGGTGAACACTTTTTTCTGTGTATGTACTTACTAGTGATGCGCGAATATTCGAATTCGTATTCGAATTGTCGAATATTCGGCCATTTTCAGGCGAATACGAATGTATTCGTTGGTGAACACTTATTTCTGTGTATTTAATTACTTGTGATGCACGAATATTCGTATTCGTATTCGAATTGTCGAATATTCGGCCATTTTCATGCGAATACGAATGTATTCGTGTATTCAATAAGGGAAGAACTTGATATACATATATTCTGGGTTCATTCTATAAACTAATCGGGTAAAAAATAATCTTTGATCTGCGACTCCTCATATGTACATAGGTATGGTCAAGGTTTTACAAACCGTTTTCAATTACAGATACATACATAATTACATATTTCGAAAATCACAATTCAACGAGGCGTACGATATACATATGTACATATTTCAAATTAAAATACATACCTATGTACATATGTACATTAGAGTGGCCGTTAAATGTAGGGAGACTTTTTTATTTCTTCTACTCTCACCCCCTCCCCCCCCCCCCCAACCAAATCGGTTAAGTTTTATGTAAAAAATGCAGAAAAATTTCATACCGATAAGTTGCGTTTTAGGGGGTGCATCCGGCCCTTAAAGTTGGCCTTCAAGCCTATTTTTAATGTAATTTAAAAAAAAATCATTTTACAAGAATATGACATATGGTAATATTTTAGCTCTTCAAGTCAACAACATTAGTCTCAAAGAAAGTTTTTTACTAAAATTAATATTTTAGAAAATAATGAGGAAAATAACCAACAAAATAACAACAATTTTATGTATTTGTACAAACGAATACATTCGTATTTGCCTCAAAATGGCCGAATATTCGACAATTCGAATACGAATAGAAATATTTGTGCATCACTAGTATGTACATACTGCGTCATATTTTATGACTATTTTTTATTATCGCACAGTACAATGACATCAATTATTCCAATTAGGTTTTTTATGCATCTTTTGTATATGCTAAATTTGAATGAAATAAATAAAAAAAATTTAACTCAAAGTAAAATTACACTAGGATTACATACGAAACTAAGTAGTTACACATGGCATACACATTCAAATATAAATTACACACAATATGTGCAATTACACACAGATTGGCAACACTTGCATAACCACTAATTCGCATGTATTCAATTTAATTTGCTGACTCCTCATACAACGTTTCTAGAAAGCACATATGTACATACATACATACAAACATACTTACATACATATGGATATGTACATACATACATAAATACATACATGTATGTATGTATACAGAAAACATACTCATTTCAATCTACATACTTACATGTACATATGTATATTTGCTGTAATACAAACATATGTACATATGTATGCATATTAATTGTGCGTTTTCTGGCTCTCATAAATAATATTTTTCTAAAATTAAATTGACAAGCGCCGCAGCACCCCCACTCAACTAACTCTCAAACACCCACAAATTCATCCACCCAAATGAACAAAAAAATCATTACTCTCCTATGTATCACCCCCTAATGGTCTGTTTAAAATTTAATGAGTTCTTGACATTGTTGCCACTTTAGCATTTTCACTACCAGATTTGGCGTTTTCATTAGTTACACTGCGTTTACACATGCAAGTACTTTGCATGCAAGCAAATTTCGCACATATGCCCGAGTGTTTTGCAACTTGCATGTTATCCTTTTAGTGCAGAGTTGTCCATAACATAAAACAGTTTAGTTTTAAGGGAACCAGATAGTATTGAACTTAATCGTATGTCTAAAAAAAATCATTAACTGCTTAATTAATGAAAATTTAAAAAAAACTTTAAATTAGCTTTTAAATGTATATAAAATTAGTAAAAACTCTTATAACATTACACTGAAATCTAACGGCCTTATGTACAAGCAAAAACTGGCATAAAGATAGCATACGTGGCAAAATTGAACATGATCTTAAAGAGTTTTGCCATGAAACTTCACATTAAAAATCATGCTAGGACTTAGAGTTCGGTTAAAATTATGTAATGCGACCATTTTTAATGTCAAATAATATAGAGGAACTCGTAACAGCTAAATCAATTTCGGCACTTATGCTAACTTTATGCCAATTTTTGCTTATACATAGGGCCGTAATTATATTGTACTAAAGTATTAATAGGGCGGCAACACTGTTAGCTAACTTTTCATTTACTTGCTACAAGTGAAACAAGTCACTTTCTTGTAAAATCCCTTGGCAGTTGAGTTGGAAGTAGAATGCAAGTGCCGAAAGTGTAGTCGTATTAGTAAAGGGGTTTGGGTGTATTGAGTTTTTCGAACTTGCACTTGCACGTGTAAACCCTATGTTAAAAGGATTAAACTTTCAGAAAATTCTGCTAAATGCTTTCTAGCAGAAGTTGTTGAAAATAAGAAACTTTAATTTAAAAAAAAAATTCTTCCGTGTAGAGGATTTTTCTCATAAGTGTTGATGTATTGCAGGATAAAGATGGTATACACTTGCAGCAGTGCAGTGCGCATAGGATCCAGGTAACAGCGATTTCAAAAATTTATAACCCAAACGCGTTATTCCTCTTCTCAAAACGCGCTAAGTTACAACTTTGTCCTCTATTTATAGCCAAACCGCGCTATTTTCCTACGAGCTAAATTAATTTTAATAAAAGTCGATGTATGTATTAGTAAATACAATTTTTTTTTGGTAACCATTTTTCAGGTTTTGCAATATTGCTTCGAAATTATATCCTTAATAAAAATAATAAATTTAAAATAAACCTACCGCGCAAAACTATCCAATATGCAAATTTGAACTTTTTAGGAGAGCGCAAAGATCCGTCAATTGTGAACTTAAAGTCGGCGTATTCTAAAAAGTGACAGGCTTAAAATATTTCTTATTGAGTTATATATCGTTCATGAGAATTTCAGGACCAAGATAACGAATCTAAAAAACCAATTTCGCATATTGGATAGTTTGACGTGGTAGGGACGATATCTAGAAAAGATATCTTCTAAGTCCGAAACGACTTTTTTTTAAAACATAGCGAAAAAAAACTCTGGATTAAGTCACCTTTAAAACAGAAAAAACTAAATCCAAACCGGTCCAGCCGTTTGGACTATACGTGGGTGGACTCGTACAGACACGCAGATAAACAGACACACACCACAAACTTATAACACTCCTTTTTTTGGTCGGGGGTTAATAACTAAAATCATTTAATACAGAATCAAGAATAATCGAAATCCTCAGTTTTTATTTTAATTTTATTTTTCAAACTTTGGAACAACATATAACTTTTGGAATAGTTTTTCGATTCAAATGCTTTTTGTACTTTAGCTATAATAGAGGCTTAATAAGATTTACATACTCATTGTACATTATATCTACTAGTATACATTTTTAATTGTGAAATTTCAAAAACATTGTCAATTTACAGTATTAAAATGAATCATTAGCGAATTTAAAAAAATCATCAGAGTTTTGGATACTAGAAAATGGTTAAATTTATACAAAAAAAAAGTAAAAAAATATTGAACTGAAATGATGTCCTTGAGTTTATTCAAAACGTGCTAATTTAGCGCGTTTTTTATTAAAAGCGCTAAGACGAAAAGAACGCGCTGGCATTTAACCCCTCAAAACACCAATTATTAATTATTTTATGTTTGAATGTGCTATAAAAATACCTGTAATTTGTATAAACATGTAATTTAAAGTTATTTCTACATTTAAATCTGCCATTACACTTTTATTCGGTTAAACATTTTAGCGAACATTTTAGCAGAATTTTTGGATCGATTTAGCATTCTCTCATCATCATTTTCTGGCAACACTGATTCTTACACTTCTATGCAACTATGCCAATTTAGTACCTTTTGAACTAAGTTTAGTGCTTTTCAAGCGATATTTTTATAAAAAGCACTAAATTGGTGCTTTTTCACTTTTGGTTTAGTGCTTTTGCTGCATTTTGCAACTCCGCCAAATACCAATTTTTGATAGTATGGTAGCTTCACAAAAAAAAACGCCAAATACGAATTTTCACTCTAAATTTAGACACATTTATTTACAAAGCAGATAGGAATGTGACTGTTCTTGCGCCTCTGACTCAGCTGTTTGCTTTTCAATAGTCAAATTTCATATGAAAAAACATAATGTAATGTAAGTATATTCCGTTTGCTTTTTAGACATGAATTTTAACAAAGGGTTGTAACGTCTTGATTGTATATATGAAAGACTTTCTCAAATTCATGCAAATGTACATACGTAAGAGTACATGCATATGTTTATTAGGGCGGGTCGATTTGTATGGAGCCGAAAAAATCGCTCAAATTACAAGGAAAATTTTATTCTAGGGATCAAAATAAGCAACTTTGCCGCAGTCACCACATCTCTAAAATGTATTTTGATGACCCGACTTTTGACCCTGGGGGTAAAATTTTCTGTGCCACTGGCACAGGTGGGTCAGCCCTCCAAAATCAGTGGGGATCGTTCATACATTTTGAGTCGATTGAGGAACTCTAAATAGGTCAAAGTGAGATTTTTAAAAATTTTACCCTTCGGATCAATATCAAGAAAATTTGACCCTTCAAAAGTCGCGACATCAAAATACATTTTAGAGGTATGGTTTCTTCGGTAAAGTTTCTTATTTTGATGCGTAGAATATGATTTTTTTGTAATTTGTGTTATTTTCAAACCTACCCGCCCTAAATATTGTTTATATATAAAAAATAGTTATTCATATCAACTGCATGCAACTCTTCAACAAAAAAATATACAATTACAAAAATGTTTGTTTTTGTTTTTTGGAATTTGAGAAAAAAAGCATTAAATTTGATATTTATAGCAAAACTAGGTCTGTTTCGGAACGTTCTGATTCCTTCAATTACGAATATTTTTAACAAAATAAATCTATAGGATTACCTTTTGAATAAGTACAAATATGGGGTTGGTATTTTTGCAAAACTTTTTATATTTTTTTTATACATACATATATATATTTATTGTATCTTCAAAAATTAACTAACAATAAGTATTCAAATCTTAAATCTAAATACATATAATTATGAGGCCCGACCAGTATCGGACATAAACTTAGTAATAATAATTAATTTCACATAAATGTCGTATTAAGCACAAAAATTATTTTCAAGAAGTATCTTTTGGAGTTAAGTATTAGAGCCCTTGTTTCCTTCTTTTTTAAGCGGATGTGCCCAGTAAAGTTGAAGATATTACCAGCAAGCGGATTAGGATGTGACTCCAGTTTTGTTAAATATTTGTCTGCGTATGTTGCAAAATTTTCTATAATAGAGAAATAATTAATACACTTTTTTGATACGAAATTTTTTTAGTGTTACATATATTGTTCTTAACCCATAATAAGTTTAATTTTCTATATCGAACAAGATTCGACTTTTTCATTAACAGAACAGTAAACCAAGGTTGGTAAAGTAAGCCAAAATTCTAATTGTTTCTTGAATATTTCCTAGACTGCAAGCGAAAACCCATAAATGCAGCAGATTTTTTAATCTCTTGGATAGAAATGAAATCCACCTGCAAAAGATCTTTTTTATCAGATCAAAAACATCAGCTTGGCATTGGTTTTAATTTTTTTAATAACCCTGTCCACTTTGGGGCTTTGTGGCTCCACAATTTTTTAAGATATATAGTACAATTCTCAAATGCTTAAATGGTTTACAAACTGCAGAATTATTTCATTTTTTTAACAAAATCCCCCACTGTGTATTGGGTACTTTAGGCCCCACTAGGCACCAAAAGGTACCGTCTGACCGAGCTAATAAATAAAGATTGCATTTATGACAGAAAACCTCAGATTATAGATAGCGAATATTTATATTTAAGAATTAAAAAAAATCACATACAGTTATTTCTGCTTGATTAATTTTAATTTCTAATGCGCGGTTTTTGGTGCAACTAAACGGACAAATCATTTACCCGGTATTCTATTAATTTTTACATTAACGCAATTAAAAGAAAACCCCTTTAATTAAGCATTGATATCTATAATCCGAAACATCCCAGCAAAAAATTTCAAAAAAGGTAATCGAGTTTGGAATTAAGCATTTTTAATGGAAGCTAACTGTTTTGATGGAACTAAAATAATCTATTCTTGAGAAGTAGTTATGTTGTTTATTGTAGCAAGTAATTATTTTTTCTGTTGTGGGAAATACTTTTTTTTTTTTTTTGATGGAACTACTTTTTTTAGTTGAAAAAAATTTTTGTTTGCGTAAATGGAATATCTTGATTAAAAACTCAGTTTGCTTAATTAAATAACTTTTAAAAATATATATAAATACAAATATAAAAAAACCATTGTTTTACTACGAAATACACCATTTTGTAAAATTTCCTAAAATCCCTACGATAGGAAATAAATTTCAAAAATTCTGTGTACTTTTCTTTTGAAAGTCCGTACTAGCAAATGGAAATTTTTTTATTAAATTTACCAACCCGAAATTCCGTAATTTTTTTTACATACAGTTTGTATGAGAACCTGAAATTCCGTATGAACTCCGTACCAGGCTTAAGCAATTATCTATATGCATTTATTTAAAATAACTACACATTTGGCAAAATTTTCACGTCTTCTTTTAAAACCCAAAGAATATGTTCAACTTCTGCTTCCTATTTCTAAAATTTTACATAATGTGATTTTGCAATCAAAAAAGTAAGTCATTATATGGCAAGTAGTTCAGATGGTAATGTCTAATTTTTTGCTGGGATGTTACAACACGATGCAATTATGTATTAGACCCCTGCACAAGACCACTTACAAGAACTTTTAAGACATGAGGGATTTTTCAAATGCTTTACTACAGCAAAATCTTCTAAAACAAATGCTAAACAACACTGCTTGCAAGAAGTTATAGCAGGTATAGGGGTAAAGAAGAAAATACTTCGTGACGGAAGAATTTGTAATACTTGCTTCTTGAGGCCTGCGTAAACAGTCCTGACTTTTAAATACGTCTTGGTTTTTAAATGTATTATCTTGGCATGTATTATACTAAACCAATAATAAATGCTGTCGTATTATAAGCGAAGCAGGATGGATGTATTGGTGTACGTTTATAGGAGTGTTAACAAGCGATATCGCCAAGACTTCTTGTTTATAAAAAAACAATCAAAAGAAGTACTGTTGATGCGTGTATGCTTGTTATTTTGCATATTTTACGTTTGAGTGTGTGTGTGTGTAAGATGTTTATGGTAAGCTATTATGTGTTTAAGGGAGGTTTTTGTTAGATCAAGCGCACACAACTAATGCCAATGCATGTGTGCGTTTGTATGTGCGCAGAAGAGCATACACACAACTTATGTAGGTATGTTTGTATACTCGCTCATTCGTAGAAAGAAGCACATGCATCACAAATTTTTCAGTCACGAACTATTTGCTTCTTTACTCATATACTTGCAATAAGTTAAATAATTGCCAACAGTGTTGTTAAGCGTTTGTTTTACAACATTTCGCTGTATTCGAAAAATCCCTCATGTATTAAAAGTGCTTGTACGAGGTCTTGTGCAGGTCTTTATTATACAAACATTTTTCTGTGCCTGTGCCCAATGTACACATGTAAGTTAAATATCAGAATGAATTAAGGTATATGTCACGTTTCAGTAATGAAATACTGTCATAATATACATGGATGACTAATAAATATAATAAATAAAAAAACCCGACTACCTAAAATCAGCTGAAAAGGAAAAAACAAGTTTAGTAGTGCGGAACATAGTCACTGTTACAGCCGGGAGGCATTAAAAATCGAATCTTGAAATCTTCTTAATAGTGGCTCAAGACTGTAAAAATCACTGTGTTCCGCACTACTGAACTTGTTTTTTTTCCTTTTCAGCTCTATTTAGGTAGTAGTGTTTTTTGATTTTTTTAATTTATTTGTTATTTTAGATAGGTTTCTTAAATTTTTTTATTAACATAATTTAATGAGAAATTTAAAATTTTTTATTCCTTATTAAATTTAAGCATAATAACTTATATACATGTTTTAGTCCCTTTTAATTTCCTCTCTTAATACCCCAATCGATAGGTTTGGAAAAAAATTGTTTGATGTGTTACTATTTCACGCGAGAAATCCGCCATTTTTATTTTATTTTTGTACACCTTGGTAAGAACACTTGGGTGCTTAAGACGAATATAATAATAAAGAAATTTACAAACATACATATATACAAGAAATGCGCGAAAAACATAATCCTTATTGGCAGTCAGGTAAAAATGTTGCTGATTCAATGAAATAGTTTGTTAACAAAATTTAAGACTAACGTCACTTCATTGTATAAACTAAAAAGTTGCATTGCAATGATTACATTTTTCATTTAAAATATTAAAATGTACGTTGCCTAGTAAAAAATATGTGGTTACATGAATGAAAATATTTCGTTGTACGAGTATGAATTAAATTTTTTCAGCTGATGAAACATTTTTCGTAATTCGAACGAAGCGCTGCATTGGTTGAAAAATAATGACAAAATCATAAATATAATGTAAAAAATCATTGCATTTACGAAGGTTTTTCTCTCAGTATATGTAATCTCTCGTGGGAAGTTTACACGAATCATTTTTTAAATAAGAACATCGTGCCAAGCAATGTCAAACGTTATCGTTATTATTATTATTATTATTATTATAATTATTTTTATTATTATTTTATTATTTAAGAAATTTATTATTCGACATATTGTCATAATTATATTTTAATTTACCAGCAAATAAATTTCAAATTGAAATATAATTATGACAATATGTCGAATAATAAATTTCTTAAATGTTAAATATTAGATTTTATTTTTCATTTTGCCTTGTAATTACTTTTATTGTTATTAAAGTTGCAACAAAACTATAATTTCCATAACTATAGATTAATTACATATTTTTTTGATACTTTGATACAATTTGATACTTTGAAATTATAATTATATAGTATAAATTCTTCACAAAAACATGTATTTAAGTTTTTCGTTACCCGAATGAAAATTATTTCGTAACATAAATGATACTAGAATATGTAAAATATTAAGCACTAGATTGGTTTCATTCCATTAATGCAATTTACATCAATATAATGTAATATTTCATTTTATTAATGAAATTTGTCGTTGTATTAATGAAAGGGGTTCAACGTAACGGTTTCATTCCCATGACGAAGTGTTTTTCTTTCAGTGTAGAAACGCTACCAAGTTTTTATAGGTTACAATGCCGTATAAACAGTGAGTGAATGTGTTTGCAAATATTTTTATTTGCAAATAGTGAGTGCATAAACGTAGTATATGTATGTATGTATATGCAATATGCATATTTATGTATATGTGTATTTGTCCGAAAAGAAATCGCTATAAGGGCAAGGAAGATGTAAGATTTAGAAGAAAAAAACAGATTTTAATGTGGAAAAAACTGCTCATAAAAAATTCTTTTGTATTATTTATATTGGGGGGCGTGTAGGGTTACGTCTATACCTGATATATTTTTATCATAATTTGATAATGTTAGCTGCTTTTCCTTATTTGTTGCTTATTATTGCTTAGATGTCAATTTTATTTTTATTTATATTTATTTGTTGAGGTAAAATATTGTTTATTATACATGCTGCTTTCTTTTTTTTAAAGATGGTTTAAAAAACTTACATCTATATTATTTATTCTATATTAATGAAATTTATTAAGTTTACAATGAAATAGTCAAAGGGAAGGAAATTGACATAAAAAATTTAATTGTGTAGGAATTTTATACTTTATAGTTCATAAATACAAATATAGTGCATAAATACTTAACCCACACAAAATTCATCATAATTTTTAACGATATGAGCTGAGACATTAAAATTTGTATATAAATTTTCTATATTCTTATTATCACTAAAGGAGCACCTATTGAAATTTGTTTGATTCTATCTGAAATTAATTTAACGTTACACAGTTTGTGATTTCTTTTTCTAATGTACGTGTACTAGCTTCAGCATAATTTTCAAAATCTCGTTTTGGTGAATTTGAGCTGTTTTTCCTATATATAATTTGTCATTTATTATGTTGAAAGTATATCAGGTATAGACGTAGGGTAATGTAAAGTTAACAGGCTATGTATGTATGTATGTATTTAATAATTTTGATTAAAAAAATTCGGAGAATCTCACTATGAAAATAGACTCCGGTCATACTATTGTGTTTGATAACGAGATTCAGTATATATAGGTATCAGTTAAGAAAATATCGCTTTACACATTTATAAAGTTCTTGAAAAGGAATTGTTTGAGTTGCTTCTTTTTTAAGATGTTGTTTAATTTGAAGCGCACAATCATTTATTTCTTTAATACAATTTCTTATCCCTGCGAATGTAGAATACACTGCTTCAAACATTAGTTAACAAGACATGAACCTTTAAAAATATGTTTCTGGAAAGCAAACGGTATTCGCCAACATAAAAATGAGACTCATTTGACTTCGAGAAGCCGTTTTAAAATGGCTACACCTTATATAGCTCAAAGAATCCGAGAGGACGACCATGCGGTGGATCAGCATTCTAATAAAGTCAAGACTCAAGCACTATATTTGTGAAAAACGTCTAAAAGCAACAAGTATTTGTGTCGAAAATCTTGTACAAATTTCGACATGTCGTCAATTTACCCCCCTCCCAGATTTTCAATCACTGAGGATCAATACGAGAAACCCTTCAATTCTCTTGGACCTTGTTTTGTACCAGCTGGCGACCACAATTCAAAATATACGTTCTGGGGTTCGCCGACCTCTAGGTGGCGTTATTAACACAATTTCAAAAATGGGCTTGGACGTCATTTCGAGTGGGGAGCCCACTAACTTGCCTTCAAACATACAAAAAATTTCGGATGTTATAGATTTTGGCGTCATGAAAAATATATCTAGGGATTTAATTCATGATGAAGCTTCTCTAGATCTCTCCCACGATCGTTACAATTTGTAGCCCACTAAGAAGTGATTTACCTCACACATATGTGAAGATGATTAGTCGTGTTACTTGGCTGGGGTTCAAAAAATATCCCTGTAGTCATTGTACGTAAAACATTGAGCTAATAACATCCGATGATATTGAATTTAAAATTGCCAATTTTAACGAAAATATTAAACAGGCTGCTGAACATGTCACTACCTCCCATCCGCAGCCTGGGTTTAATAGAATTTATTCTACGGATATTGAACGTCTCGTATGTTAAAAAAGAAGAGCTAGAAGGTACTGACAACAGCACAAATCACCCCAACATAAAATCAGATTAAGCTAAGCGACTCCAAGAGTTGCTTGCATCTGAAAAAACTGCATCTCTGGTATCGGTGTCACACCAACATCTAATTATTCTTTGTGGCGCGCTGCCAGAAAGCTTAAAACACCCGTTGAGTTTAAACCACCTCTGCGCATATTCTACCGGAGGTGGTCAAAAAGCGGTACAGAAAAATTGAAAATATTTGCTGATCATTTAAAATCCGTACTTACCCCAAACACATTGGTGTTGCTGATTTGCCGAGTGTAGTTGCCTACCCTCTCGACCCTTTCGGTTTAAAATGTGTGATGTACAGAAACTAATTATTTATCTCAACCCTACGAAAGCTCCATGTCTAGATGGAATTAGTAAGAGGATGCTGATGAATTCTCCTCGTATTGCAATTATAATCCTGCTATTTATTTTAAATGCCACTTTGAGACTACAGTACTATCCACACCACTAGAAGCTTGCAAAGGTCAATATGATTCCAAAGCCGGGCAAAGATATTACCAAGGCTAAATCATACAGGTCAATAAGTCTACTATCAACAATGTCAAAATTTTTGGAAAAACTGCTCATTACAAAATTGTTTCCAACCATCAACTTGGATTTAGAAGTCAGTATAGCACCATTGAACAAACGCATAGATTGGTTTAATTTATAAGAAAAACATTTGAAGAAAAAAATTTTGTTCTGCCCTGTTTATTGACGTTTCTCAGCCATTTGATAAAGTGTGCCATGAAAGCCTAATTTTAAAATTGAAAACATGTATACCAATAAACATTCTAAAGCTTTTCGAGAGTTTCATTCTTGCCAGGGACTTCACTGCTTTGGAAGGAGACTTCATAAGCGTGCCCTAATCAATCTCATCTGGTGTGCAACAGGCAAGTTTATTGGGGCCAGTTTTGTATTTAATTTATACTTGTGATATGCATGTGAGCAGTAATATCCACACTTCTACCTTCGCCGATGATACAGTCTGCCTTAGCATGCACGAAAACCCTCACGAGACATATGTATGTTCTTCAGGAACATATTACTCATCTGGAACTATGGTTAGCCTTATGAAGAATAAAGGTATAACAACAAAAGTGTGTTCTACGAAAAGATACTTGTTCTTCCATTAGAATTAATGATCAAATTATTCCTGAACATTCACACGTGAAATACCTTAGTATACCCCTTGATCGAAGGCTTACATGGAAAGACCACATTGACTCTAAGCTAACACAAATGAAACTTAAATTAACTCAGATACATTGGCTGATTGGTAGAAATTCAACACTCAGCCTAGACTGCAATCTTTTACTATACAAGTCGCTTTTGAAGCCAATATGGTGGTACGGAAATCAGTTATGGGGCACTGCTTCAGCTTCTAATGTCGAGAGAATCCAACGAAGGCAAAACAAAATTTTACGTTTGATAACATCGGCCCCATGGTACATCAAAAATTCAAATATACATCGTGATTTGAATATGCCACTAGTGATTGAAGAAATTGCAAAATACGCATGCAAATATTTAACAAAACTCGAGTCACATCCTAGTCAGCTTGGTCGTAATATCTGGAACTTTACTGGACATGTCCGCTTAAAAAAGAGGGACACAAGGGCTTTATTATTCAACACTCCAATGATACTTGAAAATATATTTTTTTCTTGCTTGGCACGACTTATGTACGTATTTTTATGAATAACTATCGCTAAGTTTATGTCCGACAGTGGTGGACCTAATAATAATATGTATTTAGATTTAAGATACTTATTTTTAGTTAATTTTTAAAGATACAATAAATACATATGTATGTATCTATGTATATGAAAAAAAAATCTTAGCCCCTGCTGCTTCAAAAAGTACTATGTAGTAAAACTTGACAATGTTACATTAAGCAAAATAGTCTAAAATATGGCTTCAGAAATAGGAATTGAAATAACAAAATTAAGATTATAAAATAAAAACCGATAAACTGTACAATTTAGAGAACTTATTTTTTAAGTAAAAAACTGCAAATTGCTAAATGCGAGGAAAACTGCATATTTGGCAACGCTGTATGTATGTATGAAATATTTTTGCTACAACAGAATGCGTCAAGAGAAATAATAAAAGAAATGTTCTCTGATTTTGCTATTCTCTACTAATACTAATTTCTAATGCAACTCTTTGTTGAACCACCACTCAAAAATGTTGCCCCTGCCAAAGAAATTACTCCAAAAGTGTTAAATGAAAATAACAATTATTGGCTAAAGGTTTTTAGCTAGTGGCCGGTAAGCTGGAATGTCATTGGTTAATTATTGTTTTTGTTGTGCTGAGGATATAAATAAAACAAGCCAACAAATCGAAAAAAACGAGCAAACGAAGATGTGTAATTAACCCAGCACTGCGAAAATAAGCAAAAGCACAACAAAAACAGAGCTTACGAATACGGGATAAATAAAAGGACATACATACATGCATACATACATACATACTTACATATCCGTGAACAGTTAGACTTCCCTATGACAAACTTCACAATATGAAATTTTTCCCTATACCGAATTACGAGTATAATTGAGAACACTGTATTTTTTTAAGCTTCTCACACATTTTTATCGACCTATAACGAATTTCTGTACAGCGTATTTTTCTCAGTTAAAGATGAAGGTCCATGGCATCCGTTCCATGCATATGACAAAAAAAATATAATCAGGGGAATTGTATGTGGCAAGTTACAGAAGTTGCATCATGAAAAAAAGTCAGCTGTTGTGGATAGCCATAGATGATTTATCTTTTCAATGATATCAATAAAAATGTTCGTGTGGTGGATTTAATAAATTTTCTCTTTTTTTTTAATTAAAAAGTTTTGAGTAAAAGACACAGCATGTGCAATAAAGTTTACAATCATATTCAAGACTAAAATAAATTTTTAACATAAACAGTTCTTTAATGAACAAAATTTGCGTTTACTTATCGATTAATTTTATGTACTGAGTGTCATCGCAGTTGTGTTTATTATTTATGAAGTGAGACACTCCTTGAGGAAACTGTCATCTATTTTTAGTCAATTCTTTTTTTTTTTTTTGAACTCGTCTATTTTTTTTATCATAGTCCTAGTTTAGACGAGCGAACAATTGGAAGGAAAACATCTGGAATTCTCTTTTGTTGTTTCCTTCGCGTTCACACAGACGAAAATGTTGCTGGCGACATTCCATTACTATTGGATAAAAGCAAGCATATTTCTACATGTACCTGTGTATATGTTGCAAATAATTTTTTTTATTTTTACAAAGAACAAACACAACCCGCAAAGCGATTAGGTTGTCTGCGGAAAACACCCAGGGTCTAATGTGGGAATCGAACCCACAACCTCTGGACTGAGAGTCTAGCATTGCTACCACTCAGACACAGGGGCTATTGATTGAAACAAAGTCATCAATATTATTCTCTGAGATTAAAAGGAGTGAATTAAATAAAAAGTAATGTATGTATTTGTATTTGTCATACTAACCACAAAGTGAACCACAAAGTTCTTCCTTGGACGGAAGAACTTTGTGGATTTATTTGCCTACACTAGCAACCATTTTCGCCTTAGTTTCGTGGTCTACAGCATCATCAACTAGAGATAAGAGCATGCTTCATCTGTCAAATACCATAAATGCTGGCAAAATTTATGTAAAGCTGCTTTTGAGATGTCTTTGTCAATATTTTCATAAGCTTCCAATACCTTTAAAAAACACAAATCCTGGTAAGATGCGTTTACAGCTAACTAAAAGACATTGCATCCAAGGCTTAACGTAGGCTGTAACCATGAAGAGGCTGCTGTCTAAGAGACCTTGTTTTTGTTTCTTTGAAATTCTGAGTTGAGGCATAAGTAATGCTATTTTAATGCATAAATTGCTCATCGCCATGCATAGCACCTGGAGGCCGAATCTTCAATTTCTTCTCTGTATCTCCTCCAAGAAATCATATTGACAGCTCTATTAATTCTCTAAAGTCATGTCTAGCAATTTCTTTAGTTCATTCAGTTCGATAAAACGCTAGCAAATTGTCCATATCTAAAACATTCAGGCAAATTAACTTTTCTGTAACTTTTGTATTTTTTTGGGATCAAAGTTTTTCTAGTTTTTTCGAAAAAAATTTTATAGAGTAATGGCAGGGCTTGTGGTCTCTAGGCTGGCTAATTTTAGCGTCAAATACACTTTTTAGTACCAGTTCGTAAACGTGATAGAAATAAGCCTTTCTCTGTTGAGGTTCTGTTCTACAAGTACGCAAGCACCATTAATACAACCTGTACTTAAAGCAGTAGTGTCAGAGCAGAGAATCTGCACATAATCTTCAAGACTCCAAAAATCAACTTTTTCAGACTCAGATGATGAATTTTTTGGAAGTGCATCAAAAGATGATGTCGAGGGAGTTAAGGATGCAAAGCATTTATCACGCCGCATTTGCTCTTCAACATTTCTAAGGTATGCCTTTTCCTCTTTTTCGGCCAATTTTTGTCTATTCTGCCTTAATGTCCTGGCTCTCTCTCTCTCGGTCTCTGCTCTTCAAGAAATATCATATTTTCATCTATCTTTAGTAATTGCATATCATAGGCACGCACAATGTCAAATAAATTGTTCAAGTTGTTAACAAACTCTTCACGACGCTGATTAAACACCTCTTGGTCTTTGTTTGCATTCTTTTGCATTTCTCCAAACTATATATAGGGCGACTCGTTTCTTAACAGAGTTGGGTAAAGATCTAGTTGGTATTTGTGCCTTTTCCCAAAAAATAATACACTCACTTACGCTTTCATTAGCAGTTAAAATCACCTTACGGCTATTATAAAAAAACGAAAGTACCGGTAATATGATATTTTACGGCCGCTATTAAAAATACTCCCCTCTTACAACTGCGCAGCTTCACGGACATGTTGACTGAATGGCAGAAATGCTCTTACTAATAAAAATAAACCAGTGTTTGAAAAACTGCCAGCAAAAGATTAACAGCACTACACAATTGACTGTTGATGTGATGCGAAAAAAACTTTTATTTTTATACTTAACTTTTGTTGGTGAGCTGAAACAAAGCGAAAGCATAAACAACTGTCTAAAATCGTGTTTTGTTGCTGTTGCTTTAGCTTTAGCTGCGAAGATCTTCACAGCACAGCGACAGTTATTTTATTTTTTTCGTTTTATTGTCAGCTTGAAAACTTTTGGCAGTCATAGTACAGTCAAGGCGAAAGTCGGCACGGTCACAATATCGAACAGCTGTTTCCCACTGCTACAGTTACATTACATTACAGTCGGCTAATTGAGCCTTTGTCGTTTACAGCTGAATGTTAGTTAGTAAAACCGTGAGGCTGCCACCGAATGTGTCAGCAGTTGTATTGTAACCAGCGTTACCATTTGTCAATTTTCCCGTTTTTTTTAAGTTTTTTGAGATGCCAAAATTTTTTTTTTAACTATACCTATAAAGTTTTATATAAATACATAATTTAACTTTTGCAGTGCCTACATATATTTTATGAAAATATTAAATGCTGTTTGCATGTAATGAAACGATCTAATATTTTCTCACTCCCTTATTAATGCAACAGTGTCTAATTATTTTAAGAAACTAGTTGGTTTTAAATTTTTATAAATCAAAGAAGAAATAATAAATATATTTATGATGTATGTGACCTATAAATCTAAATACGAATTTTATTTTATGTTGTTGTTATTATCCTATGTTAGTTAGGTTTTTGATTTTAATCGTTTTTATGTTCTTAAATAAAATGAATTACAAATACATTTTTGTGTTCCGGTTTAAAATTTTAGTACTTTTGTAGCAAAACTTTTTTTGAATAAATGATTTTTTCAGATACTTTATGATTTAAAAAAAATATATACATACATACATCCTTACATATGTATGTATGCTAACCAGCGTGACCGTTTGACCGACCAAAGTGGCAAATTGCAACTTTTTAGACTGCCTTGCCACTTTTTCGAGTGCTTTTGCCACTTTTTGTCTTCCTTTTTTAGAGTGAATTATATAAAAATACATTAAAAATAAAAAATTTAGTGTAGTTTTCTAGTATTTTTTAATTTTGCCCCTTTTTTTTGATAAATCCCCTTTTTGGTGCCACTTTTTGAAAAATGTCATCGGTCACCCTAATGGTAACGCTGATTATTACTATTGTATTTCTCTTTGATTTATGCGCGTGTGTGTGTGTGGGTACGTAGTTATGGATACATTGAATATATGGGCTTGAGGGCCAACTTTGAGGGCCGGACGCACCCCCTAAAACACAATTTATCGGTATGAAATTTGTTTGTATTTTTTTTTACATAAAAGTGAACCGATTGAATAAATCGAAAAAAGTGAAACAACGGTCACCCTAATGTACATACATACATATGTATGTATTTATGCTGGCAAAGAGAAGTTGCTTTTCCTTTTTATTATTTTATGTAATGCTTTTGCTGTTTGATCCGCAAAAAAAAAAACAAAAACAAATACATATGTAGCTATATATGTATACTTACACACCTGCACTCACTCATTCAATGTTTGTCTCTAATTGGTGAGTAAAGGCTTTCTATGAACTTTTAGTGTAATGATGTTGTTTTTGCTGTAATTATTTTCTTTAAAAATGTTTACTAATGAGAGAAGACTGATTTGATGGCGTAAAATTAATTATGGAAAGCTCCATTAACACCAACATACCGACATCAGATAGGTATCTTAAGGTTTCGCATTGGCCACACATTGGTTTACGAAATTGTTTGACTTTGTATTTTATATTAGCAGTCCCACCATAACAGCTCCATCCGAAGCACACCAGCACTGAGTTAGCGTAAGGGGTGAGTTATTTGTTTATTTGTACGTTTGACATAATTTTGAAATCATTCAATCTCAGTGGAACTACCTAACGAAAACTTATCGATTTTGCTATCCAGTAACATAATTTAACGATCGGTTGAAGCAAAAAATATTAAAATCGTGAACTCAAATTAATTTAGTTTGTTTTTTATTGTTCTTTTTCCTTTTCGCTAATTTTGACATTTTACTCGCAGGGATGCCACATGATTTAAGATGAAATGGTGAGTAAGAAAACACAGATAGATGTAAACTATCGTAAAAATAAATTACAGCATGGCATTACGTACGTTCGAGAACTGAAAACGTTTTAAAATGTTTTATTATTTTTTCCGAATGCAAAATTCGGGTAGACAAAATCCAGTAAATGAGAGGTCGAATTGAGAGGTAAAAATGACAGTTCATTTACTAAGTAAATGCAAATTCTTATTGGACAATTTTTTGCCAGTAAAATCTATTAAAATGAAACCATATGTAGTCGTATGTTCGTAAATGTAAACAACCAAAATCAAAGGGAAGAAAAATGTTTAATTTTTTATGAAAATTTCAAACTACCAAAAAGCAAATGAATGTACCTATTAAATTATAATTTATATAGCATTTATTTAAGTTTGATGCCAGAATAATATTCGGATGCGTTCTGTATTCGACGTGAAATTAAAAAGTGCGGAATTTACATAGAATTGTTGGAAATATGTATGTATTTATAAAAATGCTATGTATTGCATTTCCGAACGATTTAACTTTACTTCGATCATAGAGAAGAATCCATCTTGACTGCCGCAAATAGGTATTTTGGTTCCAACTTAAAGAAATATGGAAAAAATCTACATATGTACATACAGACATATGTATGTAAGTGCAAACTAGTTGTCCTTAGTTGCATACAGGTGTTAGTTATATTATACTCAAAGGATTTAAATTAAAGATTGGTGGGTTCAATTCGTGCCAAATAAAACGTTAATTACGAATTGTAAATCCCACTCTGATATAATGTATTCACTTACCTTTTTAATGAAACTTTTTCATAGTTTTGAGCAAATTTATATCATGGACTGAACTTATGTATTTTTTATTTTTTTTTTAACAAATTATAGAATTCAAACAACGATTTTTTGAATTTTTAACAGATAATATTGTACAATTTGATTTGTTTTGATACAATTAATTTAAAAATTTATTTTTGTTTGTGTTAATACGTTTTAATATCATATAGAGGATGATTTTTTTATTTCTTTAATTAATTTTTACATTGTTGTTTAATTTTTTTGTTTTATTGGAATAGGATTTCTGTTGCTGTAGTGTACATTTTCTTTATCAGTATGTATTTATGTACATATTTTTTAAATTTATAGGAACTTTAAGAGATTTTTGTTATTTTTTGTGTACATACGTACATAAATTTTTTAATCGATTTTTTCTTAATAGGTGTGTATTAAATTTTTTGTGGTTACTTTGTTACATATTTTTCTTCAACTATTGGAAAAATTTTAATTTGTTAAGTTATTTTATTGATGCATTCGATAAAAAAAATAGTAACCAGCACTTGTACAACACATTTTATCGTTATTTTTACAACTTCCCAAATAAATTATAAACCTTTAACGTTTTCAAGTATTAAGTATAATTTTTTTAAATTAATTTTCTTTTATTGTAATTGCATGTGTATGTATGTACATACATACATATGTATGTATTTATATACACATGTAGATGTATGTATGTATGCATGTATGTACTATATTTTTATTATACATTTTTAGAGAATAAATAGTGAAAGGAGTACACGCATTGCGCGGTTTTTACTTATGAGAATATTACAAATTCTACACATACACTCGCCCTCACACATCCTGCACACACACCATAAAAAACATTAAAGAGGGTACATAATATTTAAAAAAAAACAAAGCAGTTAAAAAAAATTCCGACTGCAAACACCTTTTTCTTACAAATGATTTGTTTTTGTAGCTATTTTGATGCACACACACACACACAAATTCAACTCTTCACTGCAGCCGTTTTTAACGACAGCTAGAGGAGTGAATTATAAACATTCGCAGCAGCAGACCAAAAACAAGCAGCAGCATTTTATGTAAATATTACAGCCATATGCACTCACGCTCTCTAGTTTAAGAGTGAGAGATACTAACAATCTCTTGTCAGCAGTGTGACCAGATCCTAAAAATGTATGCAGCTGGATTGACTTTGAAAAAACAAAACTAAAAACTAATTATTGCTTAAGGCCGTGATACACTATCCTACAATATATCGTATCCCTCGAATACGAATATTCCGCAATTTTTAGACATTCGTATTCGCCCAATTCATCCGAATACTTTTCCAGATAAAATAAATAAATGCATAAATTCTAATCGAAATTTAAATAAATTACAAAAAATTAATTTTCGTTGAAGTTTTTGTAGAAATTTGTGCTTTGTATCATTTTCAAATGCATTTAATGACGATCATTAAAATTTTGGGTAGTTTTTATTAACTTTAAAGTAAGCCAACAGAAGTACAGAAGTATGAAGTTCTTTTCCCTAACATTTTTTTTATATTTCATTTTGCAGGCGCAAACATAACCCCAATTTCACATAATATCGAATATCGCGTCATATACTGGCATTGGTATTCATATTGGCGAATATAAAAATTTGACATTCGCCACATCACTAATACATACAAATTTATTGACTGTTTGTTACATAGTGTTCACAACTAAGGATTGTATATCATAGCTCGTAATATCAACTGCCATTTTTTCCATTAATATCAACACAAAGGGGTAGACTTTAATGATTTTATATCATGATGAATCAAACAAATATTTGCAAAATATGTACATATGTATGTACTTCCCAAAAATATCTAATTTGCGTGTTGTTTAATTTTTTGGACACAAATAATTGTTGTGCCGCCCTTTTTCATCATGATATCAATTTGACATTAGTCATGAAATAAATTCATCAGGTGTGAACACTATGTTAAGATTTTCTATATATTTCATTGGTGCTTAGCCAAATCATCAGTAGACTTCAACTACATATTTTGAACAGTCAAAACCTATTGTCTTATGCACAAACTTTCAAAAACTATTTGAGAATTCACAAATAATAATAATAATGCTTTGAAACAGTTGGCATCTCTGGTTGTTCCCTCTTTGGTAGTAGTATTTCCCTTATTATTTATTTTAAAACTGATAAACAGAATTCTGCTTACTGTAAGTGATGATGATGATGATGTACGCTCAGAATATTTACATACGTAAATAACCAAAGTAGGTAGTAGGTAGGTACTGTGTGAAACAGTTAATATACAAATAAGGCTCGAATACAAGGCTCGGACTTTCATGCGAATTCATGTTTTTTTGTGTGATAGAGAAAAAATTTAAGTAAATTATTATCATGTATTTTTTTAATAAAGAGAACTACAATTTAATCAGTGAATGCCTACTACTATTACTAGGTGTTAATCTTTCTAGGAAAGGGATAGTGGTAGAGAAGACAGGTGGTGAAGGAAGAAATAGAGGAAAGCTTCATTATTTTACAACTCAGCTGTTTGCAGTTGTTTTTAATAATACATGGTTACAGCACCTCTGGTGTCAATGAGTCGTATTTACTTTTTTCTGAACTGTACTTAGTAGCCATTTTATTGGTTATTTTCGCCGATGATTCTGCTACACAATATTGAGGAAGAAGGGCGCTCTGATGTTACATTAGGATAAGTATTTGTTGAAGTCGGTACTGTACGGACAGTACAGTCGGTAAAATTCACACCGAAAATAAACAACCTCTAAATTTTGACAATTTTTTTTATAAATAGTTTTTAGCAGACTATTAAAATAATTGATTTCAGGAAAATTTATCTTAGAATTTGCGAATTATGTATTGCTTATTAATGTATGCATCACTTGTTGTATAGTTGGAACTATTCATATCAAACTTTATACAAAAGCGTAATGAAAATTTATTTTAGAAAAATTTTTACACAAATAAAACTAATTTTTATACCGTGAAGCTTTTTTTATTGCCAACATTTTAAGCGAAAAGGAAAAATAGTTTCAGAATTGTAACATAATTTACAGCTCATCTTCAACCCACCGCCTAAAAGTCATTTAAGATTAAAACCAACTAATACGGAGTATTCATTGAAAAATAATACTTTATAATTTAAAAACTTATACAGTTTAAATGGAAATATTTTTAAATTTTTTCACATATCGATTGCCGTAATTTGCCTCCAGGGTCTATGAAAGTATTAACAGATTTTTTTGGAAAATTTATTTTTCGTTTGTTGTTAATCACGTATAAACGCATTTAATTTCTGCTTAGGAGTGTAATCGGCAGACTTCAATCAAGAAATTGTTGATGAGTTTCCCAAACGGATATAAATGCATTTCTTAACCAACAACAAGTTTCTTCGAATTCAACTTTAGTTAATTTTGATTTTATCAGCAAACATTTAAAATGGAATTTAAATTTAAATTTGCTAAATTTTTATTATGAATCACAACTTTTTTCACCATGAGACAACTGCTTTTTTATTAGTTGTATTTTGGTTTTTACTTCGACTATTGTATTAGTTTTGCTTCATTATTCCAGACACAAACCAATCCTATTTGTCAACCAATATTGTTGCAATGTTAATAGAACATAGAATCTCAAGAAATAATAGTAAAAGCCAAAACTAAAAATATTTAAAATCTTTTGTGATGACTAATATGGTTTCAAAGAACATATCTTAGATAAGAATCTTTTCTTTTCGAGCATTATTTGAGAGAGAAATAGGGCATTCAAACGGTTAACCATTAATCGGTTAACCGGTTAATTACCACCCGATTAACTGATCGGTTGATTTAAAATTGGCTTTTTCGATTAACGGTTAAACCGGTTAATTTCAGTCGATTAACCGACGAAACAATTTTTTTCATACTTTGTAGTATTACAGCTTATTTTTTGTGTGAATAATTATTGGTTTCATCTCATTTACAAAACTAATTATTATTATTAAAATTAATTATTCATACAAAGAAGTATGTTCAGTTATCCTAAATTAAGTAAAACTTCAAAATCTTTGGAAATGGCTATAAAAGAGTTTACTAGAGACTGTGGTACTCTAATTAGAGTGAATTATTAAGTTTTTATTTAATAAAAGCCAATAGTACTGTTGCCAACAATTTAATTAAGGATTAGATTTAACGAGACGGTACGAAAACGAAAGTTAAGAAATTCAGAAATGAACTTTTTTGCAGAATATTCGTCGCTGAGCTCTGTCATTATGAGTCAGATGATGCCCCGCCAACAGAAGAAACTATCGGTAGTAAAACAAGAAATGTTCTAACAAAATTAATTGAATTGATTTAAGAACCATTATGTGTGTTTTTGGTTTTACTAATAAACTCAAATTCATAAATAATTTATGCACTTTTATTTGTTGCAAACACTTGATTTATGGAAAAACTTTATTAACCGGATAACCGGTTAATACCGAAATTAAACGATTATTAACCGATTAAGCAAAAACCTCGATTAATTAATCGATCGATTAACCGATTAAAGCAAACACCCGATTAATTGAATGCCCTAGAGACTACTTAAATTGGTTGCAATTCAAAACCAATTAAGTTATTATAAAGTTAAATTGTTTCAGTTTCAATTCAACTTAGTTCAGTTGTAAACCGCCATAGGGTGGGTCATTAGGCCGGGTTTACATCTGTGTGCCAAATGCCACACAAGCGTAAAAAAGCGTAACCAACTAATTACTAATGAAAAACTATTTGATTCAGACATGTATTTATTAAGTTAAACAGTTTCATATATAATTAATATACAATTTTATAGAATCCAAAAAAAATCAATAAATATATGTCTGAATCAAACAGTTTTTCATTAGTAGTTAGTTGGTTACGTTTTTTTGGGCAAATGACACACAAGAAATGCCAGATGTATACTCAGCCTTAGTTTCTGAACAATGCAAATTCTTCTTATAATCTACTAAAGGAACCTAAAGGGCTTATGTATAGAACCTTCTTAAATCCATAATATTGTGTGACTCAACGTGGGAGTGTTTAGCAAATAATTATTTATTTATTTATTTATTTATTAAACATATTAATGCAAAGTAAATTTGCATAATATGGTGTTGCACAAATATGGGCGGAGTAACGAAGACCATATGCCCAAGATGGTATTAACAGTATTTTATAAGGTTTTGTGACTGACTGTACACGACCTATGCCTTCACATAGGAAGTAGGCAACGTGGTTGTTAAAGAAATTCCACAAAAAACCGCAAGATTATACGGTTATCCGTGGCAGATCAGTCAACCAGTGCGAGCGAGACGAAAAACTCTCGAAGGCCAAACAACACACACAAGCCTGACCGCACTTAAGAAATAATTACGATGACGCGAGAGATGTTCCCCGACCCAGAGCTGCTTAACGACTCAGCAAATAATTATATTATTAAACAAAATTTTGTTACCCTTACAGTAAAGGTCATTTAGTGTTGAAACATCCGTATGTAAAAAAAATCCTCAAACCGCAGTTTGCAATTTTTTGATAAAAATCGACATTGGCAAATCTTGCAACACCACCATGATACATTTTATTAATGGGTGCCTCGGTAGGCTAGTGAGTAGTGTGCTAACCTATCAGTGTGGAGATTGTGGGTTCAATTCCCACCATAGACCCTGGTCTGTTTCACTACAACGACTGAAGGTCTACGTTACTATTCTCGTTTAAATTAAGTTATGATATAATTTGTAATTGTATTTGTAACATTTAATAAATAAATAAATAAAAATACACATTTTATTAATTTTAAGATAGTGTTTGTTTGCATTTTGTTAATCTTGTTTTTAATTCTTACTAAATGAAATCTATGATGTTTTTGATGCTGTTGTCAGAGGTGCAAAGCTACAAAAGCTATATGCAACCAAATATGCGTAAAACAAAAACAAAAAAACGAAGAAAAAAACTAAGTCGTCGTTGCCGATAAATTTAAACCTTTCAGTCGCATTCGATTTTCATATTATTATCTTTGAAAATTTCACTGAGCAATGTATTTTCTGTGGAACAAAATTTAGCTTTAGATGAAGTATTTTAAAAGGAAAATTTTTTAAAAACCTAAATTTAAAACAATTTTTATTTTTAAGAGCACAAACAAAAATTGTAAGCTATTTTTTGTCAATTTTATTTACAATTACGACGTTCTTTGTCGATTGCTCGTCATAATACCAGTTAAAAATTCGTTCGATCATAACTTTCGACTACAGTCGAAAATCGAAAATTGTTCATAAGGGGATGATATATGTATTTGGTAATCAGCGTTGCCATTTTGGTGCTTTTCGGATATTTTTTGGTGCTTATTTATTTCCTTTCTATATTAGGAACGGTGGCACCTCCACTCGGAGACCCAATTAGGTCCATTGTGATTTCATTTCTAAGTAACCGAAATTTTATTATATATCTGTTTCACCCGTTTTTGCTATTTCTTTCAAGGCTTTTTCAATAATCTGCATTTTTGCAACTTTAGCAAAACAAAGATCAAACGATTAGACTTTTCTCCATAAATTTTTTTAATTCCTTAAGAGAATTTTTTTTATTCATTTGTTAAGCAAGGATTTTAGTATTTTAATTCGCATGCGTTAACACAGTGGGTTTGACATTTGTGCAAATTTAAGATACCTATAACAAATATATATGAAATTAAAAATTTGCTTTAAATTAAGTTTGCATTAATTTTTCTTAACTCTTATTAACCTATCGTGGCTTTCTTTGAAATGGAAAAACAAAAAATAGAAAAAGCTCGAATAATTGTCAAGCGTTCAAAGGCTTAGGGCCATTAATATAACTTGACGTTAGCTAAAAGTAGTATGTTATTGGATGGATAAACACTTTTTCATTATTACAACTTCATTTTAACAAAAAGTGAGCGATAAGCTAATGGCAAGTTCATCCTACCTGTAACTTTTATTGCGAGGTATAGTCATTTGAACTTGCCACATTTTCGCCACTTGCCACACTTTCTACTTTATAAAATAAAGTCAAATATATTTGTTCAAAATATGGCATAAAACAAAAACAATACAACACAAAACACATAAGAATAATAAAAAAAAACAAAATAATTGACAAAAATATTTTCATGATGTTTGTAATTTGACAAATAAACAAAAGCAAGTTGTCACTAATCATTTTTAGCAAACAATATCCACAATATCCACAGAAATGTTGCCACCAACCAAACATTTTATTATTTATTTTATCGGACAGTTGTAATAATGGAAAATTTTAAAGGTCACTTTATAGTTCAGTTTTGCTAAAGTTAGGAATAACTATCCGAAACTTTATCGTTAAGTCATAATACTGGCCCTTAGACTAGCAAAAGATGCGTTAAAGGCATTGTGCTTTTGACTTAATTTTTAAATAATTTCCCGGTATAAGGATTTAATATGTCATAATGGAATAAAAAATAAAGACTTATTTATATAAAACATCAGCAACAGGGAATATTTAGCTTAGTGCTTTTTTACCTGCATTTTAATTCATTTAATTTTTTTAATTTCTACCCTTTTTTGTCCTATTTTTATATGCTCATAGTGCTTTTGATGATTCAAGAGTTGGCATCACTGTTGGTAATTACTAAAACTACTACTACCACCCAAATTCACAAAAAACCTACACATGCTCACTGTCTGCTTATCAGTGATTTAAAGAAGTAACTTGATATTGAATGATGTTTGTTTTCTCTTCACTCTTTATGCTTGGATTTTATTATTTTGTGGTTGGATTTTGGTGTTTTGTTTGAATTACGAATAACCGGCCGACGGAAATGGAACAAAGTTTTAACTATGTTTCTTTCTTAGTTTTAATTAATAAAACTCTGTTATGGAAAAAAAAAATATTTTTTTAATAAGACATATATATATACATATGTACATACATAATTTTATATTGTTTTTTCCTCATGAAAGGGTTTATTCATTTTGCTGTGCATAGGTGACTCTTAAAATTGGTAGAAATAACTTAAGGCCAAATTTTTAAGACGTTTTACAAAACTACATATGCACATATGTATGTAGGTATGTATGTATGTACTTCCTATGTACATGTGGTATACATTTATACATATTTACCTACCCGAACATTTCACACCTGGTGTGAGGATACAGTACATACAAACGGAACAGTCGATTAAAATCTGGATGAGGATGGGCAAGTTTTGGCATGTTACATACATATATAGAGCCTTATCGTGGTTGGCGTTTTTCGATTTCAAATTGGACTATTTATATTTAGTTGGTTAATAGTGTTTTCACACTGAAAGTTAAAACCATAAACAGCTGATTTTGTATTCACACTGGAAGTTTGTTAAGTTCATGTTTTAACTCACAGTCTGTCTAATAACTTTGCCCAAAAAAAAATAAATCGCCTTCAGAAATGCGTGTATTTTTTCTGCTTTTTATAACACTTATGTATTTGACAGCCTGTACAACTGTTTTTTTTATAGAAAAAACTCAGAAATTTCACAATGCGCTCTAAAGTGGAGATTATGTATTTTATATTTTGTTAATAAACATTTTTTAAATTATGAAACTTTTTAAACAAAGTGAAGTTATTATATCTGTGGCAATATAGAATAGTAGCTTAAGTAGAATTAAGAAAGTTAAACCTATTTGTGCTGTCGTATGTTACAGTTGGAATTTTCGGGGGTTAAAATGTTACATATGGAATGAAAGAATCACAAGAAAGTAGAATCATGCATTAGTGCCTTCTAATCTTTTAGTGAAAGCGTAAAAACTTTCGAAATGCACTGCTTTGCTTAAGTTGACTTAAGATATTATTCCATATTGCCACAGATATAAAAAAATGCAAAATGACATTACAAAATAAAACTTTTTTATCGGCAGGTCGATGTCAGTCTATCGTCTATTTTCACTTCCCAGAGGTCAATGAAAATATTTTGTATTCAGTCCAAAAGATTATTTTCTTTCCGCAATTTTAATCGGTATCTATTCTTATTGCCTGGCCTAAGTATTATCAGCAGCTTCCGATCAAGCAGCTACAAGCTACATTTTTCCTTAATCTATTACAATACGCCAAATTTTCGCCGCAAAATCCACAATCGCAATAAGGGGAATAGTCAGGGACCTCAACGGTTATATTTTTTGTTTTAACAATTACTTTTAAATAATTATTTCTTGAGCTTTACTTTTCGCTTAGAAAACAAAAATTATTTTCTGAGTTTAATTTATTGATCAGAAAATAAAAGATATTCTTGATGTTTATATTTTGCTTAGAAAATAAAAGTTAGTTTTGAGTTTTATTTATCCCTCCGAAAATAAAAATAGTTTTTTAATTATTATTTTTTGCTCAGAAAATAAAATTTATTTTTTGAGTTTTATTTATTGCTTAGAAAATAGTGACTCTTTTGAATTTAAATTGTAATTTTTAAAGGAAAATCATTAAATTTGTCAACTTTTTTTATTTAATAATAGAAGTAATTTAAATTGAATAATATATCACATTTTATTTTAGTAAACTATATTAAACAACCAAAAAATAATAAAATTTAATATTTTATCGAACAGCAGTACATACGATGTAGAATATAGTATGTAAAATTTTTTACCGTCCTTCTTTCGCATCAAGAACTTTTCTAAGCATTTTAGACCAGATGTTTAGTTGCATCCGCTGACAAATTTTCCCATTATTCCCTTAAAATTTTACTTATCTGAGATAAAGAAGACGATTGCCGTATATTTTTTAAGTCTCTGCTTCAATCACATTTATAATATTTCATTAATGCAGCGTCCAATTTCCGCTTTTAAGGCTTGAGCCGTCGTCGGCTTATTCGTGTAAACCACCGACTTCAAAAAACCCCAAAGAAAGAAGTCTAATGGTGTTAAATCGCACGATCTAGGCGGCCAATTCTGGTCTCTGATTTTATCGGCAAAATCCAATACCCAATTAACGAACTCCCTTCGCTGTTCATGGTCAGCTAGCTTCAGTTCCTGAGTCAATTGAACTTTGTATGCTTGAAGATGCAAATCTTTCGTCAAAATTTGCTGCATAGTGGATTTGGAGATACCAATTTGCTGAGCTCGGAGTTGAGGTGGATGGAGTTTGAGCGACATCACGTACAACTGCGACATTTTCGGTCGATCGACCTGGTCGAAGGCGCGTTGTTGTTTTTACATCCCTAACAGACCCAGTTTCGGCAAATTTATCCATTAATCTCTTTACAGTTGACTCTTTTGAAGCATTATTGTGACCCAAAATTGATCGCAATTTACGAACTGTAGCCGCAAAACTTGCACCATTTTGGTAAAACAATTTCACAATGATTTTTTGATAAGTGCAAGTGCAGATTTTGTGGGTTGCTTGGCAAATTTCGGAGACAGATTGTTGTTATACTCGAAAAACCCTATCAGAAAAATAGTAACACGTCATAGGAATTTTTTTTTGTCACACCTTGTTATTTAATAAAAGGTGTGTAATTGCCACAATTTACCACTACTTTAACTCGCAAATATTTAGTTTGAAGTTAGTATGTATTGTGAACAGGATGATCGATTATTCAACACTTTCCAAAAACCGCTTTTCGAATAGTTCGAATATTTGAATTTGTGAAAAATCCGGTTTCGGCTTTTTAAATTCAGGAAAAACTGGTAAACCGATTTTATAGTGCGAAAATTACTATACAAGTTTTGATTTTAAATTGCTTTATTAAAAAAAAGAGTTAAAAGTTTCTGTAAATGCTATAAAATAATGGCGTTATTCGATGTTTGATGCAAATGGTCTTGCGTAAGTGCAAATGCGAAATATCGTAGCTTTTTTTTGGATTGTGTGTGAATTTTGTTGTTGGATTTTGAAGAAAAGCTACGATATTTTGCATTTACAATGACGCAAGACAATTTGCATCAAACACCGAATACTGCCAATGTAAAAATTAAAGGTGAAACATACAAAAATAACTTCATATACACATGTAAAATACATATCGCACACTAAATCATAAACAGTCAATCAATCAAAATTATCAAAATGGATTTGCTTTTCCATAAACCAGTTACTGAACAAATGTCCAATGATTGCAAAAATTTCGTTTGCAACAGTCTTCTTACATACTTGCGCTATTTGTACAGTATTACATTTTTTTTGCCACTTCTGAACACTTTTTATTGACATCCATTGTACTTAATTCGCCTTTACTACCACCTAGTAAAATCGCTTTAATTCAATGGTGCAGTAAGTGTTGCCATACTCAAAAAATGTCTAGAACTTTTACACTGAAAAAAAAAATACTTGGGAAAATCAACAGAAAACTAGACGAACGTTTTAATGTAGTGAAAACTAATTTTATTGCGAAATCGACAAATTGAGAAGTATCTGAATGAGCCGGTTTCTTAATTATAAAAAACCAGACTATTCGACATTCGAAAAATCAACATTTTGAAAAAACCGACAACCGTATTGTGAAAAACGGGTTTTAAGACAGGTTGAAAGGCCGGGTCGATCACCCTAATTGCGAAATTCATTAAACACAAAACCAGCGTACCATTACACTTCTGTTCCGATTTGACGAATGCTCAGTCATTTACCGGATGCCAAACAATTGTGTACTGATATAACGAATTTACAAAGAAACTTGTTATTACTGTAACAATAATTTTTTTTCTGGTTTGCTGTGGCTTTTTGTATACTTTTTTTTAGTTGTAAATTTATGTTCACTGTAAATAGAAAATAATACGGCATAATATGGTTCGTTAAACGGCGATACCTCTGTATACAGTTTGTCAAAAAAGTATTTTCATTGCTGTAAAAATCAAATAATCTTCAAAGAAACGCTTGTTTTAAAGCGAATTACAAAAATTTTTGATATTTTTTCCATGTCTTCAAGAAATTTCTAATGATAGCTAAAAACAAAATAGTTCAGGTTACGTACTGTCAAATAAATGTTTTCAAATTTATATCACATTCATCAAAATAGTGTGCTTATTTCCCTAAAATTAATTTTTTTCTCTGTGTGCTTTTACTTTGTGTGCCTTCCTTGAACTGTATTAATTTTACTTTTTTCCTTATGTGAGCCCACTAATTTTCGATTGGGTTCAAGTCAATACTTTGTGCTGGAGTGTGAATAACTTTTCTGCAATTATATGTATATGTAGCAACCATGTGCTACAGAGAGAAGATATGTGCTTCGGGTGGTTGTCTTGATAAAACTTATAATTAAGCTTTCCCGGGGTTTTCCTGTGTTAAAAAAAAATAATTTTTGGACATTGGCAGATAATTTGTTCATCAGGATACCAAGATAAACTTCCTTGCCTCATTATATCTTCTAAAATCCACATTTCACTAGCTCCTTTGTATGATATAAAATTCTTTACCATGAGAGATAATTTTCAAAACGTTACTATGTGTATTACATTTTTATTTTTAGTCCGGTTAGAGGCTTGTGCCACACTTTTTGTGGATCATTGTGCTTTGTCTCATCAAAAAAATTACGTTATACCAGTACTTTAAAGGAAAAAAAAATATATGTATATGGTCAATAGCTAATTTCAGTCAGTTTTCAATGTTTTGAGCTAGCAGCAGTTTTTTTCTAGCAACTCGGGAGAAGTATTTATGATTTTTCCGCACGTTTCGAACACTCTCATGTGATACATTTACCCCGCAGTCAGTACTGATTTGCTGTGCTAGTCCTCTAGTGATGGAATGCGGTTTATCTACAATAATTCTTATTATTTTAGTTTCAATGCGCCAAAAAATCTTGTTTTGTCTCCCTTGCGAATGCTTTGGTTCCAGTGTACCTTCTTTTAAAGCAGCATTAATGATATACAATACATAAACTGTATTGAGATTAAGGGAAAACATTTTAACAATTATTTTGCAGGATTTTCCTTTGTAATAATTTAAATGCACTAATTGAGCATTGTTATTGTTAACCTATTTTCCGGGCACTTTTTAAAATGAATTTCGAGCATCACTTGTTGTAGGTAAGACAAATATTTTATGAATGTACCCTAAAAAAAAGTATTTTGCATACTTTAAAAAAAATCCACACGCAAAAAAATTCCATGATATAGCGAAATTTTGTTATTTGCTATTAAATTGAAAACCTCCTTCTTGACACCGCGTACAACAAACGGTTTACTCTCTGTCGTTCTTTTTTTTGTAATGAGTACTTGTGTGTGTAGAGTTTACCTATCAGGATTACAAAAACAGGGAAAAAATAAAACAAACGAAATGATAAAAATAGAATTTGTTTAAGAAAATAAAATAAAAATTATTCACATAAAGTTCAATAAAAATTTCTCCACAGCAGCTACCACTAACAAAATTTTTAACGTTTAGCACTTTGCACAATATTTTAATAGTTTTTTTTTTTGAATTTGTTTACAAAGAATTTTTTTTATTAAATATTTTTCATGTTGAAATTTTTAAATTTTTTTTAATTTCTTTTTCGTAAAAAAATTTTGAAGTTGCTGATGAACTTTAATTAAAAAAAATAATAGCTCAGCTGACTCTTCGCTACTACCTGGTGAATGTGGCTTGGCACATTACTTTATTTATAGTTTACATACACACACATACATATGTGTGTATGTGAGTATGTAAGTACATGTTGAAGCCATTGAACCTGAATTTAAAGGACAATTTTTATGAAATTATTATTTGGCAACAGAAGCCTCTATGCAGTGATCTTGACAATAAGACCGAAAATTTATTTTAAATTATATTAAATAATTCTGCAAAATATAAAACCGAGATGCAAAGATCTGTTAAAACATTTTGGAACCAGACAAAGACAAATGTTGAAAATCTGTTGGTTAAAAAGAGTACGTGAAATATAAAATTAAATTTTAATGGGCATGCCTCTATTTTAGAACTCAAGGTGTGTGGCAAGATACGTAAAAATCGGTTAAGTAAAACCACGTGATATATAAAAATAATTTTTAATGGGCGTAGCACCGCGCATTTGTTCAACTTTAAAATGGTGGAATTACAAGAATCAAAGGTGTTTGCTAGGTTTCGCAGCAATCAAATAAGTATAATATCATCAAACTCAAATAAATAAAACTTAGGGCTTGTCCACGCGTACTATTTTTACAAGTGGACCAATAGAAGCTATACCCTCTGACAAAAAAAAAGCAATGTGAGTCCGATCAAAGGAGAGATGTGTAAACAGCTAGTAATGATTTTTTTAATATTGGCTTATGGTAACTAAAATAAGAGATATGAATTTTTGATTCTACAGTATTTAAAAATCTATGGAAAACTGCATCTATAGTAGTGGAATTATTAGTTGTGGGGGTTTGTGGAGAATTGCTCATACATATGTGCGTAATGAAGATACATATGTTATAATATAATATTTTAAATTCTTTATAAAGACTGCTATATATCTGTTAACGAAATATTTAACATTTAAAACGCTCTTTTACTTGCAAGTTTATATTTATTTTATATTTTTAAATTTTTTACAAAATTATTCCCACTGGCAACACTATTAAACTTCACAAACAATTTCTATTAAAATGCTACTGAAGCTATGCTTTAAAATTCGGTTGAGTTTTTCTGTACTTCTTGTTCGTATGATTACACTAATACACTCATGCATTAAACACATTCACCACAGCAAGCTACCGACTACCAAATGTCAAGGATAGAATACACATGTTTATATGAGAGTGATTCTTTTGAAGACAGCAAGGCAACATGGCGGCAGGTTATTGTCTATGCTGATTTTGTCGTTGTAGTCCAATTAAACTAATTTCTATTTCTTTGCCTGCAATGAGAGTACAATACAAAATATTGAATGAATGATATCGCACAATTATTTCATATTATTTAACAGAAACAATATCAAAAGGTTGATGTGAAGCATAAATTGGTTATTTTTTATACTTTTACGTAATATAAGTAAATTTTGAAAGGGTATTTTAATTTTTATAAATGCGAAATATTTGAAGGTGACAATACTGAAGAATGTATTTATACTTAAATATTAGGTGCAGATGGTGCTGCTGCCGTCTCCAAAATAATTAAGTAGCTGGCTAGCGGCATTTGAAGTCGCGTGTTTAATGCATCATATATAGCTCTCACCGATTTGATACGATATTACTCAAAATTTGTGATTGTATCGTGAAAAAGATTTTTACCCCCTAGTGTATAGATGTTTACACATCAGAAAATAATTTTTACAAATCGGTCTAAAATGTACAGAATTATGAAGTAGCAATCACTCTTATTCCAGTCGACGTCGGCGACGTCGACATCACTGCAACACAATACCAAAAAATTTGCTCTCGAGAACAATTGTGTGCTACTTACAATTTTTTTTTGTTCCCTAGGGTCTAGAAAATACCATAAGCCTGCCAACAGGAGTCAGTTTTTTTCGACAACGGATACACAAGCCCCAAATTATTTGTTTTGTGTTAAATGACGTCGATGTCGACAAGTTATATAAGGGTGCATGTAAACAAAACAAAAAAAAAATACTGACGAATTGATTACCTCCTTCTTTTTTGAAGTCGGTTAAAAGTGTAAAGAGTGTATAGACAACGCGGGGGTTATTGGTTGAAAGAACGCAATTGGCAAAAAAATAGACAAAAATAACTAAAATTAAGAAACTTGTTTGAAATAAAAAAAACAACTACCACAACAAGATGCACATCACCTACAATACAATAATTTTCAAATGCACCAAGCCTCTTTTTTGGTAAAATTCGAAGAAGAGAGTTTACGGGAAACTTAATTTTTGGGGTAAGATATTTTGGGTTATTACTGTAAATAGGTAATTTAACGAGACTTACTTAATCAATTATTATAATTAATAATTAATATAGTAATTACGCGGGGTATACTGTATAAAGTTTGACGTTTAACTTCTGCACAAGGTGATGTGCTGTCCACTTTTCCTTCTACAGTAGTTTCCGCTCAACTACTCCCCGCTTAATTGATTTACCCGGTTAATTGCTCTAAAAAACATTGAAGGAAAATGTTCGATATAAAACACATGAACCCGTTTAAATGAGTTCCGTTTGATTGCTCTTTTAATTGACTCTTAAATAAAATACTTATTCCGAAATCCAAAAATAAAGTGCCGGTTAATCGATCTTGGCAATTTTTCAGAAATATTTATTGGTAAAACTACATAAAAAGATGTGTAAAATCTTAAAATCATATATTTTTATTTACTTTTTTTTAATTTCATATGCACATGTGTACATACATACGAGTACATAAATAATCATTGCCGCGTGTTGTAACATTGATTATTGATGTCAATGCTTAAATAAACGGATTTTCTTTTAATTGCGTCAATGGATCAATTCACAGAGTATCGTTTAAATGATTTTTCCTCTTAATTGCACCATAAACCGCACATTTTTCGAAAATCAATTTAGCGGAACTTACTGTATATAGTCGAGTTCTTAGTATGATATGCAGAAAAACATAGTTGTATCACTTGGTAGTTGAGATTTTAGCATGGCTTTGCGAAATGTAGTAAGGAAGTATATTATGTTTTGCGTGGTGTAGCAAAGTATGCTAGATTTTGCTTGAAATCTCCCAAGTAAGAAATTTCGCTCAGACGTAATCGCACTATTAACACAATTGTATGATCTCCAAATTTATGTAAGTGAATAAATCAATTGAGGGGAGACCGACTGAGCAGTAATAACTCTACGTCTTTTCTTTTGAGGCAACAAATTTGTTCTTTCATTAAGTGCGCAACACTTTTTTTGTCACTTTTAATCCCCATTCACTTTTACAAAATCTTCTACCTCGACACAGCTTGAGGTTTCTGAAACAGTTAACTATAATAAACAACAACACAGACTGCAAATATTTGGCAACATATCGCTCATTTACTTCAATAGTGGCATAAATAAATAAAATGCGTTTTTTGAGTTAATAATGCAAAATAATTCGGCATTTCGAATTTCATCTTGTGTAAAAATTTCACATAAATAGATTGTAATACCACCTCGCGAGAAAAGAATATTTTTTTATGTCTTCATTGAGTTGTATTGTATTGAGTTTTTTTTTTTTTTTGAGTTGTGCCACTATTGAGATAAATGAGCTACATATATGTATGTATATGCAGCTTAGTTAAAGGACACAAAATTATAGGGATCTATTAAAAAGTTCAGATACTCATAATAGATGCATATTTAAAAGAACAAAAACTCAAAACAGAGCAACTTAAAACTCGTTCCCCATATGCTGTGAGCGTCAAAAGAAAGTACATAAGTATGTATGTAAATAGTTAAACATAAATCAAAAATATTTCACTTTATTTTGAAATACTGATGATTTTACGCATCAAAAAAAAAGTAAACAGAACCTACTACATTAAATATTTTTGAATGTTTGGTGTTTCGTTATTGAGTGTAATATATTTTTCTCTTTCTATAAAAGGGCTGCCAAGACATTTTTTGTAATTTATTTGTAAAATTCTTATTCGAGTAAATTTCTCGTGTTCAAAAAGAGATTAATGCACATTTGATGTATTTTAAATGGTATATAATAACTTAGTTTCAGATATGATTATTCAAGCTCTAAAAAATAGAAAATTAAATGAAATTAAACTAATTTTAAAAGAATTGTTGTCTAATAAAATGCGACTACACAACCGGCACACATGAATAGTCTGAGATTAAAGTGGTAGCCCTGATTGTAGTAACGAGTACACATCACGGATGGCAAAGTTGGTACAATTGTACCTTTTTTGGTACTATTCAAACTCGGAAAGTACAGTGGTACACCAATGACAAATTTAGTACATTTAAGGAATCTCCTCAGTTTCACTCCGCATTTCTTTTCAAACGATTGTCTTATGAAAGCAAAACGCAGCGAGAAAATCAAAAAATGTGAACTCGTCCTTTTCCAAATAATTTTTCTTCTAAATTCGCATGCTAGACCACATGCTACTAACTTGTATATTTTCAATTTCAACTAAATCAGGTGTAACCATATGCTCTAACGTCCGAACTTACAAGCAAATTTGAGAAAAGGATTCGGTAGCCAGAATAATCAGGGCTATCGTGAATAAAATTCCACGTGAAATTTTTCCGTGGAATTATTTCCAACTAATAACAAGTAATAGGGAAAACAAAAAATTCTAATTGGAAAGTAGAAAAATTTACTATTTATTTATAGCATTTAGCTACCTGTTATTAGCATTAACTACACTTTAATGGAAAAACACACCGTATAATTATGAGAAATATTTTTTATTGCGAAAAGTGTACATATACTTATTGTATATTTTGTTTTTCTATTTATGTAGAATTTTAGAAATCTCAACAGTTCTAAATAGCTATTGTGCGAATAAAAGGAGATGAGTCAAACGCATTCTATATATTTTTTGAACTGTACCCTATAACCGGAATATCTCGAGAGTAGTTAAATATATTGTTATAATTTTTTCAGGCGTAGTATACAAACTCATAACTTAAAAGATACCAATTTAGGAAAATAAAATTGTTTTAATATATTTTTTATGGCACACAACTGTATTTTTTATTTAACTTTTTTCTGAAAATGTGCGCGTATATCAGAATTTTTGAAAAGGCACTCTTAAGTTTTGGTTAAAAATTTTTAAAACTACCTACATAATAAAATATGGTAGTTAAAATTTTCAAAATCTACCGTCACAACTTTTTATAAGCGATTAAACACAAAAGTTTTTAGAATAACTATTTTGGGACATTGCTGAATGTAGGGTACATGCCCAAAATACAAAATAATAGGCTCTAGGCACATTCTCAATGCATTCAGCGCTATGTAGTTAGAAAGTGAATGTATTAAACAAAGTTTTTTACAAAATTTAAAATTATGAAGATACTTAAATAAAACGTCGTTTTCAGAGAAACTTTAAAATTTTGATTTTTTAGGCTTTTCCCGATTTCACGAATGTAGATATTAATATTTTTTTACTTATTGATCCAGCAATTAATTAAAAAGTTATAGGCGAAATAATAAAAAAGTCAAGGCAAAAAATTTTTTTGTCTTAAGTAAAATATCTTCTAAGTTATAAGAGATACGGAAAAACATCTTAGGAAATTATTTCTTTTAAGCTTAGCTCAAAATGCTTCATCCGGTAAAAATCGGATAATTTTTAAAAAAAAGTTACAGGCCTCAGAAGTTTTTTTAGTCCCAGGTCGTCAACTTTGTCCCACTGTAACTCCTCTCCAGCTCAAGCCAAAAGGCTGTCATGACATGTGTTATAAGTTTCATATAAATCCGATCAATAGTTTAAAAATTACAGATTTATTACCATTTATTTTATAAAAGTCCTCACTGTGCAATGTAAATTTTACATATACACGTGCATACATGTGTAAAACCCTATTTTTCAACCCCAAAACCGTAAAAACTTGATTATATTCTTTTTCGTGAGCGTGCGTGATCGTGATAAGTTGCAAACCACTCGTGCTGGATTAAGAGAATATTTTATTCGTGAGCGAATTTTTAATATCCTTCGTGCGTGAACGTGCGTAATTAGAATAGTTTTCCGCGTGAGCGTGCGTGTCGTGAGTCAAAAAACGCTCACGAACACATCTCTAGTTTTTACTGCTCGTACTCCTTCTGGTACTTCTGTGCCGTTAGCTATAGTTTGTATAGCGCAGTGATTCCCTTCGACGATTTTTCCAATTTTGCGGAATTGCTTTTTTTTATATAACTCTAAAAGTTTTACTCGGGTTTCGTTGGTTGTGTGCTTTCCCGTTTCTGATTTGTTTACACTTCCTTAGAAAATTTTATATGGAACTGCCAAAAACATTTTCACTACATTGCCTTGCTAGATTAGTACACACTTTTCAAAGAATTTAAAGTTTTATGCCGAAATATTTAAAGAAGCATCAAGGAATGTTGCCACTGTTTAGTTTAGTTTATTTTTTTGACGTTTAAAATCATCAGTATTTCAAGATAAAGTGAATTATATTTGTTTTTATTTTCTTTTCATTTACTGTTTCGGTACACAGAATTAAACTCTTATGCTCTTATGCAAAAACGATTTTTAAAGTTAAAGCATGCTTTAAAACCGGTTTTGCCATACAAAATTCGTTTGTTAAACCAACTTTAAGTTTACCAATTGTTTTTGCATAAGAGGGTTATTATATAAGCGTCTTAAACTACAGTTAACTATTTTAATTAATTACTGTATTGCAACAAAATCTTTTATAGAGATGAAATAACCGAACATTGTTAAATTCTTTGATTGGAAATTTTTGGCTTAAATTAATATGTGACGGTATGTACCTATAAATTATTTTTAGAAATATGTAGTTACATGCCAGTAATACCAACCCAAAATCTTTCTTGGAGGTAGGTAGATTAAATGTGAAAAAGAGGTAGTTTCCAACAAAACTTAGTTTGAAAAGATGCAGATCTAAGCACCTCAAATATTTTGATTTTTTATGAAATTGTAATTTTCTTTATTTTTAAATCACCCGAATCCACCATCAACATTTCTGCAATATATTTTTCGCATAATGCCGAAAAACTAAATACCGTAATTCGTAAAAGTTTAATAGAATGAGGTACGATAATTTTAAATAAATGATTGTTATATATTTTTAAATTGAATAAATACCTATTTCTTTTTGTTTTTTAGAAATAATTTCTATTCAAGAAATAACAGCCTGATTGAATTAATTTCTTGTCTTTTTTTTAAATTAAATTCTGAGAAAACCTATTTATTTTTTTTGTATTCAAATAATATTGAAATGAATTTTTTTCAAATTTTGGAAATTAAAATTCAAAAAATTTTCTTTTGTTTTAAAAATTCGAACAAAATATTATTTCGAATATTGTAAATTGACTTTTTACTCAAAACATTAATTTGAGCAATGCATAAATTTATAAAAATTTCAATCGTTGTTACATAAATAAATTGTGTTGGATTTTCACATAAATAATAATTGTTTGAATTTTCATTATTTCTAATTTAAAAAAAATAACTATAACTGAAATAAAAATATTTTTATTTTTCAATCAATTCACTTATTACAGCTATGATACGAATATTATATGCAATATGTAATATAAAAAAATAGTTATGAAAAAGGCGTACTTTAAAGTTAATAAAAAGTACCCAAAATTTTAATGATCGTCATTAAATAATATTTGAAAATGATACAATGCACAAATTTCTATAAAAAAGTTAATGTATTTGTACAAACTAAAATTTTTAGTCATTTGTTTAAATTTCGTTTAGCATTTATGCATTTATTTATTTAATTTCTTTGGAAAAATATTCGTATTCGTATCCGCCTGAATTTAGCAAATACGAATATATTCGTATAAATAAAAATTAAGCACAATATATATAATGGCGATTTTTTCCAATTTTGGAGAATTTTAGCTATATAATTTATATAATATATTTTTAATAATTTATAAAATATATATTTCATTGTCAAAAACTAACAAAAAGAGGTTTGGCGATTTTGACATTGGATTTGGCGAAAAAGGTGAAAATAAATCTGACAGCCCTGGGTATAGGTAGCCCAGCACCAGCACTCATACATTATGTGTAGTAGGGATTGGTAAATCGATTTCGATTCCAATCGAAAACGGATTTTATGTTAAAAAAAACCCGATTTTTTGTAATCGATCTTGCGTCTGCGATTTTATACTGAAAACGATTATTGGTCTATAAAAATCGATTTTTTATTATTATCAAAATTCTGACAATTCTTCAAGTATTAATCAAGGCAGATTAATCTGCCTTACTAGCATACTCTTCCTTACTTAATATACTTGATATATCTCGCTTAATTTATGCAACGGTACATACTACATACATTTCAAAAACAAGCGTCGTTTTCATTATTATGCATATGTAACTTATTTGTTTTACGAAAAAAGGGTAAAAACTTAAAATTGTATAGTTTCTGAAAAAATGGTAAGTAGTCATCACATAAATTAGCAACTTTTGTTTTACAAAATCTGAGTGAGGAAGATTAAAAGATTAAAGATTATTTATTCATCTTTATTCCATCACTTTTTGTTGACATCAATGCTAAGACAATATCGAAAATAGGACACTTACTGTCTCTAAAAATAAACAATTGCTGAGAAAAAATAGTACTCAAGTGTCCTATTTTGACAATGCCTGACGTTGATAACTTTTGTTTTTGTTTGTTGATTTTTTTTTTTATAAATTTTACTTGAATTTTTATGAATAAAGATTATTTTGTTTATAAACTAGCCAATTTCTCTTAAACGATTTTAAAATCGATTTTCACGTACGATTAATCGATTTCAAAAATCGAAATTAAAAAAGTTTATCGAAAAATCGAAAATCGATTTTTGAAGATATTTAACAATCCCTAGTGTGTAGCACTCCTTGCAGAGTATCAGTAAAATTTGTTTCTGCAAACACTTTTTAACAAATTAACTTTGAACATTTGAACTACATTCATATGTATGTATGTACATATGTACATATGTATGGGGAAGAACGAGAAATTTTGCCACAAACTGTCCCAGTAAAGAAATATTTTTGGGCATGTATTTATGGCTAAATATACCTATGTATATTTCAGTTGAATTTCTAGCTTCAACACGCTGCAAAAAACTTGGGTAGCTACTCGTATAGTTTTGAGAAATTTAAAAAAAATTGGTATGCATACATAAATATGTATGTATGTGACATTGTATGTACATAGTATAGGTAACTATGTATATATTTATTTAAATTTAAGAACAACGTGGGTACGCCTGCCGCTCAATAACATAACATAACATAATTTAGTAAAATGATCGATCACAGTAATTTTTACTCGCGGTTAATGAGTGCCAGCAGTGAATTTTGTTTCAAAAAATAAACACAAAACCAAACTAGAGTTTTGTAAAATAAGATTTTAAACTGGGAGTTCTTATAAGAAAATTGTCATCTTTCATAATTCACATCTACGCAGGTTTGTTTAAATATGTAGGTATGCGTTCTTGTCAATATTTTTTTATCCAAACATCCTTTTTGATATCCAAAAATTCATCTTTGTTTAATTATTATTTTATTAATTTGCACATTTTCTTTTGCTCTAGTTTAGTTTTAAATATTTCCAATATAATTTTAATTATTTTGATTTTTCCATTTATGGTTTTACCACTTTTTTTTATTTTCACTAAAACATTTTTTATGATTTAAACACTACACATACATGTACATATGTATTGATATACATACATATATATTAATAATACAATAATAACATGTACTTATGTACTATACACATACATATGTATGTATGGATGTAAATGCGATTGGCGTTTTCCGCGCCAATTACCAAATTGCGTACGTTTTTTCGGGTAAAGAAAACAATCAAGATTGTGGCACGACGACGACCGACAATTAAACTATCGTAGGCAGACGACACATATGTATGTACTTATAACAACAACAACGAATAATTTAGAACCCGTACGTACATAAGTACTTACAAACAATGTAATGAGAATTATAATAATAATGAACGCAAACGAAAAAAACGTAACTAATGCACGTACAAACGAACGCATGAACCATACGTACGAGCGCGCTACGACGTTTTATCGTTCACCGCCGTTTTAATACTACTGTAGAAAATTAATGAAACCATTTTTTCTCATTCCCTCTCAACACGCAAACAACAACTAAATCATTTATAAAAAACACAGCCACACACTTAAATATACGGCTGGGTGATAATGACTACATTGCACTCATTTACTTCATTTTGCTTACTTACAGATTGACGTTGACGCTCACGTGCACGTTTTGGGAAATACTCTTTATCAATAACACAAAAACTCTCTTTTTTAAGGAAGGTACAAAGGAACACTCAAACACATACTAATCAAAAAAAAAAAAAACAAGATAACAAAAACAATACAAACAGCTAGAACAACTACAAAAATTATTCCAAGAGGTGACTGAATGGAAATTAAATCAGAAAAAATCTGGGAAGCCAGAAAATGGGAAACAGACACAGACGCACATACAAATCCATACTAAACAGCGTTGTCAACTTTAAAATTTCAAAAAGCACTGAAACGAATTTAAATTTTGGAACGTAATGGAAAATTTTTTTTTTTGAAAATTAAAAATAGTCGCGAACACTGGGGTCAAATTACGGCACTCTTTATCGAACGAAATTACAAAAATACTTCAATAGAGTTTAGGTACCTATATGGAAATGTTTTAAGATTTCGAATCGAATCAAATGCCGTAATTTACCCCTGGTTACAAATTCTCATTTAGATTTTAAGTGTTGCCGTAATAATCCGGGGAAGTGCCGGGGAACTGCTGGGATTTTTTAAATTGTTTGCATAGTTTTTAGGATATTGCATAGCTTTTATCGCAGCCTTTGAGAGTGTCGACCGAATGAAGAAATTCCGTAACGAAAAAAAAATTAAGACTATTTTCATTTGAATCGGCCATTGTACCTTAGCCCTTAAAGTATGCTATTGATTTCATTAACATACAGTATTGCTAGAACAGATTTTACACGTAGGAAAACACAATGTGGCGTACTTAGGAGCAATCGTGGTTGACAAAAAATGACAAACACAAACAAACAGACAATTCGTAGGCTTTTAAGCTATTGTATAGCTTTTATAACAGTCTTTGATTTGAGGGAAGGCTGAGGGAAAATTTTTTCTCATAACCAACTTCGAGCCTAAGGAAATTTTTTTATTAAATGTGTTTTTCTTTTCAGACTTACAGTCACAAATTTTGAGTAAGATCTAAAGCATCATCAAATCGATGTGAGCTATGTATGAGTGTATTAATGTAATCATATGAATAAGAAGTACAGAGAAACTTAATAGTTGCATAGAAATACACTCAACAGAATTTTAAAGCATGCCTTCAGGAGCAATGTTAATTTTAATAGAAATTGCTTGTGAAGTGTAATAGTGTTGCCAGTGGAGATAATATTGTTAAAAAGTTAAAAAATATAAAATAAATATAAACTTTTAAATAAAAGAGCATTTGAAATGTCAAATATTTGTTTAAAAGATATATAGCAGTCTTTATAAAGAATTTATTTTATTATGTTATAACATACATATCTCCATTACGTACTGTTGGCTTACACTGAATCTGGTGCACAACAATTGGGTAACAATCTCCATCTCATGCCAATTATTATGGGTCGAGATTTTAATGCAAATTTTGTAAACCCACAGTCGCAAGCTTTATCAAAATTTTTATTTGACGTTTTCCACTTGCATATGAGCAATTCTCCACAAGCCCCCACAACTAATACTTCCACTTCTATACATAGATGCAGTTTTCCATAGATTTTTAAATACAGTAGAGTGTAACATTTATATATCTTATTTTAGTTTACACATCTCCACTGTGATCGGACTCATATTGCTTTTGTTTATTTGCTTTGCACTTATGTATATCTGACACATACCTACATATGTACATATCGCTCAAAAACTCATTTTTTGAGTTAATAATGCAGAAAGATACGGCATTTCGTTTTATTTTATCTTGTGTAAATATTTCGTATAAATAGCTTGTACCATCACCTCCTGAGAGAAGATTTTTTTTCATTTTTCCATTGCGTTGTATGCAAAATGAAAACTTAAAACGCATTTCCTGCAAAACTGGTTTTTTTGAGTTGTGCTACTATTGAAGTAAATGAGCGATATATGTTTAGTGCAGTAAATAGTTTGCGTTATTTATGGCGTTTTCTTTTCTGGAAAAAGTGTACAATTTTTTAACTTTCTATTTAAAAAATACCATTTAGCGTTCATTTAAATAAAAAATTTAAGCTCGCAAGGGATGATGCAATAATTTCTAATAAAATGTATGTTTCAGAAAATCATTTTATTGCGAATTTTCATTGAAAAGTGTAAGGATTGTAACATTTTTTTCAGAAAAGAAATTGCCATTAGTTTTAAATTAGTAATGATACTTTGCGTAAAATTAAAAAAAAAAAAAAAATTTTTAATGAAAATATTAAATTTTTTTCGGCAGCTTGATAATTTTTGAAAGATAAATATGGCAACTCTGGTAGTATATCTATGTACATATGTATGTATATATGCATTATTGCATGGATGCACATATGTAAATATATATATGTATATTGTGGGGTGTGGGTAAAATAAAAATTATAATCAAAAACAACTACACATATAGTATAGGTATTAAGCTGAAAAACAAAAATAATACAAAGTAATAACCTCTCACTCTGTCACCTGCTGTAACAGCGAAACAGCACTCAAACATTGTAAACATCTCCGATCATTTGCTGGTACAGCAAAAAATCAAAGAATAAAACATGCACACACATGCACAATAGGAAATTTCCCCTCAATTTTATTCAAATTAAAACCGAAAATTAAACACCAAGCATAACGCATAAAGCATCCATCCAGCTGAACAGGCAGCCATGTACGTATGTACGTCAACGCTTTCATCTACGTCGACAGAAGCGAAGCTGACGCTGACTCCGGAGCCGAATTCATGCAAAATACAAATTCAATGTTTTCTCTCTCTCGTTAATGCTATTTGCAAAAGCTCATTAATTTACTGTAATCAGAAGGGAAAAAGATATAGGGAAAATTTTTACTCTGCTAAAGTAAAAACAAAATGCTTCCTTTTTTTATTTATTATTTATTTGCTTCTTCGCAGAATTGTTGCCAAATCCCATTTGAAATTGTACCTATAAGACAACAAAACGTCATTAACAAGTGGTAGTTTTATTAGCGTTTTTCCTTTTTAATGACTATTGTAGGATGTGTTTATATCAATGTTTTTGCAACGAATGAAACCCAGAACTTATCACATTATAGGTTCGTACATACATACATACATATGTATGTATGTATGTATGTATGTACATAAGTACATAACATATTTTGCCCTTATAAAATCTTAATTTTTTTGTTTTGGTAAATTCAATATTTTTTTTTACAGGTCCATATGTTTGTATATACCAATGTACATAAGTATGTATGTATGTCTTTACATATGTACATACTTATGTTAACCTTTAACTAAGAAGGTTAAATTATTGGACATTTTTAATTTTCCAAAAACTTAGTAAAAATAATTTTATTTACCAGTAGTACCTATAGGTACCTACATACATACGTACATACATATGTGCCCTTAATTTTGAAAGTGGTCTAAATCATATACAGGCAAATCCCAGTATAACGAATCTCGCTTTAACGAAAATCCGATATAACGAACGTTCAAATTGTTTACATTAACAACCTTGGGGCAAATTACGGCACTCGTTAACGAACGAAATTACGAAATATTTCAATAGAGTTTATATGGAAATATTTTAAAATTTCGAACGGTAGCGAGTGCCATAATTTGCCCCCTTATATAGCGAATACTAGCCTAATTTTATACTGGATATAACGAATGATGAAGAAAAAATCACAAAATAAAAAACAAAAACTTGATAGGAACATATTTCTAAGATTTTGTTTTACTATGTATATCAAATATTTTGATAAATGTGTGCTCTGTATAACGAACGGAAAAAAATATTAAACAAAATCTACAGCAACAATGTACAGGGTGGCCCAGAAAGACCGAAGTGGTGTGAATTCCTTATAACTTTTTATTTAAGACATATTTTTTTAATTTTTTGTTTTTTAAATACAGTAAATTTATAGGGAATATTTTTAGATTAGTTATTAAAAATTGTATCCCGCAAGTGGTGGCCATTTTCTGCTTCGCACAAATGTGCTCTTTCCATTTCCATTATTCATAACTTATTTATGAGTGACGAAGCCCATTTCCAATTAAATGGGTTTGTTAACAAGCAAAACTTTAGGATATGGGCTAAGGAAAACCCGAGAGTACTTCATCAACGACAATTACACCCAGTTAAGTGTACTGTTTGGTGCGGTGTTTCTTCAGAAAGGATCATTGGTCCATATTTTTTGGAAAATGAAAGAGATGTCGCCATTTCCATCAATGGTGATCGATATCGGGCCATATTGGAAAATTTTGTAAGGCCAGCCGTGGAATACCATCCGCAAATATGGTTCCAACAGGATGGAGCCACAGCGCACACTCCGAGGGCCACCATGGCTATTTTACGCGACATCTTTGGGGAAAGAATAAATTCGCGTAGAAGCAATTTTAATTGGCCTCCGCGTTCCCCGGATTTAACCGCTCCAGACTGTTTCCTTTGGAGTTATTTAAAAGGGAAAGTTTATGTTAATAAGCCTAGGACTATTGAGGAATTAAAAACCAATATTCCAGACGAAATTAACAACATAACACCGGAAGTTTTGCGAAAGGTCATGGAAAATGTGTTGAAAAGAGATCATTTGTGCGAAGCAGAAAATGGCCTCCACTTGCGGGATATCATTTTTAGCAACTAATCTAAAAATATTCCCTATAAATTTACTGTATTTAAAAAACAAAAAATTAAAAAAATATGTCTTAAATAAAAAGTTATAAGGAATTTACACCACTTCGGTCTTTCTGGGCCACCCTGTATATGCAAAAAAAAATTTATTCATTTAGTTTGTATTTCACAGCTTATTTGAAAATATATTACAATCATTATTTTTATTGTATTGTATCATGTCTACAATAATAATAATTAGAATACAACTTGAAAAAATCTTTGCGATATAAGGAATTGTTCGGTATAACGAATGGCCCTGACATTATATCGTTCGTTATACCGGGATTTGCCTGTACATATGTAAGTACATATGTACATATGTATGTATTTCTTTAGTCGAGATATTTAATAGATTACATTAGAACAAATCAAAAACTATTTTTATATTATGCAACATTTATAATTATAAATTTATTTAACATTTATTAAATATCTATTGAAGATTTTTTTAAGATTTATTTGATATTTTGAAGCAAAAATGCACATGACTTAGACCACGTCATAATTAAGGACACATGCATATGTATGTATGGATGTATGTACATGTGTACATATTTGTGTAGACATTTTGATACCTTTATCTTCTTATTTGGAAGAAGAGGACATCCACAGAAAAAAACCGTACTTTCCCATTTCACAGTAGGACAAAAAAAAATCAAAATTAGTTTTTTTTCTATAAAAAACTAAAATCGCAATAATAAATATCAAATCAAAACTTAAAATTGTTATTTTTTGCGAAAAGTCTTACATGATAAATGCGATAAATGCACAAGATCTGAATAATAAAGTTTAAATAAAATTTTTGCAGTAAAATCTGTACCTACAACACAGTTTATTTGAAGTAATTAATGAAAGCAAACATAAACTCTGACAACGTTATGCACAACGAAAATTTGTTATGAAATTAAACTGGATGTTAAAGAGTTCCTCCATACAATTTGAAATTAAAAATCGGCACATAATGTTAAAGTGATTTTTGATGTGATAGTGTTTTCACACGACATGGTTTTAATAAAAGTTGTTTTTACAGCCTGTTTCACAATGTCGAATAAACATGTTCATTCGCATTCTAAGCGAACGAACACCGAATTCTGTTTCTTTATCTTATCGTTCTGCGATTAGTCACTCGAACGACAGTGCGAATGAAAACGTAAGTGTTTTCATACAGATTTGGGTTTCACAATTTCGAACGTTTCGTCAACATTGCGAACGCAAATGTCAAAATCACTCACTTGTTGTTTTGCATTCGCCGAGTAAAAAAGTTTTTAAATTATTTAAAAAAAAAGTTCTTAAAAAATAAGAAGTGGTAAATTAATGCACAAACACATCTTAGAATAAAAATTATTACTTAAAATCATTTCTTGGCTTCAAAAATTCATTTATTATCTTGGAAAAAAAACTGCACACTCTTGTGCAGTTTATAGATGTATTTATAATTTTCACTTTTTAACCCTTTGAGGACAATAGTTGCTTATAAGCAACTTCTGACTTTATGACCATATTATTCCCGTATGGGGCACACTGTACTATAACGGTAAATAGCAAGCAACAGAATGATGTTGTATGTGAAGTAAAAAAGAAAAGCAAATGCAATAATGTGTTTACGTTTTTTGCTTTAGACAGTTATTCAGTGTGATTTCATGTGCGCGATCAGTACACGATAAATTTGCTAATAAACAAAAAATATATTAAAATACTTCTGCATAGCTGGAAAAATTAAAGTGAACAAAATGTTGAAGTACAACGGTAAGTAAATTTATTTATGTTTTCGGATAGAAAGAAAATTCCGTGTATCGTATGCCGATGGTGCTAAAACAAATTCTATTCCCACACAAAATGTTCCACCTCCAAATAATTCAACGAATGCAAACTCAAGCTTTAACTTTAGTCGCCTTGAAGCTACTATTGACAATTTGGTGCAAACTATAAACAACTTTACAACAAATATGACTAACATGATGCAAGAAATGCTGAGAATGCAGAATACTCTGCTTCAAGCATTAATTAACAAGCCATGAACACGTTAAAAATATGTTTCTGGAACGCAAACGGCATTCGCCAACATAAAAATGAACTTGAGCACTTCCTTACGGAAAAAAATATTGATATAATGTTGGTCTCTGAGACACATTTGACTTCGAGAAGCTTTTTCAAAATAAATGGATACACTATGCATGATACAAAGGACCCTAGAGGGAGAGCATGCGGTGGATCTGCAATTCTAATTAAGTCAAGACTCAAGCACTATATCCTTGACAACGTTAGTGAAGAATATATGCAAGCTACGAATATTTTTGTAGAAAATTTTTGTTCTAATTTCGGTCGCGCCTTGTAACACCTAGAGGTCGAGCTTTGTTTAATACAATTTCGAAAATGGCCTTAGATGTTATTTCGAGTGGGGAGCCCACTTATTGGCCTACTGACGTACGAAAAATTCCGGATGTTATTGATTTTGCCGTCATGAAAAATATTTCTAGGGATTTAATTAATGTTGAAACTTCTCTAGATCTCTCCTCCGATCACACCCCCACTATCGTTACAATTTGTAACCCACTAAGAAGTGACTTACCTCACCCATATATGAAGATGACCAATCGTGTTAATTGGCTGGGATTCAAAAAATATCTTAGTAGTCATTGCACGGAAAATATTGCGTTACGAACACCCAATGACATTGAAATTAACATTGCCAATCTTAACGAAATTATTAATCAGGCTGCTGAACATGCCACTACCTCCCATCCGCAGTCTGGGCTTAATAAAATTTATTCCAGGGATATTGAACATCTCGTATGTGAAAAAAGAGGAGCTAGAAGGGAATGGCAAAAGCATAGATCACCTTAACACAAAATCAGATTTAAAGAGTGCACTAATCGACTTCAAGAGTTGCTTGCATCTGAAAAAACTGCATCTCTTAAAAATTATTTGGAAGGTCTTGATATCATACCAACATCTAATTACTCTTTGTGGCGCGCTGCTAGAAAAATTAAAACACCCGTTGAGTTTAAGCCACCTCTGCGCACATCTACCGGAGGATGGACAAGAAGCGATACGGAAAAATGTAAAATACTTGCTGAGCATTTAAAATCCGTATTTACCCCAAATACATGTTGTTTACGCACGAGAATTTCGTGAGTGTAATCACTCCTTATTATTTGTCTTTTGCTTTGCCTTCAAACCTATTAACCTAATTAAATACATACATACATGCATACTTAATACTGTAAGATAAAGAAATAGGTTTGAAGGCATCGCTCATGAGCAAAACGATTGAGTTGACTTTTAACTAGCAAACCCAACAGTAGTACGCGGCATATTCTTTTGAAGATACAACATATAATTTGTGTTATAAAAATATTGCTTTGAAGTTAAAAAAATAAACAAAAAGAAATGAATTTGAAAAATAAATCAATATAAATTTTTTGTGCAAAAAAAAAAACATTATTTAAAACCACTTTGATTTTGCTTCAAAGCAATGTAAGAACCTTACATGTAAAAACAAACAAACAATGATATGAAATAAAATAAAAAAAGATTTAATAAAAGCAAAAGAATTTTGTTGAAATAAAAGATATACAAACCTAAACCATACTACCCACTGAATCCCAAATGCTCAATATATATACATACATACACATACATACATATTTAATTTACATGCAAAGATTAGCCCAAAACTTAGTTTTTATGCAAACAAATGACTTCATTTGGTGCTAATTTCAAGAAATGACAAAACTTTTTGGGAAAAACTAAAAGAAATAAGCTAAAAGTGAAAACTTAAGTGTAAAAAACAAGTGACACCTGGATATTTTAATGTTTTGGGCACATCCAACAGCCATCCTCCCCTGCCCCAACACATGTACTGCTGTTGCTGATTTGCCGAGTGTAGTTGCTCTACCCCTCGAGCCTTAAAGTTTAAGATGCGTAATGTACATACAGTAATTGCTGAACTCAAGCCAAAGAAAGATCCAGGTATTGATGGAATTAGTAACAAGATGCTGATGAACTTGCCACATATTGCAATAAGAATCTTGCTGTTTATTTCTAATGCCATATTACGACTGGAGTATTATCCACAACTCTGGAAGCTTGCAAAAATCAAAATGATTCCAAAGCCGGGCAAAGATCTTACTAAAGCTGAGTCATATAGGCCAATAAGTTTGCTGTCAACTATGTCAAAACTCTTCGAAAAGCTGCTCATGACAAAATTGTCCCCAATTTTAACTGATAGTGGGTGCATCCCAGACCATAAATTTGGTTTTAGAAGTCAGCATAGCACCATTGAACAAACTCATAGATTGGTTCCATTTATAAGAAAAACATTTGAGGAAAAGAAGTATTGTTCTGCCCTGTTTAATGACGTTTCTCAGGCATTTGATAAAGTGTGGCATGAAGGCCTAATTTTAAAATTAAAATTATATCTACCAATGAATTTATTGAATTTATTAGAAAGTTACATTACTACCCGGAAGTTCACGGTTGTGGAAGGAGAATTCATGAGTGTGCCCGAATCTATATCATCCGGTGTGCCACAGGGGAGCATACTGGGGCCAGTTTTGTATTTGATCTATACTTGTGATATGCCTTTGAGCAGCAATATCCATACATCTACGTTTGCCGATGATACAGCCTGCCTGAGTATGCATGAAAACCATCACGAGGCTTCCCGATATCTACAAGAGCATATTACACAATTGGAAATGTGGTTAAACTTATGGAGAATTAAGGTAAATGAACAAAAGTGTGTCCATATAACGTTTACCCTAAGAAGAGATACTTGTTCCCCAATTCGAATCAATAATCAAAATATTCCCCAACATTCCCAAGTGAAATACCTTGGTATATACCTTGATCGAAGGCTTACATGGAAACATCATATTGACTTTAAGCTAACTCAGATGAAACTTAAGTTATCTCAAATACACTGGTTGATTGGCAGAAATTCAACACTTAGCCTGGACGCTTTTGAAGCCAATATGGTGTTACGGTATCCAGTTATGGGGCACTGCTTCAGCTTCCAATGTAGAGAGAATCCAACGAAGGCAAAACAAAATTTTACGGTTAATAACATCGGCTCCATGGTACATCAAAAATTCCAATATCCATCGTGATTTAAATATGCCACTAGTGATTGAAGAAATTGCAAAATACGCCGGCAAATATTTAACAAAACTCGAGTCACATCCTAATCCGCTTGCTCGTAATATTTTGAACTTTACTGGACAAATCCGCTTAAAGGGCTCTATTACTCAACACTCCAGATGGCATTTCTTGAAAATACTTTTTTTATACTTTTTTTTCTTTTTTGGATTATCACTACTTATGTATTATTTATAACTATTAACAAATTTATGTCCGACAGTGATTGGTCCTAATAATTATATTTTAGATTTAAGATTTGAATACTTATTGTTAGTTCATATTTGAAGATACAATAAATAAATACATGTATTAAAAAAAAAATACAAGATTTTAATTTTTTACAGGTTTTAGGCTTATAAAAAATTCGTATATTACACAAAATTGCTTTTGATGGATGATTCACGAATTTCTTTTGTTATATAAACATTGTTTTTAAAAAATTTAAAAAAAAAAATTTGCAAAAATACAAAATTTTGTTATTTACAGAGAAAAGTATCTGTAAAATAAAAAAATATCATTTGGACTATGTACGAAGCATTTTGTACTTTAAAACAACGAATATTTTCTTTTATTTTATCTATGAAATATTTTAAGTATAGTGTAAAATAAGCTTATAATTCCAATTATAGAATATTCCTCCAGGAAAATAGGTTTTCAATCATGATTGTAGTAGCCATATGTAAAATTAAAATTTATATTCTAATTATTAATCATCCTTATTTGCGTATGTCACATCGAATATTCAACTACGAGAATTTTGTCCTAGATTAAACAAATCTTTTACAAAGTGTAATCTAGTAGGAAATTATAGTAGATGAATATTCGACATGACGTGCGCAATACGGGTGAATAACTACTCTGCACTGAATTTCCATGCCACTGAATTTCCATGATGAAGCCCCTGACGTCCTCTAGCATACGCTTCTATAAATATCTTACGCAATATCAGTAATGCTCTCATGGAAACGTCTGCTCACCCATCTAAGCCTATGATTTTGCAGCTTCAGGCGGTGACAGATAATATGTTCAATCGTTTCTGGTTCCTCTTCATCCCCGAAAATCCTACAAAAATTAGGGGTGCCAGTTTCCCAAATACTGGTTCTTGCTATGACCAAGTAGTGACCTGTCAACGCGCGTATCACAATTTGCATCGCCTTCCTATTCAGTAGCAGCTTGGGACTTCCTGAGCTAAGTTTTGGCCACATACCCTTCGAGACTCTACAATATTCCCTACTTTGCCATAACCTGTTGGTCCTTCTTTCTACCCAACTACTAAGTTCCTTGTAGTAATGATCTATCTGTCACATATGCCCTCATCTAATTCCGACCTTATTCTTTCCAGCTCATTGGCATCATTTTCATCAACACTTCTGTGGTTAGGAACCCATCATAGTCTAACACTTTATTTATCCACAAGCAAGTTGAGGGCGCTCCAACATTCGCTAACAAGTTTCGATTTGACATTGACATTAAAATGTTTTAGCACTACTCTCCTTCAACTGCGTTCCTGGCCACCAGTTTCATGGTCCTGACGATCGCCAAGATCTCAGCCTGGAAAACGCTGCTTACATTCGGCAGTCTGAAAGAACTATAAATGTTCGTAACCAAGATCTAGACACCAGCTTCGTGCCTTCCACCATTTTTGATCCCAATAGTTCCTATCCGTAATTACCGGTTAGGGTGTTCTACTAAAATCAATTTCAGTGACCTTGTAGTCCGTAAACCCTGGGGATACTGGTCTCGGATCACTAAAGCTGATCTAATTTAAGATTGATTTGTGACCTGCTATTCCTGTCCTCACCAACCTGTTTCTATGAGTCTAAGGAGACTTCTAGTTGCCGTTCCCATCACAAAGTTCTATATAGGAATTATATGAAGAATGACGTCCAAGACAGCCTAATGTGTGATCTATGAGGACCTGTGATGCCCAGCGAGGCATGCATCCGAAACTTAGCTCCCAGCATATCACACAACCATAGGAAATAACCGTTTTGACAATCAATGTGTAAATCCAGTTTGCAGACCCCATGTCCTTCCAATGGAGTTCCTGCATGCGTAGTAGGCATTAAAGTTTTTCTTTAGCCCTTCTTGCGTGTTCCTTTTCTAAGAAAGCTTGATATCTAGGGAAACACTCAGGTCTTTCGCTCTTTCTGCTAGTTTCAGCTCCACTCCTCCCATCCTGGGCATTACAAAGCGTTCTACTTTGTATCTCCTGGTAAAAAGGACAAGCTCGGTTTTCACTGGGTTAAATTCCAGTCCCTTACTGCTGGCCTAGGAGAATAGATTGTCCAACGCCGACTGCATGAAGTCACTGATAGTGGAAAGAAACTTTTCCGTTACCAGTAAATCCACGTCATCTGTATATGCAACTATCTTCCAAAATGCCTAAAAATTGTGTTAATTGCCAATTACCATAATATAGGCGATAAAATTCCTCCCTGTAGTGTACGTCTTCCCACTAGTCTCCTCAGTTTACCCCTTATCATAATCGAGTTGATGATCCTGCTGCTAAGCATGATAACTATCCACTCTAATAAAAAGTTGTGAACCCTAAGTGTCTCCAGCGTCTCCCTAATAGCCTCTATATTCATGTTGTTAAAAGTTCTCTCAATGCCTAAGATTGTAGCCAGTATGTAATCCTTGTGATTCAGTCCTCTCTCTATAATACCAACCACGTCATGAAGCGTACCCTCAACAGTCCTGCCTTTTCGATAGGCATACTGACTGCCACTAATAATACGGGTATTAATTGTGTTCCTTAGATGCAGATCAATCAGCTGTTGTAATGATTTTAAAAGAAACGACGAAATACTGATTGGCCTGAAATCCTTTGGTATGAGTGGCTTGCTTTACCCACTCTCCAACCTCTCGGTATAAACCTCCTGTTTAAGCATATCCTAAGGGTACCCACCAGAGACACAAGCATGCACTCTAGGATATTCTGCAACATGCCTCAAAAATACCATCTGGCCCCGGTGATTTATACAGCTCGAATGTATATATTGCCCGTGGTGCTTTTTCCAACATCACTATGTCTCTCACTGCTCCCTATAATTTTGATTTCGAGAAGTAGTAAAAATAAACCTCCATCGATGCCTCTTCTCTTACTTCCCTACAGCCAGGAAAGTTAGTGTCCATCAGTACAGAAAGTGTCTCAGAGCTGGATCTTGTCCATTAGACATCCAATCTTTGAATAGTCCCAGGAGTCCTAGGGTCTTTTTTTATTTATTTATTTATTTATTTAATAAAAGTGTCTATGGAGTAATATCCTTACAGTCCAACAAAAAGTTACAATTAATTAAAAAATTTTTACATAATAAAAACTAATTATTAACATTTAAGAACAAAATAATGTTACGTTTTATAATATTAACGTTAATAGAATAATCAATGAAAACATAATAATCTTTAAAGTTTCTGCATAATCTCCTCAAAGGGTTAGCGTTCTCATACCTTGTCTGATGACATTTGAGATACAGGGGTGTAAAATTCCTTATTGTTCTAGCCGGAATATTGAAATTGATTTTAGTTAACAGAAATTCTGAACAGACAGATCCATTTAACAAATTTACTACGAATATCACATTAAGCATTAATCTTCTACTTTCCAGAGTCAGTAAGTTAATAGTAGAGAGTCTTGCAGAATAAAGTAGAATATTGCAACTTTTGTTCCAGGTTGTGTTTCCCAGGCAAAATAATAGAAACTTTCTGAACTGTTTCAATGCGATTCTTCTGATAATCAGTGTAAGGGTCCCGGATTATGAATCCGTATTCAAGGATAGGCCTTACTAATGATGTGGATAATTGTTTAGTAATCATGCGATCAGTAAATTCTTTAGCCCAACGCTTAATATATGCTAGTACACCACGAGGTTTGTTAGTCGTCATGATGATATGATTATTGAAATTAAATTTTGAATCAAGGAGAACACCTAAACCCAAAAATTCAGTAACGGTTTCAAGCTGATATCCTCCAAGCGAAAAAGAGCACTCAGAAATAAAGTATCGTGGAAACCTCATATGCTTGCACTTTTTCAGGTTGAGAGACATCATGTTAACTGTGCACCAATCAAAAAAACTATCTAAGTCACGTTGTAAGTAAATGCTATTGGAGATATTGTTATAACTTAGAAAAATTTTAACATCATATGCATACATTACAACATTACTATATGTTATTATACTCGGCAAGTCATTCAAACAAATGGAAGATAAAATTGGTCCCAAGTGACTCCCGGGGGGGGCACCAGATTTAACAACGAAGTTCTTAGAGGTCACGTTATTGAAAATAACACACTGCTCCCTTTTTAGCAATATTTGCCGATACCTCAATAAATCATTCACGGAATCAATCTCCTCATAGTATTTCCTCCATGAGGCTCCCTTCACTCCTTTGAGATCACCCTTGTACTTATTATACAATACTTTATGATTTTTCAAGTCTTTAATCATTCCTATGAGTTTCGCCCTATTGAATAATCTTCTAACCGAGTATCTCACCTCCTTTAGATCTTTTACCTACCACGAAGGCTGCTATCTCTTGCTCGGAAAAACTAATAGACAGAATTGTTCAAAACATTCCCTAGTGAAATATTCCAACTCCTCTTCTACTTCTCCTTGTGTGTCCCACACAGACCCTGCGTGTCCCAGTTAATCTTTCTTGGATTCCTATGTAGGCCACGTATTCCCAATGCAAAATAAAGACTGTGGTCTGAAAACGTCTGTATTTACTATCCAGTTCTCTACAAGGTTTCTATTTCTGTTAGATAGTTCTATGTTTATAATCTCTGCCCTATCCGTAATCCTGAACGTGGGTATATTACCCATGCTACAAATTAACATATTGCTAGAAGAAAGAAAATCAAACACTAAACCAATTCATTTGTTAATGTTGCTGCTTCCCCGAAGTCTATATTGCGCATTAAAATCACAGCCAAATACCAATGCAACTACTCTCAACTTTGAATACTCGTTCAGCCTGTGCACTCCAGTACCTGGGGGATCAACAGCATCATAGGGCACATAAACCAATGCAAGAACAATGTCCTGCTTACCCTGGTCCCTCCAATAATGACTGTAAGGTGCCGTTACTGAAGGAATTAAATAAAGTTAATCTTTCCTCATCCATTGCTTAAACGCGAAACCTTACCTTATCCTCTGTCACAGGGACGTACAATGTGTAGCCTTTGACTCTTAATCCACAAACCCTATTTTTATTAATCCAAGATTCTTGAATAAGAGCAACGTCTACTTGCAACCTAATGAAGTGTATTACTAGTAGGGCTGAGGGTGCTTAACTATCTTGCAGATTTATCCGCACCACCCACAGCCTTCTTGGGATCATCCAACTTAATAAATTTAAATCTGGCAGTCCCCAAGCTAAACTCAACAACACACCCCAACAACTGCAGTCTCTTTAGAGATTCCTGATTTACGACACACCGAAGATTTTTACCCGCGCTCTCCTTGCAATCCATTGATTTGTCATGAGAGGTGAGTTCTGCGCTTCCAGTACCAACAGTATGGTTTCTATCGATCTGACGGACGGTGGAAATCACGGTGTCACCACTGCCCGGAGATTTTAGGCAGAAATCACCTCCAGTTTTTCCCGCGCCTTGGAATTGTAATTCCTCCTAGTTTTCTACCCCCGCTAGGCCGGTTTCATTGTTGAGCCTACCTTCAACCAGCCTTCACAGCTCATGGTTGATCCCCTCATCTAAATCATTCTTATATATGACAGTCGCCTTAAGGTCACCTTCCTGTCTGGTCAACTTCTCCCCCTTCTTTGACGTAGGGTATGTCATCGTTAGATCTCACTCCCTTCGATAAGTCCTTTCTGGTCTCCCTAAGAGAACCAGCTGGTTTGACATCCTTTTCTTTATTGCCTGATGATACCTTTTCCACCCTGACCGAGGACCTGATCGCCTTGGTAAACAAGGCCTTGACAGAATTCTTTTTTCCTATCTTATTTTTGGAGCTCAATGTGCCTTTCGATGCAGCCCAAACACTCTTGTGATGTATAACCTGGGCTGCGTTGACTCTAACATCCTTCTCCAAAGGAGATGTTCTGCCCAAAAGAACACTAACAGGGCCGTAAATTCTTGCGAACTTTTTAACATACTGCCTGTGTTTATTGATCTGATGTCTATACTTTGCTGTATACAGCTTCAGATCTTTCTTGCCCATTTTATCCAGAAAGTCCAGAGATTTCCTTGTGCCGTTCTGGGTCTTATCCAATTTTGCCTGACCATCCTTGCCCATGTTTCCTGGCAACGTGTCCTGTAGGACAATTTTATTTTAGGAAGATGAATACCCCCCTTATCCAACGAGTCACTTAAATGCTTAGACTCAGAGTCTAAGAGACTCACCATTGAAAACCTACGGTGAGTTGAAATAAGTGTGATTTCCCTCTCGCAGTCCGATCCCAGGGACATATCTCCCTGCAGCTAAGTCAGGCGGTGGAGCATTGACTTCATCAACTCCCTCCAGCTTCTTGAGTAACTGACTCTCCTACATGAGCAAATTCTCATGCACTGGAGTCATAAACTCGTCTCCCCCCAACTCATCTGCAGAGTCAATGTCATCGTCCCTTGAAATGTTTTGTTTTTGAAGAATCTATTTTGTTCCTACGAGTATGTCAGTAAATGCGAAGACCATTCGCACAGTTACAGCCTGCGCGGACTACGAAAAAAAACTGTCTAAAACCAACCCGTGCCATAGGCGTTGGAGGAGGGTTACTGCTACATACTTATTTTATTTATGCACTAAATTAGCCACTAAGATCATCGGCGCAGCCACCCACTAGCTTGACCTTAAAAAGTGTGTCTGTGTTCTAGTACAATACGACAGTAGGCATATGTACCAGACACTTAACACTTAACCTTTAGTATGCATGCCTTTATAGTCACTGCCCTTAATTCAGAGAATCGCAATGACCCCTGAAGCAAAGACAGTAACTATAGCTTGCACTTAAGCCACGACATCACCACTAGATACGAGAGTTATCCAGGTGGGAAAATTGGAAATAAAAACTAGTTATTTAAATAGCAAATATAAAGATTTTATTGCTTGTTTGGTTGTTTGTGTGGTATGTGGTAGTGTGATATGTGGCAGTGAGACGATGTATCGGAGTTACTAATCTTCTTCCTCTTCCAGGTCTACCGAACTGTGCTTTATGAAAAACATAACCAGGACTGCAAGAATAAATTACTTTCTAAAGAAATACAGTGCTCTTATATTCATATAACTTTCGAGACCTTTAGACGCCCTTAGTGTGACCTATGCATGCTTCTAATGGTCGTATGATCCCTCGAGGAGTAAACCAAACATATTTATATATCGGGTGAGCCATTTTAGAGTTTAAATTTAAAAATGCAATATAACAAAAAACTTTTGAAATTTTGCCAAGTTTAATTTTTAGTTGTAAAGTACAATCGTCATGA